>CM032455.1:64904064-65116564 GCA_019049505.1 Pachyrhynchus sulphureomaculatus | reverse complement strand
GGTTTATTTTCTGTACCTGGTTCGCATTTTAAGAATCCAGAAGAAGCTACCATTAGGCAGCGAAAGCTCGATAATAAAAATAAAAAGCAGATACTAGAGATCTTTGATTGCTCATATCTTCTCCTTATAAGGGCGTTCCAGTAGTTAAACTTAGGATTGTTATATATGTATATATATATATATATATATATATATATATATATATATATATATATATATATATATATATATATATATATATATATATATATATATATATATATATATATATATATATATATATATATATATATATATATATATATATATATATATATATATATATATATATATATATATATATATATATATATATATATATATATATATATATATATATATACATATATACATATTATATACATATATACATATATATATATATATATATATATATATATATATATATATATATATATATATATATATATATATATATTTACCGCACTAGCCGAGATCCATTTGTACTAAACTTAGCACAAGGAGAGATCATTTTTTTAAGATGAGATCCGTTTTCGGATCTCAACTTTTTTCACGTGTATATAGTTAGAGTATATATCAATACGTCATAAAACGAATTTTCAGAAATATTTTATAGGATCGCGTATTGCCGCTTTTTTTCAGCTCATATATACAGCTGAGGTTACAGTATAAGTCTGCAGAGGGCGTCAGGGACGTTTCAGTGTACGTTACAATTAACGTGACGAACGAGATCCAGTAATTATGGCAACACCGGTAAGGACAAATCCACTGGCATTATGATATTGGGTCATTTATTGGAACTTTATTTTCTTTTACCCCATTTGCAATGTTTATTAGCAATGTCGTGCCTAAAATTTTTTTATATAAATAAAATATTTTGCAAAATTTTGAACTTTCAGTAGATATGTCTACTAGATTTAATTCTGAATTGAATTTAGTCAGGCGGGAAAAGGTGGCTTGCTAGGCAAAATTTTATCATCGACGACACTGTTTAATGTTATTATTCCTACTCCCAGCCTAGTAGCACAGATTTTCTCTTAATATGCCAGTAAGACAAAGAAACTAAAATTAGAAAGATGCCATAACTGCCCGTTTAAATGTCTTGAGCACGTGCTTAAGGCTTCGCGTATGCTCAGACTTTAAAATTAAAGTGCCAACCGTGTTGTTTAGAATCCTTTTAATGTTTCATTGTTATTAGGTACCTATACGTTAGAGTATATAAAAAAAATTCTTAAATAGAATGCATCCAAACAGAAGAGCTGTGCATCATACGGGGTATATTTCAGGGAGGCTCGCTCAGCGCTCTATGGTTTTGCATCTGTCTCAATCCACTCTTAAATAGACTAAACAGAAACAGACCGTGGCTTCAACATCAGACACTAAAAAGTGTCAGAACAAAATTAACAAACAGACTCACTCAGAAACTTCTACAAACAAAAGTCAACTTCAAGAATCTCACTAAAGCCATCAACATGTTTGCTATACTTATACTCACATATTCATTTGGTATCCTCAAATGGTCACCCACAAACATAGAAAACATTCACATCCTTATACGTTCTCAATTCACCAAATACAGGAAATTACCTAACGCATTCAAAGAAAGACTGACCATTGAGAAGGATAGGAAATTCTTTTACACCAAGCAAATCGGCCTCCATACAACAACAATGAAAGCGGACAAAAACTACACACCTCTCGACTTATCCCGGGCAGACCACCTAGCAGACACACAGAGTCACACCCAATTCCAACCGGAAAAGATGAAAACGTGGTCAGAAAACACACTCCACCGAAAACACAGATACCACATAGAACAAGACCACGTAACTAAAAAACAATCAATACACCTGGTTACAGGATGGGCAGCCCTGAAACAGAAGGCTTCATATTAACCAGAAACTACCAAAAGCATATCATCGGGGAACCAATTATTACAGAAGACAGATGCAGGAAATGCCACCAGCAGAGAGGAACGATCGAACACATAACAAGCGAATGTAGAATATTAGCCGGAACGGAATGCACAGCGAGACATGACTCAGCGGCAAGAGTAGTTCACCAAGCACTAACCACAACACACAAACTCATAGAAGACACAGGTGCCTACTAAAAATACACACCAACATCCATACTTGAAAATAAAAATTATAAGCTCTTCTGGGACATCGGTATACATACAGATGAAACAGTATCCTCCAATAGACCCGCTATTACTTTTGAGTGCGAAAAACGAAAAGTCACCTATCTGACTGACATAACTGTTCCCAACGACACAAACATCCAAACGAAATACACAGAAGGAATCTTCAAATATACAGATCTTGCATCAGAAATAAAAAGGCTATGGAAACAACAAAACGTTATCACTGTCCCCCTCATCATATCAGCTACGGGCGTTACACCAATAACATTCACACCACACTTAGTACAGATAGGACTCAACACAACATGTACAGAAACATTCAGAAGTCAGTGATTTTGAAAACATGTAACATTGTCAGGTCATCCCTTAATACACAATGGTAATAGCGTTTGTGCTGACTTGGCTTGTGCCGTCAGCCAAACATGGAACCACATTGACCAAATGTGAGAAAGAAGAACCAAAGTAAAATAATAGATGTTGGCAAAGGAAATATCGATAAAACTTTTTTTTTTATTCAACTACAGAGTTTCTATTTTACCCTAATTTATGACGCTCAATAAGTTTATTTATTTATTTTTTAAGGATGTCATACATATTACACACATTTTATTTTTTATTTGTTTATCTTATTTTTGGTAAGGGGGAGATTTTATTTTCGTTAGTCTAGAGTTCTAAAGTTTTTAGCCTATCTCAGATGACGATAGAAAAAAAATGCCATTGAAAGCAAGTTGATTTATATTTCTGGATAGAGTTTGTTTATGTCCAAAGTTTGTTTATGAATATAACTCAAACTTTTAAAAATTAATATATTTTTATATTGACATTGACAACATAAGGGAAAGAGGGCCAAATGGCGTGTTTCAGAAATGGTTGCAATTGAGTATTTAGAGCATTTTTATATAAGCAAAACCAATCGGATAATAACACCCAGGTTCGGCATTGCGTCGACCAGAGGTATCGGATACCATCCACATAAACAAAAAAAATAAGAACGTAAAGCCTGCAACCTGATGAATAAAAAAAAAGGGTACATTCTTGATTCGTATTTTAACGTAGCTAAATGAAAGTTTTAAATTGAACGCGAGTTCATAAACTTCTTTCGTCGTTTTACTGACATCGCCTTTACATTTATTATTTTTTCACATTTTTTCTATAAAAAAACGGGGAAAAGTCAACATTGTTTGAGTGGAAAAATTATACTATTTGGCAACGTTGCACACTTCCCATTTGAAGGGACGAGGTCACAGCGGCAAATGCGAAATCTTCAAAGACATTCCGCAAAATAGCCCCTCCCGCAGTAGTCTGTGTGTTACTTTAAGAGGATTAGCTGTGGCATTCCTCTAAAACAGTTTAGATTATTAGTGAATTTACCTATTATCATGATGTTATTTTTGATGATTACTCATTTGTTACTCTTAATTAGTTCCGTGACATCCATTGATTTTATGCCTTGTACTGAAAATGTTCAAGCCGCTGAGATGGCACTAGCAAATCGAATATTAGAAGCGTCCCTACCACCAGGATACAGACTCATTGACTATTACCCTATTACTGAAACGGGTAGAAACCCTCATCGATGGATAGGTCGGTATGAACGATTAGACAACGTTTATAGACAGGACTGCGATTATTTACAAGATGTGCGGAATACCTTTCGTCAACTTTGTCCACTGGGTTGTGAAATATCACAAGTTCAACTATCAGAAAGCCCCAACGGCAGATTTATTCAAGTGCAGATACTGGTCAATTGCCGGTGCAAAAAGATTCCTCGCCGAAGAAGAGATAATTATGATGAAAAAAGCCGAAAATTGCAGAGCTGGTAACAATTTTAGATTTGAGAAGGAGAGGTCATTTTGCCCATAATAAGGTAAAAAAAATAACCCGTCAAGTGCAAGTTGACCTTGCCTAATTAGTATTCCGTACGTTGATTGCTTTTAAAATAAAAATTTTTGTTACGGTGGTGTAAAATGATCAGTGTCTTCACAAAACGCACCCCAGAGAAGTTTTCAACAAAGTTTGTTTCCAATTTTTACTGAAAACTGGCGACCTTGAGCCGTGGCGAATATTCCAGAATTTTTTCAAAATTTTTTGATCAGTACTTTTCGAGATAAGAGGGGGGGACAGCGGTTTTTTAAAAATAATACAAAGAAAAGTGAGCCTAAGTATTACATTATGTATATATATTTTTTACTCGTGTTTTCACAAGTTTTCATTTGACACCACACTTGATGACCTAGTAAAAAATTTTTTTTTTCACTTCCGATTTGAGCCCCCAAAACTAACACCTTAAGTCAACACTACACGGCTCTGATGAGGACATCAATTCCTATATTATTACCAAATTTCAACCTTCTATGACAAATCGGGTGTGACAGACAGACAGACATACAGACACCGAAGTCATCTTATAAGTGTTCCGTACGGAACACTAAAAATGAAATTATTTATAATAGGACAGCTGTTCAAATTAGAAATAATTTGAATTTTGTTGAAGAAAGAAAAATAAAACAAAACTGCATGTGAAGCTGTTAGAATAAAATTTGAAATATGTCTTCATTTTCAGAGTTAATATGGTTTCATCAAAACAGCGCCCAGTCTATAGAAGACCTTCCTCGGACTCCAATTTTGTAATTGTATTATATAATGTAACTATATTTCATTATTTCTTAAAATTTACTTTATTTTATTATGTATCCTTAATTTTTTATTGCTCTTTCTAATTTTACGGGCAGTCTGTTCATGTATAATTAATCTTAAGAGATTGTGGCAAAATTGCGCAATTTAATGCCCAATATAGCGCCGTTTTGGAAGTTGAGAAATTTCAATTAGTTTCAGATTTTTTTTTGTTTTCTGGAACTTATCAAAATGTCTCAACTATCAATCATCACTTTATACTGGGCATAAAATTTTGCAACTTTGCCCCAATTTAACCAACTTTGTATCTTACAATTTATTAGATTTCTGAATTTTCTAGAATGAGCTACGGCCGGTATACGAAATATTGTAATACCTTAAAATTTTTGTATTATTTACTTAAATTTTAATTATGTGAACTTGATAATTGATATAACTGGTTAGAAGTTTGCCCATGTCCTCTTAATGTAACATACAGACTCATCAACCTACTTATCAATAGATGCTTAAGAGTAACTTCTTTTTTGATTTCATCCTCAATCCAATTTGATAAGGGCAGATTGTACAATATTAGCTTAAGTTCATTTCATTTCCAATAAACTTTATCTAAGATTGTACAATCGGCCATTTGGTCCTACTGATACGAAAATAACAAACAAAATGCAAATAATGACTTAATATCTCTATTTCGATATTTTACAAGCCATGCTATTTATATATAATGTCTGATGAAAATTAAAAATTGTTTTCGATTCTATTTTAACATTTTTACCTTTGTCAGAAAAAATCTTACTTTATAAGAAAATTTTTTCTGAATTGCTTCTGCGCCGTGGTTAGTTGATTGACTAACATTTTGTTACTCTCATTGGTAAGCTTTATCAGAGCACTTTCAACGTTCTAGTGATATTATTAGAAGGTGCTCTGATGAAGCTGCCAGGATGAGCAGCGAGACGTTATCTAAGGAACCAATGAGAAAATCCAAATCAATTGTATATTTGATTTAAAGTCGCCTATCAAAGCCTTATATTAAACTAATCTTATTTTGTAACAAGAAATAAATTAATAATAGGTATAACATGAAAAGAACACACATGATTCTGTTTTGAAAATTTATTACGAGTTACGAGTATATAAAATGGTGGTATTCAAGATTTTTGGTACATTTACAAATACATAAAGAAACTTAAAAAACATGACTTGACAGTCCTTGAGTCAATCCAAAATGTTTACAAATTATATAAAAACAACACTATGTTTTAATTTCCAATATATTTAAAGTCACTTGACGATTGTTTCATCGCTTCTTCTGAAGAAGCCGTTGTATGGTGAAACAATCGTCAAGTGACTTTAAATATATTGGAAATTAAAACATAGTGTTGTTTTTATATAATTTTAATATGAATTTCCAAGTATCGGCTAACACAATCAAAGATGTTTACAAATACTATTTCGTATAAATTGAATATTTGAAATATATAAGTATCAAAATAAATAACGGTTTTACCTAGTTCATTATTAATTTTGTGAGATACGTTACCTATTTTGTAATATCACAAAACAGTGTGATAATTCAACATTTTTTCATTGATAATTTTGTTAAAATTAATCAAAATCACAAAGTAATTTACAACTTAATCAACTATATTATATAAAAAAAAATACAAGTTAGCTTCAATATACCTACTGTACTTATTTGGCATTTCCGTAAGTATTTTTTTTTTATGGGTCTAGCACACGTGCTGCAGGGAAGAAGTCCCTAAAGCACTACAGGAGCAACACGTATGCGGAAAAAGTGATTCACGTTGTTCTTGAATAGCTGTAAATTGTACTCGGTGGGAAACACAGTCCTGGGCAAATTATTCCAAAGGGATGATGTTCTCCATATAAAAGACTGCTTGAAAAGCGTTATACGAGGAGTAGCAAGCTGAACCTCATACGGATGTGAAGTATTAGCGTGACGTGTACTTCTAACATGCACCGCTCTAGGAGGAATTAAGCGGGCCACATCCTTCGAACACTCTCCATGAAAATACTTGCAGAATAGGCTCAAGTCGCCAACCTTTCTTCGATGTTCCAGCGAATCAAGGCCGCCGTTTTAGTTCAGGGTCTCCAATCAGACTGAACAGAATCCAACAAATGCAGTGTATGTTTGGGAGCGGAGCCCCAAACATGGGAGCAGTATTCCATAGTTAGTCGAATTTGAGCTTTGTAAAGAATTAACAGTTGCTGTGGAGTGTAAAGCTTTCTGGTTCGAAATAATATTCCCAACTTTTGAGAAGCTCTCTTTGCTATGCCTGCAACATGTTCATGCCAGGACATATTTGCTCCCAAATTAACGCCCAACAAATTGAATGACGATGTTAGAGGAATGGAGTGCCCCGACATAACTATGTCGGGTTCAGCAACGTTAACTTTTTTAGAAAAAAACTGCCGCCTGGGTTTTTGTAGCGTTAAATTCCACTTGGTTACTGTCACCCCTAGATAAAATTTCTTCCAGGTCTTTGTTAAGTTGAATGACTTCCTGCTATCTGCGGATATTCGTCTGAGTAACCGATGTCCGAGCGTTCAAAGTGAATGAAGAGATAAGCGTACTGTCATCTGCAAAGCTGTAAATGGGATTCTCGGTATTTTCCAGCAGATCGTTAATGTAAATGAGAAAAAGAGTACGAGACAGTATGGAGCCTTGAGGTACACGGGCGTTGATAGTGAAGGTGTTAGAAAGAAATCCGTCGACTTTCACTCGTAAAGAACGCTCTTTGAGGAAACATGAGAGCCACAAACAGAACTTTTCAGACATACCATAAGAGCGTAGCTTAGCCAACAGCCCATCGTGCCAAACACGGTCGAATGCCTTGGATATGTCAAGAGCAACCGCTCGAGATTCTCCAAAGTGTTCAATTGCGTTGTTCCAAACGTGTGTTACATAAGTCGGAAGATCTCCTGTTGATCTATTTTTACAAAAGCCATATTGATGATCGCTAATAATGTTGAATCCTTCAAGATATTTTAGAAGATGCTGATTGATAGCCTTTTCCATGACTTTCGATATTACTGAAAACAGTGCGACCGATCGGTAGTTATTTGGCAAGGTCTTCTTGCCTTTTTTAGGTATCGGCTGAACTGTGGCACATTTCCAGCAGGAAGGAAATATTCCCTTTCTGTAGGATAGGTTGAAAAGTCTACAGAAAACTGGTGTTAGTTCCCTCGCACAGTTTTTGAGAACTGTGGCAGGTATTCCGTCAGCGCCAGAAGCTTTTTTGGTGTCTAGCTTCATTAAAATACGGTTTATGATACGCTGTCTGAAGACAATATCGGGCATCCTTGACTGCACTATGGGAATAGTAGGTGGTGTTTTTCCTTGGAAATCGACAGTAGAATGTGGAGCAAAGAGTTCAGCCAACAAGTTCGCTTTCTCAACAGGTGTCGTTGCAATAGAATTATCTGGCCGTGTGAGTGGTGGTATGGTGGATTTGGTGAAATTTTGACTGACTGCCTTAGCGATTGACCAAAAGGACCTGGAATTGTTGGGACAAGCGAGAAGTTTGTTTCTAATTCGCTGATTGTGTGCCTCCTTGGTTTCGTCGATAATTTCTTTGCATCTGTTCCTGGCACGAACAAAGATGTTGCGGTTTATGGTGTTAGGATTTTCACGCCATTGTCAGTAGGCAAGATGTTTAGAAGCAACAGCTTCTTTGCATTTTGGGTCAAACCAAGGCTTATCATTGGAAGGGCATTTCTTCGAAAAAGGGATGTAAGCCTCCATACCGGCCAAAATAACATCGGAAACCTCCCTGGCGCAGTCAGATGGTTCTTCGGATCGAAAACAAACGTCTAACCAAGGGAAAGTTCGAAAATATTCCATGAGATCTTCCCATTTAGCGCCTCTCTGTCTCTGATTGGTAGGATACTCGATGTCGAAAGTAGTTTATGGTCAGAAGAACCTAACGGCGGATTTACGCTGACCGTGTACATCTCTGGTGGTTAAAAACAGATCAAGAAGACTGACGAACTGCCCTTCGCGATCCGGGATCCGTGTTGGTTCGTCAATAAGCTGAGTTAAACCACAACTGATTGAAAATGATTCGGCTTCACAACCTTGTTCGTCGGTAGTATTTGAATATTTAAGCCAGTTGATGTTGTGTACATTAAAGTCACCCAGGATGGCAATTTCGGCATTTGGATAGTTAATTTGTAAATGATCGATGGTGTCTGTAAAAGCAAAAAGTGTTCTAAAGTTAGTATCACTTGGTGGTCGATAGAGGATACGCTTGGTTGAGTCGTTATTTTTAACCACATAACATCACAGTTTGGGGGCTCCAGAGTCTCTTCTCGTTGGCAAGAGAGCTCGCTTCTGACAAAAAGACAGATTCCAAAGTTACGCCTAAATCGGGAATAGAAGTCGTACCCAGGAAAAAGATAATTGACTATGCTGGTCGATGAACTGACCTTGGTTTCACAGAGAGCCAGTACATGAGGTTTATTTGATTGCAGGTGTTGGTACACTGAATTTATTTTCTGTGTGTATTGGAAATGAAGACTTTGATTTGCACTCATGTCTTCTCTTGAAACAGTTTAGATAACTTTTCTTGGAATTTAAGACAATCATCTTTTTTAGGGAAATTTTATTTTTAACATTATTTCTAAATATTTTAATTCCAGGAACCTCGCGAATTTTTTCCAGTTGTTTTTTTTTCAGGCTGCTACTAGAAATCTAATAATTAAAGTAATAAATAATCTCATCAAACTAGCTGTGCTGCTCACGTGGTCTTTATTCACTATTATCGTCACTGCTCATTCCTTATATTACCTAATGTAATAAAATATATCCTATAACCTGGCCAAAGAACATATGTATGTTTAAAAAAAGCACGTAAATCGGATAAGTGGTTCTGGAGTGATAAGTGCAATAACGGACAGGTAGACAGACAGATAGACAGGAAGACGTTGTATTTTATATATATATTATAGAAGGTTATAGATAACCACTAACGGACAGGCAGACAGACAGAAAGACATGGAGATGTTGCATTTTATATATATTATAGAAGATTATAGATAACCTGGCCAGAAAATAAATGTATGAATTAAAAAAAACGTAAATCAGATAAGTGGTTCTCGAAGTGCACTAACGGACAGACAGAGAGACGTTGCTTTTTGTATATATTATCTTCTTTGCTACATGATATTGGCAAACTTTTTTCTTGCTTGATTCACTATTATCGTCACTGCTTATTCCTTATGTAACCTAACGTAATAAAATATATCCTATAGATATGTAAGAGAACATATGTATGTTTTAAAAGAATCATGTAGCAAAGAATATAATATATTTTATATATATAAAATGCCACGTCTCCCTGTCTCCCTGTCCGGTAGTGTGCTTATCACTCGAGAACCACTTATCCGATTTACGTGTTTTTTCTTTAGATTTATACATACGTTCTCTGGCCAGGTTATAGGATATATTTTATTACGTTAGGAAATAGAAATAAGCAGTGACGATAACAGTGAATCAAGTCGGAAAAAAGTTTGCCGCTAGCGCACTCTCTTGCAATACGCTGTCTAAACCGACAAATATAGAACAATATCATGTAACAAAGAATACTGTCTGTCTGTCCGTTAGTGCGCTTATCACTCGAGAACCACTTATCCGATTTACGTGTTTTTTTTAATTCATACATATGTTCCCTGGTCCGGTTATATAATAATAATAATAATGTATATAAACAATAAAATTGGTCGGAACTCCACACATTTTCATTAATTGAACACGAGAATATGAAAGACTTCATAACTACTATAATTATATGAGGAAAACCGGCACCTATGGAACGAGCCTAGAGATACTTTCCCTCTCGAAAACCCAAAATAGCAACTTTCATATCTTCTCAAAACAACAAACAACAGGAGATAAAAATAACTTTTAGGGATAGACCGACAATATTAAGCACAGGAAAACACACCTTCTACTACCAGGCAACCCAATGTCGGGACACTTTGGAGCTTCTAATACCAGAAAACATTGAAAAAACATCTCAAACAACAGTAGACTAATAAAGGAAGCATCGAGCTAGCGACTTAACGGTCGAGGACGTCGTGGGAAATGGCAGCTCGACCAAAACGATGAAGACCGGGCAACCGAAAATGGACCTGCCAAAAGTGTTGTGCCGGCGAGTAAGCCGACACCCAACAAGGGGGGAAAATCAAAGTAAAGCATGAGTTGCACCACAGGAATCAACGAACACGTCATGCGTTGCTATAATAAAATCACAAAACCTAACAAAGAAATCACTGAGAAGAGAATCACTCGCCTGGCACCGACTCCACAACAAGAAATCCCATCCCTCGTTTAATCTTCAAACAGAGCACGCAACCAATCCTCAACACAATAAACAAGCACATAATACCCCAGTACATAACAGACTTAAGCAAAATCGTAGACATTCACACAATAATATATGCAGCAGCAGTCGCCACTCTAACACAAAATAATCAAACACTCCCGCAACGACAAAGAAACCCCAACAGCACAAAACCAAAATCCAAATGGCAAATAAGAGTAGAAAACAAAATCAACAACATCAGGAGAGATATAGGAGACCTCGCCCAGTTTATAAACGGGACCGCGCCCAAACGTGTCACATAGGGTGTAGACAAGATCAAATCCAAGTCTCCCAAAAGAACACTGCCAGAAATTCTTGATACTTTGAAACAAAAACTATCTGCACAAAGAATGAAACGAGAGGAAAGGCACCAACAACCTCTTCCGGAGAAGCGAAAAAACAGTTCTACCGAAAAACTATGTACAACGAACAGATAGCAGTGACTGAACCACTAAACAAACAAGAACTCACAAATTATTGGAAAGGTATCTGGTCAGAACCTAAACTACACAATAATAACTCCCCCTGGATCAAAGCCGAAGAAGACAAACATAAACATGTGACAGAACAAGAAAATTCTACATTAACTACACAAGAAATTACAGAAACAATCAAACACACACACACAACTGGAAATGCCCTAGAATAGACAATATACAAAACTTCTGGTACAAACAGTTTACCACCACACACGAAGCATTCACACACCAAATCAACAAAGACATTCAATAACCACACATATTCCCCAATTTCCTTATAAAAGGAATAACATACGTCAAACCTAAAAGCTCAGACACCACAAACCCGTCAAACTACCGACCTATCACCTGTCTTCCAACCCTATACAAGATCCTCACAGCCACAATTTCCAAGAAAATAGAACAACACCTAATAGACAACAATATTCTGACAGAAAAGCAGAAGGGGTGCAGGAAAAATAGAAGAGACTGTAAAGAGCAGCTGATCATAGATAGCGTGTTAGATAGACTATAAAAAAGCCCTCGACTCGATACCCCACAGTTGGTTAGTCAGCCCTAGAAATCTACAAAATCAACCAAAACCTCAGGCAATTTCTCGCACATATCATGAAAACAGGGGGAAAACCAAAATCCACCTAAAAACACAAACCGAACGCATCTAAATAGAAGAGCTGTACATCAGACGGGGTATATTTCAGGGAGACTGGCTCAGCGCTCTACGATTTTGCCTCTGTCTCAATCCACTCTCAAATACACTAAACAGAACAGACCATGGGTTCAACATCAGACACCAAAAAGTGAACCAACATAAAATAAACCGCCTCCTATATATGTATGACATAAAACTCTACGCTGCCACAAAAACACAACTGAAAGAATTCCTCAAAATCACAGAAACATTCACGTTAGATATTAATATGGAATTTGGTATAAGTAAATGTAAAGTGCTTCACATCAACAAAGGCCAATGGAAAGGCCACCATGAGACAGAAACCATCAACAACGAAACACTCGATAATATGCTCGACAAAGAAACATACAAATATCTAGGCTTCCAACAAAGCAAACTCAACCACACTCACATCAAAACAAAGCTCATAACCGAATTCAAAAACAGACTCACGAAACTTTTACAAACAAAACTCAATTCCAAGAATCTCACTAAAGCCATCAACACGTTAGCTATACCTATACTCACATATTCATTTGGTATCATCAAGTGGTCACACACAAACATAGAAAACATTCACATCCTTATGCGTTCTCAATTAACCAAATACAGGAAATTACACCCCAACGCATGCAAAGAAAGACTTACCATCGAGAGGAAGGCAGGAGGAAGAGGAATCATAGACATCAGATCACTACACACAGAACAAATACAAGCACTTAACAACTTCTTTCACAACAATGAAAGCAGACAAAAACTACACACCTCTTGGCTTATCCCGGGCAGACCACCCAGCAGACACACACAGTCACGCACAGGAAAAGATGAAAACGTGGTCAGAAAAAACGCTCCACGGAAAACACAGATACCACATAGAACAAGACCACGTAAATAAAAAAAAATCATACACTTGGTTACAGGATGGGCAGCTATTCCCTGAAACAGAAGGCTTCTTACTTGCTATCCAGAATAAAGTCATATTAACCAGAAACTACCAAAAACATATCATCAAATACCCAACTATTACAGAAGACAGATGCAGGAACTGCCACCAGCAGAAAGAAATGAACACATAACAAGCAGATGTAAAATATTAGTCGGAACGGAATACAAAGCCAGGCATGACTCAGCTGCAAAAGTAGTTCACCAAGCAGCCACAACACACAAACTCATAGAAAACACAGATCCCTACTACAAATACACACCAACATCCATACTTGAAAATAAAGATTACAAGCTCAGAAGCTCTACTGAGACATCAGTATCCATACAGATAAAACAGTCTCCGCCAATAGAACCGATATTACTTTTCAGTGCAAAAAAGGAAAAGTCATCTATCTAATTGACATAGCTGTCCCCAACGACACAAACATCCAAACGAAATACACAGAAAAAATTTCCAAATACACAGACCTTGCAACAGAAATAAAAAGGCTATGAAAAAAAGAAAAAGTCATCATTGTCCCCCTCATCATATTAGCCACAGGTCTTACACCAATAACATTCACACCACACTTAGTGTAATTAGGACTCAACACAAACATACACACAAACATTCAGAAGTCAGTGATTTTGAAAACATGTAACATTGTCAGGTCATTCCTTGGTACACAATGGTAATAGCGTTTGTGCTGACTTGGCTTGGGCCCATCAGCCGAACATGGAACCACATTGACCAAATGTGAGAAAGGAGAACTTTCTTGTGATGTATATAATATATATAAAACGCAACGTCTCTCTATCTCTCTGTCTGTCCGTTATTGCAACCTTTTTTCCGACTTGATTCACTATTATCGTCACCTCTTATTCCTTATGTTACCTAACGTAATAAAATATATCCTATAACCTGGCCATAAAACATATGTGTATTAAAAGAAAAAGCACGTAAAACGGATAAGTGGTTCTCCAGTGATAAGCTAACGGACAGACAGACAGACAGCCAGAGAGACGTTGCAAGATAACCTGGCCAGAGAACAAATGTATGAATTAAAATAACCGGTCAAGTGGAAGTTGATCTTGCGCAATTAGTGTTCCGTACGTTGATTGGTTTTAAAATAAAAATTTTTGTTACGGAGGTATAAAATGATCAGTGACTTCACAAAACACACCCCAAATGAGTTTTCAATAAAATTTGTTTCCAATCTTTGCTGAAAACTGATGACCTTGAAATTTTTGTTTTTTTTTATACTAGATAAATTATTAAAGGTAATGGATTTACATTATATATAATATATTTTCTACTCGTGTTTTGAGAAGCTTTCATTTGACACCACACTCGATGACCTAGAATTTTTTTTTGTCACTTTCGATTTCACCCCCAAGTTAAAATTTATTTTTCAAAACTACATGGCTCTGATGAGGCCATCAATTCCTGTATTGTTGCCTAATTTCAACTTTCTATGACAAATAGTTTCGGAGAAAATCGGGTGTGACAGACGGACGAACAGACAGACAGACAGACACCGAAGTCATCTTATAAGTGTTCCGTAGGGAACACTAAAAAAACACGTAAATCGAATAAGTGGTTCTCGAGTGATAAGTGCACTAACGGACAGACAGACAGACAGAGAGACGTTGCATTTTATATATATTATAGATATTACAATGTATGTATAATCAACCCGCGCATTTTCGATTAAATGCAAATAGAAAACGAGATCATTTTATTTTCTCACAAGTTACGTTTTTGTTAGTCAAAACAAAACCTTGATAGCGAATTAGTTTCATAAGCATAGATTAAAAAACTTGATAATTCAAATGGCCATTTCAAGTTAACAATTATTCATAAAGAACACCAAACTGCTGACTTGACACAAAATATTCTTTTTGGCTCTTAAGAGCAATATATAAATATTTGGCAACCTTGCTGGATCCGGGCTAAGCGTATTATTGTATTTATATACAAGGTCGGATCTCAACATTACGAAATCTTTCAATGATCTCTCCTTGTTTAATGTTTAAATGTATAAAAAAAAGGGAGAAATACTTACCCCTCTGGCTACGTAATGCGAAATCATGTCTTAATATGTGTATTATAGCGTTTTTTTTTTTTTTTCTAAGTTTTTTGCTTTAAGTGGATCTCGGGTAGTCTATAGTTTATGCGGATCTCTTCTTAGTATGAAAATATGTGTATATATATATATATATATATATATATATATATATATATATATATATATATGTAACTATATATATATATATATATATATATATATATATATATATATATATATATATATATATATATATATGTATATATGTATATATACCAGGTGTACAAGTATGAAATGCGGATTTCAGACAACAGTTGGTGCACCAATGCAATTTGTGCTATAAAGATTTGACACTGCGCCATTTTGTTGTGTCATCAACATATGTCAGACGCGCACTAGTGATAAATTGGAAAAGTGTGTGTATAGTGTTGTGTTGTTGTGTTCAATATGTCGAAATTTATACCGAACAGAGAGCATTCGCGGACAGCATTCATTTTCTGTTTTCATTTGAAGAAAACTGCTGTTGAATCATACCGAGTACTTCGAGAAGCTTATGGTGAACATGCTCCATCGCAAGATACGTGTGAACGATGGTTTCGGCGTTTCAAAAGTGGTGACTTCGATGTTGCAGACAAGGAACGTGGAAAACCGCCAAAAAAATTCGAAGATGTGGAATTGCAATCATTGTTGGACGAAGATGATTCGCAAATACAAAAACAACTCGCCGAACAATTGGGCGTTAGTCAACAAGCTGTTTCCAATCAGCTACGAGAGATGAGAAAGATTCAGAAGCCGGTAGATGGGTACCACATGAGTTGAACGACAGGCAAATGGAGAAGCGGAAAAACACGTGTGACATTTTGCTCGCTCGGTACAAAAGGAAGTCGTTTTTGCATCGTATAGTTACAGGGAATGAAAAGTGGATTTATTTTGAGAATCCCAAGCGCAAAAAATCATGGGTAACCCCAGGCGCACCATCCACATCGACCTCAAGACCGAATCGCTTTGGCAGAAAGACGATGCTGTTAAAACCTGGGGAAACGGTTAATACTAAACGTTACCAACAACAGTTGACCGATTTGAACCGTTGGCTACTTGAAAAAAAGCCAGAATACCGAAAGAGGCAACACAAAGTCATTTTTCTTCATGACAATGCTCAATCACATACGGCAAAACCAGTTCGCGATACGTTGGAAGCACTCAGCTGGGAAGTTCTACTCCATGCGGCTTATTCACCAGACTTGGCTTCTTCCGATTATCACTTGTTTGCATCGATGGGTCACGCACATGCTGAGCAGCGGTTTGGTTCGTACGCAGACGTGAAAAAAATGGTTCGATGAATGATTCTCAGCAAAAAGGGAAGATTTTTACTGGCGTGGTATTCACAAATTGCCCGAAAGGTCCGGAAAAACGTATAACAAGCGATAGCATACTTCGAATAAAGTACTTTTTATCATTCTTCCGAATTTAACATGTTTTTTTAGAAAAAAAATCCGCATTTCATACTTGTACACCTGATATATAAACAAGGACAGGAGTAGTCGCGACTGACTAGTTAAGAAAAATATATTCTCAATTTAGTGGGGCTGTAGTCTATATTTAATTATTTATGGCCTTGGGTAGTGAAACAACCTTTTTTGTTAGTCGAGCTTTCGAAATTATATTTATTTCTTCTTCAGGACATCTTCAAGACAAAATTTTCCTTTTTCTTTATACTGTTAAGTGAAAAATTACTTTTTTGAGTACATTCATATGATTGAGAAAACAAAAAGCAAAGGCATGAAAAAAAAAAAGCAAAAAGAGAAATGATTGACTCACCAAACTGATTTTTTATGACAAAACAAGCAGTCATTAGCACGAAGGGACATTCCCAATATACTGTTGTTTACTACATAATATTATAATTAAAAGGAAAAAATACGAAACGGCCAAAAATGACTGGCTTTGGTTATCTCTGCTAATCCCGTAAACCAGTAAAATAACAAAAAATTTTCGATTTTTGGCGTTAAAGATGGAGTGTGATAGACCGATATAACTTTTATGTGGTAGAGAAAGATCGAAGATATTGATTCGTTTCGATCTGAGATATGCTTGCAGTTGAAAAATTATTTAAATGTCAAGTAGTGTGATGGATAAAGATAGAAATAATCGTTGAGAATGTAGATTTTCTATTTCAATAGCGCATGTGTCAACCTGCGTACGGGGGATAACAGAAAGAAACAACGTGTTACAGTTTTCGGAAAATAAAATATAAAATAGTAGAATAATTGGATGGAAAAAACATTTTGTTAATGTGTTATTCGTCTGGTGCAGGACGATCTGTCAGTGATTGGTATTTTTTTTATTCTAATTTAAGGATGTAACCGTATATGGGTATCACTCTTTTTATTCATGGCGTAGGGTTCCCGGTTAATATGGGCCATTTTTAAGAAAATTTGTTTGTAGTAAGAATCAGAGCGACCCAGGACCTTAGTCTCATCCCAGCTCATTCGATGGTCATTGTTAATGACATGTTGTGCTAAAGCACAAGATTGTACAATACGTCTGCAGTCACTTTTGTGTGATGTAATACTACCCTTCAAATTTCTGGAGGTTTGACCTATGTACACCTTATTACAATTTGGACAAGGTATTTTGTAATATATATATATATATATATATATATATATATATATATATATATATATATATATATATATATATATATATATATATATATATATATATATATGTTAGCTGTCAGCATTTTCTGTATGGAAAAAACCCCCGTTTCAGGCCTGGTTGAAAAAAATTAGGATAGGCCGAGCTATGCAATATGGGAAGGAGAATATTAATGAGATTTAGGTAACGGATACTTTTGGTACGCATTATGAAATATAGTTTAGAGAGCCGAGGTAGTCGGCCAGCTTTGTTAGATGTCTGATTGCAATTGTTAATAAAAGTTATTGTTGGCGAAATTGCCCAAAAGTGTTTAAATTAATTTTTGTTTAAATAAAAGTGCATTAAAGTGTTTGGTAAAAAATAATAATAATAATAATAAAAATGGCCGAAGACGGTGAAATCTTTAGTGATAACGAAGACTTAATAATCTAGTGTGTGAAGTAGAAGAATCTATTAAAGCCAGCGTCAGAACGTGAGTTATTACTTTTACTCAATGAATTTGATGTCCGTCGCATGTAAAGAAAGACAATAACGGACTGGAATTATATTATCAACCATGTAACATGTCAAAAATACTTGTATGTACGCCATACAATTGACCATACATTTCACTGTATATTTCACAGTGTATACAGACTGTAACTTAGTGCAAGCAACTGCTTTAAAGAAAAGTTTACACCCTCGTGTCGCTCGCTGGTATATTAGGTTACAAGGTTAAACCTTTTTCTATTGAATACCGCCCTAGTAATAAAATGCCACTTGTGGACTATTTAAGCTGGAGTCCGGTGGATGAAATGACTGATTTATAAGTGTGTTTTAAAAACGATAAACATAAACAAGATTGCTGAAAAAGGCACGCTTCGAGAGTTTCAATATAATGATTTTGTCGTGAAGTATAAATTACGAGTAATATAAACAATATGGTTGTAATGAAAATAAAACCACCGAAATGTTTTGTGCTCGCGTTTTTTACGGTGAAATTGTGTTACAACGAATCCTCACATGTAGGGCGAGACAAATACATGAAGAAAAAAAAATACATGTAGATTTATTTTGGCTGAAAATGGGTAGATGTCTAAAAAAAATACATTAAGAATTGTAGAGAGTGCATCTTAGGAAAAATCGCATTGGAGGGAAAGTGGAGTCAAAATGCAAAGGACCTTATACTGTGCAGGAGATCTTGCCAAACGAGAGACTCTGACTAGATGAGACAGGACAGCGAATCGTAGTAGCTGCACACTATCAGATGAGGTCATGGTCTTCCGAATAATAATAATAATAATAAAAAAGGTGAGTTAGAGTGACAATTCTACTCTTTTACCATATATAAAAATTTACTGCATATTTGTCTGACTAAGGTTGTCAGTACGATTAATTTAGAAGAGGATTGGTGATGATCTCACCAATGCCTATCGAAATAGTGGCAATCCCACTATGCATGCTAGTCATAACAAAGATACTGTTCGTGAATTTGTTTTAGGTAAAAATCCAACCGAGAGATACCAATTGCATGAGAAGGGACAGCGAATCGCAGTGGATGCACACGACCAGTTGAGATCATGGTTTCCAAAATAATTATACAAAAAGATGAAAATCAAAACGAGAGATACCGACTACATAAGAAAGGATAGCGAATCACGGTAGCTGCACATGATCAGTTAGGTCATTGTCTTCAAGATAATTATGCAAAAGGGTGAGTTAGAGCCGCGATCTCACTACCTTTACCTAAAATAAACATTTACTGTGTATTTGTCTGATTAAAGTTGTCACTAACATAAATTTGATGTGAGGATTAGTGACGATCTCACTAATGCCTATTGAGATAGTGGCGAACCCACTATAAGGTTAAAAGAGGAGAGGACTGGTGACGATCTCACCAATACCGATTGAGATAGTGGTAATCCCACTATAAGCTTAAGAGAGGATTAGTGACGACCTCACTAATGCCTATTGAGATAGTGGCAATCCCACTATAAGGTTAAAAGAGGAGAGGATTGGTGACGCTCTCACCAATGCCGATTGAGATAGTGGTAATCCCACTATAAGGGTAAGAGAGGATTAGTGACGGTCTCACTAATACCTATTGAGATAGTGGCGATCCCACTATAGAGTTGAGAGAGGATTGGTGACGCTCTCACCACCTGTTGAGATAGTGGCATTTCCACTATAAGTTTAAAAATACTAATAGCCTTCCCATTAGGATAGTGGTAATCCCATTATAAGGGTAAAAAAAAACTGATTGAAATCCTATTAGATCTGCGAAAGATAGTCTACGATGTTAAAAGAGGATTAGTGACGATCTCACTAATGCCTATTGAGATAGTGGCAATCCCACTATAGAGTTGAGAGAGGATTGGTGACGATCTCATCAATGCATATTGAGACAGTGGCGATCCCACTATAAGGATAAAAATACTAGTAGTTTTTCCATCAGGATAGTGGCAATCCCACTTTATAGTGACGCTCTTATGATTAAAATACATCCCACTATAAGAAAAATAATAAAAAAAAATACTAATGGCAATCCTATCAGGTCTGAAAAAGATAAAAGCATTTCCACTCTGCGGTTAAAAATACTAATGGCAATCCCATTACAACTAAAAAAAAAATATTGGTGGCAATCCCACTAGGTATGGCGAAGATACTGTTCGTTAATTTCTTTTAGGTGAAAATAAACTGAAGACGTCGCGAGGGCGCTTCCTTCCTCAGGACGGCCGTGTTAGCTGTCAGCATTTTCTGTATGGAAAAACCCCCGTTTCAGGCCTGGTTAAAAAAAATTAGGATAGGCCGAGCTATGCAATATGAGAAGGAGAATATTAATTATTGATAATTGGTTTCAGGCAGATTGACTTGTTTACATTACGTAGATTAAACTATACTTAAGTTACTGTTATTGATATGTCTCAAATCACCAAACCCTTAAGTTTGTTTTATGTGACAGGTAGGCCATATCTGTCACACACATTATCAAAACTGTTTATGTAACCCTAATGAGATTTAGGTAACGAATACTTTTGGTACGCATTATGAAATATAGTTTAGAGAGCCGAGGTAGTCGGCCAGCTTGGTTAGATGTCTGATTGCAATTGTTAATAAAAGTTATTGTTGTCCAAAAATCTTGAAATAGTTCGGTTCATTTTTAATAATACATGCTTCGCTTACAACAATCAGTTCTATAAACAAACATTTGGTACTCCAATGGGCTCAAAAATTTCTCCATTCTGGCACAATACGTGTTAGATGATTTACTACAAGAATGTATTCCAAAATTATCTTATAAATTACCATTTCTAAAAAAGTATGTTGATGATTTGATATGTGCAATACCACTTAATGGCCAAGAAGAAATACTTAGAGTCTTTAACAATTATAACAAATATATTCAGTTCACAATGGAAACAGAAAACAACAATAGCGTGCCATTTCTAGATACTAAATCATTCTAGACTGGTACATTAAATCGAGTAGTTCTGGCAGGTTTCTTAATTATTTCTCATACTACCCAGAAAGAATGAAAATAAACTTAATTCTATGTTTAAAAAACCGAGTGACCTCTATAAGCTACCCCACATTAAGAGTCAACAACTTAAGAAGGATCTATAACTTACTCTTAGACAACTCCTATCCGAAACATCTTTTAAACAAACTTCTTTTCTCTACAAGTGAAACAGTTATAGCTGATAACACTGATCAAAACCGAACAGCCAATTCTAACCAAGAAAGCATTATGTATCTTTTCCTTATATAAGAGACTTAACCCCCAAATTTGCAAATATATTTAAAGGCAAGGACCTGATTGTAGCCAACAAAACATTAAAAACCACGACAACACTTTTTACTCGTTTAAAAGATAAAACAAACAACATTAACAAATCTAACTTGGTGTATCAAATTAGTTGCCATAACTGTGATAAAAAATATATAGGCCAGACTTCCAGGTGCTTAAAGGATAGACTGGCATCACATAAAAGTGATATCAGACTGAGACCAGATGCTTGTGCCCTGACTCAACACACAAATAATACCGGCCGCTTGCCTAATTTTGAAAACGTAAAAATAATAGATTTTGAAAAAAACTACTTTAAAAAGAAATTTTCTTGAAACGGTTTACATCAATAACCAAAAAAATTGCATGAACAAAAGTACAGATGTTCAACATTTAAACGTAATTTACTCTAACCTACTTCAGATTAGTAATAGGGAGGAAGTGAGATGCGTTCAGCTACCCCAAACTTAGCATAAAATATATTTCCCCTTTTTTCTTCTTTTCCTTTTTTTCTTTCCTCTTTTTACATTTTCTTTTTTTTTTTTTTTTCTTTTCTTCTTCTTTTCACTGTGTGTGTAATTAATTTCATTCTTCTCATATATGTTTTTCGAAAATAAAAAGATGGACATCTTATTTTATAACATAAATTATAATTAATTTTAAAATAAATCGTATATCCTCTATCTTCTTCTAGAGAGAAATTCCTAAATCTAAGAAACATCTTCAAAAAAAGTGCATATTTACCACGACTGGCAGTGCTATACCGCTCTCTGTGCGTCCCGAGTATATACATGTATAATGGTGTTAAATTTTGAAAATTTTATTAATGACTGTTTTTCCTTTTGAATGTTTTTATTGTTTACATGTACACTGTGTGGTGCAAGAGACAAAAAGGTTTTTTTTTTGGGGAAAGAGAGAATGTTGGAAGAGCCTAGTTTATGTTTTTAACATCACTTACAGTAAGTTTTTTAATAATTTTTGTTTTTTTAAAGTTTTTTTAATGACCATCGTCCCCTTTTGTAGAGTGACTGAAGAAGGATTGAATATATCCGAAAGCTTTCACTAAGTAAAAAGAGTATTATTTTTTGTGAATGCCCTAGAAAATACTTTATAATCTGGCTGCAACCCTGCGAAACTAACAATTTTTGTTTAAATATACAGTCGTGAAATTGATAACTCTTGTTGAAAGGAATGGAGTTTTACCAAGTAATATCTACTACTTATGGGATAGTCTGTACAAACAACTTAAAAAAATTGGGCAAAATTAAATATCAAATTGGCTCTTCTGAAGAATAGAAAGATTTTCCTACTGCAGTGTCGAAGATTTGGTCTTTTCCCAAAACACATAACTGACCAAACAAAGGGTGTATCAAAACTAAT
Organism: Pachyrhynchus sulphureomaculatus; assembly: GCA_019049505.1. Taxonomy (NCBI): domain Eukaryota; kingdom Metazoa; phylum Arthropoda; class Insecta; order Coleoptera; family Curculionidae; genus Pachyrhynchus; species Pachyrhynchus sulphureomaculatus. The sequence goes on along the minus strand of CM032455.1, from coordinate 65,093,431 downwards.
TGATATACATAAAGGAAGAACCGGACAGATGATCAATACTTTTAGTCACAAACTTAATTGTAAAGTTCTTAACTTAGAAATTAGGGTAACTCAGGGACATATAGAGAGAACAAAGGGGGTGCTGGCCAAATTACATAATGACATTAAAAATGCACTACCACCTCATATTTTCAACGAATTTTTGCGTAGGCAAAATATAAGATATAATAAATATTTTTACAAAATTAAAGACACGCACAGGGGGAAGTTGGAGGCTTTGAAGGGTGAGAGAAGATCGAGAATCAAAATTAAAGATTCTTGGTTTAAAAACCTAACAAATTTAGACTTTCCAAGAGAGGTAAAGGATATGTTATCCTTGGGACCTAATTTCAGCCTTCCTGTAACCCTTAAAGACATTTCTATTCCTCATATCTTAGCAGACATAGAATACTCAATTTCGCTAATCAGTAACAATGAAACATTTACAGTGCCCAAGCATTATAACGAATTTTGTGCATAAAGCGGAGAAAGTTTTTTCTGAAGAGATTAAATATTTCAATAAGACAAAAATCTTTTTAAAAAATCATCCAGAAGTTTATATTACAAAATCCGATAAGGGCAACTCAACAGTTGCACTTTATAAACAGTAATATATGGAACTTGCAGAACTTTTGTTGAATGATGAAACTTATTATAAAAAAAATTCCACGCGATCCCACGTCGACGATTCAGCAGAAAGCAAATAAAATAGTTTCTGATTTAAAAAAACAAAAACAAATCACTGATGTTAATGCAAGAAATCTAACAATTTATAACCCGATATGCCCTAAATTCTACGGTTTACCTAAGGTTCATAAACCGACCTTATCTTTGCGACCAACCACTCTATAGATTCCCCAACATCAAAACTAACTGGTTTTATAACTGAAATTTTAGCTACATCCTATGACTATAACAATGAATATTATGTGACAGATTCTTTCAAATTTTCAAGCTTTATCAACGATTTCAAATTACCAAACAATTTTCAAATTATAAGTCTGGACGTTGTTTCCCTATTTACGAATCTCTCTTTGGAGTTGGTACTCGAGAGCATCACTAAAAACTGGACAAGAATAAGAAATAATACTGACATAAGTCAGTCCAATTTTCTTGAAATACTTCGGTTCATTTTTAATAATGCATGCTTCGCTTACAACAATCAGTTCTATAAAACAAACATTTGGTACTCCAATGGGCTCAAAAATTTCTCCCATTCTGGCACAATACGTGTTAGATGATTTACTACAAGAATGTATTCCAAAATTATCTTATAAATTACCATTTCTCAAAAAGTATGTTGATGATTTGATATGTGCAATAACACTTAATGGCCAAGAAGAAATACTTAGAGTCTTTAACAATTATAACAAATATATTCAGTTCACAATGGAACAATAGCGTGCCATTTCTAGATACTAAACGGATCAGATGCGAAGAAAACAACAAAATCATTCCAGACTGGTACATTAAGCCGAGTAGTTCTGGCAGGTTTCTTAATTATTTCTCATACCACCCAGAAAGAATGAAAATAAACTTAATTCTATGTTTAAAAAACCGAGTGACCTCTATAGGCCACCCCACATTAAGAGTCAACAACTTAAGAAGGGTCTATAACTTACTCTTAGACAACTCCTATCCGAAACATCTTTTAAACAAACTTCTTATCTCTACAAGTGAAACAGTTATAGCTGATAACACTGATCAAAACCGAACAGCCAATTCTAACCCAAGAAAGCATTATGTATCTTTCCCTTATATAAGAGACTTAACCCCCAAATTTGCAAATATATTTAAAGGCAAGGACCTGATTGTAGCCAACAAAACATTAAAAACCACAACACTTTTTTTACTCGTTTAAAAGATAAAACAAACAACATTAACAAATCTAACTTGGTGTATCAAATTAGTTGCCATAACTGTGATAAAAAATATATAGGACAGACTTCCAGGTGCTTAAAGGATAGACTGGCATCACATAAAAGTGATATCAGACTGAGACCAGATGCTTGTGCCCTGTCTCAACACACAAATAATACCGGCCACTTGCCTGATTTTGAAAACGTAAAAATAATAGATTTTGAAAAAAATCTATTTTTAAAAAGAAATTTTCTTGAAATGGTTTACATCAATAACCAAAAAAATTGCATGAACAAAAGATCAGATGTTCAACATTTAAACGTAATTTACTCTAACCTACTTCAGATTAGTAATAGGGAGGAAGTGAGATACCTTCAGCTACCCCAAACTTAGCATAAAATATATTTCCCCTTTTTTCTTCTTTTCCTTTTTTTCTTTCCTTTTTTTGCATTTCCTTTTTTTTTCTTTTCTTCTTCTTTTCACTGTGTGTGTAATTAATTTCATCCTTCTCATATATGTTTTTCGAAAATAAAAAGATGGACATCTTATTATATAACATAAATTATAATTAATTTTAAAATAAATCGTATATACTCTATCTTCTTCTAGAGAGAAATTCCTAAATCTAACAAACATCTTCAAAAAAAGTGCATATTTACCACGACTCGCAGTGCTATACCGCTCTCTGTGCGTCCCGAGTATATACATGTATAATGGTGTTAAATTTTGAAAATTTTTATTAATGACTGTTTTTTCCTTTTGAATATTTTTATTGTTTACATGTACACTGTGTGGTGCAAGAGACAAAAAGGTTTTTTTTTTTTGGAGAAAGAAAGAATGTTGGAAGAGCCTAGTTTATGTTTGTAACCTCACTTACAGTAAGTTTTTTAATAATTTTTGTTTTTTTAAAGTTTTTTTTTAATGACCACCGTCCCTTTTGTAGAGTGACTGAAGAAGGATTGAATATATCCGAAAGCTTTCACTAAGTAAAAAGAGTATTATTTTTTTGTGAATGCCCTAGAAAATACTTTATAATCTGGCTGCAACCCAGCGAAACTCACAATTTTTGTTTAAATACACAGCCGTGAAATTGATAACTCATATATATATATATATATATATATATATATATATATATATATATATATATATATATATATATATATATATATATATATATGATGACAGAGTTACGGAAGAAAGAAGAAAACTGTTTTTTCGTTAAGGTAATGCACCAGCTCACAACTCCATAAAATCGTTAGCAACCAATTGGGCTATGAATTAGTTCCTCGTCCGCCGTATTCACCAGATCTGATCCCCATCGATTATCACCTTTTTGTAAATTTGACGAGGTGGCTCCTAGGAAAGAGAGTTGGCTCAACACACAGAGCTCGACAAATCCTTCTATATGAAAGGTATCCAAATGTATTAAAATCCATTTTTGGCAAAAACATTGATTTTTCTTCACAACTATGTTGGGTATGTGGAATCTTTGGCACAGACACTACTCAGTATATATCACCACTACACCAAACACTTTATTTTTGCGCTCGACGCGCATTTCGCTAACCACGTTAGCTTCATTAAGAGGCATAATTGACTTTGATTGATTAGTCGATCATCGCTCCTGATGAAGATAACACGGTTAGCGAAACGCGCGTCGAGCGCAAAAATAAAGGGTTTGGTATAGTGGTGATATATACTGAGTAGTTTTCTTCATAAGTCTCGAGACTTTTCACCCCATGTAGTAGTTGGAGCCTTGTAACGCAACTGATCGCTAAATGGCCGCAACATATCGCATAATATTAAAAGGTTCTACAAGATCTGCAACCTCGCATTGTCATATATGGATGGCGTCGGATGTTTGCTGTCAAAATTATACAACAGGTCTATAGCTAAAACTTAAAACAGGCATTTGTAATAATACTACTTTGTTCGTGTTTTAGCTGAAAAATTTATTTCTCTTAATAATTCTCTCCTTGCAACTCTACAACCTCTTCTCTTACAACATGACTACCTGACCAGCAACTTTTCTTACAGGTATATACTAGGACGGTTTCGAATTATAACCGTGAACATTGTATAGAGTCATATTATAATCGTAGTTTGGAGATTATCGTTAGTACTAATTCATTCATTCAAAGACCAGCTGTTCTTGATAATATTGGCAGCGTTTTAATGGTTCTTTAAGGAGGTAAATAAGAATGGGGGAACCTTCGCGACTGTACCTATAAAGAAAAAATATAAATTAATATAACTACATAATGCTAAGTGTGTTTTAAGTTGATTTAGGTCTTCACGACCTGCTTTGAAACGTTTATACCACTGATACTTAATATTTACTCTTTATTCGATGTTCATTTTTCGACCGATAGTTAAAACACACTGTGAGTTTAGGCGCTATATCTTAGTTTCTATTCATCCGATTGTCATGAAAATTAGAACATAATGTCAGTGAAAGATGTACGTACCCTATCCAACGCATATTATATTCAATAGGTGGTGCCATTAGTATTAGCTATTTTGAAAAAGTACTGTTTACTTTGAGACACACTGTCCATATTATAAGGGTTAAAGGGATCTATCCGGTACGTAAGAGATGTAACAGTCTTTCGTAAAGATGTTGCACATGCATTTTTTTTGTGGTTTACCTTAAACTCTGTTCAGGATTTTCCTAAATTTTTGTTAGAAAATAGTGGAACATCTTGTCCCCGTGCAATGGTCGACTCGTATTCTTCGACCGCCATGTCAATATCTCCTGCTGCTCCGCCTGTAAAAAGAAAACATATATTTTCATTAGATTGAGTGTGTGAATTAATTTTGAGCGATTTTTTGGTAAAAATATCGCTTTATTGTAAAAAATTGTTACAAATTGATTATTCAAAATATTATCCATCGCCAGCCACTACTTTCTCCCATCTTTGTCGCAGCATATGAATGCCACGTTGAAAGAATGACTCATCTTTTGAGGCTATCCACGAATCAACCCATTTTTTGGTATCCTCATCAGAATGGAAGCGCTGTTCAGGCAGGCCGTGCGTCATCGATCGGAACAAGTGATAATCGGAAGGAGCAATCTCTGGTGAGTACGGCGGGTGAGATAGGACATCCCATCCAAGCGTTTTTCTAGCGTTTCCTTCACGAGTTTTGCAACATGTGGCCGAACGTTGAAAAATTACTTTGTCGTGTCTTTTGGCATATTGCGGTCGTTTTTCCTCCAATGCCCGGCTCAATTGCATCAATTCTTGTCGGTAACGTTCCCCAGTAATAGTTTCGTTGAGTAGGAGCAGTTCATAATACACTACAACCAGCTGATCCCACCAGATACACAGCTAGGAGCCATGCATATTCGGCTTTGGCGAGGATGTTGATAGTCCACCGGGCTTCACCTATGATTTTTTGCGCTTTGCATTATCGTAACGTATCTATTTTTCATCACCAGTTACGATTTCATCTTTAAGCTTTTTCGGCTGGCCTGGACGTTCTTTGTCTTCCTTATCGAAATCACCACTTTTAAAGCGTCAAAACTAGTACTCACCTGTTTTTATCGATCGAATATAATCACCATAGGTTTCCGACAGCAATCGATGACTTTTAGCAGCGCTTTTTTTCGGATTAAACAAGAAAAGTAACCCTTCCCGCAAATGGTGTATTGTTGGCACGTAATTCGACATATTCAGTGCTCAAAAAAATATTTACACTTCGGCAAAATAACATACTAAAAATTAAAGTCTAATAATGGTACACGTTTTAGAAATCCCTCAAAATCAATTCACACTCTTTATAAATGAACGAAAAATATCCAGTAGTACATGATGCAGAAAAGTAATAGGTAGCAGACTTAAAAAGAAAGAAGCAAACAAGAATATATGCCAGATATGCATATAGTAGATCCCAAAATATAAGATCCTGCCTTTTTACCTTTTCAATGGGGCAATAAACGACCCTATTAAGGTTTTGTGCATAGTTGCCAGGTATTACGATAAACGTATTTTTATTTTACCTGCTTTCTATACCGCCCTCACTTGCACCTGCAATCACATTAGATCTATTTTTACCTATATATGTACTACCTGGCAACCCGGTTTGGAGCCCTTTAAGTATTTGATAATATAGGCCTAATGACCACAGGTCCCCATTAAGATTCGAAAGATTTATTATTTTTATTTTTAGTTTTACTTACAACTTATAACAAAACAAAATTTTAATTATGTGGCGTCCGTGGGAAAATTGCAATAGTGGCTATCACAAGAGAAAACATTTATCACTTGACGCTAAACAAATATTGAAAAAATCTGGTAAAAAAAAATCTGAATAAATAAAGTGCTTTGCAAGAAACCAGTGAACTAACAAAAACCCCAATTTCTATGACTAAGGAAAATAATCAGGAACAGGAAAAAACGGAAAGATTTTCAAATGCATCATATAGACAATGGTGAAAAAGACGTCATCAGGAGAAAAATATATTCTATGTATGAAGAGCAATTGGTGCCGACACTAGGCAAAATAAAATTAAGACTGGTGCAGGACGGGACCAATATACATTGTGGCCGATCAACCTTTCACAGAATTCTCTTAAGAATGCGATTCACGGTCCGAAAAATCAACAAAAGGCAAGTAGTAATGGAGTCACAAAGATTACGAATCGTGCAACATACTGGTTTACAAGAAATTAAAAAGTATCGATCAGAGAATTGGCTAATAATTTACCTTAACAAAACATGGTTCGATACCCATAATACTGTGCAAAAAGAGTGGGTTGACAGCAGTACAAAATGCCAGACTAACGCACCTTCAAATAAAGGTAAACGAATAACCATTTTGTATGCCGAATCTGAAAAGGGCTGGGTTTCAAATTACTATTACCTGCAAAAAAACATAAAAGATTCTAGTTTGGACTATCACGAAGACACGACCGCAGAATTTTTTGAAAATTGGTTTCAAAATTCCCTTTTACCAAATGTTCCGAACAGAGTGTTATAGTTATGGACAATGCAAGTTACCATAGTCGCCTACTAAATAAGGTTCCCAATGCCGCCAACACCAAATCGGAAATACAGGAATATATGTTAGAAAATGACATTTATTTTTGACTTTAGTTATAAAAAAAGTGATCTTTTGGGAGTTTTGAAAGACTACAAATTGAAAAAGAAATATGTTTGTGATAGTATGGCTGAGAAAATGGGACACACTGTTTTGCGGCTTCCTCCGTATTATTGTGTGTTTAATCCAATTGAACATATTTGGCATCAAGTTAAATCAAAAATAAGAGCACAAAATGTTTCTCCTACTTTAAGCGTGTCAGTGGTTGAATTAGTAAAAAAAAGTTATAAATGTGTGAAAGCTGGAAGAATTCCATTCAGCACGTTGTTAAAGTTGAAGATTCATATATTTATGTAAATAATATAAAACCACTAATAATTACCTCAGCTGATGACATTCAAACTGTATATTTGTACTTCTTATCCATTTGCTTTTACATGCATCTATAAATAAACATCTCTAAAAACACTTATAATTTTATTTATTTGCATTAATGAATAAAATTCTTAAGTCCATCTCTGCAACCTATCATAAACGAAAGGTCAGAATTTTTATATTGCCCATTTAAAACGGCAAAAATCAGGATCTTATATTTTAGGACAGGCTATAAAATATACCGGCATTATACAACCTTTTTGCATAATGTGGAAAGGATGCTGATCCAAAGGGTTTGGGCACTTAATAAAAATATGTGTGGCCTGCTTTGTCGCTTCTGTGTTTCCCTTGATTAGGACTAATAAATTCACCATCTTTTCGTTGATATTCGGCTAATAATTTTAGTTCTAAAATTAGTTGTTATGTTCTATGCTAACTGGAGTTCATATCACACAAAGTTCTCTCAATCTTGTTCACTGTCTTACCTCTTCTTCGGCCAGATTGCTTCTTGGTGTGGTGAGAGTTTCTACAGTGATTACTTACCCTTGGTTACCTTCTATCTCGGCTGTAGCCATTGGGGAGTGAAGACGACCGACAGCGCCACCTTCGGTAAAAGTAAGGGTACACTTTTGTGATAAAATAATATTGGATTGATTAAGGGATTAGTAGGTCCTCTCAGTTTTTTGGATGTTTCCAATTTAAAGTTAGTCAGTGAGTTTTATTTACTCGGATAATATTAAAATTTAAACCATGTTATTTTATTTAATTCCTAAATAACTAATCCTATTTAGAAATTGAAGTTTTAAATTGAATTTTTATTCGTCTTTGCACTCCGTCAATACCGTTCGTGATTTTATATTTCTTAGCGTAAGTATATAGTTATAAGTGTTCGAAAGTGTTCGAAGGATGTGGCCCGCTTAATTCCTCCCAGAGCGGTGCATGTTAGAAGTACACGTCACGCTAATACTTCACATCCGTATGAGGTTCAGCTTGTTACTCCTCGTACAACGCTTTTCAAGCAGTCTTTTATATGGAGAACATTATCCCTTTGGAATAATTTGCTTAGGACTGTATTTCCCACCGAGTACAATTTACAGCGATTCAAGAACAACGTGAATCGCTTTCTCCACACACGTGTCGCTCCTGTAGCGCTTTAGGGACTTACCTGCAGAATGTGTGCTAGACCCATAAAAAAAAATTAATTAAAATAAAACTTTCCTCTTTTAAAGTATCGTTATTTTTCTGAAAAAAAAAAACTCAAAATATTTATTTATTTACTTATAGTCACGCTTATTATTTATAATAAAAACATTTTAGATGTGTAAAATAAAAAAAAAAATCCTCTCCGGCCGGGAATCGAACCCGGGTCTCCCGCGTGACAGGCGGGGATACTGACCACTATACTAAATACGGACTATAAAATAATCACAGCAGTGTGTACAAATTATTTGAAGAAAGCCTTGCCTGAGTGGGCGATCCCGACTGAACAACTGGCAAGAGAGGGCGTGTGGGGTACTACTCATGGTCTAATGCTCGACAAAAGCATCACATCGTCCTCCAGACTAAGAAGAAATAAAAATTTTTCCTCATGGTTTGACTGCGAAAAAGCCTATGATTCCATCTACCATAGATGCCTTAAGAGGTTAGTGGATAGTTTGCCTCTCCACTCTCAGATAAAATACGCCTTAAAAAGTGCAGTCAAACTTTGGTCACTTCGAGTGCAAGTAAATAAACAAAAAACCACACCGATCCCAGTAAGAAGAGGACTGCTCCAAGGAGACTCAATAAGTCCATTACTTTTCGTTCTCGCCACGGCTAACGTCATAGACAATTTAAAAAAAGATCCAGAAATAACTAAGGTCACCAAGGGTAGGCACCACACCCTAGCATTTATGGATGACTTCAAGTGTCACGCACCCAGTGAGAGTGGGATTAAGGTGATTACTGAGAGGCTGACTGCTGCAATGGGTGAAATCGGATTAAGACTTAATATTGCCAAATGTGGAATATATTCCAGGAATGCGGCAGATGTCCAACAACCCGACCACGCTCCCTTCTTGCCCCAAATAAGAGAGGGCTACAAATATCTGGGCCTCGAACAGCTGGAAAGAGACACTGTAATCAACTACGAAAAAGTTGAGGAAAAAATGGTAGAAACCCTTCAAACTATACTAATTTCTGAACTCACAACAAATCAGAAAATAACACTTGTTAATAATACAGTGATACCAGCAGTGACGTACGTAACAGCCAACATATTCCCTGATGAAAAACGTAGCACTACCTTAAAGAGATGCCGTGAGTTGGATGGTAAGGTAAGAAAGATGCTAGTGGAGCACAAGCTGAAGGGGAAAACTTCATCAAACGCAGGGGTGTATTTGCCCGTGAGCAGGGGCGGCCTCGGAGTCAGGTCCATTGAGCATGAGACTGAGACCGGCTTTGTGAAGAAGGGGATATATCTCTCGAAACATCCTGACATGGAAGAGTGCCACTCCAGGTACCAATCATTAAAAAACGCCGGATGGAGGAACCCTATTAGTGACATGGAATATGTACTAGAAAAATATCAAACAACGGTGGAGGACGAAAGGGACATAAAGAAGTGCAGCAGAAATACTGTGGCAAAAATCAATAAAATGTACCTGAACAAGACGCAAGAAGATTGGACAAGGAATATGCACTATGGAAAGGTTGTGGTACAAGAAGGAAATAAGATCATTTTCCCAGCACACAAATCCCCCAATTTAGACAGCTGGCGTAGAGGAGTGCTGATAACAGCAGCAGAAGAGCAGCTTCATGGACTCGGGTTGCATCCACACCAAAAAAACCTGTAGAAGAGGGTGCGATAGATCTGAAACAGCATACCACGTGGTGGCGTCATGCCCATCTAATGCCTACATCACCAGGCACGACTATGTGGTGCATTGGATCCTTAAGACTCTCTTCAGGAGTCTTCGAGCACCCGGACGTGCCTTCAAGAATCTCCAATTCGGAAGGGCGTCCTGTCGAGAGGAATTCAGATCGGGAGACAGAGATGTAACGATTATAGCAGGCCAAAAAATGCTAACAGAAAAAAAGCTCTACCACAACAAACCTGACATTGTAGTTCGTCTCACAAACCCCGACGAGGTCTATGTGATTGAGGTTGCGGTCTCTCACATTCAAAACTGGCGTAACCAAGAAAAACTAAAGAGAACCAGATACGAGGTCAACTCTACAAAACACATAACAGAGAATGACCTGCCAACTATCACAAGAGACACCAACCTGATATCTGAGCTAAGCAATAACTACAGATGCCCTGCGAAACTGCTTGTGTTCGTTATCGGATGTTATGGGGAGATTATTACAACCGAAGACCACAAAGAATTCTGCGAAACAATGAGGAAAGCTCTCAGAGTGACCAACAGAAACCTCCAAATCCTGCTGAATAAAACAAGTTACAGCGTGGCAGTTTCTTCGACGAATATATTAATGAAAAGACTTAATGAATAAAAACTGTGATATTTTTCCTCGATGTGCATAATTTCACTACGTATATTTTTGTTTTCTATTATTGTTATAGTTTGTTCAACTACTATTATTTATTAATTGTTTGTATTTATATATTTTACTTGTGATATTTATTGTTTTTAATGTGTTGACTTAAGGAAATCTGTGATATTGTATTAACCTGCCAAACATACCATGCATAGTTAATTATAATATGTAAAAATTTTCAATTTTGCTATGATGCACATCCTATGTACAATGTAAAGTTGAAATAAAGAATTACTATACTACCGAAGACTTGCTATTTTAATAAACAAGAAATAAATTTCTCACAGACCCTCGAGCATGCCTACAGTCTGTTGTATTCTTAAGTTATAAAATTTTACTGATTTTTTACCGTTTCCTTCATATCTAAAAAACATAAAGGCAAAAAAAATCTAAAAACGATTATATTAAAGTCCTTAACAATATTATATTAAAGACTTTAGCAACAAGTTATACGGTGTAGTTATAATCGTGGGACCGACTACAACGTTTTTAAAAAACAACTTTTTTGAATTTTAAAAACTTTTATTTTTGTTGGTTCTTAAACAGAAACTTTATTAGACAAAGATTCAACAAAACACTCGTCCTGCACTGGTTTGCGACTTATATTTATAAACTTTTTATGTCTATTATGCAGAACCGCGATTTTAGATAAAGGAAATCTACATTAGTGTATTTTATGCATTTTAAGCATATTGTCAGAATGTAACTCCTCCCGCCTTAGTTGAAAAGATAACCTGTAGGTCATTTTATCATAAAATCTAACTCGATTTCATCATCGGTATTTATATTATTATTTTTTATTGTTTCCCTTGATTTCCTTAATCTTTTTACAATATATTTATGAACTATTATAAACAAAATCAATATTAGTAATATATATATGTAACGATTGTCCATACATTATTATATTTTATGGCGATGTCAGAAGTCATGCTTTCTAGATGTCTTCTTTGGTTTCTTAGTTCTTCTTTGATTTCGTTGTTGGCCGTTAGGTTTATATTGTCCAAGTTCAGAGCATGAGGGTTGAAGTAGGGTTGGTGTCCTTCTTCTGGGTTCCATTGAATTTTGGGTAAAGGGATTTCTTCGTAATTTAATTTTGATTCGTCATATTATATATATTTTAAAATTATATTATTTATTAAAATTTGACAATTTATTAACTTCAATTAAGTAAGAACCGTTTATTAGATTAATTTTTTCTAATTTTTGACAACTTATTTTGATAAGCTCTTCTTTTTATGTAGTTATTAACCATTTATTATTTGAGATTTGTGTTATTTGATTTTTTAAAATTTTTATTTGAAAAGGGTGACATTGTGTTATATTATTTCTATATCTTAAGAGTTGTACGGTACAGGGTGGTTCTTCATTGGTGGCTTGACTTTCTTCTTCTTCACAGATGTATTCATTTTGTTGAATTTCTTTACAACTTGCATCTTGATACTGGTATTTATGGGTATTTAAGGCAAGGTAGGGTTTTAAGGGTATGTTAATTATATAAGTGTTGTTAATCGGGATAGGTACTGGATATAAATGAAAATATTGATATATTTCACCATCCACTAGCGGTATTTCCAGGAGAAATATTATTTTATTCTTTTTAGTATAACTTTAAATTTTTATTATTTTTTCCAAAAGTAAGATAATTGAGTTTTTAACTTGAGTCTGTTATAGAATTATGTAAAATATTTTAATTTGGAAAATGTAATAGCGATCTCTATTTTATTAAGGACGTCATAGATTATTTGAAATAATGTAAACATTTGATTTAAGCAAGTATTTATTCTATTATATTGCCGCTCATTCGTTTTTCAAGTGATACTTCCCTTAGCGTTTGTTCTACCTGCATAATTCGTGATTTTAATATCAATTGATTACACAGCCCCACAAAAAAAAAAGTGGGGTATACTTTTGCTGCGATATATCAGATCCGTAGTATTTTTGCCCGCTGATCACGAATCTGACGTCAGAATATCGCCATCACATCTCAATTTTTTTCTAACCTCAAAAAATAGTGTTGTAAACCAACTATGTTTACTATTATTATTTTGTATTTTATTAATATTATTCATATTTTATAACTCATGAGCTCATGGAGAACTTTCCCTTCAAAATATTGGTATGACCTATACCTAAATAAACAAAAAGACCCTTCCAGCAAGACAACTATTTATTGGAGTGTCATTTACATAAAGTTGAGCGGCATCAAATATGACTGAGAAAAGCTTGATTCTCACAACTATAAAGACATAAACAGTAATTGTCGAAGATAGAAAGTTCCGCCATAAAACGACCTTGTTTAGTAGGTAGAATGTAATGTTAGGGCTATTAGATTTTAAAATACATTTTAACTGCTTAGGGAAGATTGTAAAAAGTTTACTTTAGGCATTTTTAGAAAGAAGCCAACACACACTACTGAAGAAACTCAACAAGCGATCGGTTGAGACTTAAAAGCAGCTTTCCCTTATAGTTATTTTTATTTTAGTTAAATAGTAAATTTTTGAAATATATTTAGTAAATAATCTAAAAAGAAGTGTTTGGATTAGAAACCAAAAAGTAGTCAGCGATAATAGTGGAAATATACATTTGTGGCAGAAACCAAAACATTTGTAGCAGCGAGAAAACTACCACAACAGCGGTGGCAGCTTACGATTACAACAGTGGTGGCAGCGGTGACTCAAACATAACAGTAGCCATAGTGAAAAAAAGTCAGGTGAAACTTGAAGGAGCGCGGAGTATGCAGCAAGTACACCAATAAAGAAAAAAACCTCTAGTTATAACATTGTTGTTAGCGAAAACGCTAAGTGGTGTGACTGAAGTAGCGCCCAGACACAGCAGAAACACAAATAAACAGCTAACTACAAGAGAAAATTGGAACAACCATCAACAGGAAGCAAGGGAAAAATCTGAAGGCATGCCGAGAGGTAGCAGATGTCCAAAGGAGAACAACGTGTGGTGACACTGAAATGCACATGTAAGTCTTTTATCTTGTTTTTCTTGGTGACACTGTTTTTCTTTTTCTCTTCAAATTTAAAAACAAATTTAAAATAAAAGGTTTATTTAAAAAAATGGGTAATAAATTAAATTAATAACAATATTATAAATATATAACAAAATATACGTATATTAGAAATCTTAAATAAAAATGGCTCTTAAAGACGCTTTCGATTTACTTAACCAAATAGATTCGTTTGACGGCTTTGGTGAGGGAAATTCTCTTCAATTTTTTATAAAAAATTGCGACGCAATGATGCAAATAGTAAAGGAGGATCAGAAAGATAAATTAGCTGATTTAATTTTCGGAACTAAACTTAAGGGAAAAGCTCAGGAAGCAACCCAGTTTAAAGAATTTCAAAATTGGGACGAAATTAAAGATTTTCTTGTGGAACAATTCACAGACAAAACACCACCCACGCACTTTTTAACATTACTAATGAATAGTAAACAACAATATAGGGAAAATGTTAAGGAATATGGGGATAGAATTAAAAATTTATACAATAAATATAAAGAAAGTTGCTATTTACATTATGAACCAAACGAGGCTAAAATTTTATTAGAAAAATATCAACTCAACTTTAGTGAATAATTTTAGAAAAGGTTTAACTGATGAAAAATTCAAATAAGGGTAATGCTGAAAATTCATTTGACTTAGATAGGGCTATTTCAATGGCTATAGAAATGGATTTAGAAAATAACGATAGGTTTAAAAATTCACAGAATTCTAGAAATATAAATTTTATTCGTAATGAAGGTAATGGAAACTTTAATAACGCCCAGTATAATCAAAACTCGTGTATGTATTGTAAAAGAAATAATCATTTTACTTCGGAATGTAAACTACTTAAAAGTCATGAACAAAATCATAGGACCAAAAATAATCATTTTATTAATTCTAATAATAACTATCATAATGGACAATCAAATTTTAACCCAACTTATTCAAACAGGCAAGATTATAATGGTAGAAACAATTATCCAAATTCTCAAATAAATAATAATGGTAATCATTATTATAATTCTAACCCAAGATCCAATAACCATCATAATTATAATCAAAATAACGCTAATGGCAATAACTATTATCGTCAAAACTACAATAATACACAAAATAATAATAATAATTATAATAAATCACAAATACAACAGCAACCTACACAAATATTTTCTAACTCTCAAAATTATAACACAGTATCCCAACCACAACACCTCTATACGATACAGTCTAATTATCCACAAGACAATAATTTAACACAACAAACACAATTTTCATTATCTCCACAGACACATAACAATCAAAATTTTAAATACTTCAGTTATACAAAATACGACGTTTAATGACAACCATAATGATAAAACATATGGTAGTACTATTTGCCATGAAGGAAATTCTACTATCGATAAAATAACTGATATGTCATCTGTAATAATAGCAAATGTAGAGTCAGTTATAGAGGTTTCAAAAAATATTTCAAACCTCCAAGCACAAAAGAGTACTAAATGTGAGACGTCAAATACAGACAAGTCAAATTTAATTCATGACAATAAACGTGTTTCTAATAGTATTACAGGTGAAACCCAGGGTGAAACAAAATATATGTTTAGATGTGAGTTTTGTCCCTTTTTTGCTAAGACACGGTTCTCTTTGTCTAGACATATACTTTTACATATAAATGAAAATGTTGGTGACGAACACAATCAAGATACAACTGCTGAAGAGACTATTCATTCTCCTTTAGAATTCAAAGAAAGACCTTTAACTACCAAAAAATCGAAAACATCGAGTGATGAAATGGCAGGTTTAAAAACCACAGATCCAGACAAACTTAAAACCAAATTTTTGAATGCAGAGCTTGTTCATTTACATCAAAATCAGATTTGTCCTCAAAAGGCATACGTTATTAACGCATAAGGGTTTAGCTGATAAAATATGCGATTGCTGTAATATTATTTCTAAAAGCAAAATTGACATAATTCATCATAAAAGACTATTACATAAAATAGTCAAATCTAGGTCGCGTCTCAGTAAAGCTGATAAATCTTATGTATATCAAAAATGTGGATTTAAAACGTTGTATAAGGTTCCTTATCGATATCATGTTAAAATAAATAAGAAGCGTTCACGTTGTGCGTCACGAGGGTGTCGGGCGTCAAAAAAAAAAAAAAAGTTAGCAAAAAGACAAAAAAATACTTTCAAAGCCGATTTAATTGATCTGGAGGAAAGCAAACTACTGTAGCTATTCCTCATAGTTTAGAATATCCGATATTTTTAGATCCTCTACATGCCAATCTTTTACTTAATCTAATTGATCTACAAGTTTACTTTGAAAATAAACGCCTAATATATATAATAAACATCCCACTAGTAGAATCCCAGTTATTTTATCTATATAAAATTTTACCTTTTCCCAAATTAATAACATCAAACGAATTCGTGTTAATACAACCATCTTCTAAATATATAGCAATCGATAAAAGCAATTTATTACACTAGATGAAACCGAACACAGTTCTTGTTTAAAGGTTACAGAAAATAAATTTATTTGTAAACAGCAAAAGCCTGTTTCATTTGCTCATCTTGTTAACAATTATGAAATCTCACTAATTCAAATGTCAAACAAAATCCCTGATATTTGTGACAAACGTGTTATTCATTCAAATACGGGTATTTTTTTGCAACTTACCACAAGTAATACTTGGTTATTTGCAGTTGCTCACCCAGAAACTTTAACAATTTCTTGTTTAAATCAAGATAAACCTGAAAATATAGTCTTAAAAAACAGTGGTAGTGTCACTATAGGAGAACACTGTAAAGCTTATAGTCCTTCAGTCGTACTTGTACCACATGGTAACGTGTTTCAATCTAATGTGTTTAGTGAATTTGTTCCATCTTTTGATATTGCAGATGAATACTGTGATAAAATTAAGGATAGGACTATAAACATTTCGGAAATCGTATTAAACGAACATTACAAAACTCTTTCAAAACATATCCCAGAACTTAATATCGCAAGTCACAAATTAAAAGACATTGACAAAATAGCAGATGACATGCAAAAGAACATCTCTAATAAAAAATATATATTCTCTGTATCAGTTATAGCATATTTTCTAGCAATATGTTTAGTATTATATTTATCATATAAAATATATAGCAAAATGTAAAAAATAAAACATCATGCTGTGGACTTATACCTAATCTCTGTATTAGAGTGAATCAAAATATTGAACCGTCTCATAATAGTGATAGATATGTAACCAGGTACAATCGCAACAATAGGGATATATCTCAAGGTAGAGAAGTAAGTAACTACGAGGATGAAGAGGTACATATAGAACATCCTCAACGTAGATCCATTGGAAATACCCCTTCTAGACGGCCAGCTCTGTCTAGACCTCGGTCCGGTAAGGTCGACACTTTACCTGCACTCGGAGTTCAACAAAAGTGAAGCCCGGCGGAAACCGGGCAGCCGTTCATTTATTGTGGGGAAAACCCAAGCTGCAGTCCAAAGTGAATTTTAAAACTATTAAAGTGTTTCTTTTAAATAAAGTGTTTTCCTTTAAAACTCAAGTGACTTTAAGTGTTGGACAATGGATTACGCGGAGGTGATCGAGACACTTAAGGATACCATCCGTCAGCAGAGAGAAGACGCCATCAAGAAAGATGAAGTAAACAACCGTCTACTCATCGAGATAACCGAACTCAGAAAAAGCTCGATGAGCTAACTGAAATAATTCAATACCAAGCTGCAAAGATAAATAACTCAACCGTAGACAGCGTAGGGGAAGAAGCAATTTCCGCTTCTGGAAGCGATGCTCCCCAGGACGCAATGGATACCTACGGAGCGAACCAGGAACAGGAGGATTCAAAGGACCAGTTCCATACGATCCAGACCAGACAAGAGAATAGGAAAGAGAAGAGAAGGAGGAAGTTTGCCCAATCGTCTGACGACGAACAAGCCGAGCCTCCTAAGAAAAACCAATTTAAAGCCGGATAACACGAACGCCCCAGCAGGTAAGTCCATGTTGAATCATAGACAATTGACTCGGGAAGACTTCCCACCCCTTCCTACCCTACTCCCGGAAATACAATCACCCCCCCTGCTGCCCCGACCACCCCCCCAGCTGCTCCGACAATTGCACCAAAAATCGTCCCTAAATCTGTCAGGACAAAATCCATACCCCCCATTGTAATCACAAATGCTGGCAAATTTGTCAGCATTTCCAGCCTTTTCAGAACAAATAATATCAAATATTCATCAGCAATCGTAGTCCAAAACGGAATCAAGATTTTTCCTTGTTCCGAGGAAGACTACAGGAAAGCCACGCAGCTCCTTGACCAAAACAAGGAGCCATTCTATACCTTCCGCTTCCCGGAAGAAAAATCCAACCACGTCGTCCTCCGTGATATTCCTGAACACCTCACAGACGAGGAGATCCTGAACGATCTCAAAGACCAAGGGTTCCACCCAAAAAAGGTTATTCGTTGGCGTTACACCAACGGCTGGCCCATGAAACTTGTACTAGTTCTCTTACCAAAATCCGAGACAGACATTTTCAAACTCCAAGTCATACGTACGTTCGAAGTACGTGTAGAATCTCAAAAATTAAAGTCCCGTGGCATTCAATGCTACAACTGTCAGGACCACGGGCATGCCGCCCCGTGCTGCCATATCCCTACTAAATGCGTAAAGTGTGGTGAAAATCATCACACTTCTCAATGCACAAAACCAAAAGAAGTTCCACCCAAATGCGCTAATTGCGCAGGTGACCATCCTGCCTCTTTCAGCGGGTGCCCGCGGCACCCTTCCCAGATCAGGTCCCAAAAACAATCTTCCTTTAAAGGTTGGGGGACCCAAGACAACTCCCGTCTTTCCCCCAAAAGCAGGCTCCCAAACCTGCTTCCTCTAACGAATCCCTTCTCTCCCACGCACAGCTTGTGCAAATAGCCAAGATGTTCGCGGAGCAGATGAAAAACGCTCATGACCCAAACTATTACTAACGCACGGACATGAATACACAACTCAAACCGTCGACTTTAAACATTATGTCCTGGAATTGCTTCAGCATCTCCAATAAAAACAAGAACTGCTCCATTTCCTGCAAGAGCATAAAATCGATATTACCCTCATACAAGACACTTTCTTAAAACCAGGTAAACGTTTCAAAATCCCAAATTTCCATGCTTACAGAGATGACAAGGTGGGCGTCCTGAATGGTGGCACTCTCATCCTTGTCAGGCGCTCCCTCAGCCACAACCCCCCACCCCCAAGCTACAACTTAGTCTCTGTCGAGGCGTCCACAATCACAGTCAACATGTCAAAAAATAGCTCTGTTATGATCTCTTCCATTTACCAGAGGGGCTCCCCAACCCATCCCATAGTTTTAAATGATTACAGGCAACTTTTCGGTCCTGATGACCAAGTAACTATCCTGGGCGGAGATTTCAATGCCAAGAATGTTCTGTGGGGAAACCTAACAACGAACAGGAATGGCACTGATTTATACGCCCTTCAACAAAGATTTCTGTTCGATACCATAACTCCAGACGAGCCCACTTTCATCGGTAGGCTCGCAAATCAACATATTGAAATAGTCAGAGAGGCCCTATATCAATTTCATAATGATAGATGGAACTCCAAACTCGAAGACTTAAACCCTGACACCACATCCGTCTGGAGGATGGCGAGAGCCGTCTCCAATGACGGACTTCCTCCTTACGTCACGAGAATGGCACCGCATCTTCCCCTCTAGAGAAGGCAGGTCTATTCGCAGAAATGCTCGAGGACAGGTTTCAACCAAACCCTCACACTCGCCCACGATTCGGCAGAGATGCGGTGGTGGCCCAAACCATTCGCATCTTCAATCAAACCCCACTTCCTCCCGTGCGGTCTTTACGACTCCGCAAATAGTCAAGTCCATCATTCAGACCCGCTCAACTAAGAAAGCCCCAGGCCATGATAAAATCTCTGCCAAATCTCTGAAGGAGCTTCCTCCTAAGCAGATCTCAGAGATCACCAACATCATCAATGGCATTTTCCGACTCAGTTATTTTCCCACGACTTGGAAGAAAGTCGAAATTGTGATGATTCGGAAGCCTGGCTCTCCTTCCCACGAGGCTGACAGCTACCGGCGAATTAGCCTAATATCAACATTGGGCAAAGTGGCCGAGAGGGTTATCCTTGAGGAAATCAGAGACAAAAGCACCGAACTCAACATCATCCCTGATGAACAATTCGGCTTTCAACCAAAGCATGGTACCATTCATCACGCCACAAAACTGGCACAGTGCATCTCCAGCGGTTTTCAACCGCGGTTTCCGGGTTGGCGCTGTTTTCCTTGACATCTCCAAAGCATTCGATAAAGTCTGGCACGAAGGCTTAATCCTTAAGCTTATCCGTTTTGGCTACCCTTCTCACCTAACAACTCTGGTTCAATCATTCCTCTCCGATAGGACTTTCCAAGTCCGTGTCGAACAATCCCTGTCCAAGGTAAAGAGTATAAGGGCCGGAGTCCCACAAGGCTCCGCCTTATCCCCGCACCTCTTCAATATCTTCTCGTCCGATATCCCTAAGGATCGATTCACCAACCTCCAATTGTACGCTGACGACACGGCCATTACCGCTTCAGCAGCGAGAATTGATCACATCACGGCCCGACTTCAACGTCATCTAACGCGCCTCTCTGACTGGTTTGACCGGTGGAGGATTAAGGTCAATCCAGCCAAGACCCAGGCCATAATCTTTGGAAAAGGCTTCCGCATACCCCCTCCTCAACTCTCATTGAATGGAACCAGGCTCCGATGGGCCAACAACATCAAGTACCTGGGCCTTCTATACGACAAACGGCTCGTATGGAAGGACCAAGTGCCTATGGTCGTGCGCAAAGGAAATCAGCTTCTAGGGAAGCTGTATCCGCTCCTGAATCATCGTAATAAGTTATCAACTAACAACAAGTTGCCAATTTACAAATCGATAATCAGGGCCGGACTTACGTATGCCTGTCAGGCCTGGTGCCAGATGTCCAAAACTCATCGGACCAAGGTCCAGACAGTCCAAAATAAAGCCCTCCGTATCATAGCAGGAGCTCCCTGGTTCGTCCGCAACAATCAGTTGCACAGGGAGTTTGAAATGCCCACGATAAAAGAATTCACGCGTAATGCCCAGCTTCGCTTCCTTGAGAAAGCAGCGGTCCATCCTAACCCCGAGATAGCAAACACTTTCAGAGGCAACGTAAATGTCGGCAATCGATACCTACGACCAACGGACATTCTTCCACTAGACTAACTAAGACTAGATTCAACATGTTGAGCAACTCCTTCAGTTTTTAAAAAGTGTAAACAACACACACGACTAACACAATTATAACACCACACCCCCGGAAAATGGGGAACTAGGTTAAGTTAGCATTAAGTTAGGTTAAGGTAGGTTAGATCCACATATTAGAAAATTAACCTTAGAGTTAGCATACATCAAATATCTAGACATTGACAAACCAGAATTGTAAAAGGAGTAGAGGGTTTTCCCAGCTCACAAGGAGTTTTAGTGGGTATGCCAACCCTTCAGGTCGGTGAGCCCCACATACCTGGAGCACTTTGGGGCACCCTTACGGTGACGCAGACTGCTCCAGAAATCCATAAAGCGGATTTCTCCCTGTATAAAAAAAAAATAAAAAAAAATAGACGGCCAATAAGATAAGATTTTAAATAAGTTAACATATAAGCTATTAAATTATAAGTATAAGTATGTCTCTAGAAATTAAGGTTTCATGTCATGTAAACAATATAAATTTTTCACTTATCTATAATTTTAGCAATAAGCTTATTAATTAGAAGTATATATACTATAAACAGAAATTTTAGGATTATATATTTCGTTCTTATTTTGAAATATTTTTATGAGATTTTCTATAATTTTCAATTATATAAAATCTCTTACCAAATGGGGAGGTGTTGTAACCCAACTATGTTTACTATTATTATTTTGTATTTTATTAATATTATTCATATTTTATAACTCATGAGCTCATAGGGAACTTTCCCTTCAAAATATTAGTATGACCTATACCTAAATAAACAAAAAGACCCTTCCAGCAAGACAACTATTTATTGGAGTGTCATTTACATAAAGTTGAGCGACATCAAATATGACTGAGAAAAGCTTGATTCTCACAACTATAAAGACATAAACAGTAATTGTCGAAGATGGAAAGTTCCGCCATAAAACGACCTTGTTTAGTAGGTAGTATGTAATCTTAGGGCTATTAGATTTTAAAATACATTTAATTGCTTAGGGAAGATTGTAAAAAGTTTACTTTAGGCATTTTTACAAAGAAGCCAACACCCACTACTGAAGAAACTCAACAAGCGATCGGTTGAGACTTAAAAGCAGCTTTCCCTTATTATAGTTATTTTTTATTTTAGTTAAATAGTAAATTTTTGAAATATATTTAGTAAATAATCTAAAAAGAAGTGTTTGGATTAGAAACCAAAAAGTAGTCAGCGATAATAGTGGAAATATATATTTGTGGCAGAAACCAAAACATTTGTAGCAGCGAGAAAACTACAACAGCGGTGGCAGCTTACGATTACAACAATAGGTAAAAATTAAGAAAAATATACTCCTAAAAAATTGATTCAAGCTTTTTCATGAATCCAAAGATGTATTAATATGTATTCGGACACGCTAAGCTAATATTCATCGGTTGGATTAAGCCATACAGTTCTGTTTTTCTTTCTAACCTCAATAAATCAGACAGATATAGTGCTTCTCGAATGCAAAAACGAATTCAAATTAAAATTCAACCGATTCTTACCAAATTTGGTACACGGGGGTTTTTTGGGTTGCTGATCATGAATCTGAGGTCGGATTTGCAAAATTCAAAATGGCGGATCCAAGATGGCGGACAAAATTTTTGAAAACCGACCGATTCCTACCAAATTTGGTATACAGTTGGGGAATCCTCAAACCTGATACTCTGAAACCCTAAACCGTGAAACCTTAGACTCCCACACCCTGTAACCTCAAAAAATAGACCTCAATAACCCTGTAACTTTAAAAATGAGACCCAATAAACTCAAAACCAGGACTTTTAAACCATATACTCTCAAATAGTAGACCCTTAAGCCCTAGAATTGCGAAGGTTGGACCCGCGCGTAACTTTCCTTTTTTTGGCTGTATCTTGTTCTTTTTTCCGCCAATGACCTATTCAAAGGCTTTCTGCCCAAACGCTTTTGAGGACTTGTTTCTCTTTTTAGCGACCAGCAATAGTCCGTTAGCATATGGTCATCCCATCGTCCTTGATACCGATTTTCTATGATTTTCAGATCTTGGTGAAAACGTTCCCCTTGCTCCTCACTGTAGTCACCAAGATTATCTGGGAAATCATCGATGTGGGAGTCCAGGAAATGTAATTTTAGATTCATTAAGCAACCTAATGTTTGAAAATTTTTTACCATTTTCTCGACTATTTCTTTGTACTTAGGATTTTTATTATTTCCCAAAAAGTTTGTTGCGACTTCTTTAAAACTAAGCCAAGCAGCTTTTTCAACTTTATTCATTTTAGTAACAAATAATGAATCTTGAAACAATTTTCTTATTTGTGGCCCGTCAAATACGCCTGCCTTAATTTAGCTTCAGAAAATTTCGGAAATTTTTTATGCAAATATTTGAAACATGGGCCGTTTGTATCTAATGCTCTCGTGAATTGCTTCATAAGTCCAAGCTTAATGTGAAGCGGGGGAATAAGAACTTTTCCTGGATCTACCAATGGTGGAAACAATACATTATTTTCACCAGGAGTGAACGATTCTCTTGTTGGCCAAATTTTTTTCTTATAATGACGTTCCCTGTCTCTGCTATTCCACAGACATTTATAACAGGGGTAAAGTGTAAACCCTGACTGTTGGCCAAGCAATATTGTTACAATTTTCAGATCTCCACAAATTTTCCAGTTATGATCAGCATATTTTATTTTTATCAAAAGCTGCTTCATTTTTTTCATATTGCTCTTCCATAACTGTGGAATGAGCAATCGGAATGGGAGCGTAAACGTTGGTATTATGCAGCAAAACTGCCTTAATGCTCCGTTTAGAAGAATCAATGAACAGTCTCCATTCTTCAGGATCGTAATGAGTTATTTTGAAATTCATCCATTAGACCTTTTACATCGGTACAATATGAAAGTGACAATTCCTCGTCCATTGTGAAATATTTTCGAAATTCTTCATCTCTGTTTCTATAATAAGAAATCGTAGCTTCTGGCTTAAATAAATATATTTTTCTTTAAAAAGGAAGCAAGATGCTCTGAACCATCTTTGGATAAGCCTAAATCTCTGACTAGATCACTAAGTTCTGACTGTGATACGAGTATTGGTTCTGGTTTACGGTTGTATGGTAGAAATTCTTTATCTGTGTCACTAGTATATGATAGGTTGTCACTAGAACATTCATTAGTAACAGTGTTTGAATCTTTTTCGACAGTCTCAATGTTTTCGGCATGAACTGATAAGGTGAAATCATTTGTTTCCATAACATCAGCATCAAGTGGTTCAGGAGGCGGAATTAGTTTAGTTGGTCTTGTTACTGTCGAAACATCGTTATAAGTAATAGTGCTTTTATTTTTTTTCGGTTATGCCTAGATACAACATTCATACAAAAGTAGCAATCATTTTCACTGTATGGTCTATTCCATATTGCTGGTCTGGAATATTTAATGGCCTTCTTATTGATGTACAACATTATTTTGCAAGAACTGCAAATGATGTGGGGAACCCAATCTGTATCCTGGTGCTGTATTTCAATGTTAAAACAATCTTTATATAAGGTTTTAATCTTATCCGTTATCGGTGACCCCATTTTACTCAATACGTGTTGACAGCAAATATAACAAAATGAATCACTGTTTTTATCGCACTTATGAAAAGTCCTTGTACCGTGAGACCGTTTTCTTGTAGCATTATACTCTACATGAGCCAAGTCACCCCCACACATGAAGAGCTACGGTCGCTGGATGACGACGGCTGCGGGCCCGCTTTCCCACCCTGACCAACCGCCGATACTGGGTTTCCGAGTCCCTGTATCGTAATTCTCTTTCTTCTACCTGCCATGACGGCATCTAAGCCGTTATCCAGGGACTCTGCCGGCTAGTGGAGTAACACCGTTGCCCACCGTCACCACGTGGAGGTGCCCTGGATGCAGGTAGAAGAATAAAAATCGACCGATGAATTTTCTCGGCGTTCAAAATGGCGCGAAAACATCTGCCATCTTGAATTTTGCAAATCCAACCTCAGATTCGTGATCAGCGACCCAAAAAATCCCCGTGTACCAAATTTGGTAAGGATCGGTTGAATTTTAATTTGAATTCGTTTTTGCATTCGAGAAGCACTATATCTGTCTGATTTATTGAGGTTAGAAAGAAAACAGAACTGTATGGCTCAATCCAACCGATGAATATCTTTGGATTCATGAAAAAGCTTGAATCAATTTTTTAGGAGTATATTTTTCTTAATTTTTACTAATTTTTACCTATTTTTTGAGGTTAGAAAAAAATTGAGATGTGATGGCGATATTCTGACGTCAGATTCGTGATCAGCGGGCAAAAATACTACGGATCTGATATATCGCATCAAAAGTATACCCCACTTTTTTTTTTGTGGGGCTGTGTTATGGGTCAAGTTTGAGACCATTTCTTGAAAATTATTGATTGTTCTATCCAAGATAGATATTCGATTTATTGCGTCTGTTTTTAGCTCGTTGCCTTGTACCTGTAATGCTTCGATTTTCTTATTTATTATTTCTGCGTCATACTGGTCCATATTTCCAATTATGCTTTTAATAAATGTACCGAGGGGGTTAAAAATTCCTCGTTTAATTTTTTGGATTTTATTATACGGTATTATTTGGGTTAATAAACTTTTTATTCGCTTTTCTATAACATTTACTGTAATTAAAGAGTTATGATACTCCTTTTGGTATTCACTTCGGTTCCTTAAAGTAGCTAACATATAATTAGATTGTTCCTGAAGGGATTCAAATTCTTGCACTAATGGTTGTATATCTTGTCCGAAGGTCCAATGGTTTATTACAATTCTAGCTATTCCTTTTGTAAATGGTAGGATCCCTGGGTAAGTATTAAGTTCATGGATTTTTACATCATCGGCTCTGGTGTAGAGGGTTGTGAAGATGTTAAGGGTTGTGCAGATGTGCCAATATCTGAAACAATGGGTACTATTTTAGTTTCATTGGTATGAACGATTTCTTTTACTTTAGTTCTTGGATTTTCTATCTCGATTTTGTTTCTCTCTAATATTTTAGTTATTGTAAATGGGCCTAAGAATTTGTTTTTTGTTTTGCTAGATCGTTGATCCGTCTTTTTATATACTTGCATTCCAATTTTGGGTTTTATTTCCGTTGTCTTGTGTTTCGCAATCCTTTGTTGTGCTTTTTCCTTTATTTTATCGAATATTTGGGGGTTATTCTTGTGATTATGTAAGTATTCTGTGTAGACATGCGAATGTATTAAATTCGTAGGATCTCTAGAGTTTGTATGTCCTAGTACTAATTCTTGGGGTGTGAAATCGGTATCTGAGTGAATAGTATTATTGTATGCTACTACAGCATGAAGCATTAAATTGGTTATGTTCGTTTGGGTGTCTTTCTCCTTTAATATTCTGATGTGTTCTATTAGAGTATTATGTAAACGTTCTACAGGCGAGTTCGATTCGTGGTGATACGGGGTTGTAAAATGTATCTCGATATCATGCGTTTTTAGTAAATTTTCTACAACTTCGTTTTTAAATTCAGTTCCGTTGTCAGATATTATCTTTTTGGGTATGCCCATAAATGAAAAGAATCGAATTAATTAGTCACTGCATGAGATTGCGTCTCCTAGATAAGATAAGGCCTGTCCGAATTTTGAAAATTTATCAATGATTGTTAAAAATTTGCCTTTTCCAATTTTTAAAGTGTCAATATGTATTATCTCGAAAGGTTTACTCGGTGTTTCGGTTATTATCAAGGGTTGTTTTATTGGTCTTCGATTATACTTTGTTCTTTGGCAGGTTTCGCATTTATTAATATATTCGGTAACATTTGCTCTCAATGATTTCCAATAGTAGTTACTCTTTAAAAATTTTACGGTTTCTTCTATACCTCTATGATTTGTCTTTCCTTCATGTTTACATTGAATGAGTAAGTTTCTTTCGTTTTCTTCCACATTATTGACGAGTTATCAAGGGTCTTATCTCTTTTGATTGAAAGTATAAATAAGTTGTTTTTTCGTTTAAGTATTCTTTAAAGAATTGGATTATTTTTTGTAAGGACATTGGTAACGTTGCCTTTATGATTTTATTTCCACCGAAAGTTTCTCGTTCTATTTTGCTATAGTATGCATAAGGAGATTTCTTCACAATTATTTGGTTTTTCTTGTTATTGATTATTTCGTCTAAAAGTGTTCATTATTTGTTGTGTGAATTGTATCAGTCGGGTTTCGATCTTTATACGGGGGTAAAATTTGTATATCTGAGATTATATTTATTTTTCCTTTCTTTTTCTTCGTATCAGTCGATTGTGGGTTTTCAAGTTCTGCTATCACTTTTTGCACTTCTTCCTCAGAAATTTTATTTGGGTCGTAGTTATCAGATAGAAATTCTAAGATTTCTTGATCTATGTTTCCTGGATAATTAATTAAGGATTCATTTTCTATGGCGTTTAATGGAATTCTAGATAAAGCATCTGCATTGGTGTTTTGTTTGCCTTTTTTATAGATAATAATAGTAAATACCGGACACCACGTTGCATTCTTTTCCTCAGCCTTTCGAGAACTTTCACGTAAAACTTACTGTTTAACATTGAAAAGTTATTAAAACCGAGTGAACAGTCTGAAATAAAATAATAATAATTAGTGTTTCATTTTCGACGAAAAATATTTGAGTGTTTTTGCGTGATTAGTGCAAACAAATATAGTATTGTCTACAAAAAAGACCTGTATAGTGCGTGCCACCCGGCGTGTTCGATGAGTTTTGCTTGGTGCGCTCATCGTATTTGAGGAACACATAGTCTGTTCCATATATTGTGTTGCTGCAAAAATTGGTAGATTCAGCACGTGGAGTGTAATGGCGGATGATGAGGATGAGGATGCGGGCGAGGCGAGTGATCCTTCTTTGCAATGTTATAAATATCAGCAAGAGATATTACATAAAGATATGTTTTATCAGTGTTATATTTACTGTAGTCATGTTCATAAGGCTTGTGTACACTTGACTCCGTCTGAGTCCAAGTGTATGCCCTTGCAGAAGCGCCTGTTGGTCTTTTTGTGTGACAACTGTCTATTGATAGCGAAGCAAATTCCGCTCATTGTTGGCATGTTAGAAGAAATAAAAGGTGATCTAAAGCTCATTCAAAGTTCTTCACTGGAAAGACGTAACGCAGTTGTTAAGCAACCTAAATCATATGCTGAGGCTCTTGGTCAGGGAAAGGCAGAATCTATAGTGATAGTGAAACCGAAACAAAAACAAGCCGGCTTCATCACAAAGAAGTATATACGTAGTCATGTAGATCCGTCTGGTCTTAGTGTGTCAACATTTAGAGAGGGTTATGATGGTAAAGTAGTGATTGGTTGCGAGGATAAGAAACAAATCGGCACTCTTAAATCGCGGTTGAAGGACAGACTTGGTGAAAAGTACGTTGTTGAAGAGCCCCCTTTAAAAAATCCAAAGTTGAAGATTATCAATATAAACAAGGACGATGTTGATCCTGAAGATTCTGATGAGAACATAGTGAAGGAGATTGTTCAGTGTAATAACTTAATTAATAACGGTCGTACGCAAATAAAAATTCTAAAAAAGTGTAGAAATAAGCATGGCAAAGTGGACCTTTTATTAGAGACGGATCCAAAAACACATAATGTTCTCCTAAAAAATAATAAAAATTGTCCAAGTAACTAACGGAAAACTATAACAAATAGATGCTTTTTCTGCACTCTACCGGCGACTTACTAAGTCATTCAAGCAGAGCGGCCAGCACAGCTAGCAACTTTTGCAGAAGCGCACCTTTCTCAAGCTTACTGCTCGAAGGCATAGATGGCGCATTGGTATAACAATTAAAAATAAACGAAAAAATCGTATTCTTAGAAGTTACCAAAGTGTTCTTCGCATTTGCTGAACCATCCCAGGACGCGTTTCGCCGTATCACGGCTCATCAGCTGGGCTAGGTTCAGCAAATACGAGAACACACTTTTAGTCCTTTATCCAAGTAACTAACGGAAAACTATAACAAATACATGCTTTTTCTGCACTCTACCGGCGACTTACTAAGTCATTCAAGCAGAGCGGCCAGCACGGCTGGCAACTTATTTGCAGAAGCGCACCTTTCTCAAGCTTACTGCTCGAAGGCATAGATGGCGCATTGGTATAACAATTAAAAATAAACGAAAAAATCGTATTCTTAGAAGTTACCAAAGTGTGTTCTTCGCATTTGCTGAACCATCCCAGGACGCGTTTCGCCGTATCACGGCGGTAACTTCTAAGAATACGATTTTTTCGTTTATTTTTAATTGTTATACCAATGCGCCATCTATGCCTTCGAGCAGTAAGCTTGAGAAAGGTACGCTTCTGCAAATAAGTTGCCAGCCGTGCTGGCCGCTTTGCTTGAATGACTTAGTCAGTCGCCGGTAGAGTGCAGAAAAAGCATCTATTTGTTATAGTTTTCCGTTAGTTACTTGGATAAAGGACTAAAAGTGTGTTCTCGTATTTGCAGAACCTAGCCCAGCTGATGAGCCGTGATACGGCGAAACGCGTCCTGGGATGGTTCAGCAAATGCGAAGAACACTTTGGTAACTTCTAAGAATACGATTTTTTCGTTTATTTTTAATTGTTATACCAATCCGCCAATAAAATTTGTATTGGTTGGTCGAGATGCCTGGTCTTTAACCATGTTAGCATTTTGCAGACTTCATCTGAAGACCATTCTTATAAAGACTGTCAATCTGGGACAAAAAAATGTGTAAATTGCACTAAAGTTTCAAAGGATGAGAATCGTAATGCTGACTTTTATCACAGTTCATTGGGTCGGCATTGTCCTATTTTTTTTAAAATGGTGGACATTGAAAATAAAAAGATTGACTATTTGTGTGAATCTCAAGAGTTAGCGAAATGAATGGGGAAAGTAATTCATCAGTGTTTAGTGTAGCTCATTTAAATTTAAGATCTATATTTACTGGATTTGACGAATTTGTAGATATTGTAGCAACAAATAGTTTTGATGTTGTGGCGGTCAGTCATGGCTAAATGTGAATGTGACGGATGATGCGGTGCGAATGAACGGCTATAACTTTTATAGATACGATCGAAGGGGAGGGAGGTGGGGGTATGGGAGTATATGTCAGGGATTCCTTGCAGAGCGAGCTGCTCCCCTTGCAGATGCCGCAGCGGGTACATGGTCTTGAGAGCCTTTGGGCAAGGATAAGAGTTAAATTTAAATCATTTTGTGTGGTAGGTGTAATATATCGCACCAAATACAATATTCTAGATTCTGTTAATTTTCTTGACCAAGTTCTCCCTGAGGTTTTGGCATTGTATGGACGTGTTATGGTTCTGGGTGATTTAAATATTAACATGATGCCGGATTGTTTACTCAATCCTATGTCAAAAGTGTTTGACACCCTTGGTTTTGCCCAAGTCATCAATGAGCCAACCAGAGTTACTCAAAAAACTTCAACATTGTTGGATCCTATTTTTGTTACGGACGAGGAGTGTGTTGTCCCTGTGGGCACTTTAGACGCGGAAAACATAAGTGATCATAAATGAACATATTGTAAATTAAATATTTTCGCAAAATTATGCCGACAAAAATTCATAACTTACTGAGATTTTAAGCACTTTAATGAGGATAATTTTTATACTGACCTACAGCGCATATCGTGGGATGACATTTATTATATTGAGGATATTGAGGACAAGGTCAGATTTATTAATTTTCATTTATCAGGCGTATTTAGAGACCATTGTCCTCTCAGAACGGTAAGAGTAAACAAGCCTCCAGCTCCCTGGCTAACACCTGCCTTGAAAGTGCTAATGATAGAAAGAGACCGAGCACTAGCTCAGTTTAAGAGAAATAAAACTCAGGAGAGTCATCAATATTATAAAGAAATGAGAAATCTCACACTTTACTGTATGCGTCGTGAAAAATTGGGATATCTTGCATATTTAGAGACACAAAAAAATGCAAAATCATTATGGAGGGGACTTCAGCAATGTAATGTTCACACGGGTTCAAAAGATACCCCTCGTCTGCCTGCCTGAATGATATAAATGAATAGTTTTTTAGCGTTTTCCGAAAGTCTGACAACTATGTTGGTAAAATATATTATTACAGTAACAATAAGAGGAATTTAGATCTGAACTTTAATTTCCTAATGGAAACCTCTGAGTCAATTTGCAGGTGTGTTAATAGTATAAAGTCCAATGCTGCTGGAAATGAGGGTTTGGCACTTTTTATGCTTAAACTTAGTTTATCTGTTATCTTATATCATCTAACCCATATAGTTAATTGTTGCCTGGAGAGTGGGTATTTTCCGGAGAGCTGGAAAGAGTGTATTGTGTGTCCTGTTGCTAAAGTTAAAAATCCTTTAACCGTCAGAGATTTGCGTCCAATTAGTTTGTTACCAGTTATGTCAAAAGTCTTGGAAAGGGCAGTACATACACAGGTTCCAGAATATCTCTTGACTATTGGGTTGCTCCCCTTGCATCAATCTGGCTTCCGGAGGGGTCATAGCACATCAACGACTTTATTGAACTTAACTGATAGCATAATCAGAGCTATTGATAAAAATATGGCTGTTATATTAGTCTCGCTGGATTATTCGAAAGCCTTTGATGTGCTGGATCATAACCTACTTTGTGCTAAACTGCACTATCTGGGCTTCGCTGATCACTCCGTACAATTTTTCTATAGCTATTTGTCGGATAGAGGGCAGAGGGTGCGAATGAATGATGTTTGTTCAACTGCTGGTAAAATTATCTCGGGAGTGCCCCAGGGTTTAATACTGGGGCCTCTTCTGTTTCTTATATATACTTTTGATATATTCCAAACTGCTGCATATTCATCGGTTCAGTCGTATGCTGATGACACACAGTTGCTTCATTTCTTTGAACCATCGGATCCCGAGTCTGCAGCAGAAAAATTTAAATCAGGATCTCATGGCTTTGTCAGTTTACTCGGATAAACATAATTTGAGGCTAAATCCAGACAAGACGCAGGTTTTATTGTTTTGCAAGGAAAATCGGCGACCAACCTTGAGCATGGCTTTAAGACTGAGGCTGGCTGATCAGGATTTGCCGTTTTTTTGATTGTGCTAAGAATTTGGGTCTTTGCATTGATACACATCTCAGATTCAGAGAACATGTTAGGATGCTCCTACAAAAAAGTTATGCGAAAATGAAGGTTTTATATGCAAATCGTTTTATTCTGAATTTTAAGATGAGGAAAAAATTGTGTGAGTCTTTGGTCTTGTCTTCATTTCATTATTGTAGTATTGTATACTATCCTTGCTTGGATGCGCTTTCAAGAAGACGATTGTAGTATGTGCAGAACGTCTGCTGTAGGTTTATATTTCATTTGAGAAAATATGATCATATATCTTTAAAAATAAATGAGTTAAAATGGTTAAATTTTGCTAATACTGTGCAACTGCACTTCGTAATATTCTTAATGAGGCTCTTAGGAACTTCAGTCGCGATTTATTTAAGGGAGAAGCTAGTATCCCGAAATTTGGTGCATGATAGGTATATTAGACGACCTGATCGCTTGACTATGCCTCAGCATCGCACTGCCTTGTTTCAGCGCAGGTTTACATATAATGCAGTAAATATATACAATACCATGAACCCAGAACTGAAAACGTGCACTATTGACCGACTTCGTCGATTATATAGAAAAGAGCTGTTAAATAAGCAGAATTTTCAGACGTAGTTTATTTGTATTTTGATGTATCTTCTCGATTATTGATTTTACTATGTTAGTATGTTGTAGTTGCTTTATTTTTGTTTGTAAGCGCGTTATGTGTTGAAGAGGTTAGATGTAAGAGTAACCGATGGTTAAATCTCGCATCTTCTACTACGCGATGTGTGTGGGTAATATGTACTCACATCACATGTAATTAAGACGATATTTATTTATTTATTTATTTATAATCTCGTAATCATATTCTTCTAGCTTTAGTCTCCATCTTATTAATTTGCTATTTGGCTCTTTTAAATTAAACAACCACACTAGAGGTCGGTGATCTGTGTAAATTTTAAATTTTCTTCCGTATAAATATGGTCTGGAATATTTACATGACCAAACAATACTTAAAAGTTCTTTTTCTCTCCAAGGGCTATATGCGATGCGTCGGTGGTTAATACGAATGGTTTCTCAAAATCGGGATATCTTAATATCGGTGCATTTATTAATAATTTTTTTAAGTATTCGAATGCTTTTATAAATTCTGGAGAATGGTTCACTTTAGATCCTTTCTTAAAACATTTCGTAAGAGGTTTGGTAATTTTTGCAAAGTCTTTAATAAATTTACCATAGTAGCCTGCTAAGCCTAAAAATGATTTTACTTCTTTTTGGGTTCTTGGAATTGGGAATTTTCTTACTGCCTCTATTTTTTCTGGGTTAGGTTTTATACCTTCGCTTGTGACCTGGTGACCCAATTATGCTATTTCTCTGTGTAAAAACTCACTTTTGTCTAGCTGTACTTTCAAGTTTGCTTCTCTTAATCTTTCAAATACTTTTTTCAATCTGTCTGTGTTCCTGTAATGATGTGGAAAATATGATAATGTCATTGAGATATACGAAGCATATTTCGTCTTGTAAGCCTTGTAATACACTATTCATGATTTTTTGAAATGTTGCGGGGGCATTTTTAAGTCCAAAGGGCATTCGCTTAAACTCGTAATGTCCTCTATCAGTAGGAAATGCTGTTTTTGGTGTATCGGTAGGATCCATTTCAACTTGAAGGTATCCGTTAGCTAAGTCTAACGTGCTAAAGTATTGAGCTTTTCCAAGTTTGTCTAAAATATCGGTTATCTGTCGAATGGTAAATTGTTGCTCTATCATTTTCTCGTTCAATTTCCTACAATCAATTACAATTCTCCATTTACGCTGACCTGATGCATCTAATTTCTTTGGTACTATCCATATCGGACTACTCCAAGGTGAAGTTGACTCTTGGATGATTCCATTTCTTAGCATTTCTGAAATTTGTCTCTTCACTTCCGCTTTATGTATGTGAGGATATCTGTAGGTTTTAGTGAAAAGGGGCGTTTCATCTTAATTTGGTGTTTTACTTTATTTGTAAAGGTTAAAGGTGTATTTTTCAAGTTTTGTTTCCTCAAAATATCAATATTTTGATCTTCCTCGTAATTTCCAACAACAAAATTTAATTCTGTCTCTTCAAATTTCTCTATCGAAAAAGATTCAAATATTGTAATTTTCATTGGGTTTTCACTAGAGTTAATAATTGTTGTTAAAGCGTGGTGATTTTCTGTCTTTACAATCGCTTCTGGTATTTCTGCCTTTCCTAATTTTTCATAATTTAGAATTCCTATTCCATTTGCTTGATTTACTGGAATTTTTACGATTTGTTGAGTTCTGGTGGGAATGATAAATTCACATGGTTTTTCTCTTTTTGGATTTTTGTTATAGTATAGGGGTAGATTTGCGTTTACCGATTCTAATCTAGATTCTTTCAAATTTAACTGTGCGTTTATATGGGTTAAAAAGTTTTGTGTTAGAGTTTTAGTTAGATGGTTGTAGAGATATTTTTTAGTTTAGAATTGAGATTTGATTTTAGGTTTTTAGATGGTTAGATAGATATGTTGGAGATTTTAAGATAGTTGTAGAAGTTATTTATTTTTGAGTAGATTGTATTAGATTGTTTGTAGATTGAGGTAGATTTAGATTGAAGTAGATTATAGATTGTTAGTTTTGTAGTTTTGTTAGATTTTTTAGTTTAGTTGGTTAGATAGATTTTAGTTTAGAGTTGTATAGTAGTGGTTAGTGATTCGAGAAGTGATTAGTAGAGTTAGATTGATTAGTAGTGTTTTTAGTGATAGTTTTAGTTAGTTACGTAGTTTTTTAGATTAGTTTGATAGATCAGAAGATTGATAGATAGTTTAATAGATTTTTAGTAGTTTGGTTTATAGATAGATTAGTAGAAGAGAGGTTAGTTAGTTTAGTCGTTTAGATTTTTTTATTTAGATTAGATAAGCTAGATTTAGTTTAGTTTATAGTATTAGTTTAGTAGTAGATTTTTTTTTAGAAGATAGATTAGAGATGATTAGTTCTTAGTATTAGATTGATAGTAGAAGATAGTAGTAGTAGTTATTTTAGATTAAGTTTTTTATTATTAGTAGTTGATTAAGAGAAGAGAAGAGAGTTTTAGTAGATTTATGAGTTTAGTTATAGATAGATAGTAGTTAGTAGTTAGGATAGATTTTTTTTTTATAGATTAGTTAGATAGAATTTAGATTTGTTTTTAGTAGATTAGGATTTAGATAGAGTAGTAGAAGTAGATAGTAGTATATAGATTTTTTATTTTTGAACGATTTTTTTTTTTTTTAGTTAGTAGAGATTAGTAGTAGTAGTATTTTAGATAGTAGTTAGTAGTTTTAGAGTTTAGATTTTTTTTTAGAGTTTGATAGGATCTTAGTTTTTTGATTTTATTGATTTTTATAGTTAGATAGGAAGATTTAGTAGATAGATTTAGATAGTAGTTTAGTTTAGATATGCCTGATAATCCGTCGTAATTTGGGGAAAAATCGAATAAACAAAATTTATGGTAATCTGGACAATTAAAAGAGGGGAATATTGGAATGTGCATTATCTCGTTATGACTTGAGATTGCATCGGCTGTTTTTACGGTAAAAAAATCATTTTCGATAAAATCGGAAAATATTTCGTAAGCTAGTTCGGGTCCCATAAAGTTTTTGCCACTTCCTGTATCTATTGGAAAATATGCGTTTAATTCGGGTAAGTATATTATGGGTAATTGATTTTTCGAGTTTGTGTTCAATTTGATCAAATCGTCTCGTCTAATCTCTGGCTTAAAGAAAAATTTTCATCAGATTGGGCGTTAAGAAGTTCGTTTTCATATTGCGTTCTCCAATCTATATTGTTCTGTTGATCTTCGGGGTAATATTCGTTATTATATACAGTTGGGTCAAAATCGTTGGGTTTCGTACTATTCTATAGGTTCCATATTATTTGGGTCAAAATTTACGGGTTCCGTATTATTTTTATGTTCAATCATTTGATTATATAATTCTTCTGCGAAGAATTTTCTTTGTGGTTGATTCCTATGTAAAGTTGCGTTACGGGACGAGGTGTCCATAGGTTGAGGGTTATTTGCTCTAACTATAGAAGATGTAGCCTGTCTTTTTATTCCGCTATAGGGTGGTTGGAAATTATTATTATTTCTCTGCGAGAAATTATTTTGTCTTGGCGAGTATAATGGGTAATTCTGCCTATTCATATAATTTTGGGGGTTTTGAACATTTTGGAGTCTAGTTATATTTGGATTTTGGACGTTTCTTTGAGGGTTATAACGGAATTGACCGTATCCTAAAAATTGATAAGGGTTTTTATTGGGTCTGTTCACGTGTGGAACATTCGGGGTTCTTAGATTTTGATTTATCGGGGTATTACTTATTGGGGTATTTTGGCCTATTTTATTTATTAAATTGCCACGATTTTTGTATTTTATCAAATTTTCTTCTTCTTGCGTAAAGCTCATTGCTTGTTCAAGGGATACTGGATTTTTGAGTCTGACTACTAACTGCATATTGTATGGTAAATTATTTATGTAAGCTTTTAGAATTAAATTGCTATATTCTTGAATTCTTAAGATTTTTTAATATTACGTGCTATATTTTCCATGTTAATTTTTGCAAATAATAAACTACATGCATCTTGTAATCTAATTCCGAATTGACTGATTCATTTTTCTCAATTTTGAACGTTATAATATCCTGCACTAGGCAATCTATCGAACGTCTATCAGCAAATGTTTCGGTTATTGCGTTTTTGACTAAATCCCACGTATTGAGTTCTACCCGTGAGGCAATCAAATCGCTGCCCTTCCCGTTAACTTTGACAAAATGGTGTCAAACAAGCACACATTTATTGGGGCATTTGGGTCTTCACGATTTATGTGGTTTGTAAGGAAATTATCACACGCATTTATAAACCTGGTGATTAATTTTGTATTCCCGTCAAACTGAGGGATGTTGTTAGCTAGATATCTGATTAAATTATAATCTGGGTTTGCCATCTTTGAGAAAATAAAGTTTTCAAAAATTCAAAAAAAGAAATTCAAAAATATAATATATATAGAAATATGTTAAAAT
Organism: Pachyrhynchus sulphureomaculatus; assembly: GCA_019049505.1. Taxonomy (NCBI): domain Eukaryota; kingdom Metazoa; phylum Arthropoda; class Insecta; order Coleoptera; family Curculionidae; genus Pachyrhynchus; species Pachyrhynchus sulphureomaculatus. The sequence continues at coordinate 65,056,203 of CM032455.1, read as the reverse complement.
ATATAAGAATGGATAAAAATATATAAAATATGCAAAATAAAAGTTATACCTTAAAATTATGTTTCCTTAAAACTAAAATTGCGCGAATCTTTTGAATTTCTGCGTGATTATTCAAAAATTTCTTGCTTTCAGTCTCAAAATTCTCTGCTTTTCTCTTGAAATTTTCTCACTGCGTGAGCTTTTAAAAGTTAACCCACTGCGTGAGTGTTTCGAAAAGAGAAGAAAATGTAGTCCTGTCGTTCTCACTGTGTGAGTGTTCTTGCGAAAAAGAAAAAATTTGCTTTCAAAAATAAATTGCTTTTCCACTGCGTGGATTTCTGAAATTGTGTCGATCTTTTCACTTACAGACAAAGGATCTGCAGTTTCATATCTTGTTTCTGAATTCTTTTTGTTTCTTGTTTCTTTGTGCCTTTTCCAATAGGATGAACTTCTTGTTCTTCCATGGATACCACTATGACTCTTGAGCGATGCTTGTCCCGTTGAGCCGCGCCAATAAGAACTTTGTTACCGTGATTAGAGTCTCTTGAGCGATTTTGTCTCGCGAAACGAATCAATAGGAACTTTTTGTTACTCTGGCCTGGAGGGCTGAGATCTTGTCTAATTTTTCGTTTTCCGTTTATTTTCGTGAATCGTAAAAACGAACCGGAGTCTGTTTGCGCGATGCACCAACACCTGTTGAAAAGCACCACTTAAAACTTTCGTTTGGCTTTTATGCTCGATGCACTTTTCGGTTTGAAAATTTTAACTGGATTTTTGATTTTTCGTTGGGCCTGGCGACTCTGTCGTAAAATTTTCCTTCTGCACTGCGCCAGTTATAATCGTGGGAGCGATCCTGCACTGGTTTGCGACTTATATTTATAAACTTTTTATGTCTATTATGAAGAACGGCGTTTTTAGATAAAGGAAATCTATATCAGTGTATTTTATGCCTTTTAAGCATATTGTCAGAATGTAACTCTGTTTATGTTTTTTTCCAAAATACACAAATAAAAAGTTTTTTTGTACTTGTTGAAATAAAATTGTTTAATTTTAATTCTAAATATATCTTATTTTAACAAGTACAAAAAACTTTTTATTTGTATATTTTGGAAAAAAAATATAAACACCGTATAACTTGTTGCTAAAGTCTTTAATATAATATTGTTAAGGACTCTAATATAATCGTTTTTAGATTTTTTTGCCTTTATGTTTTTTAGATATGTAGGAAATGGTAAAAAAACTGGAAAATTTTATAACTTGACAATACAGCAGACTGTAGGCATGCTCGAGGGTCTGTGTGAAATTTATTTCTTGCTTATTAAAATAGCAAGTCTTCGGTAGTATAGTAATTCTTTATTTCAACTTTACATTGTACATAGGATACGCATCATAGCAAAATTGAAAAATTATACATATTACAATGAACTATGCATGGCATGTTTGGCAGGTTAATACAATATCACAGATTTCCTTAAGTCAACATATTAAAAAAAATATAAATATCACAAGTAAAATATATAAATACAAACAATTAATATATAATAGTACATTGAACAAACTATAATAATGATAGAAAACAAGGTAGGATTTGGAGGCCTCTGTTGGTCACTCTGAGAACTTTCTTCATCGTTTCGCAGAATTCTTTGTGGTCTTCTGTTGTAATAATCTCCCCATAGCGTCCGATAACGAACACAAGCAGTTTCGCAGGGCATCTGTAGTTATTGCTTAGTTCAGATATCAGGTTGGTGTCTCTTGTGATAGTTGGCAGGTCATTCTCTGTGATTTGTTTTGTAAAGTTGACCTCGTATCTGGTTCTCTTTAGTTTTTTCTGGTTATGCCAGTTTTGAATGTGGGAGACCGCAACTTCAATCACATAGACCTCGTCGGGGTTTGTGAGACGAACTACAATATCAGGCTTGTTGAGATTTTTTTCCGTTAGCATCTTCTGGCCTGCTATATTCGTTACATCTCTGTCTCCCAATCTGAATTCTTCTCGACAGGACGCCCTCCCGAATTGGAGCTTCTTGAAGTGCGGGTGCTCGAAGACTCCTGAAGAGAGTCTTAAGGATCCAATGCACCACATAGTCATGCCTGGTGATGTAGGCATTAGATGGGCATGATGCCACCACGTGGTATGCTGTTTCAGGTCTATCTCACCCTCTTCTACAGGTTTTTTGGTGTGGATGCAACCCGAGTCCATGAAGTTGCTCTTCTGCTGCTGTTATCAGTACGCCAGCTGTCTAAATTGGGGGATTTGTGTGCTGGGAAAATGATCTTGTTTCCTTCTTGGGCCACAACCTTTCCATAGTGCATATTTCTTGTCCAGTCTTCTTGCGTTTTGTTGAGGTGCATTTTATTGATTTTTACCACAGTTTTTTCTGCTGCACTTCTTGATGTCCCTTTCGTCCTCCACGGTTGTTTGGTATTTTTCTAGAACATATTCCATGTCACTTATGGGGTTCCTCCATCCAGCGTTTTTTAATGATTGGTATCTGGAGCGGCAATCTTCCATGTCAGGGTGTTTCGAGAGATATATCCCCTTGTTCACAAAGCCGGTCTCGGTCTCATGCTCGATGGACCTGACTCCGAGGCCACCTCTGCTCACAGGCAAATACACCCCTGCGTTTGACGAAGATTTCCCCTTCAGCTTGTGCTCCACTAGCATCTTTCTCACCCTGCCATCCAACTCACGGCATCTCTTTAGGGTAGTGCTTCATCAGGGAATATGTTAGTTGTTACGTATATATTCCACATTTGGCAATAATCCGTCTCGTCGGTCTTAATCCGATTTCGCCCATTGCAGCAGTCAGCCTCCGAGTAATCACCTTAATCCCACTCTCACTGGGTGTGTGACACTTGAAGTCATCCATGAATGCTAGGGTGTGGTGCCTACCCTTGGTGACCTTATTTATTTCTGGTTCTTTTTTATATTTTCTATGACGCTAGCCGTGGCGAGAAGGAAAAGTAATGGACTTATTGAGTCTCCCTGGACTAGTCCTCTTCTTACTGGGATCGGTGTCGTTTTTTGTTTGTTTACTTGCACTTGAAGTGATCAAAGCTTGACTGCACTTTTTAGGGCGTACTTTATCTGAGAGTGGAGAGGCAAACTATCCACTGACCTCTTAAGGCATCAATGGTAGATGGAATCATAGGCTTTTGCGCAGACAAACCATGAGGAAAAATTATTGCTTCTTCTTAGTCTGGAGGACGATGTGATGCTTTTGTCGAGCATTAGACCGTGGGTAGTGCCCCACACGCCCTCTCTTGCCAGTTGTTCAGTCGGGATCGCCCACTCGGGCAGGGCTTTCTTCAAATAATTTGTACACACGGATGTAATTATTTTATAGTCCGTATTTAGCGGAGATATCGGCCTTTAGTTTCCCGGGTTTTCTGGGTCTCCTTTTTTTTGTACAGGAGTACTACTTTGGCCCTTACATCGGTTTCATTTAATCTCGTTGTATTCGTCAAGATGGGGATGATATGTTTGTTCAAATATGTTCTTGCTGCAGGTAGGTTTTTGTACAAATAATTTGGTATTTGGTCATCCCCTGGCGCTTTCCACGGAGCCACCCTCTTCAGAGCCGCGCCCACCTCTTGTTCAATGTTCTCTGGTTGAATTTGGTGTTCTAGTTGCTGTTCCCGTGAAAATCTTTTCATTTTACGCAACCATCGGTTAAGGGTGAAGGTAGGGTTGTTGTTGTCTTCTTTCTTGTAAAGTTGTCTGTAAAAATTTTCCACTGTGGTTATTCCGAGGTCCGTCTGAGGAGTCTGTTGTCTGAGTATGTCCAGTGAAGGCTTTTGATGGAATTTTTTCCTCAATTCCAATTTTTCCGCTCTCTCTCTTTGTTCTTGCAGTCTCTTCTCTAAGTTTGTTTTCCTCTCTGTTGTTGAGGCTATACATTGGGATGGTGTCATTTTTAGTATTTTCATAATTGTTACCTTTTTTATTAGTCGTCTGGTAAATGAATCACTTTTCTTGTTCATAATTTCCTTCGCATTGTTGATGTGGCAACGTATATAGCATTTTTTATAGTTTTACGTTGTTGGACCATTGATTGGGAGCTTGTTTGGATCTCCAGAATTTTCTGCTCCAGTATAGTATTGATTTTCGTTAGTGTTTGTTGATTTGATTGCCGGAGGAAGAATTTTTTAATCTTAGGCTTCTTCTCTCCTACACAGGCAAGCATTTTATTTAACTGTTGTCTTAGTTTTCCAGTCTCATCGTCATGTTCGGGTTGGGGGAGTGTAGGGGGTGGTAGCGGTGGCGCCGTTGCCTCGTCACCCTCAGTTTTCTCCATCTGGAAGTTTCTGCTTACCTGTCTTGCAGCTGCTATTTATTTAGGGCTATTTAGCTCCGGTTCTGAAGCTGTTGGTCGGAGAAGAGCTTCTTGGTCGCTTTCATCCCCTGATGAGATTGTGACTGGCTCTGTACCAGCCGAGGATGAGGAAGAAGATGTTTTTCGCTTATAGTAGACATCCGGGCAGTGCAGTCGTAGCTTTGTGGCTATAGCCTTTACAGACCTTCCTGGGAAGTCATTTACAATAGCTTTAATTCTAGCCGTCGACTGCGTCTCCCTTCTATCCCTGTACGCTCTCACTAACCTTCTTACTTCGTCGTCCGTTCATTTATTTTGGGCTTGTCTGGCGATGTTGACAACATCCAGGTCAGAGTGTTTCAATTCCAGATATTTCTTTTTGATGGCTGCAACTGACCGTCTCTGAAGTCGTTGTTGTACCTCGACCATATCCTCTTGTTTAAGGACTCCATTCCCATCGCGGATTTTTGCTTTAAGGGTGTTGATTTCCCCTAGCCTCCAATGTGACATAACCACGAAAAATTTAGTGTGTATTATTTTTGCTTTTCTTAAAACACATTAAAAACACAGTTAAAACACAAAGAACACATTTCATTAAACAATTTTTGTCATTCGTTTTTATTTTTTTTTTTATTTTATTTATATTTTTGATATTTAAATAGAGTATATGAAATTTTATTAGGTTTGTTTACATAGGTTACCTTCGAACGAGATCAACCCACCAAACGAACTGCCCGTTAATGATTTAATGTCTTCAAATGTTCGTCGGGCAATTAACTTCACTTTCGATGCGTTTACGTTGTGGAAAACCGGTGAAAACCGTCAAAAACTCGGATTTTCCGGGAACCACTGCTGCGCACATCCATTATATCGAAAGCAGGTAATATAGTAATTCTCTGTTTCAACTTTAAATTGTACATAGGATGGCATCCTAGCAAAATTGAAAAATTATACATATTACAATGAACTATGCATGGCATGTTTGGCAGGTTAATACAATATCACAGATTTCCTTAAGTCAACGTATTAAAAACAATAAATATCACAAGTAAAATATATAAATACAAACAATTAATATATAATAGTACATTGAACAAACTATAATAATAATAGAAAACAAAAAAAATTATGCACATCGAGGAAAAATATCACAGTTTTTATTCATTAAGTCTTTTCATTAATATATTCGTCGAACAAACTGCCACGCTGTAACTTGTTTTATTCAGTAGGATTTGGAGGTTTCTGTTGGTCACTCTGAGAACTTTCTTCATCGTTTCGCAGAATTCTTTGTGGTCTTCTGTTGTAAAAATCTCCTCATAACATTCGATAACGAACACAAGCAGTTTCGCAAGGCATCTGTAGTTATTGCTTAGTTCAGATATCAGGTTGGTGTCTCTTGTGATAGTTGGCAGGTCATTCTCTGTGATGTGTTTTGTAGAGTTGACCTCGTATCTGGTTCTCTTTAGTTTTTCCTGGTTACGCCAGTTTTGAATGTGGGAGACCGCAACCTCAAACACATAGACCTCGTCGGGGTTTGTGAGACGAACTACAACGTCAGGCTTGTTGTGGTAGAGCTTTTTTTCCGTTAGCATCTTCTGGCCTGCTATAATCGTTACATCTCTGTCTCCCAATCTGAATTCTTCTCGACAGGACGCTCTTCCGAATTGGAGATTCTTGAAGGCACGTCCGGATGCTCGAAGACTCCTGAAGAGAGTCTTAAGGATCCAATGCACCTCATAGCCGTGCCTGGTGATATAGGCATTAGATGGGCATGACGCCACCACGTGGTATGCTGTTTCAGGTCTGTCGCACCCTTTTCTACAGGTTTTTTGGTATGGATGCAACCCGAGTCCATGAAGTTGCTCTTCTGCTACAGTTATCAGCACTCCTCTACGCCCGCTGTCTAAATTGGGGGATTTGTGTGCTGGGAAAATGATCTTGTTTCCTTCTTGTGCTATAACCTTTCCATAATGCATATTTCTTGTCCAGTCTTCTTGCGTTTTGTTCAGGTACATTTTATTGATTTTTGCCGCAGTTTTTCTGCTGCACTTCTTGATGTCCTTTTCGTCCTCCACCGTTGTTTGGTATTTTTCTAAAACATATTCTATGTCACTAATGGGGTTTCTCCATCCAGCGTTTTTTAATGATTGGTATCTGGAGCGGCAATCTTCCATGTCAGGGTGTTTCGAGAGATATATCCTCTTCTTCACAAAGTCAGTCTCAGTCTCATGCTCAATGGACCTGACTCCGAGGTCACCTCTGCTGACAGGCAAATACACCCCTGCGTTTGACAAAGTTTTCCCCTTCAGCTTGTGCTCCACTAGCATCTTTCTCACTCTACCATCCAACTCACGGCATCTCTTTAGGGTAGTGCTACGTTTTTCATCAGGGAATATGTTGGCTGTTACGTACGTCACTGCTGATATCACTGTATTGTTTACAAGTGTTATTTTCTGATTTGTTGTTAGTTCAGAAATTAGTATAATTTGAAGGGTTTCTACCATTTTTCCTCAACTTTTTCGTAATTGATTACAGTGTCTCGTTCGAGGCCCAGATATTTGTAGCCCTCTCTTATTTGGGGCAAGAAGGGAGCGTGGTCGGGTTGTTGGACATCTGCCGCATTTCTGGAATATATTCCACATTTGGCAATATTAAGTCTTAATCCGATTACGCCCCTTGCAGCAGTCAGCCTCCGAATAATCACCTTAATCCCACTCTCACTGGGTGTGTGACACTTGAAGTCATCCATGAATGCTAGGGTGTGGTGCCTACCCTTGGTGGCCTTATTTATTTCTGGGTCTTTTTTATATTTTCTATGACGCTAGCCGTGGTGAGAACGAAAAGTAATGGACTAATTGAGTCTCCCTGGAGCAGTCCTCTTCTTACTGGGATCGGTGTCGTTTTTTGTTATTTTATTTGCACTCGAAGTGACCAAAGTTTGACTGCACTTTTTAGGGCGTACTTTATCTGAGAGTGGAGAGGCAAACTATCCATTAACCTCTTAAGGCATCCATGGTAAATGGAATTATAGGCTTTTTCGCAGACAAACCATGAGGAAAAATTATTGCTTCTTCTTAGTCTGGAGGACGATGTGATTATTTTACCGAGCATTAGACCGTGGGTAGTGCCCCATAGGACCTCTTTTGCCGGTTGTTCAGTCGGGTCGGGCAGGGCTTTCTTCAAATAATTTGTACACACGGATATAATTATTTTATAGTTCGTATTTAGCGGAGAAATCGGCCGGTAGTTTGCCGGGTTTTCTGGGTCTCCTTTTTTTGTACAGGAGTACTACTTTGGCCCTTACATCGGTTTCATTTAATCTCGTAGTATTTGTCGAGATAGGGATGGTATGTTTGTTCAAATATGTTCTTGCTGCAGGTAGATTTTTGTACAAATAATTTGGTATTTGGTCATCCCTTGGCGCTTTTCACGGGGCCACCCGCTTCACACCCCCGCCCCCACCTCTTGTTCAATGTTCTCTGGTTGAATTTGGTGTTCTAGTTGCTACTCCCGTGAAAATCTTTTCATTTTACGCAACCATCGGTTAAGGGTGGGGGTACGGTTGTTGTTGCCTTCTTTCTTGTAAAGTTGTCTGTAAAAATTTTTGACCGTGGTTATTCCGAGGTCAGTCTGAGGAGTCTGTTGTCTGAGTATGACCAGTGAAGGCTTTTAATGGAATTTTTTCCTCAATTCCAATTTTTCCGCTCTCTCTCTTTGTTCTTGCAGTCTCTTCTCTAAGTTTGTTTTCCTCTCTGTTGTTGAGGCTATATATTGGGATGGTGTCATTTTTAGTATTTTCATAATTGTTACCTTTCTATTAGTCGTCTGCTAAGTGAGTCACCTTTCTCGTTCATAATTTCCTTCGCATTGTTGATGTGGCGATTAAGTTTTTGAATTTTTCTTAGGGTGAAGAGGTGTTTTGGTCTATTCTTATCCTTCTTCCCTAATATAATTTTCCTTAAAAGAACGCCTGCAACGTATATAGCATTTTTTATAGTTTTACGTTGTTGGACCGTTGATTGGGAGCTTGTTTGGATCTCCAGAATTTTTTACTGCAGTATAGTATTGATTTTCGTTAGTGTTAGTTTATTTGATTGCCAGAGTAAGAATTTTTTAATCTTAGGCTTCTTCTCTCCTACACAGGCAAGCATTTTATTGAACTGTAGTCTCAACGTCATTTTCGGGTTGGGGGAGTGTAGGGGGTGGTAGAGGTGGCGCCGTTGCCTCGTCACCCTCAGTTTCCTCCATCTCGTAGTTTCTGCTTACCTGTCTTGCAACTGCTATTTGTTTAGGGCTATTTAGCTCCGGTTCTGGAGCTGTTGGTCGGAGAGGAGTTTCTTGATCGCTTTCATCCCCTGATGAGATTGTGACTGGCTCTGTGCCAGCCGAGGATGAGGAAGATGTTTTTTCGCCTATAGTAGACATCCGGGCAGTGCAGTCGTAGCTTTGTGGCTATAGCCTTTACAGACCTTCCTGGGAAGTCATTTACAATAGCTTTAATTCTAGCCGTCGACTGCGTCTCCCTTCTATCCCTGTACGCTTTCACTAACCTTCTTACTTCGTCGTCCGTTCATTTATTTGGGGCTTGTCTGGCGATGTTGACAGCATCCAGGTCAGTGTGTTTCAATTCCAGATATTTATTTTTGATGGCTGCAACTGACCGTCCCTGAAGTCGTTGTTGTACCTCGACCATATCCTCTTGTTTAAGGACTCCATTCCCATCGCGGATTTTTGCTTTAAGGGTGTTGATTTCCGCTAGCCTCCAATGTGACATAACCACGAAAAATTTAGTGTGTATTATTTTTTCTTTTCTTAAAACACATTAAAAACACAGTTAAAACACAAAGAACACACTTCATTAAACAATTTTTGTCATTCGTTTTTATTTTTTTTTATTTATTTATTTTTTTGATATTTAAATAGAGTACATGAAATTTTATTAGGTTTGTTTACATAGGTTGTCTTCGAACGAGATTAACCCACCAAACGAACTGCCCGTTAATGATTTACTGTCTTCAAATGTTCGTCGGGCAATTACCTTCACTTTCGATGCGTTTACGTTGTGGAAAACCGGTGAAAACCGTCAAAAACGCGGGTTTTCCGGGAGTCACCGCCGCGCATATTCGTTTATATCGAAAGCAGGTAGCATAGTAATTCTTTATTTCAACTTTACATTGTACATAGAATGGCATCATAGCAAAATTTAAAAATTATACATATTACAATGAACATGTTTGGCAGGTTAATACAATATCACAGATTTCCTTAAGTCATCGTATTAAAAACAATAAATATCACAAGTAAAATATATAAATACAAACAATTAATATATAATAGTACATTGAACAAATTATAACAATAATAGAAAACAAAAATATACGTAGTAAAATTATGTACATCGAGGAAAAATATTACAGTTTTTATTCATTAAGTCTTTTCATTAATATATTCGTCGAAGAAACTGCCACGCTGTAACTTGTTTTATTCAGTAGGGTTTGGAGGCCTCTGTTGGTCACTCTGAGAACTTTCTTCATCGTTTCGCAGAATTCTTTGTGGTCTTCTGTTGTAATAATCTCCCCATAGCATCCGATACCGAACACAAGCAGTTTCGCAGGGCATCTGTAATTATTGCTTAGTTCAGATATCAGGTTGGTGTCTCTTGTGATAGTTGGCAGGTCATTCTCTGTGATGTGTTTTGTAGGGTTGACCTAGTATCTTGTTCTCTTTAGTTTTTCCTCTTTACGCCAGTTTTGAATGTGGGAGACTGCAACCTCAATCACATAGACCTCGTCGGGGTTTGTGAGACGAACTACAATGTCAGGCTTGTTATGGTAGAGCTTTTTTTCGTTAGCATCTTCTGGCCTGCTATAATCGTTACATCTCTATCTCCCAATCTGAATTCTTCTCGACAGGATGCCCTTCCGAATTGGAGATTCTTGAAGGCACGTCCGGATGCTCGAAGACTCCTGAAGAGAGTCTTAAGGATCCAATACACCTCATAGTCGTGCCTGGTGATGTAGGCATTAGATGGGCATGACGCCACCACGCGGTATGCTGTTTCAGGTCTGTCACACCCTTTTCTACAGGTTTTTTGGTGTGGATGCAACCCGAGTCCATGAAGTTGCTCTTCTGCTACTGTTATCAGCACTCCTCTACGCCAGCTGTCTAAATTTTGGGATTCGTGTACTGGGAAAATGATCTTGTTTCCTTGGTGTGCCACAACCTTTCCATAATGCATATTTCTTGTCCAGTCTTCTTGCGTTTTGTTCAGGTACATTTTACTGATTTTTGTCACAGTTTTTCTGCTACATTTCTTGATGTCCCTTTTATCCTCCACCGTTGTTTGGTATTTTTCTAGAACATATTCCATGTCACTAATGGGGTTTCTCCATCCAGCGTTTTTTAATGATTGGTATCTGGAGCTGCAATCTTCCATGTCAGAGTGTTTCGATAGATATATCCCCTTCTTCACAAAGCCGGTCTCAGTCTCATGCTCAATGGACCTGACTCCGACGCCACCTCTGCTGACAAATACACCCCTGCGTTTGACGAAGTTTTCCCCTTCAGCTTGTGCTCCATTAGCATCTTTCTCACTCTACCATCCAACTCACGGCATCTCTTTAGGGTAGTGCTACGTTTTTCATCAGGGAATATGTTGGCTGTTATCATTGTATTGTTTACAAGTGTTATTTTCTGATTTGTTTTTAGTTCAGAAATTAGTTTAGTTTGAAGGGTTTCTACCATTTTTTCCTCAACTTTTTCGTAATTGATTACAGTGTCTCTTTCCAGCTGTTCGAGGCCCAGATTTTTGCAGCCCTCTCTTATTTGGGGCAAAAAGGGAGCGTGGTCGGGTTGTTGGACATCTGCCACATTCCTGGAATATATTCCACATTTGGCAATATTAAGTCTAAATCCGATTTCACCCATTGCAGCAGTCAGCCTCCGAGTAATCACCTTTATCCCACTCTCACTGGTTGCGTGACACTTGAAGTCATCCATGAATGCTAGGTGACCTTATTTATTTCTGGGTCTTTTTTTATATTTTCTATGACCCTAGCCGTGGCGAGAACGAAAAGTAACGGACTTATTGAGTCTCCCTGGAGCAGTCCTCTTCTTACTAGAATCGGTGTCGTTTTTTGTTTGTTTACTTGCCCTCGAAGTGACCAAAGTTTGACTGCACTTTTTTAGGGCGTACTTTATCTGAGAGTGAAGAAGCAAACTATCCACTGACCTCTTAAGGCATCTATGGTAGATGGAATCATAGGCTTTTTCGCAGTCAAACCATGAGAAAAAATTATTGCTTCTTCTTAGTCTGGAGGACGATGTGATGCTTTTGTCGAGCATTAGACCGTGGGTAGTGCCCCACCAGCCCTCTCTCGCCAGTTGTTTAGTCGGGATTGCCGACTCGGGCAGGGCTTTCTTCAAATAATTTGTACACACTGCTGTAATTATTTTATAGTCCGTATTTAGCAAAGATATCGGCCGGTAGATTGCCGGGTTTTCTGGGTCTCCTTTTTGTACAGGAGTACTACTTTGGCCCTTACATCGGTTTCATTTAATCTCGTTGTATTTGTCAAGATGGCGATGGTATGTTTGTTCAAATATGTTCTTGCTGCAGATAAGTTTTTGTACAAATAATTTGGTATTTGGTCATGCCCTGGCGCTCTTCAGAGCCGCCCCCACCTCTTGTTCAATGTTCTCTGGTTGAATTTGGTGTTCTAGTTGCTATTTCCGTGAAAATCCTTTCATTTTACACAACCATCGGTTTAGGGTGGGGGTATGGTTGTTGTTGTCTTCTTTCTTGTAAAGGTGTCTGTAAAAATTTTCCACCGTGGTTATTCCGAGGTCCGTCTAAGGAATCTGTTTTCTAAGTATGTCCGGTGAAGGCTTTTGATGGAATTTTTTCCTCAATTCCAATTTTTCCGCTCTCTCTCTCTTTGTTCTTGCAGTCTCTTCTCCAAGTTTGTTTTTCCTCTCCGTTGTTGAGGCTATATATTGGGATGGGGTAATTTTTAGTTTTTTCATAATTGTTACCTCTTTTATTAGTCGTCTGCTATGTGGGTCACCTTTCTTGTCCATAACTTCCTTCGCATTGTTGATGTGGCGATTAAGTTTTTGAATTTTTCTTAGGGTAAAGAGGTGCTTTGGTCTATTCTTGTCCTTCTTCCCTAATATAATTTTCCTTAGCAGAACGCCCGCAACGTATATAGCATTTTTTATAGTTTTACGTTGTTGGTAGTATAGTAATTCTTTATTTCAACTTTACATTGTACATAGGATGTGCATCATAGCAAAATTGAAAAATTATACATATTACAATGAACTATGCATGGTATGTTTGGGAGGTTAATACAATATCACAGTCAACGTATTAAAAACAATAAATATTAGTGAAATATATAAATACAAACAATTAATATAAAATAGTACATTGAACAAACTATAACAATAATAGGAAACAAAAATATACGTAGTAAAATTATGTACATCGAGGAAAAATATCACAGTTTTTATTCATTAAGTCTTTTCATTAATATATTCGTCGAAGAAACTGCCATGCTGTAACTTGTTTTATTCTATTATTTCTTCATCGTTTCGTAGAATTCTTTGCGGTCTTCTGTTGTAACAATCTCCCCATAACATCCGATAACAAACCCAAGCAGTTTCGCAGGGCATCTGTAGTTATTGCTTAATTCAGATATCAGGTTGGTGTTTCTTGTGATAGTTGGCAGGTCATTCTCTGTGATGTGTTTTGTAGAGCTGACCTCGGATCTGGTTCTCTTTAGTTTTTCCCTGGTTACGCCAGTTTTGAATGTGGGAGACCGCAACTTCAATCACATAGACCTCGTCGTTACATCTCTGTCTCCCAATCTGAATTCTTCTCGACAGGATGCCCTTCCGAATTGGAGCTTCTTGAAGGCTCGTTCGGCTGCTCGAAGACTCCTGAAGAGAGTCTTAAGGATCCAGTGCACCACATAGTCGTGCCTGGTGATGTAGGCATTAGATGGGCATGACGCCGCCAGGTGGTATGCTATTTCAGGTCTATTGCACCCTCTTCTACAGGTTTTTTGGTGTGGATGCAACCCGAGTCCATGAAGTTGTTCTTCTGCTGCTGTTATCAGCACTCCTCTACGCCAGCTGTCTAAATTGGGGGATTTGTGTGCTGGGAAAATGATCTTGTTTTCTTCTTGTGCCACAAGCTTTCAGTTGTGGCACAAGTGTGATCAGTATCTCCGCCTGTCACGCGGGAGACCCGGGTTCGATTCCCGGCCAGAGAAGGTTTTTTTTTAGGTTCATACACACCTTTGTTTTTATTTTGCACATCAAAATGTTTTTATTGTAAACAATAAGTGTGACTATGAGTAAATAAATAAATATTTTGAGATTTTTTCAGAAAAATAACGATACCTTAAAAAGAGGAAAATGGACAGAAAGTTCTCTTATAATTAATATAACTATATACTTACGCTAAGAAATATAAAATCACGAACGGTATTGATGGAGATCAAGGACAACTAAAAATTCAATTCAAAACATACTAAATATTTATTTAAATATGGTGGTTATTTACTACAGTAGAACCGCGATTATCCGAGCTCCGAATTAACCGAGCCAATCTAAGAACCTGATTATCCGAGGTACGCGCGTCTATGCTGCGTATTAACCGAGCTTCTAAAATATGTATGTACATATTTCCATTTAAAATCGTCGGGGCCTTCGGGGAGTCCCCCTGGCCCTTGTGAGGGATTACCCTATTTATGTTTTTGGACTCTTTCAGCATGTAAATTTGCGTAAATGCAGTGCGTTATAGCGTTTACTACGGAGAAGTACGACTATACTCACATAATTTATTTGTTTGGAGTTCTGGTAGTTAAGTGTAATTAATTCGAACTGCTTTGTTTGAATTTTTGTTTGTCGTATTATAATGGATCAAAACAAGCATAAAAGAATCGTCGTTCCTATTGAAGAAACATTAAAAGCCATCGGAAGAATTGAAGCAGGAGAGACAATTAAAGTTGTTGCACGAGATTCTGGAGTAGGTGAGGTAACAGTTGGAGATTGGAAAAGAAACCGCACAAAAATAGAAGAGTGGTGTATAAATCAAGCCTCCTCATCCTCAGGAAAAAAATCAACGAAAGCCGGCGACTACGAAAAGGTTAACGAAGCTTTATTCATGTGGTTTAACCAACAGAAATCAAAAGGTGTGTCTCTGTCAGGTCCAATTTTACAACAGAAAGCAATAATGATTAGTAGGCAATTCCCAGAGATAGATCAGTTTACCGCCAGTTCTGGATGGCTTGACTGCTGGAAAAAACGGTACGGTGTACGACAACTGACTGTATGTGGTGAAAAACTTTCTGCTGATGTGTCATCAGTTGAGAAGTTTCAGCAGAACTTTAAAAAGCAAATCGAAGATTGTGGATACACATGTGATCAAATTTACAACTGTGACGAAACTGTTCTGAATTATAAAATGCTTCCATCAAAAACATTGGCATCTCGATAGGAAAAATCAGCTCCTGGGCACAAACGAAGTAAGGAAAGATTAACTATAATGGTACGTTCCAATGCATCTGGCAAGCACAAAATCAGCAAGCTTTAAAATACATCTCACCCAAAGCCCTACCGGTCTATTACGAAAGTCAGAAGAGCGCAATGATGGATGCGACCTTATTTACTAACTGATTTGAAGAAGAGTTCGTGCCATCTGTGACTAAATTTTTGAACAGAAACTGTCTTCCTATTAAAACAATTTTGTTCATGGATAATGCCCCCTCTCACCCTGGAGAAGGACTTCATGTGGGCGAAATTGTAAAATTTTTTCCTCCTAATGTAACCAGCATAATGCAACCAATGGATCAAGGCATTCTCGAAAACATTAAAAAAAATGATAGGCCTTGATATCTTGAACATCTGTTAGAATACACAGAAAAGGAGGATATTATCAATGGGATGAGAAAGGTTACACTGAAAAATGTTATTTACTGGGTAAGTCAAACTTGGGATTATGTGCGTACTACCATTATTCAAAAATCTTGGTCAAAGGTTATTGATTTTGAGGACTATAATGACAGTGAAGATGATACTCCATTAAATGAATTAGCTCTAAAATTGAGAACCCATGGAGAAATGTCCTGTTCAAATTTTGACAGCGAGATAGAAGAAAAAGAAAAAAGTTCATTTAAATTAATGCAAAAATTAAAAGGTTGCGAAAATGTGACAAGAAAAGATGTTGTTGAGTGGATTACAGCAGATGATTTAGAAGAAGAAATGAGTATTGAAGAAATAACGAATGCCTTTCAGAACACCGAAGAATCAGATGACGATGACGAAGCGGCGGTGGATGAACAGTCTCCCACTAAGATCTCTCATCAAGAAGGTTTTGCTTCTTTGGAAAAAGCTTTGAGGTATATCGAACAACAACCAGAGGCAACCCCAGCGGATTTGCTTCTTAGATGGAGAAACATTGCAGCGAGAAAAAGAAGATGCAATATGAAACAGAAGCGCATAGATACCTATTTCACTGTTTTATAATGTATGTACCTATTTATATGTTAAAAACGTTAATACATCGGTTTAAAGTATTGGTGTTTA
Source organism: Pachyrhynchus sulphureomaculatus (assembly GCA_019049505.1). Taxonomy (NCBI): domain Eukaryota; kingdom Metazoa; phylum Arthropoda; class Insecta; order Coleoptera; family Curculionidae; genus Pachyrhynchus; species Pachyrhynchus sulphureomaculatus. Next base: position 65,040,313 of record CM032455.1, on the reverse strand, counting down.
TTTTTTGAATGAATAAAAAACAAATCCGAATTATCTGAGTTTTCAGTTATCCAAGGAGGGTGCCCCCCCACGTTACCTCGGATAACCGGGGTTCTCCTGTAATATGTAGGGGAAAAACCGACCTTCGATTTCTAAATAGGAGTGAAGGTGGCGCTGTCGGCCGTCTTCACTCCCTAATGGCTACAGCCGAGATAGAAGGTAACGAAGGGTAAGTAATCACTGTAGAAACTCCCACCACACCAAGAAGTAATCTGGCCGAAGAAAAGGTAAGACAGTGAATAAGATTGAGAGAACTTTGTGTAGTATGAACACCAGTTAGCATAGAACATAACAATTAATTTTAGAACTAGAAACATTTTTTAGGATCTTTCCTCAGCATACATAGAAGAATTATTAGCCGAATATCAACGAAAAGATGGTAAATTTATTAGTCCTAATCATGGGGAGCACAGAAGCGACAAAGCAGGCGGTACACATTTTTTATATTATGTGCCCGAACCCTTTGGATTGTTCCTTTCCAGATTATGCAAAAAGGTTGTATAATGCCGGTCTATTTTATGCATATTGGTATTCTTGTTTGCTTCTTTCTTTTTGAATCTGCTGTCTATTACTTTTCTGCATCATGTACTACTGGATATTTTTCGTTCATTTATAAGGAGTGTGAATTAATTTTGAGGGATTTCCAAGAGAGGGCGTAACTTGTTTTATATCGCATCGGGGCATACTGTTGCTATATTCATGGTGAAGCACCATTATTAGACTTTAATTGTTAGTATATGTTATTTCGCCGAAATGTAAACATTTTTTTTTGAGCATTGAATATATCGAATTACGTCCCAACAATTCACCATGTGCGGGAAGCATTACTTTTCTTGTGTAATTTGAAAAAAAGCGCTGCTAAAACTCATCGATTGCTGTCGGAAACCTATGGTGATTATATTCCATCGATAAAAAGAGGTGAGTACTAGTTTTGACGCTTTAAAAGTGATGATTTCGAAAATACAAAGAACGTCCAGGTCAGCCGAAAAAGCTTAAAGATGAAATCGTAACTGGTGATGAAAAATAGATACGCTACGATAATGCAAAACGCAAAAAATCATGGGTGAAGCCCGGTGGACTGTCAACATTCTCGCCAAATATTCATGGCCCCAAGCAGTGTATCTGGTAGGATCAGCCGGGTGTAGTGTATTATGAGCTGCTCCAACCCAACGAAACTATTACTGGGGAACGTTACCGACAACAATTGTTGCAATTGAGCCGGGCCTTGAAGGAAAAACGACCGCAATATGCCAAAAGACACGACAAAGTGATTTTTCAAAATGACATCGTTCGGCCACATGTTGCAAAACTCCTGAAAGAAACGCTAGAAACGCTTGGATGGGATGTCCTACCTCACCCGCCGTACTCACCAGACATTGTTCCTTCTGATTATCACTTGTTCCGATCGATGACGCACGGCCTGTCTGAACAGCGTTTCCATTCTTATGAGGATACCAAAAAATGGGTCGATTCGTGGATAGCCTCAAAAGATGAGTCATTCTTTCAACGTGGTATTCATATGCTACGACAAAGATGGGAGAAAGTAGTGGCTGGTGATGGATAATATTTTGAATAATCAATTTGTAACCATTTTTTTACAATAGCATGTTTTTACCAAAAAGTCCCTCAAAATTAATTCACACACTCAATATATTGAAAATATATGTTTTTTTTACAGGGGGAGCAGTAGGAGATATTGACATGGCGGTCGAAGAATACGACAAAAGTCGACCATTTCACCGGGATAAGATGTTTCACTATTTTCTAACAAAAATTAAGGAAAATCCTGAACAGATTTTAAGGTAAACCACAAAAAATGCATGTACAACATCTTTACGAAAGAATGTTACATCTTTTAAGTACTGGATACATCCCTTTAACCCTTATAATATGCACAATGTGTCTCAAAGTAAACAGTACTTTTTCAAAATAGCCAATACTAATAGCACCACCTATATTCAATAGGCATCTTATATATTCTAATTTTCATGACAATCGGATGAATAGAAGCTGAGGAAAGGTCGAAAAATGAACATCGAATAAAGCAAATATTTAATATAAGTGGTATAAACGTGTTGAAGAAGATCGTGAAGACCCAAATCAACTTAAAACATACTTATCATAATATAGTTATATTAATTAATATTTTTTCTTTATAGGTATAGTCGCGAAGGCTCCCCCATTCTTATTTACCCCCTTAAAGAAACATTAAAACGCTGCTAATATTGTCAAGAACAGCCTCTCCTAAGCCATTAGTTCTGCTTGAGTAATTCAAGGATTAGGCTAAGTATAAATGGAGTAGATTTGTAGTTTAGCTTTAGTCAATCATCGCTCCTGATGAAGCTAACATGGTTAGCGAAACCGAGTGCAAAAATAAAGTGTTTGGTGTAGTGGTGATATATACTGAGTAGTGTCATTGTGCCAAAGACTCCACTTTCCCAACATAACAGTTTAGTACAGATAATTTTGTAATTTCATTATTAGGAAGAAGTGCAAAATTTTAAAATATGTGGAGAAAATTCCCATTTTCCTCATATTCGCCCCTCAGGGGCTAGTGTAGGATTCCTTCACTAGTGCGAGGAGTGACGACCCCCGAGGTTCCCGATGTTTGTGTCGTCCGGTGCAGTCCCTTTTGTTTGTCTTGTGTATGGGTCGATAACGGTTCCCTCGGATACCGGGCGCTCTCCGTTGTATTCAGCCTTACCCCAGTATCCGAGCTCTGCTGGGGCGGACGTTATACTTCTCAGCCTACTCGTGGGACCAATATGGCACTACAATTAAATAATTCTAACTTCCCCCCAATCAATGGAGGTCCAAATACCGGTTCGAAACGACCGAGATTAGAGTCAAACCAAAATTCCCCAGTCAATCAATTTTATGACCGCTTCTTCAAAATCACAATGATAAACGGCTCCTTCAAGGAAACTTCCCCGTTTTTGCTCCACAAAACGCTTCAAGCAAAATTCGGATCACTAGCCGATATCAAAAAAGCAGCTGATGGTTCACCAATTATTAACGTCAGTAACGAAAGACAATCTGAAATTGCTGGAAAACTTAACAAATTGCATGATTTTGATGTTTCTACAATAGCACATAAATCTTTAAATTCAGACAAAGGCATCACTTGCCGCGACCTTCAGTACTGTTCCGACGAGGAAATCGTCGAAAACCTAAAAGAGCAGGGTGTCTCCGAACTATACAGGATCCCTCAGAGGAAAGACAACTCTAAACCATCCTTTACGTTTATCCTCACATTCAAATTGCACCATCTTCCGGAAAGAATTCACGCGGGATGGTACTCCATCAGAGTGAGACCACACATTCCTCCCCCTATGAGATGCTTTGTATGCCAAACATTCGGACATACTGCAACCAAATGCTCCAAAAACCCCGTCTGCCCCTCCTGCAGGCACAGCCAGCACACTGACACACAATGCACACTACCTCCCAATGTGTAAATTGCAACGAAGCACACTCTTCAAGGTACAAAGGCTGCACCAAATACAAAATCGAGTATGATATTCAAAAAATCATGACCATTGAAAAAATAAACTATTTTGATGCCAAACGCAAATACTTTACACAGAATCCTGTTCTTTCCTTCTCATTCAGTGATGTCACCAAGGGTACAAAACCCAAACTGGTCAGTACCTCGACGCAATGTGATCTTACAAATGACACTCCCCTTCCAAATCCCTCGCAAAAATCGACCTCTACCCCATCCTCCTCCCTCTCCCCAAACAAATCCCACAACCCTCCCATCTCATCCACTGCCTCCTCAAACTCCCACCAAACTACCCTTCCCAGCTCCCAAAATCCTACTCTCCCTCCTAAATCCACTCCCCTATCCAAGAATTCCTCAAAAGAGGAATCTAAATCGGCTCTTCCCAAATCTCAAACCTCCAAACTCTCACTCTCCCGACAAAGCTCACAACCCCCTAAAGATCCGCCTAAGAAGAGGCAGAACCGCTCTAATAAAACAATGATCCTCTCTCCCCTAACCTAAATCAAACTCCAAGAAAAAAGTAAATTTCTAGCAAAATCACCTTCCCCCCTATAATTCAATGGAACGTGAATGGCTTATCCACAAGAAAGAAGGATCTATCTTTTGTCATCAACTTGTACAACCAAAAACTACAACATTCATAAAAACAGAACCGAACAAATTAGAGCATCGGGCGGAGTCGCTTTATACACTCACAATTCCCTAGATTTTTCCCCGATACCTCTAGACACTCCTCTGGAGGCGATCGCCGCTAGAGTATCACTTCACATACCCTTAACAGTATGCAGCATTTATCTTCCGCCCTCTCAACAAATAAATCAAATAACTCTCGCTACCCTTATCTCCCAATCACCCGCACCTTTCCTATTATTGGGCGACTTCGACGCCCACAATCCTATTTGGGGCTCGTGTTCTTCTTCCTCCAGAGGTAAAATGGTGGCTGACCTCATCTCCCGTCACAACCTCTCAATCCTAAATCAACCCACACCCACCTACCTAAGCCCCTCATCAGGGTCTTTCTCATCCATTGACCTCTCCATATGCAGTCCTTCCTCCTCCTCTTCTCTGGAATGGGATATCTCCCCCGATCCCTATGGCAGCGACCATTTCCCGATCATCATTCGTTTCCCCGAACAACCCACATACCCTTCCACCTCAGGTACTCAAACCAAATGGTCTTTTTCTAAAGCGGACTGGGAACTTTCCTCCTCCTTTTCCTCCCCTCCCCCCCTTCCCATTAACAACATAAACTCTCACTTGCGAGATTTCATAGTCTCTCTCCTAACAGCCGCTCACAGATCAATCCCCATCATTAACAACAAACCCAACAAACCCCCAGTCCCCTGGTGGAATTCCTCCTGTTCAAAAGCCATTCAAACCAGAAAAAAGGCTCTTCAGGCATTCAAAAGGCATCCTACTACTGAACTTCTCATCGCTTTCAAGCGAACAAGAGCCATGGCTCGCAAAACCATAAAACAGGCAAAAACCGAGTCATGGAACAAATTTATTACTAATATAAAAACACCCATCTCCTCCAACCAATTATGGTCAGCAGTCAGAAGGATGAAGGGCTCTACCTCAAATAAAATTCCTATATTGTACACCAATAACGTGCACACCACTGACCCCACAGAGATTAAAAACGGACTCGCTCTGCATTATGTGCAAAAAACACATAATCCCACATTTAAGTCTCTTTCTAAGCCAGATATTAACTCCTTTAATACTGATAGCAACATCCACTATAATTCCCCTTTTTCTATACACGAATTACATGATGCTATACGAAAATCCAAAAAATCTGCACCCGGTCCGGATAACATACATGCTGAAATGATATACCATCTCTCCCCTGCTATGCTTGATTGTCTCTTAAATATTTACAACTACATCTGACTTAAAGCAGTATTTCCCAACTCCTGGCTGCACTCCATAGTAATTCCCGTCCATAAAACTGGCAAACCTAAATCCATCCCAAATAGCTACCGACCCATATCCCTTACAAATCAACTATGCAAGTTATTGGAACGCATGGTTCTCCATCGTTAGACTTGGTTACTGGAATCGTCCGGCCTACTGTCCCCGTTCCAATACGGCTTCCGCAGGTTCAGGTCACAGATGGATCACCTATCTATGCTGGAAACTGACATAAAAAGAGCGTTCCTACAAAACAAACATTTACTACTAACATCAATCGACCTAAACTCAGCTTTCGACATAACTGACAGAAACATCATCCTGAATCAACTCAATGCCTATGGATTCAAGGGTTCCCTTCCTAAGTTTATTCACAACTTTCTTCAACCCAGAACTTTTCAGGTCAGAGCAAATGGCACCTACTCTGATACTTTCAGTTTGAACCTAGGGGTCCCTCAGGGTTCAGTCCTTAGCCCTACTCTTTTCAATATTGCTATTTCATCCATAGCCGAATGCCTTCCCCCCCACGTCATCCTTTACTCTTCCTCCTCTTTATCCGATCAATGCTCTAACAACTTACAAAACTCCCTTAATACTCTTCATACTTGGGCCAGCGAGCATGGTTAGTCTTTCTCGCACACTAAGTCCTCCCAAATTCACTTCTGCAAATGTAAGGGCTGCCCCAGAATGAATCCCCTGCATATTGATAATAACTCCCTTCCAACAGTTGACACACTGAAGATACTGGGTCTCACCTTTGACAACAGACTTACCTGGAAAGCACACATAAATGCTCTTAGAACACGTACAGCCTCTGACCTAAACCTTCTGCGCCTCCTCTCGGGCTTGACCTGGGGAGCCGACTTTCCATCATTACTCTACATATACAAATCACTCATTCTCCCCAAACTCTCTTACGGCGACTTTATATACGACTCGGCGAGTACTCTCACCAAAAAGAAACTCGACCCGATTCAAAATTAGGCTCTTCGCCTTGCCACTGGTGCCTTTCGCTCATCTCCAATCTCCAGCATACAGTGCATTGCCGCCACCCCCGCATTACAACACACCAGAAACATCTCCCTCCTTAAATACTACTCATCCTCTCTGTTCCGCCCACACGCCAAAATTTCTTTAAACCTTACTAACTCCCACCGAACAAACATAAACCTTCCCCCAAATTCAATCCCTCCCCCCCAAAAAAAATTACTCCAACCAAAATACGAATACCCCCCTTTTCTCCACCTTCCCACCATAGCTCTCTCCACAACCAATTGTAAATCTAACCATGAGACAATACAACAAGACTGACTTCTCCAATGCAACGTTTAATAAACTAATGCTGGAAACAATCTCCAAAAAGTATCCTAACCACACACAAATCTTTACAGATGGCTCAAAGTCCGATAATGGGGTCGGCGCTGCATTCACCTCACACGACTTCATAAAAATGTTCAAACTCCCAAAACACGCTACCATTTTTTCAGCCGAACTACTAGCTCTAAAAGAAGCAATCAAATACTCGCTAATAACACCCTACAAGAAAACCAATTCTCATAATCTCAGACTCCCTCAGCGCCCTATCGGCCATCAGTTCAAGAAACTTAGATTACAACTATATCAGACACATCTATGATCTCTTATACACTGCATCACTAAAACGCAAATCCATCACGCTACTCTGGACCCCCAGTCATATCGGCAATAAAGGTAATGACAGAGCAGACCATTTTGCAAAACGTGCCATCGAGTGGGGCATTCCAATCATGGCAGAAAATCACTACTCTGACTTCAACAAGTATCTCATTTCTTTCCATAAAACACTGTTTCAAGTAGACTGGGACTTACAAATCCTAACAATAAGCTATGGTCCATTATGCCTGAAGTCTACCCCCCACTCGACTCTACCAGCATGGGAAGAAAGGACAACGTGCACAGAAGAAGACTAGCGATAGGTCATACACACGCCACCCACTCCCATCTTATGAACAGGGAACCATCTCCTATATGCACAGGCTGCCACGCGCCCCTTACTGTCCTATATATATTTGAGACTGCGCATTACAAGAGTATGAGAGACAAACACAACATACCTTCAAACCTAAAACGCGTTATAGATTCCTACGAACAGATCAAAGGTAACATCAACAATTTCCTCCAAGAAATTCATTTTAGAGTTTAAATCACAATAATCTGTGGGGCGCTAAATGACCTCTGTAGTCGATGCGCCCGGACTCAATAACATCATCATCATCATCCTCATGTTCGTAAACTTTAACTTAGTATGGCGAGACTGACTAATCCATTCTGTATGTCACCAGCGTTATCAAAACAATAGAGCAAAATAGTTAGTAAATGTACTACTAATTTTCTCATTAATGTCGTTTCGAGATATTCTCGAAAAACTGAAAAAAATTATGTATTTATTATCATGGTGGCGCCAGCTCAAAGTTCTGAGTTGCTTCAGTTGAAAGAAGGTTCTTGGATTCATAAATGTACCCTTTCCTTTCTCTGCTTCTCATTTTATGCTGTCATGAACAGTGCTTGTAAAATGAATATTGAGTAACTCTGTAAAATTCATTCAGTTATATATATACTAAATGATAAAGTTTAATAAAAAATTATTTATATTTATAATTTTGTTTTATGTATAAAAAGAAAAACTAAAATAAATTGTTCGAAAAAAATTGACATTACCTGACATAGAACAATAAAATAATTCGCATAGGAAATATAAAATGTAAACGCTGCTAATAACAATATTTTTGCATACATAACATAGGTAAATATAATATCTTTTTTATTAGTCAGTAAATATTTAAGCACATAAATTTTAATCCAAGGGGCAAAGTAAATAAAAACTATAATTAAATGCCAGAGAATTTGGAAGAGTTTCTAGAATATTCTGGTGGTATTAGTGGTCTACTTGAATCTTACCGGTGATTTATTTTGAGCTGGCATGGTCTGAACAATAGTTGCTTCACTTCTTTTTCACCTATTTTTTATTTATTGCATGCGATAGATATGCTTAAATTCTTATGAACTTTTGTGCACATGCCAAAAACCATCTCTATAATTTTTTCACTGTTAAATTATAGCTATAATCCGATGAAAATCGAATTTTAACTAAATATGTTATTAGGAATAGGTCAACAATAAAAGGACTTGTTAACTTGTTTAAAAAAATTTAATTTCAAGTTTTATAAAATTAAGTTATGACTTGTTAATTCAATTAATAAAGCATTACTAGGGCAATTTTTTTATTATTTTTATAAAAGATTTGTTTCATTCTATTAAATATTTGACCAGTCTTACTAAATACTTGATAAAAGAATAATCCATGAGGAAAAGTTATTGTACAAAATGATTTTAGATATCGTTAAAATTCGTATCATTCTCATTTTTACGATATTACATGTATACCTATATATATATATATATATATATATATATATATATATATATATATATATATATATATATATATATATATATATATATATATATATATATATATATATATATATATATATATATCTTCTGATAGGGCTTTATCCGTTCCGGACATTAGCGATTAACGGAGCCATTCTAAGTCTATCAGCAACAATAATAAAAAGCTAATAAACTGAGACCGAACCAGTCTAGGAGGTTTTTCATCAAGGAATGACGTCTTCTGCCTGGCTCTCTTTTTGTTTCAAACTTGCTCTGAAGTATCAGGTGCAATAGGCTATATCGGTCGTGCCTCATGACGTGTCCAAGATGTTCTAATTTGCGCGTTTTCTACCCCATGTCAGTTCCAGACCCTTTCCCATTCTCCTGAGCACCTCGTTATTAGTTACATATTGTGTCCAGGAAATTTTCAGGATACGTCGGTATAGCCACATTTCGAAGTCATTTATTCCACTCATTACCGCTTCGTTGATCGTCCACGCTTCGACTCCGTAAAGTAGAACAGACATAGCAGCGCAACATTCTGGCCTTCAGTTGCAGGCTCAGATCTTTCGAAGTGAATAAGGTTCTCCTTTAAAGGAATGCTACCCTGGCCTTTTCGACGCGACATCTAATTTCTGCACCATAGTCCCATGTGTCATAGACAGTAGTACCCAAATAATTGAACATTCTCACCTGCTCTATTACTGTGTTGTTAATTGTCAAAGGTCCCCGGTTATGGGTTGTTTTTTTTAGACACTATCATGTACTTCTTCTTCTTTCTTATGTGGGAGTCCACATAAGTAGGCTAATGCCTGTTTTTCCCTTTTATGCCTTCTCCGAGGTGGATGTCCAGCACTCTTTCCACCGTTTCGGAGGTCTGCCTTAAGCACTTCTGTCGGCGGGTCTGTTAAGTTTTGCTTCCTTCACTAAGGTGTTGTCATCCATTCTATGTACGTGTTTGTCCCACTGTTTTCTTCTCTCTCTTGCCCACTTGGATACATCTGAGATGTTGCTTAATTCTCGCAGTTCTTCGCTTCTGACTCTATCGTATAACGTTTTTCCGTGTATGTCTCTGATTACTTTCATCTCTGTGGGCCTCATCATTTGTATCGTTCTGCATGTGTCTGCGTATGTTAGAATGGGTCTCACTGCTGTTTTATAAGTTTTTGTTTTGCTTTCAATTGTAAAGTATTTGTCGTGCTATTTGTGAGGATTTCGTAGTTTGCTGTTTTACTTCCAGTTGTAAATCTCCACGGTTAGTTATTGTTGTTCCCAAGTAGTTGAAGATGCCAACCTGTTCTATTATTTTTCCTTTCACTTCCAACTTGTATCTTATAGGTTCTTTGGAAGCTACCATACATTTTGTTTTGACTGTGTTAATAATCATGTTTAGTTTCTTTGCTTTCTGATTGAAGGTGTACAGGAGCCTGTGCAAGTTATCTTCGGGGCCCGCGATTAATACAGCGTCGTCAGCATAGCAAACTATGTGAAAGTATGTATTTCCCATTCTATAACCTTATGTTCTAGGTAGATTTTCCATTATTCTGTCCATAATGAGGTTGAAAATAAAGGCGCTAAGGGAATCACCTCGTCTTATTCCGGTGTTTATTTGTACGTCTTCGCAGTCTGTGCCCCACTTTGATGTTCGTTTTACATTGCGTATTCATTTCGTATATGAGGTTAATTAGTTAATTGTACTCTGTCGAAAGCCTTTGTCGTATCTACGAAGCACATATATGCATGGGCTGTTAAATTCTCTGGCTTTTTCTGAGATTTGTTTAATTATAAATATGGCGTCGATAGGAGACCTGTTTTTCCTAAAACCTTGCTGTTCGTCTCGTATTTGGATGTCTTCGCTTAGTACTTGTAGTATGATTTTTGTGAATGCTTTTAGGGTACTATTTAGAAGCGTTATCCCTCGATAGTTTTCTAGAAATGCTTTTTGACCTTTTTTAAAAATTGGAATTGTGATACTGTTCTTCCAGTCTTTAGATACTTGTCCTTTTCTTTATTATGTTTGTGAAAAGTTTTGTCAGTTCTTGATATAGGGTAGCTTCCTCCATACTTAAACATCTCGTTTCCGGGGCCTTTTCGGTTTTTTTAGCTGTTTTACAATGTTTGATGTTTGTTCAACTGTTATTTCGATGTTTTGTTCTTCTATCTCTTCCAATTCAGGTTGGGGATTTTGTTTTTCTCCATTATACATATTTTTAAAATACGTTTGCCACTCCTCGACTGTAATTTTGTTGGTTTGAACCGTATCTTTTATTTCTTGCTTGTTTCGTCTTAGCATTCCCTTGACTTTTTTTTGTGCTCCATATAGATCGCTTTCTATTCCCTTCGTAAATTTCTCCCAATGGTCTTGTCTGATTTGTCTCTTTCTTGTGTTGACTAGGTTTCGTTCACTAACGTACTTGGTTTTCGAAATATTGAGAGTAAGGCCATATAGTTCTGAATATTGATGGACTCTTTCTACTAAATTTTGTTGGTCTTCAAGATTTTCAGCCACAATGTCGCCACAATCATCGGCATATCTGATATTGTTGATGTGCTGTCCGTTTACTTTTATACCGCTTAGTTCCGCCAGTGCCTCTTGGATTATTCGTTCAGAGTAAATGTTAAAGAAGGTTGGGGAAACAACACAGCCTTGACAGACACACTTACAGATCTCGATCTCGTTTGGCATGTGTGTGTATGTTTTTCATCTAGCTCTCTCGTAAGTATCTCGATGAGTGTCGTGTCGGACGTTATCGAAGACCTTCGAGAAATCAATGAAATATATATGAGCGTCTTGACTCATATCCCTGCATCTCTGAACAAGCACTTCCAGTGAGAATAATGCTTCTCTGGTACTGAGAGCGTCGCGAAAACCAAATTGAGTTTCCGATACAGCAGCCTCACATTTTCTATAGATGCGTGAATAAATTATTTTTAGGAAGATTTAGTAATATTGTTAATTAAACTAATCAGACAATAGTCGTCGCATTTCCTCGACGAGGCTTTTTTCGGTATGGTTATGAAAGTTGACAACAGCCATTTTTGTGGAAATTTTCCACTGTCCTAATATATATATATATATATATATATATATATATATATATATATATATATATATATATATATATATATATATATATAGTCAGTCCAAAAAGTTTCCATACCTCACCTGCTTTCTATACTATTTTTCTGTTATGTTTTACTAATTAATTGGAACTATGAGAAAACATGTTTAAATTATTATTAGAAACTTAACCAACGAGGATTAGTAGTAAAAACAACTACGGAACATTTTATTTAGAAGTTACATCATTGTTATAAAAATGTAAACAAAATTAATGTCAAAAAAGTCTCCATACACTCAAGAACTGCATCGAAAAAAACACGTTATAATCAGCCGCATTTTATGAAGCTATCTATTGCTCGCTAAACTGAAAACAAATGAATAATTTTCGGCCATACTTTATTATCTGTCACTTATTGCTAGTAATTTTGGAGTGGGTTTTCAAAGTAGTATTAAAAATGAGCGAGAGAAATTCCATTTCAAGTTCGAAAGATTATAAATGATTTGTGGAAAGATGGAAAATCGTACAGAAATATAGGAAAAATTGTTAACAAGTCGGATGCTACTGTTCAGTTCATTGTAAATCAGTATAAATCAACGGGTTCCTATAAAATTCGACCACGCTCCGGTCGTCCCAAGAAACTGACTTCACGTGAAGAGGCCAGTATTGTTAGGCAAATAATTTTAGATCCCAAGAAAAGTGCACCAAAATTAAAAGAAGAAGTACGGGAACTATTTTCGAAAAATGTTCCTTCACAAACAGTAAGAAATTATTTACACAGGGCAGGCTATAAGGGGTGTGCAGCCAGGAAGAAGCCGTTAATTTCGGAAGCTAATCTCAAAAAGCGGTTAGCTTTTGCTAGGTAATACTTCACTAAATCTCCTGAATTTTGGGAATCCGTAATCTTTAGTGATGAAACTAAAATTAACCTTTTTGGGTCTGACGACAGAACTAAAGTTTGTAGAAAGAAGAATACCGCATTCGATATTAAAAACATTTGTTTCACGGTAAGACAAGGGAGTGGCGGTATTCTGCTTTGGGGATGCATGTCCACTGGAAAGGTTGGAAATTTACATTTTGTTAATGGTACTATGGATCAGCATGTTTATCTGAACATTTTGAGAGACAATTTAAGAGAAAGTGTCCAAAAATTAGCACTCGAAACAAGATACATTTTCCAACAGGACAATGATCCGAAACATACCGCAAACTTGGTGCGAGAATGGATGATCCATAATGTGCGACAGCAGCTTCATACACCTTCGCAATCACCCGATGTTAACCCCATCGAGCATTTATGGAAGGAACTTAAACGGAGAGAAGAATTAAAACACTGAATATTGAACGAATGGAAGAACATTCCAGCAGAAGTTACTAGAAGGCTGGTTGCAAGCATGACAAAAAGGTTAGAGGAGATTATCAACGTCAACGGCGGTCCCACTAAATATTAGTTTAAACGAAGTTGTTGTTTTCCGTTATGGAAATTTTTTAGACTGACTGTATAAATATATATATATATATATATATATATATATATATATATATATATATATATATATATATATATATATATATATATATATTTGTATATATATATATATATATATATATATATATATATATATATATATATATATATATATATAGATATATATATATATATATATATATATATATATATATATATATATATATATATATATATATATTTGTATATATATATATATATATATATATATATATATATATATATATATATATATATATATTTTTGTATATATATATATATATATATATATATATATATATATATATATATATATATATATATATATTTGTATATATATATATATATATATATATATATATATATATATATATATATATATTTGTATATATATATATATATATATATATATATATATCGTGTAGACTTGATATCAAAACTAAGAATACTGAAAAAGTGGACAATGGAACTGGAATGTGGAACCTTTCAATTGTCCCAAGAGAGGTGCTTATGCGAAAGTAAGCGTTTCACGTTTATATTTAAATTTTTGAAAATAGTGTAGATCAAAAGTGAAAATAAAAATATTGTTAAAAATGAGGAACGATTATATTTTATTAATCTTAAAATTTAGTTTTAAGTAAAAAATGAAAATCATCAGCTAAATTTTAATTACGAAAATGGTTACCTTATGCGTTTCGCTGTGTTACGCCCTTGGGAAAATATTTTTAAAATATAATACATTTTGCAGTTACAGTTTTTATAAAACACGCCAAATTTCATATCTCTTATTAAAACAGATATCGCGGAAGAACTCAGTTCCTTTGTTAGTTAGGAATCTACATATTAAAGTATTTTTCAAGTGTTCGAATTTTTCAACTTATTTTTAAGTATAGATAACGTATATACGCTTTAAGTATGTAGTAATAATGCCAAATTGAAGGTAACAACAGTTTAAACTAAGGCAAAACTTTACGGTCAGATAGAAGCAAACAAAAAGTATTTAGGTACACTTATTTTAAATATGCTGCAACAATTTCCTTGAAAATTTCAAGAATTTCTTTTACAAGATAAATGAAATACTTGACAAGTGTTTTGATATTTCTAAAAATTAACTGGTACATCATCATTAGCTTATTCCATCCATAGCCGGATGTAAGCTTCCCCAAATTGTCTTCAATGAGCTCTGTTGTTTGCTTTTTATATCCAGTCGTGTCCCGCGAATATTTTTATCTTGTCCGTCCATCTTGTCTATAATCTACCTCTGCATCTTTTATGTTCTTTAGGCCTCCATTCAACCATGCGGCGTGTCCATCTGTTATCATTCATCCTTACGATATGCGCAGCCCAACTCAACCTTAATATACATATTCGTTGTATTACATCTGTCACTTTTAATCTTCTTCGTGTCTCGATGTTAGAATTACGATCTTGGAGTCTAATATTTAGCATTCTTCTCTCCATTGCTCTTTGGGCTACCTAGAGTTTATATATTATACTTTTATTTAAAGCCCACGTTTCAGTGCCATATATTAATACCGGCAGTACTTATTCGCTCTGGCTTTTATTGTATTTGGGATGTCCAATTTAAATATGGATTGTAACCTTTCGAACGCAGACCAAGCTAACGAGACTCTTCTATCCAAGCCAGCCTTTAAATTATTTTTTGATATTTCTATTTGTTGTCCTAAACATATGAATGTTTGTAACTTTCTTATTCTTTCACGTTCTATTAACAGTGTCTGGCTGTTATCTTCAGTCTCGTTGATACATGCGCTATCTTAATCAGCTTTATTGGCTATAGACCGATTTTTAACCGTTCAATTTTGCAAAAAGGATTACTTCTTGCCATCCTTCTAGTATTCAGTAACACACTGTAATATACAATTTAGGTTAAAAACACGGGTAGCTAAGCTCATACGTCAGTAGGCGGGGTAGAGGATTGTACCAGCTTGTGCACTGCAGTCTCTTAGCGTGGCTACATGAGCGTCGCCCCTTTAAGAAGGTTCATTAGCTTCATTCCAAGTCCTCGTGTGGTCATTTATCTACCATGATGTAGATCTCCGAAGGGTTTAGAACCTCAAATTCATATAGGTTTCTTCCTCTTCGTCATATAGCCTGCAGGTCGTAGGACCATTGTGGATATCTATTTTCTGTGAATATTTTCTTAGGTGATAGTGGCCAGTGATCAGTCCCACCACTAGTTTGGCATAGGCCTTGTTACTATACACAAAGGACCTCAGTTGTTAGTTCAGGTGCCGCCAATTACGTCCCTCACATATCTTTAGCTAAATATTGAGGGCCACCGATTTAGATGTTGCTGATATGACCATATGTTAATTTAAATCCCTATGTAGATATGATGCAAGTTTTATGTTAATTGTATAGTGCACAAGATTGAATTGCATTTCAATAAATCATAGAATGAATTTTTATACAAAATTGATAGTATAGTCTACAATTTAAAATACAATATTCGTTCAAAACTAATTAAGTACATGAGCTTTTTTTCTTAAAATAAATTTAAGGTAGTAAACATAAAATCTGACCTTATAATTTCCGCATCTTTTGAGCTTATTTTTACCAAAAAGACTTTTTGTGGTGATTGTGTGTCATAATAACTTCCAACAACTGATTACAGAGTTTATTTTTATGTTGAGAATTTCTATTTTAGTATATATTAGAGATAAGCGATATTATCATATCTGTGACTTAGATAGTCACAGGTAATACCTGCGACCCAATTCTTCGCAAAGCAGCGACTCTAGTTGCTGTTTTAAATACTCGCTGCATACACAGATGTCATAGATCCGCCCGATCTGAACTTAAGGTATTTCTTACGAGTAACTCTTAAAAGTAGTTTTGCTTGAAATTTTGAGAAATAATAGATTTTAGCATCATGCTTTCACTGCTTTAATATAAAGATGCTTTACCACACCGTATTGCTATAATTAATTGCAAAAGTTTCAGATATTTAACTCGTAAAATATAGGAATCCATACTTTTTCTTCGATCAAATGCGTACGTTTTTTACAATTTTTGTTGTCGTACGTGCAAAAAAAATTTACATAAAAAAATTACTTTGCTTTCGTTTGTTAAAATATGAAGGCAATTTACCTCCTGGTTGTTGCAAAAATATTAGATAAATATTACTTTTTGATGTATTTTATGAAATGAATTTTCACTGTGGCAACGTAGCTTGAAGAAGACAGCGCGCGCGGACGCGGGCATTCTCTCAAATTTTGAATCACATATATGCATTACACCGATGGCACTTTTAAGGTTATTATAAAAAACACATGACTGCGTGCGGCAGGAAGCAAGCGAGAAGCTACGTTGCCACAGTTATTCTACCCTGAAAACCAAATTATTTCGCGTCTTTTTCTAACATAATGCTCTCTCTGTCTTCTCGTAAGAAATCGGCGTCTCGTTACAGACAATGGTCGCAGTCGGCCGACGACCGATGATTCCCCGGTACACGTTGTTGGACTGTCACGTGGCTGTTAGAAGGCAAAACGTTGTTCGCTGAAATAACTACAAAGTAAAATTTTGTTGTATAAATCTATACGTAAATACTTATATACGTATATTTAGGCAGGAAACTAGTAAAAAAACAAAAGTACTCTGAAAATGAATAAAAAAATAGAGAAATAACAGTATACATACATCAAAATATTAGAAATAAGGGGTCATAAAATTGGCTGGTTGTAACAGGCGCTATTGTCGATCATTAAGCAGTAGTAATTTCGGAGATTTCAGACAGAGTGAAGCAGCAACCTAAATCGCTGTTAAAAAAAGCTGTAACTTATAAATCACCGTCGCAGGTATACCTGTAACCTAAAAGTCGATGTTGAGCTCATACATATTATATTTTATCGCTATATATAACTTTCATTTGTTTACATAAATTTTGCCAAAATTATCTGTTTATAGTCGACGGCATTCTAATAAGTCGGCTGTATCGTCTTAGCTGCGATAAACTTTTCTGTTGTCGTCCTTGTTAAAGTTGCAGTCAGCATGAATTTAATTAATACCAAGTCTAATAGACTTTTTATGTCCGAGACAGAGAGCCAACTATAATTTTCAGTGGCAAGCAACCATCTAAATATTTTGAGAAAAAAACTCGTTCAGAATCGTTAATATTAAAAATATTAGTGCGTTCAAACTTCAAATATTACTTTTAAAATTGTTCAAAAAATGTTTAAAAGAACACACTGACAAAAGCAAAAATAGTATTTAATTTTCAATAGTGTCAAAAAATTTTATTAGACATATAATAATAGAAGCCAAAAAGTGTTTTGCGGGCTTTTTAAATCCTCAGACAAAGAAAATGGTGCTTAATTTAATAAGCTACTTTGAAAAGGAGCAAAGAAAACCTACTAAAGACAGTAAGTTAATGAATCCGAAGTCCATCCAGAAACAAGTATCGGAAACATTAAATTTAAGTATTAGAACCATATAAAGGATGATGAATGAAGATCGCAGCCGTATAACCGCGAAAAAAGGAAAAAGAAAAGGCCAAAACTAAGGATTTAAGCGAATTCGTGAAAATGGATGTGAGAAATTTGATTTGCGACATGTATAAATCTAACATGAACATAACTCTTACGACTTTAAAAGATACTTTACAGGATAGAAAGATTTTAGAAACTGGACTAAAGTCTTTGTCAAAATTAATGAAACATTTGAGATTTCGATATCAACAAGACTGCAATCGAAAATATTTGTGTGAACTCCCCAGTATTGCCAGTCAACGAGTAACATTTTTAAGGAAGTATGTTGAAAACTTAAATTCACAGTTTAGAAAAGTAATTTTTTTGGATGAAACATGGGTTTTTCAAACAGAAGTGCGTCCAAATCCTGGCAAGATAATTCGGCTAAATCAGTAAAAAGGAAGAAGGAGTACAGGTCTGGAAAGAGATTTATTATTTTGCATGCTGGTTCATACACCGGATTTGTACCTAGGGCCAGTTTAATATTTTCAACTACATCGAAAAGCGCCGATTACCACGACAGCATGAATAATGAAAAATTCGAAAAAGTGGCTAAAAGGAATACTTATTCCAAATTTAGATCAACCCTTATTAATCGTTTTGGACAATGCTTCATATCGTTCTAGAATTTTGAATAAACAACCAAATTCATCGTGGAAAAAAATGAACTATATCAATGGTTAGTAGAGCAAAATCGAAACCCTTCTTCAAATTTAGTAAAAACAGAATTACTCTTAATGGGAAAGATTTTTGAAAACATAAAATATACGCGGTTGATGGAATTTTAAGGGAGCAGGGTCATGGGGTTTTGCGTTTGCCACCTTACCATTACCAATTTAATGCCATAGAATTAATATGGGCAGGCATAAAATCTTATTATGAAAAGCATATTACTGAAGGACCTACATCTCATGAACCTGAAATGGTATGGCGAGACTCTCTAGACCATATCACCGAACAGTACTGGAAAAAAAAAGTAGTAGAGCATACAGAAAAAATAATTTTGGAATGGTGGGATAGAGAAAAAGTTTTGGATGTCCAAGTAAATCCTGCAGTTATCTTAGTATCTAAAGATGACAGCGATACCTCTGATGACTCAGATAGCGAATCTGAACTTTCTTAATTTTAATTTTTTAATTTTATTATTGTTTTTAATGCAGCATTATCTTTGCTTTTTGTTTTAACAACCGTTTGTTCAGTTTTTCTGTTTAAATTTAATGCTCCTGATATACATACTTTCTGGATGGGCTCCTGATTTATTAAATTACCGCCTTCTAAAGGTATTCTTTGCTCCTCTTTAGAGTAGCTTAATAAATTAAGCACTATTTTTGAAGTAAGTTGTTGCCTACATACCTACATGTAATAAATGCATAAGCTTGTGTACACAGCGCGCATCGTGAGCGTGATTTTTCTTGCCATCAAATGGAAAATTTGGTCCTTTAAGTTTTCCGAAAAAGTTAATGGTCATAAAAATTTTTTGCTCGTTAAATAAATAAAAATAAAATAGAACAATTTAATTTTTTATGTAGAGTGTCTTAAAAGTATGCAATAATCCAATTCGACGTAAAAAAATCCATAAGTTACCAGAAGGAATGGGGATAAAACACCACAATAAAGATTTTCTTAGGAAAAAAATATTGTTTCTAACCAGCCTGTAAAAATGATGTAAAATGTGGTTAACCGTTGCTGTAATAAGTAAGCAGTAAACATAAACTTTTGCCAATTTTCGTTCAAATTAAAATTAAAACTAGATACTCAAGCGATTTAAAAAAAAAGACATGCATACACTTTTTGATTAATAGAATCGATTATCGATTCTGGAAAAACGAAGTACCCCATTTCATTTAAATTTCTGAAGGTGATCCCCTCTCTTCAGAAGAGTGAGGGTGTTGCGAAAAAAAACATCAAAAGTGTCCCCCTTTCCTCAAATAAGTATGCTAAAAGCTATTAATCTGCTATAAACTGTTGATGTAAGTATTTAGAACTTTCTGAGATAAGGTATGTGTACAGTGTAATCTTTTATTCTACGTTATTACGACTACCCTATAGGTATGTTATAATTCGATATGTAGGAAATAGGATTCAAGGCGTCCTTTCCGCAACCTTTTAGAAACTCACCTTAAAATTCTTGTCAAAATATTTTGTGAAACATATCATTAAGAACAAACAGGAAGAAACTTCCAATTTCTATTTACTAAACGTGATTCATACTTTTCTCTTTCAGCATACATAATCGAGTATGTAATACTTCTAGATACCTACCTAGTAGTAGAAGATCGTTTTTTTTTTTATAGTTATGTACGTTCCCTTTCATTCTGTTTAAAATACATAGTTCATTCTAAATTCAATCCTTACCTGACTTTGATTAAAAAAAGCTTTGTACTCATTTATCATGTTTTGATGTTTTTTAAACTTGGTGTGAAGTGTTGCTAATTTTAAAACTTAACTCGTTGTTATTGAATGCTGAACGCAACATTTTATGAGCAATTCTTTAAATTTTGAACATATCAATATCAAATTTGACAACTAGTAAACCAAATTTGACAAATGCCAAATTTTCTTCGCACACATTTTGAGTAACTCTGCTTTTTTCGATTTAATTCAGAAAATGGAATGACGTCTGACCCAACTTATTAGAATGCGGTTGATTATACCCCATTTGTGGGCTACGCTATGGATATTCATATTTAATTTGGTCAATAAATCAAATGGTTTTAAATCAATAAAGTTGTCATTAGAACTTGAAAAGTTTTGGAAATATTTAATTTACAGCCATATGTACAGATTACTATTTTGTAAAAGTTTATGAAGATGTTGCTAACTTCAGTTGTATGATTTTAGGTATTACATTTATAAAATTTTAAGTAACAATGGTATGGCAAGTAACAATGGCCTTGAAAAAAATATTTCTATAATGCAAATCGAGTCGTTGCACTAACTTTGTTGAAATTTACGCTAATACCATGGTGCTGCACAACTTTTAGTTTTAAAATCGCATAGGATGATTTCGATAGCAGAAAACGACTTTGTTTACAAATTTGCTCTATCACGTATCTTTTCAGAGATTCTCGCGATTAAAATTGCAAAAAAATACGGTTTTGGGAGTACACTGTGCAATTATATTTATGGTTTAAAAAAAAGTAAGACATTCCATCTTATGTGTAAATTAGAGATGAAATAATCAGTTTTAAGATAAAACTAATAACTTCCATACTGCATGCTTCTACAATTACTTATTTTCAATTTTAGCGGCCGAGCCACACTAGGTCGTGCGCTTGTCGATACTACAGCCTCAACGAGGCATATAGGGGTATTTCAGCGTTTTAGGCGGTCATAAATCGATTTCCTAAAACTTATCCCAGGTAAAAAAAATTTGCTACCTAACAATGTTGAATAGGCATAGAACAATAGGCGACCTCTACCGTTACCCATTTGACAACGCGCGGGCCAGAGTCTCGGTCGGAATTTTATCGTCGCTTTGAATGTTCGTTTCTCTTCTCGCCATTCGTTACATAACAGTTATTTTAAAAAGTACTTTTTCTTTTTTGGAGTTCATCTTGAATAAAATTGTGATGGATTTGAATATTACAAATAAGAGCGCATACATACTGATCATTTTTATGTATTTTTTAAAAATAATTAGTAATGTTTTGAAGGTAGAAAATGTTACTTGAAATTGTTGTACGCAGACCCGTTTTTCGGTATTTAAAAAGGTATTTTTATACTTCAGGGTGCGTCCCAGTGATTTTATTGGTTTTAACAGAAAAAAGAGTATTTGCACTAATCAAATATATCAATATTAGCAGTGATTTCCCGTGGAATCGAGGTTTTGGTGGTCTTTAAATCAGGCGGTGAAAACCACGTGGTATTTTGTATTTATTTATTTTTTAAAATTTAAACAGTTTTTATTTTGTTCCTGGATCCGAAAGTACTTCAGAT
Organism: Pachyrhynchus sulphureomaculatus; assembly: GCA_019049505.1. Classification (NCBI taxonomy): domain Eukaryota; kingdom Metazoa; phylum Arthropoda; class Insecta; order Coleoptera; family Curculionidae; genus Pachyrhynchus; species Pachyrhynchus sulphureomaculatus. Next base: position 65,018,422 of record CM032455.1, on the reverse strand, counting down.
GTTCAAATAGTAACGCACACGACATACTACTTTTTGACAAAATGCAGGAACAAATTTTCAAGAAAAATTGGTATATCGTGAGTTATATTTTATTGCAAGATGAACATTGTGATGGGCAAAGGAAGGAAGTGAAGCATAAGTGCTCCTATTTGAAGTCAGAAGTCAAGGAAAAGTAGACAGTGGGCATAAAAAAGCAAAGGTTTCCCTTAAAAAAAATGACGAATCATTATAAAAAACATTTGAAATAAGGCCGTTCTGGCCGACCGACAAAGTCATTTGAAGAATCAAGTGAGAGGAGCAAACGTAGAAAAACAGAAGAAGTAGGCAGTGCTGTAAATAAAGAAGTAATAATGTGTGTTACTCAAACATCCCTTCAAAGTTCTGGAAAGAGAATTGCATTCAGTATTCTAAAAGACATCCTAAGCATAGCAGAAAGCATAAAAACTGTCAAAGCAGCATGAAAAATAGTCAAACTAAATCAAGTAGCCACCCTCTCAATGTTTGTAGAAGCTGACTTCTCAAGGAGACAGTATGAAATTATAGCGAATCGTAACAAGAAGTATCATCCGAGTTACATCGTGTTACAGCAAGCAAAAAGGACTTGTTATCTGACGAAAGAGGCTTATCGGGTAGCTGAAACATGTACTGAAATTAATTTACAACATTTATTGGATTACACGGCTAAACGTTTGGCCACATATTTGGAGGATGTACATTGATACTTATTTTGAAATGACTGATGATGATGTGACTTATAGCAACAAGCACAATTTAACCAAAAAATGCAAGAAGATGCAATTCACAGCAACATTTTTCCAAAGTTGCTTTGTTCTACTACAATTGATTTGTAGCGCAAACCAGAAAGTTATTTTTCAGAATCCAACTCCCTCTTCACCACTATACTGTCGGCCAATGAGGACCAGATTTGTTAAAGAAACAGCGGATATTACAAATTCTGAAATTACTTACATAGAAAATGTAATAAACGCTTTGGTAAACAGCGAATTCGTTCAAGGAGACATCTCTTTTTCCATGGTCGATGCAAAAGTGTACAATGCCGCTACTTCAACTGTAACAATGAGATGCTACCTTTGTGGTGCTAGTTCAAAGCAGATTGATGACCTTAATGTCAAAAATAACGTCGACATAGATGCATTACAGTTTGGCCTGTCGGTATTGCACGCTAGGATCCTATTACTTGAAAGGTATCTGCGTTTGTTATACAAGCTTCCTGTGCAAAAGTGGCAGCTAAGATCGGACAAAGAAATTGTCAAACAAAAAAAGACAGAAATACAGGCAAAATTCAGAGAGCAAACGGGCTTAATCATGGATGTGCCAAAAGCTGGTTTGGTAACACCAATGTTGGCAACGCAAGTAGGAGATTTTTTGATAAGCCAAAGGCGGCCGCTGAAATTACCGGTGTCGATTTCAATCTCATAAATCGCCTTAAAGTGATTTTGAAAGTAATATCGACTGGTCATAAAGTCGACTTGAAAAAAATAGCAGATTGTGGATATGAGACCGCCAAAATTTATATGGAGTTGTATCCCTGGCATCCCATGACTCCTACTATGCACCAAATATTAATTCACGGTGCAACAGTAATGGAAAAGGCATTTTTGTTCATTAGATTACTGTCCGAAGAAGCAGCAGAGGCGTGAAACAAGCAATTTCGCCTGTAGTGGTAAAATTTTGCTCGAAAATTCTCAAGAGAAGAATGCAATTTAGATGTGCTCAACAGATTATTGCTCAGCTCAGATCCCTTAATATCTAGTATAAGGCCAAAAGCTAAAAAAAGATCTATGTAGTTTAGTAAAGAAACAATACAAATTCTGCTAAACCCAATATTAACGACGAAAGTTGCGATCCGGTGCGGACGAAAAGACGTGGGATTCTTCATCATGAATAATTATTTTTGTAATTTTTGTTTAAGTCAGCATGTTTTTTTTTTCTCAATATAGTGTTTTTTTATATATTAAAAAGTATTTTTCTTTAAAATATGAACTCCAAAAAGCTTTCACTGCTATATAAATAAAACCCAACATAAAATATCTAATAACAAAACATTTTGGCAGCAAAAAGCGCTGAAATACCCCTATGCGCAAGGTTATATTCTTGTATAACTGCAAACAATTTCATTCATTAAAAACATTTTAAAGAAATAAATATATGGTTTGAATAGAACAACAGGAATAAGTAATTGTAGAAATACGCAGTATTAAATTAATTAATTGTCTCTTGTTATTGGACGTATTACCTCTAATATGAACATTGTCTTACCTTATTTAAAGCCTTGAAATCATAAGGTAGCCTCAAAACCGTGTTTTTTGCGATTACAACCGCAAAACACTGAAAATTCCATAAACGGATTTATTTTCTGCAAAAAAAAGCTATCGGAATCACTCCAGATAAAAAAACAAATATTTGTTGCAGTGTAATTTTAGTGTTTTTAAAATTTAAATTTGTTGTTAATAGCGGATGTATAGTATGTCCATGTTTAATGTTAATAATTCATAACTTATAATTTCTTTATATATTTAATTTTTGGTCGGTCTTCTTAATGTCGATGCACGAACTTCCAACACAATTGGCCTTTCTTTAGTGCTTGGTATAAACGAATGAGCTCTTCTTACCCGATCACCTAAAAAGAATAAATAAGTAAAAATAATTAAGGCAACTGAATAACTTTTACCCAAAATCTTAACTAAAAAAAAAGATTAGTCAGCAGCAATAAAACAAATACTTAAGCGGAAACTCAATGTCCTGTTTTTGTTTGTCGTAAAAAAGTCACTGCCATTTCGTATATATATATATATATATATATATATATATATATATATATATATATATATATATATATATATATTCGTATATATATATATATATATATATATATATATATATATATATATATATATATATATTAGTTTACCTAGTCCGCACAAGGCATGGAAATTTTTATGGACGTATCAATAATTCAGTACTAATAACAATAGGTAAATACAAAAAATTATCGTATCGATGGTTATCGATATATCGCTTACTATCGATAACTTCGCTATATCGGTTTATCGATAACTATCAATATATCAATAGTTGTCGATAGTGATCATTTATAATATTGTTTTTTTTTAGAAGAGAGACACTTTTTTTTGAAAATATTCCTTAGTCCTGATCATCGACTAATACTATAACTACCGTTATATAGACAACTATCGACATATCCATAGGTCAAAATTATCGACAAGTGGGTTGCCATCGACTATTCATAGGTACAATCCATTATTGCCCATCCCCAGCTTGCACGATGGTGCACAGCAGCCACATTTATTCTACATACATTTTGTTAAAGCCTTACCACCAGGTGGACCCGTTATAAATTTATTTTACGACTACATGTAAGTTAAGCAGAGAAAAATGCTCAGTTTTGACTATAACACACAGGGAAAATGATTTTTGGTTCAGGTCAAATCTTCCCTGGTAGTTCTCATAGTAGTGATTCACAGCCTAATATACAAAGTAAACAAACTAAACTATTCAAAACCGAGCTTATCCTAAAACCATATTTAAATTGTCAAATTTTTATAACTTTAGGTAAGGAATTGTAGAATCAAAAATTTCGATTTGATGATACTTGCACTCTATATTTAAATGTGTACAAAATATTTAAAGAAACGTGAAACTTGTCTGTATAGGACTATAAAAAAAGTCTTATAAAATTAAAAAATTTTGGAGAGCTTCTAAAAAATTGTGGTGTGTGACACTTCGATACATGATTTTTTAAAATTACAATTTTTTTTCTTAAAAGTGTAATGGTAATTTTAAATATCGATATTAAATCCTGCAATAATTAAAATTTTCAGATTATTAAAAGATAAATTGGTAAAACTTAACAATTTTTTACTAACAGATTAAAGAAACTATGCTAAATTTCAGGGTAGATGATTTCAATTATTGACCAGTTTTATATATATATATATATATATATATATATATATATATATATATATATATATATATATATATATATATAATATACTCAGATATTACTGACCAGGTTACTGGAAAATTCATCTTTTTTTGATCTTACAATACTTTTACTTCACAAACATAGTACCCAACACAAAGCAGTAAGCCTCACTAAAGTAACAGAAAATGCAACATTCTCAAGACCACCTACTTAAGTAACTGTTTTAATTTAACTTTAATAACCCTCTTGCATTTACCTAATAAATTCAGTTTTTATGGTGACGTCAAACGTAAACCAAAACACAAGAAAAGATACAATAAAAGCTGTAACAGTAAGCAATATGTTAGGTCAAAAGTCTCTACCACTTACTTGCTAAATGTTAGTAGAATTTTCCCTTATAGAATATTCTCTTGTTAATATCTGTTAACATAAAGAAAGATTAGTTACGAAAAATGCTAAAGATCGGGTTACATAGAATCAAACTTATTTACTTAAATTACTATACACATTTAGTTAAAAATATTCACACTTACACACTGCTTAAGGGATGAAAATTCATGTCTGTATAGTATACAAGGAATAATGTACACATAATTAGAACGAAATACATGAATTCGATGATGAATGTTAGCTTAAGAGATGGATCCACAAGATATTTTCTCATGGCCATAGTTTATTAACATTATTGAAAATCATCAACGCAAACGAAGTCAGGAAATTACTCAAAATCTTATGCAGTAGTCCTGGCTTGTACTAGTACAATAGGCCGATAAATGCTAATCCGTTAGGTACTTGTATATCGGACGTCAGGGATGTGCCAAGCGTCGGTCAATGTGTCACGTACAGGTAAGGGAAGAGTCTGTCGTATACTATATAACCCAGAGAATTACAACCTTCTGATAAGGCGTCCCAGCACCCCAACCCGCGCATCAGGGACTCCTTCCGACCCCCATCTCAAGTCAACCGCCAGTGCCCTAGACTGTCGGACCCGCTGCTGCTCTCGGACGAAGACGATGACCCCCCACGCCCACCGTGACAAGAAAAATGTCATTCTAGGTTAAGTTTTAATTTAGTCCTAATTTAAGTCTTGATGTCCTAGCTTAAGTTAGCATAAGTCTTAGTCTAAGGTAGTTTTTAGTCTTAGTTCTAAGTCCCAGCTTTAAGAAACTCCATGTATACACAAAACGCATTTCCTAGGTTAAGTTAGTATAGGACCCCTATTGTAAGAACTTAGGTTAAGATAGAATAAGTTAACATTTATAATTAGAATAAGTATACTTTTACAATTATAAGAAAGAGGCTGTGCCTATCTTAGATTCAATGAAGACAATGACCGACCTTCTGATATTGCCGGTGGTGGAGGAGAATAAACATCTTCCGCACGCTATCTTCCAATTTCAGATAAAACAAGATTCATGCATCGCCAGCCTTAATAGGTTATTACGGCCAAGTAGTTCAGAGTTTATATGGGATTGAAAACGTATGAAAATTGGTTTATTTGGAGAGAAGACACAACGTATGTCATAGAAAATTCGATGGCCAAGTCGGCAACCAAAACTGTGGATAAGCAAAATATAGTATTCAGCAATATAAAGGAAATTTACCTACATGCGAGGATAAATTTATTTTTAGGCAATAACTTTCCCTTACCTCGTTAACCAGCCTGAGTGTTTTCTTAATAAATAATCATTTTTCTAATAATTCAATTTTTCAAGTACAAAAGGACATTAAGGACTTACCAAGTGTCGGTTATTTTTTACAAATAGTAGATCAGAAAATTAATAAAATTAATATTGTCATACTTATCTTTAAAGTTACAATGTTATTACTTTTCATACGAGTAGGAGATAATCTCTTTCCACCCCAATCAAAAAATACAACATGATAACATTATACTAAGTCTAACATTAAAAAATCACTTCAAATATAGCTATAAATTGTATTTTACCTTCTCGTAAAACTGGAGCATATTGATATAGTTGAGCTTGTAAGAAATCTTTTTTACCTCCAGATGAAACTATTTTCGCTCGAGCTTGTTTAAGTTCTTCGTCCAGGGCTAACCGTTCTTTTTCTAATTGAGATAACTTTTCTTCAGCATCTAATTAAAAAAAAAATAATATCATAATAAATAAAATAAAATTAGTTAATAAGAAGTATCTCAGGAACATCTCGTTAATGTATTTGTGAGTTTCAGCAACGAAACAGTCGATATCCAATACAAATTAGAGTAATCTAACTTTTATCTTTATTTCATACTGGTATTTCTCTCTCTCTCTCTCTCTCTCTCTCTATATATATATATATATATATATATATATATATATATATATATATATATATATATAGTGTGACAATTTAAGTCCGCATTATATGGGATTTTTTTTAAATAATCACTTTAGCTCAGATCTGGTTATGGCATTTGTGCTTCAAATAATATCAGAAATAAAGTATAGTAAGTCATTTTTACGCATGACGTCACCTGTCAAAAATGACTTTTTCGTAAAAAATTTTGAAAAAAAACGTATAATTTGGCCAAATCTTAAAGAAAGTTATTAGACAAAATGGTTTATTTTGTGATTCTATATCTGTTTGTCAAATTTCAACGGCCTACTACAATTTTGAATTTTTGGCAGTTTTTTGACATTTCGGCAATTGTTTTTCATCTTTATTTATTGCAACCTTATTTAAATCATTTAATGTGTCAAAAACTAGGCACCTATAATCTATTTAAGAACAAAATGAAGTCGTGTCCATAATTTTTTTATAGAATATTAAAATTCACACATTATGATGAATCATATTTGATGCAAAGTTCGATTAACTTTTGTTTTTAAATAGAAAAATATTTCTCGCTTACGTAGTTTGATAGTGAACACACTTGAACGTTTGTAAATTAACACAAATCTTACATTTTGATCTTTTTAGTAATGTATTTAAAGTTTCAACAATGTAATGTTTCTTTCTATAAACGCTAAATTAACAATTGGCTATTTTAACCTATTTAATAAATACTTTGTATCAAATACACGCATATTGCAATATTCTACATTTCGTGTGTCCACCGTTCCGTTCAATGCAACGAGTGGTTCTTCTAGAAATTTCTTTGACGGAATTTTTCACAAACTCGGGAGGTATCTCCTGAACACACTGCCCAATTATAGTTTCTAGATGATCGATATCTCTAAATGGTCTAAACTTGTATACGTTTTGTTTGAGATAACTCCATAAATAGAAATCTAATGGGATGATGTCGTGCGATCGAGGTGACCAACAATTATCCTGATCTCGCCCAATGACCCTGCCATGAAATAGTTCATTTAAAGTGGTTCGTACCTGCAAAGTATTGTGTATTGGTGCACCATCTAATTGATACCATAGAGCATATCTTAGATCCACAGCCATGTTATCCAGAACTTCTAAAATTTCCTTATTTAAAAAATCTAAATATCGTTGTGAGTTTAAATTATTTAGTTTTATTTATTTTTATTTATTTTTATTTATTTATTTACGGGACAGGCCCATTAACTCATAAAGACAAAATACAAAAGTTTACAGTATAAATGGCACTTAAAACTACTTAAAACTAAAGGCTAAAACTAAGAAATTCAGAAAAGAACCCCGATCTGCCTCTTAAAAGTGACAAGGAGCTGGAGAACAAGTCCAGTGATGGGCAGTTATTTACAATGCCCATAGATCTTGTTATGAAGGTATTAGCTCCGTAGGTTGTCTTATGATAAGGTTTGAAGAAGGACAACGTAGATCTAGTATGTCTAGAGGGTGCATACAAATTAATCTGAGATAAAAGTTCTGGACAATTTACAATGGAATTTAAAATTTTAAAGAACATTATAAGATCGCGCTGAACTCTCCGGTTAGACAGGGTATTCAAGTTTAATACAGATGCCAGTTTTGAATAACTAAAAGAATCATTGTTAAAGAATTTAAAATTAATATGACGTAGAACAAGCTCCAAGCTCCTAGCATGGCAAGCAAAAGGTGTATTCCACACACATGAGCAATATTCCAAGAGAGGCCTAACCAACAAGCAGTACAGCATTTTTATAGAGGTAATGGGTGAAAATTCTGATGAGCAACGCCTAATGAACCCAAGCATCCTCAGAGACCTAGATGTTACCTCGGTTATATGAGGAATTATGTCTAAAAAAATATGGCCTTATTATTTGGTCATTTACAATGCCACACCAAACGTTAGTTTTAAACGAGTATTGGTCACGACACTCAGTTATGAAGTTTGGATTTTCTTGGGCCCACCATCGACTATTCTGTGAACTTACTACTCCGTTAGAAGTAAACGTGGCTTCATCAGTCCATAAAACATTGTACGGAAATTTGGAGTCCTCTTCTATTTTCCTATGGTACCAGGATGAAAATAACAACCGAATATTAAAATCTGTATCCTGCAGAGTGTTTATCAATTTCGGTTTGTATGGTTTAAATTTATTTTTGTATAAAATTTTACGCACACTTTCCCTGTCGATCTCCGGTTTAGACTTCGAAATAATTCTAACACTGGTTTTGCCTTCTTCCACTACACTTAAGCACATATCTAACTCAGTATCTTCGGTATGTTTACGTGCAACACGATTTTTTCGGAAAACATTTCCCGCAGATCCAGTCGATTTAAGCTTTTTTATAATTCGGCTCACAGTAGATTGCTGCAAGTTTTTTCCGGGATGACGCTCGTTAAAAACATTTGCAACAGTGCGATGAGGTGTATTTTCCCCACACAATAAAACAATTTCAATTTTTTCTTGAAGAGAAAGCATGTTTTGACACCATCTGTTTCTTTCCATTCTAGTTTGAATTGCTAACCTAATATTTGACAGCTCACGACACCATATTGCGATCTCTAGTTCTCAATTGTTTCCAGGGCCTACTATTAATAAACGCATAGAAATATCGAGTTTTGCTTAGCGTGTTAATTTCTCTGTTTAGCTCCTTTCCTGTAGAAGGTAAATTTTCAGAAGGAAATCGGCACAACCATAAAGAGTCTTTCTAATTTTGCGAACGATAATTTTGATAGCTACGACTAAAATATGGCTGGATTTATTTTAAATTAACAGTTACGTCAACAATGACACCGGAAGCATTTTAATGTAATTTTTCGGTGGTATTATTACCGCGTAACTGCCAAATTAATAACTAGAATATGTGTAATATTTTTATTACGGTTGCTAATTAGAATCTAAAATGTATTATTGATCTAAAAAGTAGTTTTAGCTGAAGTGTAAAAAAACAAATAGGCTAAAGCAGCAAGTTAATTTGGTGTTTACAGTACGAAATATTACAGTGTTAAAAATTTAAATGCATTACTAAAAAGATCAAAATGTAAGATTTGTGTTAATTTACAAACCTTTAAGTGTGTTCACTATCAAAATACGTAAGCGAGAAACATTTTTCTATTTAAAAACAAAAGCTAATCGAACTTTACATCAAATATGATTCATGATAATGTGTACATTTTAACATTCTATAAAAAAATTATGGACACGACTTCATTTTGTTCTTAAATAGATTATAGGTGCCTAGTTTTTGACAAATTAAATGATTTAAATAAGGTTGCAATAAATCAAGATGAAAAACAATTGCCGAAAAGTCAAAAAACTGCCAAAAATTCAAAATCGTAGTAGGCTGTTGAAATTTGACAAACAGATCTAGAACTACAAAATAAGCCATTTTGACTAATAACTTTTTTTTAAAATTTGGCCAAATTATACGTTTTTTTCAAAAATTTTTACGAAAATGTCATTTTTGACAGGTGACGTCATGCGTAAAAATGACTTACTATACTTCAACTCTGATATTATTTAAAGCACAAATGGATGCAATAACGAGATCTGGGCTAAAGTGATTATTTAAAAAAAATCCATATGATGTGGACTGTATGTATCATATATATACATATATGTATATATATATATATATATATATATATATATATATATATATATATACATATATATATATATATATATATATATATATATATATATATATATATATATATATATATATATATATATATATATATATATATATATATATATATATATATATATATTAAATTTAAAAGAGAACATTTCTAATCAAAAATATGGTTTGACATCTCGTATACAAAAAAAGGATTAATCAAATTTTTTTTTACAACAGTGCAATTTAGGACATTTCTGTCATGTTCATGTGATATAAACATCGAGTATAAATATTTGTCTCCATTTTAATGCATAAAAAAACTTTGAAAGTATACCATGCAACAGTAGGCCAAACGCCTCATAGATAAGGCTAAAAACATCCTATGGGTCATTTATCCGATGGTTCCAAATGTGTCGTACGTGAACCAGCCTAAGCCAAAAATACATCAAAGTGCGTCCTATGAATATAATAACATATTCTTACATATCCCATACACGACAAAGGCGTGATGAACGACAACGGTAAATTATTATGAAATTTCTATCCACGTACTTTTTCAAGGAAAGAACGTTCCTTATCAAGTAAGTAAAAACATTGAACGGAAGCTTTTGCAGCTCTGTAAAGATGGGCAACCATAGGCGAAACGTAGGAAATATTTCAATTTGACACGATTTAATCTTAAAAAGCAAGTTGTCTCAAGTAAAAACATTCTATAAAACATCTTCCAGATTCGATAGCGTAGCCAAGAGGGGCCAGGCGAGCATATGCCCTCTTACTACACTATGGATGTAAAAAATACTCCCTTGAGGATCCTCTATTGTGAAAAATATTCAATTCCGGCCATCATTCTTTAAATCGAGTGTTAAGTTGTGAGGGTTCCACTATAGGTTTTTTGTTATACTGGGAGGGGTTTAAGAGTTCCAGTGCAAGAGGATATTTTTTTCATTGACTAGATGCGATCCCCAGTTGTCGTTTAACGCCCTTTCTCTTTGCCAATTGATTCTATAAGTAGCTCGACCTTTAGTGCTCTCTTTATCTCTTTAAAGAAACCTTCTTTATATCCATATGTTATCCTCGCGGCTTTTAACTCTGGCCAAGCCACTATAAAATCCAGTATATTGACAAAAAATACTTTCTTTTTAGTAAATAACTGTAATAATAACTGTCAAAGAGGCCAACTAAAAAACCATTCAATTTCTAGATTTAAAAATAAGTCAATCAACATCAAAAGAGTGTGGTCACATGTTTTCTGTTAATACAAAAATACACTTGGACCTAACAAATTTATCATAAAAATAAAAATATATCGATGCAAGCTAAATGTTAACTCTAACAGTAAAGTCACAACAAAGAATCGTTTGTTTATGTCCAGGTCATTTTTGTCGCATATATTTTACAATTTCACGGTTTTAACAGCCTTAATCTACCTTAAAGCATCAAAGTATGGAAAAAATAAAATAAGCTGAAGAAGAGAATTAACAATGTTTTTAAAAAGTTTGTTGGCATATAAAAATGTTGATAAATTAGATCTGTTAAATAATTATTATCAATTTATCTACTTACTTCTCAACTGTTCCTCTTTTTCTCTTTGACGTTCCTCGTACTGCTGTCGTTTTCCTCTTTCTTCTTCCAGTAACATGTGTTGTTCTTTTTGTAACCTCTCCAGTTCCTCCCTTTTTTCCCATTCCTCTGCTAAAACTCTGGCTTGCAGAGCTCTAACTATTTCTTCATCCCTATAGAAAAACTATTTTAAATTTATGGTCAATTGATTATACAACTCCACAAAAATTTTTTTTGTTTTTGTCCTAAAATTTATTTTATGATTTTTCTATTCATTATGCTCCAAAATAAAGGAAAAGTACCCATATTCCATATATAGTTTGCTTTTGTGGTAGTTATGATAATAATACATCTTTTTGAGTTATCGTAGAAATATTAAATAGTTCTGGTATATTTAAAAATACCGCGAAAAAATAAACGGGTCGTAACTTTCACACAGTGTCTACATATGTCACTTAAGTGATAAACAACAATTTACTGTTTTGTAGAAGACTTAAAGAGGTTAAAATGTCGTCGAGAAAGTGTAAATATGATGCTGATGCATTTTGTTATATATGTGGTATATTTATTAAATTACGAAATATAAAAATTTTATTTAAACGCATATGAAAAGCTTTGTGAAGCCTACAAAGCCTATTTCAATTGCCCTGTTCGGAATCTAGACAAGCCCTGGGCTCCACATGTTGCTTGTAGTAATTGTAAAAGACGTTTAGAAGGTAAACAATTTTTAGTAAAAAAAAATATAAATATGTTTATTTTTATCTTTATTTATTTCAGGTTGGTATCGAGGTGAGAAACGGAGTATGAAATTCGCAGTACCGATAATTTGGCGAGAGCCAAGAGACCACGTTAATGACTGTTCTTTTGCGTAGTAAATCCAGCTAAAAGACGTAGAGGCAAAAATGCGAAACCCATCGAATATCCTGACCTTCCTTCATCTTCTGCTCCAATCTCACATAGCCCACAACTTCCAGTACCTGAACCTCCTAAAAAATTGCCTCAGTCAAGCTCATCTCACAGTTCAAATAAAAATATTGAAGATGAAGAATTTGTACTGTCACAGGAACCACCGAAACCCCATTTTCTTACCTCAGAAGACTTTAATGACTTGATACGAGATTTGAATTTGCCGAAGAGTAAGGCAAAGCTTTTGGGTTCTCGTTTGAAGTAATGGAATTTGCTCATTGATGTCAAAATAACAGATCAACGAAGTCGGCATGAGACATTTGCTACGTTCTTCACCAAAGAAGATGGACTTTGTTATTGTAACGACATAAGAGGTTTGTTTGAAGCAATTGGGATGCCCTGTGTTCCCAGTGAATAGCGTTTATTTATTGACAGCTCGACGAAAAGCTTGAAAGCCGTTTAATTCCATAACGGAAATAAATTTCCATCTCTTCCAGTCGCTCATTCTGTACATCTAAAAGAAAACTATGAAAGTGTTAAAATTTTACTCGAAGTTTTAAAATATCAAGAGTATAAGTGGCAGTTCATTGGAGATTTTAAGATGGTAGGATTTTTAATGGGACTACAGGGTGGATATACAAAATATCCGTGTTATGTGGGATAGTAGAGCGGATGCTCAACACTATGTTCAACGCTCATGGCCACTAAGAACGGAATTTTGTGTTGAAAAACAAAACGTTAAATGTGAACCTATTCCTGAACCTGTAAATGTATTAATGCCGCCTTTACACATCAAGTTACGGCTTATGAAACAATTCGTAAAAAAGCTAGATGATAGATCTGAAGCTTTTACATTTTTAAAAAACTTTTTTCCAAAGTTGTCAGAAGCAAAGTTGGAATTTTTGTTGGTCCTCAAATTAAAAAAATTTTGCCAGTGAGGAATTTCCAAAATTACTTACTAGTACTCAAAAAAAAAGTTGGAATAGTTTTAAAGCAGTAGTCTCTGGATTTTTAGGCAATAACAATGTTGAAAATTACCAAGAGCTAGTTGAAAACATGTTAGAAAACTTTAAAACCATGGGTTGCAGAATGTCTCTAAAAGTATTTATGCTGCATGCTCATTTAGATAAATTTGAAAACAACATGGTGGTACTCAGAAGAACAAGGAGAACGTTTTTCATCAAGATATTATGACCTTCGAACAATGTTATCAGGGCCAATACAACGAAAATATGATGGCTGACTACATTTGGGGTTTAGTGAGAGAAATACTTATGAACATGAAAAAAAAAAAAGTAATAGGGTTAACTTTTAAACTTTTTTGCACTATTTTGTAATTTGATATGATAGTACAAGTTGATAAAAATCATATATAAATATATTTGTTTCGATTTATCAATAAATAAAAATTTAAACTATGGATTTTCTAAAATACTGTTCAACCGTTCTCTTGGATACAAAAGCAAACTTTTTTAGGCCATATATATTTTTTTCGTCTAACTGTCGATAAATCTATCGAAATTTTATACCCTCTTATCAAAGTCAAAATTCATGTTGACCTGTGTTATACTGACTCTACATTTTCATTTTTTATTTCAGTTAGTTCAGTTTATTTAATAGCATATATATTTAACGGGATAACAGCACAGATTAAATAATTAATTGTCGATTTCAGGGTTGATTTAAAACAAGCTTACAGTGTAGTAATTTTTTTTAGTTTTCTGAGATACTGAAGAGAATCGCCAAATTATAATTTCTAAAATAATTAAAAAAACTATACAAATTCTAAAAAAACTGATTAGAAAATTTTATAATTTATTCTCTTCTTGCAAAGAATATACTAAAATTTTACATCGTTACATCGCCTTTTCGTTTACTGGGTCCATCATTAACTTCATTTATCCTAATATGAACCTGGATTTTTTTTTACCGTGAATACAAAGATGTATCACTCGACCCTATATCCCAATGTTTCGGTGCGAGATATCCATTATGAACATAATTTTTTATGTGCGGCCCTAAATTTTGAAATTTGCGAAATGATGTTTCATAACTAATGAAAAATAAATGCGTATCATATGTTTAAAAAATGAGGCACTATAAGACAGATTTCATTTAAATCAATTACGCCCTTTTTTTACCAAGCAATAAATTTCTTACGATATTATTGCTTGATGATGATATTATGACTGAAAATTATATATTAAAAAAAAGCTACAGGTTAAGTTTTAATCAAGGTTTGCAATTCTTATTTAAGATTTCGTCAACCTTTTAAGAAAAAAGCGTATGTTACGTCTGCTAAGTTGGCTTTGAAACAATTGCAATAAACATCAAATAGTAGATTACTGAATTAGATTTTTGACAGCATTCAATGTTTGTTTGAATTTATACTACATAGTTTGTTAAAATTAAATTCACAAATTATTAAAAAATGGGCATGATTGTAGTTTTTGCCGATGTATGCTTAATTCAAATAACGCACGCCAAATGCACCTGTACCTGTATCCGCAGAGAAGAATGTCAAACAACAGATACTTTGAAAGGTGAAAAGAAATTTTCGAGAATTTGAATTAGTTAAAAACCGCGAAATATGCAAAAAAAACTGTATCCTTATCAGGCGGTCTTAACGAGATTAATGTATTTTTAAATCCTATCGCTGTGGCAGAATGCGACATATACAACAATAGGATTATTGGCGAAGGCACATATTCTGTAGCTGGATTCTTCGTAAAAAAGAACAAGACGAAAACATCGTAAAAAAAGCTGATTGTCAAATCTGCGCAGGTTTTGTAAAAAGAGATGGTTCAATAGAAATGTCCACTGTCGATGGAAACCAGTATTTTCATCGGAAAACTACATTCCAAAGAAGATTTGGGGTTAATGTCTGGTTCGGCATTCTCACTTCAAGATTAGTAGGGATTTATTTTTTCGTTGGTACTTTAACAGGAAAAACATATTTGAACTTTTTAAATAATGAATTTTCTAGATAATAAGAAATAACTAGGAATTTCCAATGGGGCCCCGGCTAACCGTAATGTCGGTTAGTCCGCTTTTTAAACTAATTTAAACTAACAGTTTAAGCGTCACCATGTTAAAAAAACTTTTCTTGTGACCACTTCGTTTATTTAGTTAGATATTATCGAAAACACTTCGTTTAACTAGTTCCCTCATGATTTGTCTAGTAAATACCTTTTTTTGTGAAAAAAATTGCTACATTCAATCAATTCAAATTCATTTTGAAATATTAATATTTTTGGCCACTTGTATTCACAAGACACATAGGCGAAACACGTTAGTTCATGTCGAATTTTGTTATTCGTAGAGAGTTTGGTTGGGTACTAAACGCACTTGCTAATTATCTTATCATCTTTGTGACTGTATAAAGTGCATAGTGAATGAAAATGTCATTCAAAAAAGAGTAAGAGGAATTGGACAAACTTTGGAAGCTGATAGATTTTTCAGACGACGAAGAACCTTTTGGTATAAGTGAATCGGAGTACGAAAAAGAGTCCGAAAGTTCAAGCGATGAGGAAATTCTTATAAAGAGAAGAAAAATTATTAGAGTTACAAAAAATCAGAAAATCGATGTGAACCAAAAATTGAAAAGGGAGAATATAAATTTGGATGTACTGTCTTCTAGTAAATTGTTAACTTTTCTTATTTGATTTGTATATCAGTAATTTTAGCTTCTAGCATATAAGTATCAAGCCCTCTATTTATGGTAGTTATATTAAAATTACTGTAGAAAATAATGGATTTTATCAGGATAACAAAATAATAATCCTTCTAATTTTGGTATGTTACTTATCGTAATTTTTATATATTAGTATTTATTTATTTATTCTCGCTTTTCGTAACAATGCTACCGCAATAATAGAAGCCGTTATAATGTCAGTACCCCTAGGCAATAATAACGATATCAAAGAAAGATATACGGAGAACGAAGTATCACGTGACGAAAACAGCAGAACTTTTGCATGTACTTGGAATAAATGTATGCCATTTAAGCGGAAAATATTTGCTTTTAGTGAAAAAAAGGCAGGTGTAAAAGAAGAAATATTTGATAGCTACAAAGAAAAAAAAAGAAATAGGTGTTTATAAAACTTTTGAGACTGATGATTTAGTAAACTACACGGTAACCGAAACAAACAGGTATGCCCAATCCATGAAGGCCCAGGGTATTATTTTACCTCATGCTCGTATAAAATATTGGAATGATACACTTATGATGAAATGAAAATTTTCCCAGTGGCCGTATTGTGGATGAGAATTGTTCGCTTGCCTCAAGTTCGGGACTACTGGTCTAAGAATAATATCTACATGAATAAAATAAACTCTATTATGTCGCGAAACAGGTTCGAATTATTAGTAAGAACATGGCATTTCTGTGACAACTTCACTCCTCCAGAAAATGATCGGAGATTACACCTTTGATAAACATGTTAGTCGAACGTTTTCAATAAGCATGTGTGCTCGAAGAAGATATTTGTATCGATGAGCCGGCTTCAAGCGGTACATTCCGAATAAGCCCAAAATAATTAAAACAGCGTATTATTGAAACTATAGCAAAAAATCGCTAGCCAAAGATGTATCTCAGTCCAATCGGCCACTTTTAATAAATTCTCCCTGCATTTACACGGCCCCGTGGAAATTTTTACGATACATCAAGCTTAAAGAAAAACTTCTGTTGTATTCGATAGGATACAGGTAGTCCAAATTATGAATTCCAGTTGTATCAAATTAAATACAAATGGCGCTTAAAGTGCTAGATCACTGGAACAAAGGGCCAATAAATTGCCACCGCCTTTTCCTGATTTAATTCCTATGGGTTTCTCCCTATGACTTTACATCAAATATCATGCGTATAAAACCAAGCTAATCTTAAAAAAAAAAATGAGACATTCTTACAATAAAATTACACCAAGAATGCTACGAAACGTCCAGAGTAACGTAATCAAAAACGCAAGGTTATGCCTAAATAATAATAATGGGCATTTTTACCATTTAAATTAATAAATTGCGTTTGGTTCAAAATTTGTAGTGAATATTATATCTACTGAAAAAGAAATTGCAGAACTCTATGAAGAATTATGCAAAACAATTTAAGAATACACTCACATAAGACTTCAAAGTAACCAACCAGGGTTCAGAAGATTGACCAGATTAAAAAAGCAAGAAGAGCTCTGAAGAAAATAAAAGACCAGACATCTTCCGGCGAAGATCAGATAATAAAAAATAATAATTTATGGAATTGTCCGTTGCTTTGTGACAGTACAGGGTGAGTCAACGATAGAGTAAAGTTTATTATCTCATTTGTTTCGGGAATGACGAAAAAATGTTAAATACAATAGTTTTGGGGAATGTTAAGGTGCACAGTTTAAAGTTTTTTTTTAGTATACAGGGCACTTCAAAAAAGCGTGGCCGATATAACATATGTTTTTTTAAATGGAACATACTATTTTCTAATTTATTTTTAAACTCTACGTAAAATTTTATAACTTTTTTATTAATAATGTTATATACCTAAACCTAGTACTTTTTCTAATATTTCAATTTTTTTAAAAAAAAAATACTAGTTTTCAGTTTTATAAAAAATTTTCAGTAGCGCCATTGTTTCTGAAGGTGGAATACTCATAATTGGTACGAGCGTTCTATAGAGATGAAAAAAAAGATATATGTAAAGAAATTTGAGTTAGATGCTACAGGGTGTTCAAATTAAATTTATGCATTTCGACTATTTTAAATTGAAAAATCTCATTTTTTTTATTATTTTTTCTGATAAATTTTACAAAACCCTTCAGCTTTTATTAAGTATGTCATATACCTATTTCTAATAGTTTTCGATTTATTTTGAATTTTTCAATTTTTACCCTTGTTTTTAATACACTTATGCTATAATAACATAGTTGCCAAGACAAAACAAAAATGTAGGCGTTGTCAAATTTTGACATATCTATTAAGCAAGTAAAAATAGTTTAATTTCTTGTAGAAGTAACGTATAAAGGTAACAGTTATGGATTTTCCTAAAAATGAATTAATCGATATGTTTTATATGCTGGGCGAGGCGGGAAAAAATTATCTTTTGGCAGTAAGGCTTTACGGAGCGAAATACCCTAATAGACGTATACTATCTAGAAAATCTTTTCAGTTCTTAATAGAATGATTGCATGGTAGTGGTAGCGTTGAGTATACGAAACGGAAAGTAGTAAACCAGAATGCTACCAATGAGGAAAAATAAATGGAAATTTTACTTCATGTTGAAGATAATCCGCAGGTCAACAGCCGTCAACTAGCTGACTTATCTGACACATCCCAATCTCCGGCTAATCGCACCACGAGAAAATACAAGTATCATTCCTTTCATATGGAACTACACCAAGAACTTCAAGACCGTGATTTTGAACGACGGGTAAACTTTTGTACCACCATGAATGGAGCAATAGAGGCCGATCCAAATTTTTTATCCAAAATAATGTTTTCTGATGAAGCTACTTTTCGCAGTAATGGAGCAGTTAACAGCCATAACATGCATTATTATTTAACAGTTAATCCATTTTGGGTCCGGGAAGTTCAAAACCAAAACCATTGGTTAATGTATGGTGTGGAATTTTAAATTTTCGAATTATTAGTCCATATTTTTTCCTCGAATGGCTTAACGGGCCTAGATATCTAAATTTTTTGCAAAACTAATTACCCTAGCTTTTTGAAGAAGTTGATAACTTTGAAAGGGAACAAGTTAAGTTCCGAAATTTTTAAACGATCGTTACCCAAAAATGGATCGGTAGGGATGGATTCATTCAGTGGCCCCCTCGATCATGTGACTTAACATCTTTAGACTTCTTTTTGTGGGACTACATTAAAAATCGTGTTTATGTAAATCCCCCTACAACACCAGTAGATATGGAAAATCGGATACGGGATGCGTGCAGGACAATAACGCCCTTTAGGCTAAGGAAAGTGAAGGAAAATACAGTAAAACGATTAAACGTGTGTATTCAAGTAGACGGGCATATTTTTGAACATTTATTACGTCATAATAATTAATCATTAGATAAGTTAAACTACATTAAAATTATTATTAACCATTTGTTTATGTTTTCATAGCGTAAGTGTATTAAAAACAATGGTCAAAATTGAAAAATTCAGAATAAATCGAAAACTATTAGAAATAGGTATATAACATACTTAATAAAAGTTGAAAGCTTTTGTAAAATCTATCAGAAAAAATAATAATATACAGGGTGTGCCATTTAAAAAATTTGAGATTTTTCAATTTAAAATAGTTGAAATTACGCATTATTTTGAACACCCTGTAGCATCTAACTGAAATTTCTTTACATTGGTACGCTCGTACCAATTATGAGTATTTCACCTTCAGAAACAATGGCTCTACTGGCATTTTTTTACAAAACTGAAAACTAGTATTTAAAAAAAAAAAATTGAAATATTAGAAAAACTACTAGGTTTAGGTATATAACATTATTAATAAAAAAGTTATAAAATTTTACGCAGAATTTAAAAATCAATTAGAAAATAAGATGTTCCAGTAAAAAAAAAGGCATATATTATATCGGCCACACGTTTTTGAAGTACCCTGAATAATCAAAAATGATTTTAAACTGTGCACCTTAACATTCCCTAAAACTATTGTATTTAACATTTTTTCGTCATTCCCGAAACAAATGAGATAATGAACTTTATTCCGTCGTTGACTCACTCTGTACATATCAACAATTCCAGTTACAGAGTATATTTTTATTTTGTTTACTGAGACGTATAAAAGGTTACACTAGGCGTGACTGCAGTTTCGTAGTACTACTACAGTTTCAAACGCAGTTGTTAAAAAATAATAGTTCCCGTCTTCAATCTAAATGGAATAATGTAATAATGATTCTTATTCATGAGAAAGGCGATATAACTAATCTAGAAAATTTTAGACCGATTAGCCTACTCTCCCACCTCTAAAAATGCTTCTCTAAATTTGATTTTTGCCACCGCCGAGTACAGGCTAGTTTTAGAAGTGGATATGGAAATGACCACCTCGTAGAAAAATTAATTGAATACAATGAAGTTTTGATATTTATAGACTTCAGGGAAGCCTTTCATACCGTGGAACACCCACCGATACTATCAGCTTTAAAACACTGTAGGACGAATTACAGACAGGATGACCTCATAAAACACATATATAAAAGTGCAACATCCATCTCCGAGCTAAATTAATCCATAAATAAGTAACATATGAAGTGCGGAATCAGGAGAGGAGATACAATTTCTGTTAAGCTTTTTATGACTGTATGTGGTCGCCGATGACATCGTTATAATTTTTGATAACCCAGGTGATGCGCAAAAGATGCTAGAAAAACTAAAACAAGTATCAACAGATATTGGCTTAGACCTCAACTTAGTTCATGGCAAATTTATTCACCCGTAATAACATAAAAGTCGATAAGAACAAGATAGAACAAACTTTTGCTTATAAATACCTGGGGAATAAAATAAAAATCGGCAGAGTTAACGAAACATGTGAAATTAATCGCTACATTAGATTAGGATGGGCCTTTGGTAAATTAGGGAACATCCTAAAAACATAAAACGGAACTTTTTGGGGCGAGATGAGCCAGCACGTTTCCTTTGACTGTTCGTTTATCTCTTGATCATAATGATGGACTCACATTTGATCAATAATTACCATTTGATCCAAAAAATTAGAATCCTCTTCAAAACGGCTACAAATTACTTTAGATGTCGTTTTTGATGTTGACGTTAAGCCATTTTGTGATCCATTTAGCTGATACTTCACACATGCCCAAATCAGAATAGACAATGTGAAAAACATATTCATATCAAATGTTCAGAGTCTCTGCTGTACCTTTTAGCCCAATTCGTCGATTCTCCAAAACATTCTTTCGGGCAGACACAAAAACGGGTCTTCCAGTACGGTGTTCATCACTAATATCGGTTCTTCTTCTCATACCTTCTTGAAAAATTCACTATAAATAGCACAATTTCTGGAACACCAAACTTTGGGTACGTATTTACTAAATGCCAAACTACTATCCATAGCAACCTGATTTGTTTATATACATATATATATATATATATATATATATATATATATATATATATATATATATATATATATATATATATATATATATACAGTCGACACTGTTTATAGTGAAACTCTATATAGTGAAAAACTCTTTATAGTGCAATTTTTTCAAGACCTAGAATATTTATTATACATAGCAATATACACGGATTTTTTCTTTATATAGTGAAAAACTTTAGTGAAATTTCGGTCAAGATTTTGGTCTTTCACTATATAGAGTGTCGACTGTGTATATATATTTTGCAGACGTTTTGCCAAGGTTCTAGGCATTTTCAGTGCTGACTCGTCAGAGTTTAATCTTGACCCATTGATTACCTAAGAGCACGTCAACTGTTAGTTTAAGAGTACGCAAATACATATGGGTTTTTTTCAAAATATTTGGTTTAAATATGAAGCCGTGGTGATTAAAGACACTGTCCTATCCCTAATTATTATCAACATCCGCTATTTGTAAGAAAGAAAAGAAAATAAAGTGTTCAAGCATTCCGCCTCTACAGATGTAAAAAATAACGCTGCGCCGTCTTAAAAACAGACCTTTTTTAGTGTAGGAATTTGTAAAGCTTCATTATGTGAAAGGGTCCTTATCTGTGAAAATTTTTTACCTCCTGGCACAATAAGCCAAGAGGCTGCACTGCACAAACAGGCACAATCGCCTACAACCTCCTGGTGATCGATTTTTGAATTTTATTTTTAAGGTGTCACTAGATGAAAGGGTTCTTTTTTGTGATAAATGTTCCCTCTCCCTGTCATCAGTTTTTAAAAGCGTTGAAAGTATTTTTTTATATGAAAAATCTTTTTTCCAGGTTTGAGTTTGCTGTGTTGAGAAAGTTTTAAATTTTTTGAGTTCCTGTGCAAGAGAGGATTTTTTCAATGGACTTCGCCCCCGTTTTCGCTTTTTTCCCCTCTCCTTTCTTTCCTTTTTTCTCCCCTCCTGAATCTGGCTACAACACTGACTACCTCCATTTTACTTACTGTTCTCTTCGTTATGACAAAATTAGTCAAATTAGCATAATTATGAGGATGGATTGAAAGTTCGCGGCCTCACCAAAATGTATTGACTTCGCCCCCGTTTTCGCTTTTTTCCCCTCTCCTTTCTTTCCTTTTTTCTCACCTCCTGAATCTGGCTACAACACTGACTACCTCTATTTTACTTACTGTTCTCTTCGTTATGACAAAATTAGTCAAATTAGCATATTTATGAGGATGGATTGAAAGTTCTTGGCCTCACCAAAATATAATTATATTTTTATTATAGTACCCTCAATAAGTTCATACTCTCTTTGTCACAGTGTAAAATTTTGTTGCTGTAGAATTTGTGGTTTTTAGGTTAGAACGAGTTTAGTGAGACCAAATTGCAGCGTGTTTGGAAAATGGAAAAAATTGAACAACGTGCGGTCAGCAAGTACCTATTTAAAAAAAGATTAACACCAAAGGAGATCCACGATGATATGAAAACAACACTTGGAGAATTTGTTCCGTTATATCCCATTGTGAAAAAATGGGTTGCAGAATTTAAATGTGGACGAGAGAGCATCGAAGATGACCCTCGCTCCGGCTGGCCCACGACGTCTACGACTGAAGAAAACATCGGCTAGGTGTGTGATCTCATATTGGAAGACCGTAGATTAACTATCAGGGAGATTGCAGACACTACAGGCATCTTGTATGAGCGAACACAAAACATCATTGCCAACGAACTTGGATTTTCTAAGGTTTCCGCTAGGTAGGTCCCCAGATTGCTTTCAGTTGACCAAAAATGAATTTGACTGACGATTTCTCGCGACTATTTGGAAATGTTTGAGTCTGATCCGCAAGATTTTCTTAACAGGTTTGTGAAAATGGACGAAACCTGGGTTCACCACTATACTCCAGAGTCAAAACAACGATCCAAGCAGTGGAAAAAATCTGGTAAAACGACCCCAAAGAAATCGAAGGCAATTCTGTCAGCTGGAAAAGTGCGTCAGTTTTTGGGATGCTAACGGTATTATTATGGTGGACTACCTTCCGAAAGGCGAAACAATAAACAATAAACTCGACTTTCTATTGCACCCTTTTGCGTCGTTTACGTCAAGAAATTAAAGAGAAACGCCCAGGATTGCTGAGACAGAAAGTTTTATTCCATCAGGACAATGCTCGCGTTCAGACGTCTGTTGAGTCTATGGCTCAAATTCGTGATTGTGGTTTCGAATTGCTGCCCCACCCGGCTTATTCTCCTGACTTGGCACCTTCGGACTTTCATCTGTTTCCAAAACTAAAAAAACACCTCGGTGGCCAGAAATTTTCATCAAATGAAGAAGTCGAAGCTGCCAGTATTTTGAAGACCATGAGGAATCTTTTTTCGAAACAGGTGTGGAAGCTTTGGAAAGCAGGTGGAGGAAGTGCATAGAGCCAGGTGGAGATTACGTCGAAAAATAAAAAAAAATTATACGTATTTTTTGACTAGGCCGTGAACTTTTCAATCCATTCTGATATTAATGAACGCCGAACAATGATAAATACTTATTTTACATATTTTAAACATTGTATCAAATAAAATTAATTAATGTTACTATGTTGCAACTACTAGCATTTGCCTACCTTAATAAACTTTCCTTTAATAGATGCCTGCGTGAAAAGAGATATGGTAAACACATTCTGCCCTACAAATAGGGTTTTTTACCTTAATATTGTTCCTCGTGTCCCCAGAAAACACGATATTTGATTAATATATTTTAAATTAGTATTGCAATGCAAACTATTACTATCAGATTATGTTACTCCGTGTAAATTTTAGACAACCAAAAGTGGGAGGTAATTCAATAGTATGTAGAATTAACCATAGATGTGCTAATTAACTAGGCGTGTTTGAAGGGCTTGTATCCTAGGGATTTTTATTTCCCGTAGAGTAGCAGCCATTAAAGTTTCAAGTCATCAGGTATGGTTATAACACTGGAACAAAGTTATACACATATCTGTTTACCAGCACTTAAAAATATATTTGTTTTAAGAGTTTAAAGTAAGTTCTAACTATTACGAGATTGTAACTCAACAAACTCCAATACCTTTTAGCCTGCGTTTCCTCTTCCAACAATTTTTCCAATTTTACTTTGATTTCAGCAAGTTCTAATAATTTCTTCGATTCTTCTTTTACTGCGGCTTCCAGTTCTTTGGCTTGTCCTTCAGCAGCTTGTCTAGCACTTTTTTCTTGTTGCAGTTGTGCTCTAAAATTTACAATAAAATGTTTTACTGTTAGTTAATGTTAACTAACGCAAAGAGCAACTATCTAATTCTTTTTGGGACAAAGACTTAGAAATAAAGTCTCTTGCGAAATGTTACAGTGAAGAACTGAAAAATCTAATTTTACTAGCAGGTCGAAAAAATTGAATGCATTCAATTACCCTCCTGATTGTCATAGTTGAATTCAATCAACTCAATTATCAGCTGATAATTGGTAGCTTCTCTTTTTGTACACTAAATAGAAAAAAAGCTATTTTTAATTAATACAGGTGCGTATGGGCAACAAAAAAATGCGAAATCACACAATTTTTTTTTAAAACGTATAAGGTTTAACAATCAATACAAACTGTAATATATATTTTAAAATATTATTTTAGATATTTAATTTTTTTATATTATTTAATTTTTTATAGATTTTATTTATTTCAATAGATTTAAAATACAGTATACGTTTTCTAAGTTGCTTCTAGCAAGTTGTAGTACTGAAGAAAATAAATCAATTCAAATAATTCCTATATAAAAGTGAAATAACAAACAAAATAGAACCGTTTGAAATTTTTTGTATTTTGCGCCTGTAAATTTTTAATATAATACACGATAATGGTTTATCTTAGAATACTGCCATTTAAAGTTTGTTTACATTTTTTTTTCTTGATTAAAAATACTTTAGAATAACAGTTATAGAGGTCAATTGTGTACCATAAAAGGTAAGATGTGGTTATATTTTTACATGCTCTCTCTAGAACCAAACTACATATAATTTTTTAAGTTCTAGTAAAATAGTTATTTGGAAATTTTGATATGCTCGTGCACTATGTTGGAAGACTTATGTATGTGAGTAATGTAACCTGTTAAGAAAGGTCTCGATTTAAAAAAACATCTTGTAAAACTTTCTCTATTATGATTATTTCCTCTTTTCGTAAGCAGTTTTACAGAAAATTTCGAATAAAGAAACAGTTTTTTACTGTTATTTTTATTATAGACTAAGGAAATAGTTCCTTAGTCTATGTTTTCATTGTTCGGACATAAAAAAAACTGAACACACCGTAATGATAGCTTGACAATAATCATCTTGTATTATTAGCAAAAATAGATTAAAAATCTAAAATGTTACTTAACAATAACATAAGATAATTGTAATTACAAATTATTGGGTGAGACTAGTATATGAACAACTCTAACAAGCTGTGTTGTTTTTGAGAAGCTTAGCATATTAATGCATATATTTTCGTAGTTATAGGTGGTGTTTTGACACTATTAAGAGTTTACAGCTGGTAGTACAACCATTTTTAAATATAAGTTTTTAAATATTTTTATTTAAAATAGACATAGGTTTTTTTCCAGACAAAATCTTCAATTAAAAAGCAAAGAGAATGTTGAAATTCTGTTTTTTCACTTGGGATGGCTGTCCCTATAAATAAATGCATGCTGGAGAATATTTACACGAATATGAAAGACCTATAGGATGTACTTTTACTATCTGTCATGCCAGATTTTACCAACGGAAAATGATCGAACCATAACTAGTTTTTTAAATTAAAAAAAATATTTAGACCAGATATTAATTTACTGATCTAATAAATTAATTAAGACATATAGTTATCTTATTTTTGACACTTGTTAACAAGGGGAACTTCACCTCTCATATCCCACTTCCTGTTACGCAACTAATTTACGGTGCAGACCTGCCACCTGAATTTTCAATTCAAAATTTGACATTAACTATTACCAATTAATATTACTGTTATTTTGTACCCTACAGATATAAAAAATGATGAATAGCTTAGAACTTCACTGTCTACTTCAAAAATATGTCGTTTTATCAATTATGTACACTGGTTAGTAAAAAATCGACTCAAACGATTTTGCTTTATTTAACACCGATCCTTGAATTTAATTTTCAAACAATTTTTGGTATAATCAGATTGCTGATTTTCTACTCTTTCTAATAACACTAAAAACATTTGGATTTCTAAAAAGTTTTACTGATTAAATTGGTTTTACTCAATAGAACCGTTGTTGCTCGTTCAGCAACGTACCCGTTGCGAGCTATTCATCCCTATAAACATATATGCTACTGCATTTTCCTATCATTCCTTTATCGGAACTTGCACCGCCAGCATCTCTGGTATACCTACTCACTAATTACGTCATCAGAAAACGGATACCACCCAGAAGAAACCGCACAAGTCATTGCCGTATTGCAAGAAGGGCATAGCTAACTTGCAGTCGCTGCGCAACTGCAGCTTAGCCAGTCAGCTGTCTACAGGTGTTATCAAGAGACTTGCGCTTTTACGCGGGAACCAGGATCATGAAGAAGAAAGCTTCGGAGCGAGACGACCGCTTCATTGTCAATACAACTCTAAGAAATCGTCACTTGACCGGCATTGAGCTCCGACAAGTTCGTGGTTAGGCTGTATGTCACTGAACAGTCAGAAGAAGACTTAAAGAAGCTAACCTAACTCGAAGAGACTAGCTAGCGGACCCAAATTGACAGCAGCCCATCGACGAGCGCGACTCAGATTTGCCCGAGAACATGTCGACCTGGACCTTAGAGCAATGGCGCTTCGTTTTATTCTCCGACGAGTCCCGAATGTGCCTACCTGGCAATGATGAAAAAAGATGAGTCTATAGAAAGCCTGATTCGTAGTGCTGCGTTACTGAAACGGTCGCCTACGGAGGAGGTTCTGTCATGGTATGGAGAGAAATCTCACTAGATGCGAAAACCGATTTGGTTTTCGTGACTGATGAGACTCGTAGCGGTGGATTAACTACTCACCGGTACATCGAGGAAATCCTGCAGAAACACATCGTTCCTTACGCTGGGTTTGTTGGCGATAACTTCGTACTAATGCTCGACAATGCGAGGCCACATGCTGTTGTATCGGTGCGGCAATACCTGGCGGAAGTGGGAATACCCACATTAAACTGGTCTGCGCGGAGTCCTGACCTCAATCCAATCGAGCACATGTGAGATGACCTCAAAAAAGGGCTGGAGCCAGAAATCCAGCCCCTGCATCGCTGAGAAACTTAAAGGTTGCGATGGCAGAAGAATGGGGAAAAATCCACAGACAGTGGTGGAAAAGCTCACCCGTTCCACGGAAGCAGTAATAAGGGCTAGGGGGTAATATAAAATATTGATTTTGGTTTTTATCAATAAATTCAATCGTTAGACTTAAAATTTGTTTAATTTTTCCTTTCTCTTACCCGTATTTTCAATCCAAATGTAATGTAAATAACAAAATAAAAGGCGGCAGTAAAGTGAAGTGATGAGTAACCAAACCAACAAATTTTAAATTAGCATAGGCAAAGGGTGGTAAAAGAGAGTGAACGAACTGTAAATAAAATATAACGAGGCCAATGGCACTGCACGAGTACCTGATAACATCAAGTTGAGTTTTTGAACGCAATTTTTCTCAACAGAAACAAAAAAATAACCCTGCACTGAAGAAAATGGACAAGAGGGAACAAAAAACTTTCACTTAAAAAAAATATTGCCGTTGAAATTAAATGATGGAAATGGTAGAATTAATTAAGAAAATACAGTGCCACAATTCTTTACCGCAAATGGCAGAACAATGGCCAAAAATTATCTTATAAATGAATATGTAACTAGCTCACATATTGTATTTATAGCTCCTAGAAATGTAAAAAACGGCACAATGTAACAAGTTTTGAATAATAAAGATTTGTTGAAATTGAAAAATTGATTGATTTTTTGGTTTCTGTCAATAAATTTAATCGTTAATCTTAAAATTTGTTTAATTTTTCCTTTGTCTTACCCCTATTTCCAATCCTTGTTCTGTTTGCTTCTTCGCTTCCCCTTTCAATAATTTTAATCAGTAAAAAGCATGAGGTATGCTATGGAATTTGATATCATTAGAATGGGTTTTCAAATGATACTAAAATCCGTAAAAATATATGACTTGAAGGATCCGTGTTAAATAAAGTTTGAGTCGATTTTTTTGCTCACCAGAGTATTTCAGTAAGTAAATGTATCTTTTCTACCTTCAGTAGTTTTGAATAATAAAGATTTGTTGAAATTGAAAAATTGATTGATTTTTTGGTTTCTGTCAATAAATTTAATCATTAATCTTAAAATTTGTTTAATTTTTCCTTTGTCTTACCCCTATTTTCAATCCTTGTTCTGTTTGCTTCTTCGCTTCCCCTTTCAATAATTTTAATCAGTAAAAAGCATGAGGTATGCTATGGAATTTGATATCATTAGAATGGGTTTTCAAATGATACTAAAATCCGTAAAAATATATGACTTGAAGGATCCGTGTTAAATAAAGTTTGAGGCGATTTTTTTGCTCACCAGAGTATTTCAGTAAGTAAATGTATCTTTTCTACCTTCAGTAGTACCAAAATAAATAGAGAAAAATTATTAATTAAAACAAACAAGTCAAGTCTCATACTTAAATAATATGTACATGTGCTGTAGATAAATCCCTAAAGCGCTACAGGAGCGGTACGTGTGCTGGAAAAACGATTCACATTGGTCTTGAATCCATGTAAATTGTACTCGGTGGGAAACACAGTCCCGGGCAAATCGTTCCAAAGTGCACGGTTCTCCATATAAAAGAGTTCTTGAAAAGGGTTGTACGAGGAGTGACAAGCTGAACCTCATACGGACGTGATGTATTAGTGTGACATGTATCCCTAGCATGTACCGCTCTGGGAGGAATCAAGCGGAAAATATGATCGAGAAGACGGGGAACCTGTTTTTAAAAACGCTTTATTATTTTTAGGTTACAAAAGGTTGTTACTTAACTTAACTGTTTTGACTTACTGTCCGAACTGTTTCCAAAAATAAATACCTGTACTATTCCTATAAATAAAAGGTAATTAAGAAAATATGGTTTTAATGTATCAATAATTAAAAGGAATTTAAGGTTAAACTAGTCGTTTTAGTATCTAGTAAAAAATATGGTAATAAATAAAGCAAAACAGACGAATATCTACAAGCACTGGAACATCGTATAAAACACATAAAATACCAAACAGAACTTGATGATCTAAACGTACAAATAACCAACAGCATACTCAAGACTACAAAACAAATAGCAACATCGAAAAAAGGCAAAAGAAAAAAAATAAGTAAAGAGGCACAAAATCTCAAGAAACATAGAAAACTATTAAGAAACGATCCTACAAATGACAGATTGTCAAAAATAGACAAAAAAATAAAGAAAAAGATCAGAGAAGACGTCAGACAATAGAGGAACTCGAAAATGAAAGAAACTCTGAAAAAGGAAAAAAGTTTGAAACACTTTAACAAATAAATGAAGGGAGACCTCAAATTATAAAAATTGTAAATAATGATAACCAAGAGATCGTACAAATCAAAGAGATAAAGGAAGCTACAGAGAAATATTATCAAACACAATAGACGAAAATATGGCCACCACCCGGGAAAGAAGAAGGAAATAGAGTGATAGTAAGAAATGTGGGACCTGAAGAAATTCCCGATGTAACAACGGATAAAATAGTGAACGCCCTACAACATATGCACAACAACAAACAACCAGGGGACGGTGGAATAATTATAGAAATGATAAGGTATGGAGGGGCATCGATAATACAATCTCTTCAAGCTCTATTTAACAGGTGCCTTATAGAAAGTAAAATACCAACAGCTTGGGTAAACCGCCTTGATTGTGCTTATTTTTAAGAAGGGGAACAAATTTAAATTGGAGAATTATAGACCCATTTTAGAAAAAAACTGCCGCTTTTGTAGCCTTAAATTCACCTTGGTTATTGTCACTCAAAGAAAAAAATTCGGCAAGGTCTTCGTTAAGTTGAATGACTGCTGTCTGCGGATATTTGTATAAATAGATTATGTTCAGGCGTTCAGAGAAATTGAAAAAATAAGCGTGTTGTCATCTACAAAGCTGTAGATTAGATTCCCAGTCCTTTTAAGCAGATCGGTAATGTAAAGGGAAAAGAGAGTAGGAGGCAGCGCGGAGCATTGAGGCGCCAGTAAAGGTATTAGAAAGAAACCCGTCTGCCACTTGTAAAGAACGCTCTCTGAGGAAACACGAGAGGATCGTTGGTATGAAATCGACGCTGTAGGAAGTTTCTTATATTTTCCTCTTTAATTTTATAAAGTAAAAACCTGTCATGATCCCACTTTACAGTTTTTATGATAATTTAAATAAACTTTGCCGTGAATACCTTTATTATTATTAAAAATGATAAAAATAAACGTAAAATGAAAGGCATAGCTTAAAATATCTTCTCCCCAAATTAAATTAAAATATTTTAAAGCATTTTGATAGGAGGCTTTTAGAGGTTACTGAACTTATCGGTATAACTCTTCTGAATTTCTCCTGGGTCGATAAAAAAAAAGTAAAAGTGATGTTGACGTTTTGCCGTTCATCCTGCCGGCTTCCTCATGGCTTGTTCTGAGAACTGACTTCTTCAAAATCTAGCACGAAAGTGCTTTTTTTTTGTTTATACAAGCGGTTTATACTCGTGGACCCGGTAGAGGACAGGCTGAGCTTCATGGATGATTTGTTTCCAGATTGGTGAGATATAAAAACCAGTGTCACGATTTAGGTTCTTGGGATATTTAGATATTTTGATGGACTCTCGAATCTTCCTAGGATAGAAAAGGAATTTCGTTACAAATATCATGGATCGGTCAAAGAGAGTCTGATGTCATATTTCATGCGGATGGTCTGCAAATGCTGAAGTGAAAAATGTTAGGAAGATGTACTGCCCTTTGTTGTTCTTTAATGCTAGTACATATTTTTCTGCTGGTATCGCCAATATACGTTTTACCATAGCTATATGGGATACTATAGATTCCTTGATTTTCAAGGGAAATCTTATGTTTGACAGATCTGAGATGTTATAAGAGTTTAGGGCACGTAGAGAATCGTGTTTTTATTTTATGTTTCTCTAGATTTTTCGAAATGTGATCTGTAACATTCTTAGTGTATAGAAAGGCTACAGCCCCAAGAGACTGATAGTCTTGACTTATAGTCTTTGGAAATACCTAAAGTAATGTATATTTTTTGAATGGAACATTTTATATCTCGGTACTGGAAATCGTTTGATTGAAGAACCGAAGGTGTTTTATTTCTGATTGAAGAGATTGTCCCTGAGAGAGTGATATACTACTATGAACAAGAAAGTTGACTGAGGTGTTTTTGAGTGGGATGTGAGTGGGCTTTTTGTATTTTGAGTCATATCTGCCTTTCGATTAATAACAAATTTAGAAAAAGGAGCGTATTATTGTTTTCAGAATCAAAGGTGAAGTGGATATTTGGATGCAAAGAATTGAGATGATCGAGAAAACTTTGAAGAAACTCTTGACTGTGGGGCCAAATTAGAAAATGTCATTAATATAACGTTTCAAGCATTACCAGAATTAAAGAACATCAAAAGGCAGTAGGCCTTCGTAACATTTTTTCACTTCATCAGATTTTCTTTGGCCAAACAAAAATCCTTGTAACAAATTTCGTTTCTATCCTGGGAAGAGTCGGAAGTCCACCGAAATATCTAAACATCCCAACAACCTTAATCGTGACACTGGGCTTTACCTATCACCAATCAGGGATCAGATAAAGGCGTATGCAAGCAGAATTAAACCAGTTTCGTGTTTGATTCTGAAGAAGCCGGCAGGTTGATTAGCGAAACGTCAGCATCACTTGTTCAATCGACAAAGAAGAAAGCCAAAAAAATATACCTATTTTAAAATATTCTTCAGATATGGCGCTGCGGTATTTTACAAGAACTTATGCAACATTGCTTTTTAGATTTATTACATTTCCACCAAATTTTCTACGATTCATTTTCGGAAAATCGAAAAATAAGTAGTTCTAGTATTAATGATCCTCTGACGAATAATTTTAATAAATCATCGAAATCGTATGAAGATTGAGTTGGAGAGCAAATTTTGTCCAAAAAGTTGAGGTTTTGCAAGACTATGAGCCGTTCCATGAGCCTTCCCAAAATAATTTAACTTACTTGGCTCGTATCATTTCTTGTATACGCCCTTGCCTTTGTAACCGTCTTTTGGCCGCTTGTAACCTTTGATAACTTTGTTGACTTTCAGAATACTCAGCAGCTAACTGTAGAGCTGATATCCACTGTAACCTAGACATATGGTCTGATGCTCCTAAAAATTATATTTAATTACCTAAGGATCTTCTAATGCTTATATCATATTTCACCAAAGAAATTTTAAATAGTTTTAAATTTTAGTAATGTTGTGATTTAAATCAGATAATACGAGCTATTGGACCATACAGAAGTTTTCACCGCCATATTGATTGCCATATACTTAAATAATCTTTCCTTGTATTTTTTTCAATTCACCGTAATTCATTCTAATAGTGGAATTTTAAGTAAATATTAGAGAAACCATAATTTAATAAGACTTGTTGGACAACTTTTTATAAGATGACTTCGGTGTCTGTCTGTCTGTCACACCCGATTTTTTTCCGAAACTATTTGTCATAGAAAGTTGAAATTTGGTAATAATATAGGAATTGATTGCCTCATCAAAGCCGTGTAGTTTTGAAAGTTAAATTTTGACTTAAAAGGTTAGTTTTGGGGGGTGAAATCGAAAGTGAAAAAAAATTTTTTTACTAGGTCATCGAGTGTGGTGTCAAATGAAAGCTTGTGAAAACACGAGTAAAAAATGTATATATAAAGTAATACTTGCGCACATTTTTCTTTGTATTATTTTTTAAAAAATAGCAAAAAATCGCTGTCCTCCCACCTTATCTCGAAAAGTATTGATCAACAAATTTTGAAAAAATTCTGGAATATTCTCCACGGGGTGTAGATTGAACGAGAATTATCACGAGTGCATTACCTTAATTTATCTGGTATATAAAAAAAAAAATCAAGGTCATTAGTTTTCAGTAAAGATTGGAAACAAACTTTGTTGAAAACTCATTTGTGTTTTGTGAAGTCACTGATCATTTTATACCACTGTAACAAAATTTTTTATTTTTAAAAACAATCAACGTACGGAACACTAATTGTGCAAGTTCAACTTGCACTTGACCGGTTATTTTAATCGTGTATTCGTTAATATTAGTAAAGTAACTAAAGATATTGTTACTAATATATGCAGGATCACTTCTAATAGATAATTGGATAGTAATTATGGACATATGAATAAGATCCCAGAATTAATACATTAGATTGGATTTTAGAACCATATTTGGAAAAAAAAATTCTTTGCAATGAAAAGATAATTTTACAAATAATGACACTATTAAATTAAAATTTATAATAAAATCAGTACATGCGTAGGTAGATTTTTAAAAGTATTTTTAAAATTATTGCGTTTTACGATTTTAGGGAAGAAGCAACGAACCCGTTACACGCTACAGCTTTAAGGCGAAAATTATAACATACCTAATTCAAAATTTCTTTCTGAAGTGTGCAACGTAATTTTATAGCCAGCGGCAGGTTCCACCCTGCATCCCTTTTCGACAGGCAAAGTACCACATTTTTCTCTTTCAGATCTGGTTTTGAAGTAGGTTAGTTCGGAAGGTCTCAGTACAAACCAGTATTCTCTCATTGCAGGAAAAATATAACCTCTTTTAGTCAAATATCTAAAATATGAAATTTTTTTTAGAAAAAAAGAGTGTCGGTATTATAACAATATGAGAGATAAACGCTGGATCATTAAAATCTGCCTTAGCGAGATTCTTAAGGAGGCCATTAGTATAAAATAATTGTATAAGCATCATTTTATGAATAAAACAATTGAGGCACAGGATTGCAGAACTGCCTCTACGCGTGACGCGGTTTCCCTAGTCGGCATGAGAGAGGGTAACGTTGTGAACGCGTCGATCGATGGACAAAATCAATTTACAACGCAATAATCAACTCGTAGTTTTTCTGTTAATAATTAACGAACCA
This sequence comes from Pachyrhynchus sulphureomaculatus, assembly GCA_019049505.1. Taxonomy (NCBI): domain Eukaryota; kingdom Metazoa; phylum Arthropoda; class Insecta; order Coleoptera; family Curculionidae; genus Pachyrhynchus; species Pachyrhynchus sulphureomaculatus. The sequence goes on along the minus strand of CM032455.1, from coordinate 64,983,830 downwards.
AGTTGATTTTTGCGTAGGCTTGTGCGCTTCTTATGGATATAGTCTTTTGATAAAATTGTTTGTTTAATTTGTTATTAACAATGAATAATCTTTACGCTGAAAAATTTCAATATTAATTAAATAATTGGCCAAAATGACCAATGTCAGCTTATTTTTCATACATTTGCGAGTATCATATCAGAAACTCAGGTCAGTATGTTAAGTTTTGCAGCAATGATGTGGATAAATAAACAAACGCGCACGAGCTCTTAGCACACGAGCGCGTTTTCATGCAGCTAATTGCAGTGAAATTTTTTTTTTTTTGAATCCTTTCAGATGCCATAAAAATATATTGTTTTCTTATTTGGTTATTCTATTAAAAAAATCGTTATGGTTTTTTTTTTTCATAATATAACACTGTAGTTGAGTGTGTTTTTGGTAAGGAAAAACACTCATGTTGAGTGTACGAAAAGACGTTCAATTAGTTAAGGGTTTTTTGGAGTCTTTTTTTGAGTATTTTATGTAAGGGTATGTAGATATAGAATATTTCAAGTAAGAATTATAAAAACATATATGTACGCTTTAATATCGTTGTAACAATTTTTTCACCTCAAAACCCATTTGGTTGTACAATTTGGTTTTTAGAAGCGTTTTAAAGGAACATGTAATGATAGATTATTATATTGTATATAATAATAATAATAATAATAATAATAATAATAATGTCTTTATTGTAATTTACAGAGTAAAATCACAAAAGGCGAAATCGAAGCCAGGCTTCCTCATTTAACCTATACATATATATAATAATAACTAAATTTACATATATCAACTAAAAACTAATACATAAATAAACTGTGACACAAATGTTGTCTGAGACATGGTAAAAAACACAATAATACATTTCGACGCAACGGTGACATAAGAGACCGGATCAAAACAGAAAGCAAATCATGCACGGGATGGCAATGTTATCAACATGTTGCGTGCCCTATGTTTAAACGCGGTGGGTTTTAATTGTTTTAAGTCTGCAGGCAACTTATTGTAAGATATTGATATTTGATAGCTAAATGATCGTTCAAATAAAGTTGTTCTATGATAAGGAGGAGTGATGGTAAATTTATGCCTCAAATCTAAAGCATGAGCATCATATCTAAATTTAATTTTCTGATACAAATAATTGGGAATTTTTTTGAAAATTATCTTATTAAATAGAACCAAACTATGTAAATGCCTTCTTTCGCTCATAATTAGCCACCCAATCTCTTTCATTCCAGCACTTAATCCCCTCTCATACTTTCTTATGCCACCAATTAGACGCACACAACAGTTCTGCATACGCTGTATACGTCTGACATCTCGCTCTGCAAGACAGGGTCCATACACAGTGTCGCAGAATGCAAAGTGCGACAGCACCAATGATTCGCACAAGGATTTTTTCAGAGCGGCATTCAAAAGGTGTCGTTGGTTAAAAATAAGTTTTAAATTTGCAAATGCTTCCTGATACAGTGGCTAATATGTTCTGAGAATCTCAATTTAACGTCCAGCCATAATCCCAAGTTCCTGGCAACACTGGAAACCTGTACTGTGTCATTATTTATACTGACATGTATCAGATCCCGATATTGATCCCTACATTGCTCTCGTCCAAATAAAAGTAACTGACTTTTTTTAGGATTCAATTCAAGACAATGGTTTTGCGAAACCTTCCGAAGATGCTCAAGCTCATTCGAAAGTTTATCATTCGCCTCCAGAATTTGTTCGGGTCGAAATGACATATAAATCTGCGTGTCATCTGCATATAGGTGCGTTGAGACGTTCTTCAAGTTGACAGTAAGTTGAGAAGTGTACAATGTGAAAAGTAGAGGCCCAAGGATTGACCCCTGAGGCACACCACACTTAGCGACTACTTGACTTGATTGTTTACGATTAAGTTTTACACGCTGTGTTCTGTTCTCGAGATAGCTCTTAATAAGCCCACAAGCATCTCCCCCAAAGTCAAGAAAACCGAGAATGGCCAAAAGCAAAGTATGATTTATTCGATCAAAAGCTTTCGAGTAGTCCAAGAGCACCAAGGCAGTGAGCTCACCACGGTCCGCTACCGATAGAATATCATCTGTAACTTTGAGAAGTGCAGTAGCACAACTGTGATCCTTGCGAAAACCAGATTGGAAATCTGGTAGGAGCCCGTACCGCTCAATATGCTCCCGCATTTGCCGCTCCATCACTCTCTCAATGACCTTCGACAGCGTTGGCAATATGCTTATGGGCCTAAGATCCTTCAGATCCTTGGGGGAGGTCACCTTCGGAAACGGAATTATAAAGGAAACTTTTCCAAATGTCGGGGAAACAGTTAGTTTCTATACATGAGTTAACTAAATGCACAATAAAAGGAATTATGCGTGGACAACAGTTCAACAACATAGTTATACCAATTCCATCAGTACCCACCGCCCTAGAGCCAATAGAAAAAAGTGCCTGCTCAATCTCACCAGTTGTTGCCACTCTAAAATGAAATGTACTTGTGGCCCGTTTTTTATTTTGTAAATAAAAGTTTAAGGTTTCTGGATCTGGAGCCGAAGAGCCAGCAGCAGTAACAAAAAATGTGTTAATATCTTCTACATTCCCCAAATGTTCAGGAACAGAACTAGATACTTTAGAAGAAATATCCAAATCCCTCAACAATTTCCAATTGTTTTTTGGATTACTAGACCGAAAATTACTTTCTAAATACAACTTCTTTTCATTTTCCGTTGCTAGTGTAACATAATTCCTAAGTCGTCTATAACTTTCCCAATTCTCCAGTGATTTATTTTTCTTATATTTTGTTAAGGCTTTGTTACGAAGACGCATGGCATGCCTTAAGCCCTGATTTAGCCACGGGGCTTTCTTCTTAGTGATACGTGCACTTCTCAAAGGAGCATGAACATTAAATAAGTTAAGTATATATGCATTAAATGTGCATAGTTTTTCGTTTATATTTTGTATATAGAGTATATTATCAAAAGGTATCTCCAAAAGATCGCTGTAGAATTTTCCTTCATCGAAATTTTTAAAGTCTCTATATGCTACCAAAAAATGGTTCAGACTTTGTCACCCGCAGTCTCAGCTCGCACCTAACAAGGAAATGATCAGATACGTCAAGGCATGTGTCAACATTACTGTTCAACACAACGTCACTATTAGAACATATTATAAGGTCAATAAGTGATGCGTTAGTAAGTCCACGCCTGGTAGGTTCATCGATAATCTGCTTCAAACCGTATGCATGCAGTAATGCAAGAAACTGCCGAGTGTACACACAGTCAAGATTAAGCAAATTGATATTGAAATCGCCAAGGCAAATCAAAATTCTCGCACTGCAACAAAAATTTAGACATATTATGTTCGAATTCATCAAAGAAATCGTTAATTCCCTTAAAGCCAGGAGGTCTATACACAACGCCTAAAACACTTTTTATAGCATTAATTTTAAATTCTATCCAGACTTGCTCAGAGGTATCAGATTTTAAGTTACTCAAAATATTAAATTCAATAGAATTACGTACATATAAAAGAACTCCTCCCCCATATTTAAAAAACAAATACCCACACAAAAATTTAGATTGTATTTTAATATATTTTTTTCATGACTTCTCTCTCATTACAGATCATTATCAATCCTAAAAGATGCATTAAATGTATGTTTTTGAGGATTGATAATGATCTGTAATGAAAGAGAAGTCATGAAAAAATATATTAAAGTACAATCTAAATTTTTGTGTAGACATTTGTTTTTTAAACATACAATAATAATTTATCATTACATCTTCCTTTAAACTCTTCTAAAAACCAAATGGTTTTTGAATTTTGGCGTTAAAAATTGTAAGAACGATTTTGAAGCGTGCATATACCTTTTTATATTTTTTACTCTGAAAATTTATATCTACACAGTTACACCATTTAGTTTTCTTATTTGATTTTGCTAGGACAAATTAACATTAATATTTGGTTATTTTATTTTCAAGTGAAATAACCACATAAGAAAATGAAATGTCTTTTTGGCAACTGGAAGCTTTCGAAAAATAAATTTTCACTACGGTTAGCTACATGAAAACGCGCGCGTGCGCTAAAAGCTTGTGCGCGTTTGTTTATTTATTCACATCATTGCTGCAAAAATTAACATAATGATCTGAATTTTTGATATAAAGCTCGCAAATTTATCCTGCCTACTGGGAAACAGGGGTCACGCGTAGGGGCTGTTCTGCAATCCGGTGCCTCAATTTTAGTCAAAAGTGTATATGTTCACTTTTCACAGTACACTGTAAATAACTAAAAGAAATAAAATAAGTGATTCTCAATAACAGACTTGGTTAATCATTCTAAAATTTGTAAGACTTCTTTCCTAGATAAAACATTAAACCTGTGACATAGTGTTTTGTAATTTAAGAAGATCATTTAATGTTAGATCCATCAAACTCTATATCGCTAAACTTGAATTGCAAATATTTATCACTTAGCTGTTTAATACATAATAATAAAAAAAAAGGAAGTTGACCCACATTCAGCATCATCCGCTATATTATAATTTACCAGGTGTACAAGTATGAAATGCGGATTTTTTTTTCTAAAAAAAACATGTTAAATTCGGCAGAATGATAAAAAGTGCTTTATTCAAAGTATGCTCCATCGCTTGTTATACATTTTTCCCACCTTTCGGGCAATTTGTGAATACCACGCCAGTAAAAATCTTCCCCTTTTGCTGCGAACCATTCATCGAGCCACTTTTTCACATCTTCGTACGAACCAAAGCGCTGCTCAGCAAGTGCGTGACCCATCGATGCAAACGAGTGGTAATCGGAAGGAGCCAAGTCTGGTGAGTAAGCCGCATGGGGCAGAACTTCCCAGCTGAGTGCTTCCAACGTGTCACGAACTGGTTTTGCCGTATGTGATGGAGCATTATCATGAAGAAAAATAACTTTGTGGTGCCTCTTTCGATACTCTGGCCTTTTTTCAAGTAGCGAACAGTTCAAATCGGTCAATTGTTGTTGGTAACGTTTAATATTAACCGTTTCCCCAGGTTTTAACAGCTCATAATAGACCACGCCCCCTCTGGTCCCACCAAACACAGAGTATCGTCTTTCTGCCAAAGTGATTTTTTGTGCTTGGGATTCTCAAAATAAATCCACTTTTCATCCCCTGTAACTATACGATGCAAAAACGACTTCCTTTTGTACCGAGCGAGCAAAATATGTGGTACCCATCTACCGGTCTTCTGAATCTTTCTCATTTCTCGTAGCCGATTGGAAACAGCTTGTTCACTAACGCCCAATTGCTCAGCGAGTCCAACAATGTTTGCAATATCACATCTTCGTATTTTTTTGGCGGTTTTCCACGTTCCTTGTCTACAACATCGAAGTCACCACTTTTGAAACGCCGAAACCATCGTTCACACATATCTTGCGATGGAGCATGTTCACCATAAGCTTCTCGAAGTAATCGGTATGATTCAACAGCAGTTTTCTTCAAATCAAAACAAAAAATTAATGCTATCCACGAATACTCTTTGTTCGGTATAAATTTCGACATATTGAACACAACAACACAACACTATGCACACACTTTTCCAATTTATCACTCGTGCGCTTCTGACACTTGTTGATGACACAACAAAATGGCGCAGTGTCAAATCTTTATAGCACAAACTGCATTGGTGCACCAACTGTTGTCTGAAATCCGCATTTCATACTTGTACACCTGGTATACAATTTTTTGAAATATAGACAAAATAAAATTTGAAAGCCCGGTATCGCGTAGATATTTCCATTATTCCAGGCTTTATTAACAGCCTGTATGCATATTATAAAACATGAGAGAGTAGTTAGCTCTAGAAGTATGGAGTAAAAATAATCCTTGATAGCATTATGAGAAAGGATGTCTAAATTTTTCAAGTTTTGTGCGTTACGTTGTTTTCAATTATTTAAAATATTACTAAAAATTACCCCTTTTTGACAACGTCCTCTACAATTTTTTGATAAATATCTGTAATGGCTTCTCTAATAGCTACACTATCTTTAACTCTAGCGAGGCACTTTGATTCAAGTACGGCAATAAACGGCGTCAGTCGAAAGTTACCCATGGAAATACTTAAACTAGTAAAATCCTCTTCATCAAATATGTAACCTAAAGAAGTGGCCAGTGTTTGAGCTATGCTACATACCTAAAAGTTGAAAAATATATTTAATAAAAATAAAGTTAAATGCCTAGTGGCTTGCTACTTTAAAAAAGTAGCTAGCTACAAGTTAAATGCCTAGTGGCTTGCTACATTGAAAAAGTAGCTAGTTAGAAGCTATTCAAAAAAGGAAGTGGTTAAGCTAGGCGATTACTAAGTTACACACAGGCTTCTCGTTTTAAGCTACATTTTAAAATACTGGGGTATATTTAATAGTCTTTTAAAAGACAAGATAAATAACATTTTTTTGCAAAAACAAAAATTTATTTATCAACATAATCTCCATTAAGCTCAATACATTTGGTTCAGTGAGATTCCAATCTTTTCCCCTCCAAGCTAATTTTTGAGGTTAAGAAACAAAAAAAAAACGCTTGGGGCCAAATGGGAGATAAGGGAGGTGGGGACCTATTTCGAAGCCCAACTCGTGCACTTTTGCCATTGCAACGACCGATGTGTGAGCAGCTGCATTGTCCTGGTAAACGAGCACTTTTTTGCATGCTAATCATCGTCGCTTTTGCTTCAACTCACTAAGCAAACGGTCCAATAACGTTGCGTAATAACAGTCAGTCCCTGTTATAAGCCTTTTCCAAAAAGTCAAACATGATAATATCCTGTGTGTCGCAAAAAAAAGTTGCCATCGCTTTTCCGCTGATAAAACTATTTTCGCTTTTTTTGGTGCACTTTCACCTTCACCAACCCACTGTTTGAGTGCCGTTTTGTCTCCGGGGTGTAATGATGCATCCACGTTTCGTCTAGAGTCACAAAACGACGGCAGAAGTCTTTCGGATTACGCTACAACTTTTCCAAACATGATGTTGAAATGATCTTACTCGTACGTTTTTGGTCTAAAGTCAACAAACGCGGCACCCATTGCGCACACAGCTTCTTCATTTTAGAAATTCATGTAGGATAATATATACCCGTTTACACGAGATGCCTACCATCTCAGCAATCTCACGAAGCCTAAAGCGACGTCGTGACATACGCTTAATGCGTCGATCTTCCATCCTAGTAACATAAATTTTATTGAACATTTCTTCAGAAGAAACCTCAATCGGGAGTCCTGAGGTGCATCATTTGCAGTGCGTGTACGGCCACGTTTATCGGATAAGTGGTTCTCGAGTGATAAGCGCACTAATGGACAGAAAGACAGACAGACAAAGAGACGTTGCATCTATTCTATAATATATATAAAATGCAACATATCTCTGTCTGTCTATTTGTCCGGTAGTGCGGACTTGACAACCGCTTATCCGATTTACACGTTTTTTTTTTGTAAATTCATACGTTTATTCTCTAGCCAGGTTATCTATAATCTTTTATAATATATATAAAAATACAACGTCTCTCTGTCTGTTTGTCTGCTTGTTCGTTAGTGCGCTTATCACTCAAGAACCACTTATCCGATTTACGTGTTTTTTTTTTTAATTCATACATTTGTTCTCTGGCCAAGTTATTTATAATCTTCTATAATATATATAAAATGCAACGTCTGTCTGTCTGTCTGTCTGTCCATTAGTGCGCTTTTCACTAGTGTTCCCTGGCCATGTTATAGGATATATTTTACGTTAGGAAATATAAGGAATAAGCAGTGACGATAATAGTGTGTCAAGTCGGAAAAGAGTTTGCCGGTAACGCGTTCTCTTGCCATACACTGCCTAAACCATTAAATATGGAACAATATCATGTAGTAGAGAATATAATATATAAAATGCAACGTCTCTCTGTCTGTCTGTCTGTTCGTTAATGGTGCGCTTGTCACTCGAAAACCACTTATCCGATTTACGTGTTTTTTCTTATTCATACATATGTTCTCTTTCCAGGTTATATAATATATAATATATATATATATATATATATAAATATATATATATATATATATATATATATATATATATATATATATATATATATATATATAATGCAATGTCTCTCTCTGTGTGTCTGTCTGACCGTTAGTGCGCTTATCACTCGACAACCACTTATTCGATTTACGTGTTTTTTTTAGATTTATAATTATGTTCTCTGGCCCGGTTATGGGATATATTTTATTACGTTAGGTAATATAAGAAATAAGCAGTGACGATAATAGTGAATCAAGTCGGAAAAATGTTTGCCGCTAGCGCACTCTCTTGCAATACGCTGCTTAAACCGTTAAATATGGAACAATATCATGTAACAAAGAATACAATATACATAAAATGCTGTCTGTCTGTCTGTCTGTCTGTCCGTTAGTGCGCTTATCACTCGAGAACCATTTATCCGATATACGTGTTTTTTTATAGAATACATATGTTCTCTGGCCAGGTTATATGATATATTTTATTACGTTAGGTAACATAAGGAATAAGCAGTGACGATAATAGTGAATCAAGTCCACGCGAGCGGAGCCGCGGGCACGACTAGTTTTATATATAATATAGATTATAGATTATTAATATTATTATATTTATATATATTAATGATTACACAGCCCCACAAAAAAAAAAAGTGGGGTATACTTTTGATGCGATATATCAGATCCGTAGTATTTTTGCCCGCTGATCACGAATCTGACGTCAGAATATCGCCATCACATCTCAATTTTTTTCTAACCTCAAAAAATAGGTAAAAATTAGTAAAAATTAAGAAGAATATACTCCTAAAAAATTGATTCAAGTTTTTTCATGAATCCAAAGATGTATTAATATGTATTCGGGCACGCTAAGTTAATATTCATCGGTTGGATTGAGCCATACAGTTCTATTTTCTTTCTAACCTCAATAAATCAGACAGATATAGTGCTTCTCGAATGCAAAAACGAATTCAAATTAAAATTCAACCGATCCTTACCAAATTTGGTACACGGGGATTTTTTGGGTCGCTGATCACGAATCTGAGGTTGGATTTGCAAAATTCAAGATGGCAGATGTTTTCACGCCATTTTGAACGCCGAGAAAATTCATCGGTCGATTTTTATTCTTCTACCTGCATCCAGGGCACCTCCACGTGGTGACGGTGGGCAACGGTGTTACTCCACTAGTCGGCAGAGTCCCTGGATAACGGCTTAGATGCCGTCATGGCAGGTAGAAGAAAGAGAATTACGATGCAGGGACTCGGAAACCCAGTATCGGCGGTTGGTCAGGGTGGGAAAGCGGGCCCGCAGCCGTCGTCATCCAGCGACCGTAGCTCTTCATGTGTGGGTGACTTGGCTCATGTAGAGTATAATGCTACAAGAAAACGGTCTCACGGTACAAGGACTTTTCATAAGTGCGATAAAAACAGTGATTCATTTTGTTATATTTGCTGTCAACACGTATTGAGTAAAATGGGGTCACCGATAACGGATAAGATTAAAACCTCATATAAGGATTGTTTTAACATTGAAATACAGCACCAGGATACGGATTGGGTTCCCCACATCATTTGCAGTTCTTGCTAAATAATGTTGTACATCAATAAGAAGGCGATTAAATATTCCAGACCAGCAATATGGAATAGACCATACAGTGAAAATGATTGCTACTTTTGTATGAATGTTGTATCTAGGCATAACCGAAAAAATTAAAGCACTATTACTTATAACGATGTTTCGACAGTAACAAGACCAACTAAACTAATTCCGCCTCCTGAACCTCTTGATGCTGATGTTATGGAAACAAATGATTTCACCTTATCAGTTCATGCCGAAAACATTGAGACTGTCGAAAAAGATTCAAACACTGTTACTAATGAATGTTCTAGTGACAATCTATCATATACTAGTGACACAGATAAAGAATTTCTACCATACAACCGTAAACCAGAACCAATACTCGTATCGCAGTCAGAACTTAGTGATCTAGTCAGAGATTTAGGCTTATCCAAAGATGGTTTAGAGAATCTTGCTTCCTTTTTAAAGAAAAGACATTTACTTAAGCCAGAAGCTACGATTTCTTATTATAGAAACAGAGATGAAGAATTTCGAAAATATTTCACAATGGACGAGGAATTGTCACTTTCATATTGTACCGATGTAAAAGGTCTAATGGATGAATTTCAAAATAACTCAACTAAAATTAAGGCAGGCATATTTGACGGGCCACAAATAAGAAAATTGTTTCAAGATTCATTATTTGTTACTAAAATGAATAAAGTTGAAAAAGCTGCTTGGCTTAGTTTTAAAGAAGTCGCAACAAACTTTTTGGGAAATAATAAAAGTCCTAAGTACAAAGAAATAGTCGAGAAAATGGTAAAAAATTTTCAAACATTAGGTTGCTTAATGAATCTAAAATTACATTTCCTGGACTCCCACATCGATGATTTCCCAGATAATCTTGGTGACTACAGTGAGGAGCAAGAGGAACGTTTTCACCAAGATCTGAAAATCATAGAAAATCGGTATCAAGGACGATGGGATGACCATATGCTAGCGGACTATTGCTGGTCGCTAAAAAGAGAAACAAGTCCTCAAAAGCGTTTGGGCAGAAAGCCTTTGAATAGGTCATTCGCGGAAAAAAGAACAGGATACAGCCAAAAAAAGGAAAGTTAAGCGCGGGTCTAACCTTCGCAATTCTAGGGCTTAAGGGTCTACTATTTGAGAGTATATGGTTTAAAAGTCCTGGTTTTGAGTTTATTGGGTCTCATTTTTAAAGTTACAGGGTTGTTGAGGGCTATTTTTTGAGGTTACAGGGTGTGGGAGTCTAAGGTTTCAGGGTTTAGGGTTTAAGAGTATCAGGTTTGAGGATTCCCCAACTGTATACCAAATTTGGTAGGAATCGGTTGGTTTTCAAAAATTTTGTCCGCCATCTTGGATCCGCCATTTTGAATTTTGCAAATCCGACCTCAGATTCATGATCAGCAACCCAAAAAACCCCCGTGTACCAAATTTGGTAAGAATCGGTTGAATTTTAATTTGAATTCGGTTTTGCATTCGAGAAGCACTATTTCTGTCTGATTTATTGAGGTTAGAAAGAAAACAGAACTGTATGGCTCAATCCAACCGATGAATATTAGCTTAGCGTGTCCGAATACATATTAATACATCTTTGGATTCATGAAAAAGCTTGAATCAATTTTTTAGGAGTATATTTTTCTTAATTTTTACTAATTTTTACCTATTTTTTGAGGTTAGAAAAAAATTGAGATGTGATGGCGATATTCTGACGTCAGATTCGTGATCAGCAGGCAAAAATACTACGGATCTGATATATCGCATCAAAAGTATACCCCACTTTTTTTTTGTGGGGCTGTGTTATTATTATATAACGTGGAAAGAGAACATATATATGAATAAAAAAAAACACATAAATCAGATAAGTGGTTTTTGAGTGATAAGCGCACTAACGAACAGACAGAGAGAGATTGCATTTTATATATATTATGTTCTTTGCTGCATGATATTGTTCCATATTTAATGGTTCAGGCAGTGTATTGCAAGAGAATGCGCTAGCGGCAAACTTTTTTCCGACTTGATTCACTATTATCGTCACTGATTATTATGTTATCTAACGTAATAAAATATATCCTATGTTACCCAAGGTAATAAAATATATCCTATAACCTGGCCAGGGAACAAATGTATGTTTAAAAAAGGCACGTAAATCGGATAAGTGGTTCTCGAGTGATAAGCTCACTAACGGACAGACAGAGAGACATTGCATTATATATAATAATAATAATAATCATTTATTAGTTCCAAGAATAACAATAGTTATAAACACAAAATGGCATGGAACATTGTACAAAGAACAAAAAGATAAAAGGACATTCACAAAATACATACATATGTTTATGACAAAAACAAAAGGCTCAGAAGACATCATTAAAGACAGTCAACGGAAGATAAAAGCATCCTTAACAAGTAGCAATAAAATTAACATTTTTATTCATACGTTAAGACATACAAAAATAACTTTTACGGACAGACCAACAATAATAAGCACAGGAAAATACAACAAAACTATTTACCTTCTACTAACAGGCAACCCAATGTCGGGACACTTTGAGCTTCTGACACCACAAAACATTGAGAACATTCCAGACAACAGCAGACCAATAAAAGAAGCATCGGGCGAGCGATGTAACGGTCGAGGACGTCACGGGAAATGGCAGCTCGACCAAAACGATGAAGACCAGGCAACCCAAAATGGACCTGCCAAAAGTGTTGTGTCGACGACTAAGCCGACATCCACCAAGGTGGGAAAATCACAGCAACGCATGAGTTGCACCACAGGAATCAACGAACACGCCATGCGTTGCTGTGATGAAAACACAAAACCTGACAAAGAAATCACTGAGAAGAGAATCACTCGCAGCTTGGACCCACCACCATCAATACCAAGCGCAACCGACCTAGATGCGGAACAAACACAACCTCCAAAGCCAGGCCAGGGCCCGTATGTTTTGCAAGGACAACATGCAACTACCAAGGCTGGCAAACCAAGACAGCGGTTAAAGTGGACGGATAAGATAAACAGGACGGTGATGCGTTGTTACTACACCGCCACCAAACTCGAAACAATAACATCGGGCTACAGACCGGAACTGCACAGACTTTTCTTGACCGAATATCCACATCTGCAATTACTTGTTTCAGAACAGAGAGTAATAGACCAAAAAAGAGTTATTACCAAGAACAATCGCCTCACACCTTTCGAATTGCAAACCATCAAGGACACAGTGGCTATTGAACTGAACACAGACCAACCACCAGCCTCACACACACAACCACCCAGTCGAACACAACACGTCCCACCACCCAGGAGGAGCATAACGCAAAATAATATTGCGAGTACCGCGCAACACCATATCACAGACAACAAAATGAATCACTCGCCACCCTCAACAACATCCACACATCACCACGAATCACCTCTCATACAAACACTCAAAGCAAAGATGGAGTCACATCTAGTTCGATGGTCAGGCACCGACCCCACAGCAAGAAATCCCATCCCTCGTTTAATCTTCAGAGCACGCAACCAATTCTCAACACACTAAACAAGCACATAATACCTCAGTATATAACAGACTTAAGCACAATCGAAGACATTCACACAATAATATACGCAGCAGCAATCACCACTCTAACACAAAATAATCAAAAACTCCCTCAACGACAAGGAAACCCCAACAGGACAAAACCAAAATTCAAATGGCAAATAAGAATAGAAAACAAAATCAACAACATCAGAAGAGATCTAGGACATCTTACCCAGTTTATAAGCGGGAACGCGTCCAAACGTGTCACACAGGGGGGTAAACAAGATCAAATCTAAGTCTCCCAACAGAACACTGCCATAAATCCTCTATACCTTGAAACAAAAACTATCTGTATATGCCGCAAGACTCCGTAGATACAAAGAATCAAACGAGAGGAAAGACACACCAACAACCTCTTCCGAAGAAGCGAAAAACAGTTCTACCAGAAAACTATGTACAACAAACAGACAGCAGTGACTGAACTACCAAACAAGCAAGAACTCACAGATTATTGGAAAAGTATCTGGTCAGAACCCAAACTACACAATAATAACACCCCCTGGATCAAAGCCGAAGAAGACAAACATAAACATGTGACAGAACAAGAATATTCCACATTAAATACACAAGAAATTACAGAAACTATCAAACACACACACAACTGGAAATGTCCTGGAATAGACAATATACAAAACTTCTGGTACAAACAGTTTACCACCACACACGAAGCACTCACACACCAAATCAACAAAGCCATTCTACAACCACACACATTTCCCACTTTCCTTACACAAGGAATAACATACGTTAAACCCAAAAGCTCAGACACCACAAACCCGTCAAACTACCGACCTATCACCTGTCTTCCAACCCTATACAAAATTATCACAGCCGCAATTTCCAAGAAAATAGAACAACACCTAACAGACAACAATATTCTCACAGAAGAGCAGAAGGGATGCAGGAAAAATAGTCGAGGATGCAAAGAGCAGCTGATCATAGATAGCGTGATTATGGGACAAACCAGAAAAGAACACAGAAACCTTCACATCGGTTACATAGACTATAAAAAAGCCTTCGACTCCATACCCCACAGCTGGTTAATCAGAGCCCTAGAAATCTATAAAATCAACCAACACCTCAGGCAATTTCTCGCGCAAATTATGAAAACATGGAAAACCAAAATATGCCTAGAAACACAAACCGAACGCATCCAAACAGAAGAGCGGGGTATATTTCAGGGAGACTCGCTCAGTGCTCTATGGTTTTGCCTCTGTCTCAATCCACTCTCAAATATACTTAACAGAACAGAGCATGGCTTCAATATCAGACACCAAAAAGTGAATCAACATAAAATAAACCACCTCCTATATATGGATGACATAAAACTCTACGCTGCTACAAAAACACAGCTGAAAGAACTCCTCAAAATCACAGAAATATTCACCTTAGATGTCAATATGGAATTTGGTATAAATAAATGCAAAGTGCTCCACATCAACAAAGGCCAATGGAAGTGCCACCATGAGACAGAAACCATCAACAATGAAACACTCGATAACATGTTCGACAAAGAAACATACAAATATCTAGGCTTCCAACAAAGCACCAAATTCAACCACACTCACATCAAAACAGAGCTCAGAACCGAATTCAAAAACAGACTGACGAAACTTTTACAAACAAAACTCAACTCTAAGAATCTCACTAAAGCCATCAACACGTTCGCTATACCTATACTCACATATTCATTTGGTATCATCAAATGGTCACAAACAGACATAGAAAATATTCACATCCTTATACGATCTCAATTCACTAAATACAGGAAATTACACCCCAACGCATGCAAAGAAAGACTTACCATCGAGAGGAAAGCAGGAGGAAGAGGAATCATAGGCATCAGATCACTACACACAAAACAAATACAAGCACTTAGGAAATTCTTTCAGAGCAAGCAAACCAGCCTCCACACAGCGACAGTGAAAGCAGACAAAAACTACACACCTCTCGACTTAGCCCGAGCAGACCACTCAGCAGATACACACAGTCACGTCCAATTAGAACAGGAAAAGATGAAAACGTGGTCAGAGAAAACACTCCACGGAAAACACAGATACCACATAGAACAAGACCACGTAAATAAAAAACAATCATACACTTGGTTACAGGATGGGCAGCTATTCCCTGAAACAGAAGGCTTCTTACTTGCCATCCAGGATAAAGTCATATTAACCAGAAACTACCAGAAGCATATCATCAAAGACCCAACTATTGCAGAGGACAGATGTAGGAAATGCCACCAGCAGAAAGAAACGATCGAACACATAACAAGCGGATGTAAAATATTAGCCGGAACGGAATACACAGCCAGACATGACTCAGCGGCAAAAGTAGTTCACCAAGCACTAGCCACAACATACAAGCTCATAGAAAACACAGATCCCTACTACAAATACACACCAACATCCGTACTTGAAAATAAAGATTACAAACTCTACTGGGACATCAGTATCCATACAGATAAAATAGTCTCCGCCAATAGACCCGATATTACTTTTCAGTGCAAAAAAGAAAAAGTCACCTATCTAATTGACATAGCTGTCCCCAACGACACAAACATCCAAACGAAATACACAGAAAAAATTTCCAAATACACAGACCTTGCAACGGAAATAAAAAGGCTCTGGAAACAAGAAAAAGTCATCATTGTCCCCCTCATTATATCAGCCACAGGCCTTACACCAATAACATTCACACCACACTTGGTACAATTGGGACTCAACACAAACATACACAAAAACATTCAGAAGTCAGTGATTTTGAAAACATGTAACATTGTCAGGTCATTCCTTAATACACAATGGTAATAGCGTTTGTGCTGACTTGGCTTTGGCCCGTCAGCCAAACATGGAACCACATTGACCAAATGTGATAAAGAAGAACTTTTTTGTAATAATAATCATTTATTAGTTCCAAGAATAACAATAGTTATAAACACAAAATGGCATGGAACATTGTACAAAGAACAAAAAGATAAAAGGACATTCACAAAATACATACATATGTTTATGACAAAAACAAAAGGCTCAGAAGACATCATTAAAGACAGTCAACGGAAGATGAAAAGCATCCTTAACAAGTAGCAATAAAATTAACATTTTTATTCATACGTTAAGTCTGTCTGAATCACTAAAGAAACTGTCTATGGCTTTTGATAATAAAAACTTCCGTATCTTTGTTTTGGTTCTTACTTGCGGTAATTTTCGAACGCTCTCTGGAAAACTATTAAATATTTTAATGGAAGAATATTGTACACCTCTTTGGATATAACTAAAATTACACTTCTCAATTACAAGATCTGTTTTATATCTAGTTTCATGATTATGTCTGTTTTGCGCATTTTCAAAGAAATCCTTGTTAATACGAACAAACATAAAGGAGTCCAATATATACATACTAGTTAAAATTAAAAGGGATTTACTGACAAAGACATTCTTACAGCTTTCACGATAATGCATCTTAAAAGTAGCTTTGATAAATTTTTTTTTGTAATTTAAAAATTTTGTCTACTTGGGGAGAATTTCCTTAAAAAATCAAACTATACCTGAACCTGGACTGCACGTAAGCATAATAGGCCGTCAAGGCAGCATCAACGCCCATATTATTTGATAAGATTCTCAGTGCATAACAATATTTAGAGAGACCAGCCGCGACATTCTCTACATGCTGTCTCCAATCAAGTTTAGCATCAATATTGATGCCCAGCAGAGACAGATGCTGAGATGTTTGAATATCGCTACTCTTGTAAGGAAACGTCAGAAAATGATCAACCCTTCTGCCAAAAAACCAGACACTGTGTTTTTGAAACATTCAGTAGAAGGTCATGGGTTGTAAAATAACGATCTAGAATTTCACAAGCTCTCCCTACATCAGCGACTATCTCCTGTGGAGTGTCACCACTAAAGATCAGGGTTGTGTCGTCCGCATATAGAACTGTAAACTTTCCTGTAATGTTAGGCAATTCGTTTGTATAAAGTATATAAAGCGGCGGGCCTAAAATAGATCCCTGAGGTACACCCCTCGTAACAGCGATCCTGTCTGAAAGAAAAGACCTGCCATAATTATCAGTCTCCATCACTTGCTGAGTGCGATTATTCAAGTAAGAGGCGATTAACTTGCATTTCCCCTAATAACCAGGTGTTTCAATTTTATGCATAAAGTCTTATGATTGACATCATCAAAGGCTTGTCAGATCAATACACATTGCCATAGTTATCTTTCCACTATTTAGTGAATCCAGAACATTCGACAATGCCTGATAAATGGCTGTTATGGTGGACTTTCTCTTTATAAAGCCGTTTTGATTGGATGCAATCGTCGAGTGCCTCTCCAAGAATCCAAGAAATCTCCCATTGATAATCCTCTCAAAGATTTTTCCAACATTAGACAGAAGAGATATCGGTCTGTAGTTTTTCTCATCATTTACTGCTCCTTTCTTAAGGATTGACTTTAGAATGGCATTTTTTAAGAGATCAGGATATATACCCTGCTCAAGACACAAATTAATGATAAACGACAGTGGCTCAGATATTATTTCTGCAGTTTCTTTAAGTATATTTACTGGTAAAGTATCATCTCTAACTGATTTTTTATTTTTTAGAGATTTGGTTACAGAAAAGACCTCGGGAACCGTCGTTGGCATTAGAAATATAATATTGAAATTTTTATTTTCAGATGACGATAACTGAAATCCACCGACACCCAGATCATCATTTATTCTGGGACACGCGTTTATAAAGTATTTATTTGTTCAGATGATTTACAATTTTAAAAGGATTGTTAAACCTGTGTGAAAAATTATCAAGAATTGTCTTTGGTGGATGATCGATTTTTGTTATATGTTTAACCAAATGCCAAGTCGCTCCAATCTTATTTTCGGAATCATTTATAAAAATTAGTTTGTGATTGTTTTTTAGCTTCCTTTATAACTACATTTAATATTTTGCAATAATTTTTATAGTATATATCAGTAATTTCCCCCCTTATTCTCTTAAAATAAAGCTGACGCTTTCGTTTACAAGATATTCTAATGCCATTCGTTATCCAACCGTTTTTACACTTATTTTCATTACATTTCTTTATTGGAAAGATTTTGCCGAAATAATTCGAGAACAAACTCAGAAATGCGCTGAATGTCCCGTCCACAGTACCAGCATCATAAACAGTAGACCAGTCAATGCCCTCCAATTCCCGCTTAAAGTGCAGAACCTTGTTCCTCGGAAAAAACCCTCCTAAACGTAAATGTGGGTTCATTTCTATTACTATTTAGGTCACTAAGAACAATTATCTGTGCATAATGGCCAGAGAGCGCCGAATTCAAAACATAAGCTGAGAGAACATGCTCAGAGTTACAAAATATGTTATCCAAAAGAGTTGCGGAATGTCCGGTGTCACGAGTGGCTTCAAAAATACATTGGCTTAAGTTATACCTGTTAAACATATACAATATTTGTTTTATGTTGTTATTTTCTAATTCGAGGAAGTTGAGATTAAAATCGCCCGAGATAATCAGCCTATGCTTTGAATATCTATCACAAACATACTCGAACACCTGTTCAAGCCTTTCTAAAAATATTTCATATGTTCCAAGTCCTCTGCGATATACATACAGTATGGCTACCTTGAAAGCCTGACTATAGTCCGAAGCGAGTTCAATTTCACCCTCAATGCTAAGGGCACAGACAGCATTCTCATCCGTAAAATCACTATCACAAACACAGTAAACACACGCACCCACGTGCTTCAAAGTACTCCTGCAAAAGCATGAAATCAGTCTATATCCATTAATTTTCACAAAATCCGTTTCACCTTGTTCCAGCCAGTGCTCAGTAAATAACAGAGCATGTGGTTTTGACTCCAATCCCTCCAGAAAACATTCGATTTCCAACGTTTTATTTCTAATGAATTGTATATTCTGATGCATCATCCTCAAAGTTCCACTCCCTGGACCAGGCACTAAGCTCTCAGACTTGAGCTGCAATATGTTATCATTTTGAATTTTCGTTTTTTCTTTCCCCTGCAGCCAAACATACGTGGGACATTTTATAACATAGGCTGCATGAGCAGTATCCAAATTCAGCTTATATTTCTCGTTGCGTATCCTACAATTTGTACAATTCATTACCGTTTTGTTGCAATTGCAAGTCTCACGACCCGCCCTTTCGCAATATATACATGTTTTTTTCGTTACGTCACTCCCTCGATGTATGATTATACTGATTACAGTTATAACATCGAACAAGTGCGACATACTCAAAACACCTATATGATTTGCATCCCAGAAAAAGTTTGCCCTCACCCTCAGTAATTACACGACCAGAAGTTTTGGCATCACATTCTATTATGGCTAGGAAAGTTCTAACCATCTTCTTTATAACCAGCAGCTTTAACTTGCTCTCTTCTGTTACGAGTTTTGAATTTCGAAGCTTTAGATTCTTGATATATATATATATATATATATATATATATATATATATATATATATATATATATATATATATATATATATATATATAAAATATATACTAGCCGGGCCCGCGGCTCTGCTCGCGTGGACTAGATTCACTATTATCGTCACTGCTTATTCCTTATGTTACCCAACGTAATAAAATATCTCCCATTATTTCTCCTTATCTCCCAATATTTCTCCTTATTTCCCATTATCTCTACATAATTTCCATTATCTAGGCTTATCTCTGCTCATCTCCCATTATTTCTCCGTATCTCCCATTATTTCTCCTTATCTCCCATTATTTCACCATAACTCCCATTATCTAGACTTATCTCTGCTTATCTCCCATTATCTCTCCTTATCTCCCATTATTTATACTTATCTCCATTATCTCACCTTATCTCCCATTATCGAGGCTTATCTCGACTTATCTCCCATTATTTCTCCTTATCTCCCATTATCTCACCTTATCTCCCATTATCTAGGCTTACATCGAATTATATAGAACATATGTATAAATTTATAAAAACACGTAAATCGGATAAGTGGTTCTCGAGTGATAAGCGCACTAACGGACAGACAGACAGACAGAGAGACGTTGCATTTTATATATATTGTATTCTTTGCTACATGATATTGTTCCATATTTAATGCTTTAGGGAATGTATTGCAAGAGAACGCGCTAGCGGCAAACTTTTCTCCGACTTAATTCACTATTATCGTCAGTGCTTATTCCTTATGTCACCTAATAAAATATATCCTATAACCTGGCCAGAGAACATACGTATGGTTAAAAAAAAGCACGTAAATCGGATAAGTAGTTCTCCGGTGATAAGCACACTAACGGACGGACAGACAGACATACAGACAGACGGACAGAGAGACATTGCATTTTATATATATTATAGATATTCTCTGCTACATAATATTGTTCCATATTTAATCGTTTGAACTGTGTACTGCAAGAGAACGCGCTAGCGGCAAACTTTGTCCGACTTCATTTACTATTATTGTCACTGCTCATTCCTTATGCTACCTATCGTAATAAAATATAGCCTATAATCTGGCCGGAGAACATATGTATGTTTTTAAAAAAAAAAGTACGAAAATCGGATAAGTGGTTCTCCAGTGATAAGCGCACTAACGGACAGACAGACAGAATACGTTGCATTTTATATATATTATAGATGTAATAAAATATATACCTATAACCTGGTCAGAGAACATATGTATGAATTTAAAAAAATCACGTAAATCGGATAAGTGGTTCTCGAGGGATAAGCGCATTAACGGACAGACAGACAGACAGACAAACATTGCATTTTATATATATTATAGATATAGATTATTATTATTATTATATAACCTGGCCAAAGAATATATGCATGAATTTAAAAAAAGACAGGTAAATCGGATAAGTGGTTCCCGCGAGATAAACGCACTAATGGACAGACAGACAGACAGAGAGACATGGCATTTTATATATATTATAGATTATACATTACAGATATTCTTTGCTACATAATATTGTTCCATATTTAATGGTTTAGGCTGAGTATTGCAAAGGCACGCGCTAGCGGCAAACTTATTTCCCACATCATTCACTATTTTACGTCACTGCTCATTCCTTATGCTACCTATCGTAATAAAATATAGCCTATAACCTGGCCGGAGAACATATGTATGTTTAAAAAAAAAAAGTACGAAAATCGGGTAAGTGGTTCTCCAGTGATAAGCGCACTAACGGGCAGACAGACAGACAGAATACGTTGCATTTTATATATATTATAGATGTAATAAAATATATACCTATAACCTGGCCAGAGAACATATGTATGAATTTAAAAAATAACGTAAATCGGATAAGTAGTTCTCGAGGGATAAGCGCATTAACGGACAGACAGACAGACAGACAAACATTGCATTTTATGTATATTATAGATATAGACTATTATTATTATTATATAACCTGGCCAAAGAATATATGCATGAATTTAAAAAAAGACAGGTAAATCGGATAAGTGGTTCCCGCGTGATAAACGCACTAATGAACAGACAGACAGAGATACATTGCATTTTATATATATTATAGATTATACATTACAGATATTCTTTGCTACATAATATGTTATTGTTCCATATTTAATGGTTTAGGCTGTGTATTGCAAAGGCCCCCGCTAGCGGCAAACTTATTTCCGACATCATTCACTATTTTACGTCACTGCTCATTCCTTATGCTACCTATCGTAATAAAATATAGCCTATAACCTGGCCAGAGAACATATGTATGTTTTAAAAAAAAAAGTACGTAAATCGGATAAGTGGTTTTTCAGTGATAGGCGCACTAACGGACAGACAGACAGACAGACAAAGAGACGTTGCATTTTATATATATTATAGATATATAACATATATATATATATATATATATATATATATATATATATATATATATATATATATATATATATATATATATATTATAGATAACCTAGACAGAGAACAAATGTATGCATTAAAAAAAATCACGTAAATCGGATAAGTGGTTTTCAAGTGATAAGCGGACGACAGACAGACAGAGAGATGTTGCATTTTATATATATTATAGAAGATTACAGATAACCTGGCCAGAGAACAAATGTATGAATTAAAAAAAAAAAAAGTCGGATAAGTGGTTCTCAAGTTATAAGCGCACTAACGAACAGACAGAGAGACGTTGCATTTTTATATATATTATATACTTTGCTACATGATTGTTCCATATTTAATGGTTTAGGCAGTGGATTGTACGAGAACGCGCTAGCGGCAAACTTTTTTGCGACTTGATTCACTATTATCGTCACTGCTTATTCCTTATGTTACCTAACGTAATAAAATATAGCATATAACCTGGTCAGAGAACATATGTATGTTTAAAAAAAAAAAGCACGTAAATCGGATTAGCGATTCTCGAGTGATAAGCACACTAACGGATAGATAGACAGACAGGTAGAGAGACGTTGCATTTTATATACTATATATAATAGTTATATATAGTTAATACAAATTATCGACGAAACCAAGGAGGCACACAATCAACGGATTAGAAACAAACTTCTCGCTTGTCCCAACAATTCCAGGTCCTTTTGGTCAGTCGCTAAGGCAGTTAGTCAAAATTTCACCAAATCCACCATACCACCACTCACACGGCCAGATAATTCTATTGCAACGACACCTGTTGAGAAAGTGAACTTGTTGGCTGAACTCTTTGCTTCACATTCTACTGTCGATTTCCAAGGAAAAACACCACCTAATATTCCCATAGTGCAGTCAAGGATGCCCGATATTGTCTTCAGGCAGCGTATCATAAAGCGTATTTTGATGAAGCTAGACACCAAAAAGGCTTCTGGCGCTGACGGAATACCTGCCATAGTTCTCAAAAACTGTGCGAGGGAACTAACACCAGTTTTCTGTAGACTTTTCAACCTATCTTACAGAAAGGGAATATTTCCTTTCTGCTGGAAATGTGCCACAGTTCAGCCAATACCTAAAAAAGGCAAGAAGACCTTGCCAAATAACTACCGACCAATCGCACTGCTTTCAATAATATCGAAAGTCATGGAAAAGGCTATCAATCAGCATCTTCTAAAATATCTTGAAGGATTTAACATTATTAGCGATCACCAATATAGCTTTCGTAAAAATAGATCAACATGAGATCTCCTGACTTATGTAACACATGTTTGGAACAACGCAATTGAACACTTTGGAGAATCTCGAGCGGTTGCTCTTGACATATCCAAGGCATTCGACCGTGTTTGGCACGATGAGCTGTTGGCTAAGCTGCATTTTTGTGGTATGTCTGAAAAGTTCTGTTTGTGGCTCTCATGTTTCCTCAGAGAGCGTTCTTTGCGAGTGGCAGTCGACGGATTTCTTTCTAACACCTTCACTATGAACGCCGGTGTACCCCAAGGCTCCATACTGTCTCCTACTCTCTTTCTCATTTATATTAACGATCTGCTGGAAAAGACCAAGAATCCAATCTACAGCTTTGCAGATGAGAGTACACTTATCTCTTCATTCACTTTGAACGCTCGGACATCGACTACTCAGACGAATATCCGCAGACAGCAGGAAGTCATTCAATTTAACAAAGACCTGGAAGAAATTCTATCTTGGGGTGACAGTAACCAAGTGGAATTTAACGCTACAAAAACCCAGACGGCAGTTTTTTCTAAAAAAGTTAACGTTGCTGAACCCGACATAGTTATGTCGGGGCACTCCATTCCTCTAACATCGTCACTCAATTTGTTGGGCGTTAATTTGGGAGCAAATATGTCCTGGCATGAACATGTTGCAGGCATAGCAAGGAAAGCTTCTCAGAAGTTGGGAATATTATTTCGAACCAGAAAGCTTTACACTTCAAAACAACTTTTAATTCTTTACAAAGCTCAAATTCGACCAACTATGGAATACTGCTCCCATGTTTGGGGATCCGCTCCCAAACATACACTGCATTTGTTGGATTCTATTCAGAGAAGAGCTGTTCGTCTGATTGGAGACCCGGAACTGACAGGTGGCCTTGATTCGCTGGAACATTGAAGAACGGTTGGCGACTTGAGCCTATTCTACAAGTATTTTCATGGAAAGTGTTCGAAGGATGTGGCCCGTTTAATTCCTCCCAGAGCGGCGCTTGTTAGAAGTACACGTCACGCTAATACTTCACATCCGTATGAGGTTCAGCTTGTTACTCGTACAACGCTTTTCAAGCAGTCATTTATATGAAGAACATCATCCCTTGGAATAATTTGCCCAGGACTGTGTTTCCCACCGAGTACAATTTACAGCGATTTAAGAACAACGTGAATCGCTTTCTCTGCACACGTGTCACTCCTGTAGCGCTTTAGGGACGTCCCTGTAACACGTGTGCTAGACCCATAAAAACAAAGGACTATATGCAATAAAGAAGGAAATAGTAATGGTTTGCTAAGGATTGTCCCATCCGGTATATGTACTAATTTTGAATTACTTTCGGTGTTAAGTCAGAATTTTTTTTAGTTTGCAGAGATTTTCTGATTTACAATTTAATGATAAAAGTAAAAATCACCGACTTTTCTATATTTACGAGTTTATATAT
Source organism: Pachyrhynchus sulphureomaculatus (assembly GCA_019049505.1). Lineage (NCBI taxonomy): Eukaryota > Metazoa > Arthropoda > Insecta > Coleoptera > Curculionidae > Pachyrhynchus > Pachyrhynchus sulphureomaculatus. Next base: position 64,959,068 of record CM032455.1, on the reverse strand, counting down.
TTTTTATCATTGTTATTAACAAAACTGAATTGGGGAATTTTAGTTGATAAGTAAAAAGTAAATATTTAATCGTAAATAAGTACATACCTCTCCTGGGTGTAGTAAGACCTGATAACTATATTCGATATTCAAGTTTGGTATAAGTTCCGCCAAAACACAAAATATTCTAAATATTTGATACACTGCTTCATCTGAAAATATTTTGTTATCTCTCTGAAGATATCGTTTTCTACAAACTAGCCAACAAATCTAAAAATTTATGAAAATAGTAACAAGATAAAAATAATAATATAAATAAAAGTTTATACTTCGATGAAAGACTTCAGGGGTCCAAAATTTTTTTTCAGATGATAAGTTGCCGCTGTAGCGTCCGCTTTTTGAGAGTTTTTTTTTTTTAGATGAAATAAAAATTATTTTTCTACATAAAAACCATCTTCGCTACTTAGTCAACATTTTTCGAGTGAGTTAAGCCTAAACTCTATGTCGAGCTTTATCCTCGTCTCTAGTAGCGTGCGAAATGCTACGACGGAAACTTTTTACTTTTAACATATCTAATGAATGCTTGTGTTGCTTTCTCTAAGGAAACTAAAATTATACTACACTAAGAATACCATAAGCTGTGGTTCTAGAGGAACACCATTAAGTATTTTTGAGGTTTGGTGTGGCCCTAGTACCTGCTTACGGTGTAGAAGGTTTCGGGTAAAAATTCTGGCAGGTCGGTAGCCCTATCTAATAATTTATTTAATATTTGGCTTGGCCACATACATAGGTAGTAGTTGTTACAGAAATGCAAAATAACATCCGTGGCAGTACTACCGCGTTGTCTAAAAAAGGTGCCGTGAAATATAAAAGATACAAAAAAAGGGGCGACTATAACGTAGTGGTTAAGGTATCTAGTTTCTACGCCAGCGACCTGAGTTCGTATCTCGGAGCGGGAAATAATAATAAAAAAGATACATAAATCCTCCTCCTCCTCTATCCGTCACCCGACTTAAGGACGTGGTGATACTATGGTATTTGTGCCACTATTTTAGCCCATATTTCTTGGTCTTGGGCTTGATGTGAGGCCAGTTGTTGTTTTAATCTGGTCCGACCACAGTATGGGAGACCGTCCTCTCGGTCTTTTGCCTTCGACAGTACCTTCCACAATCAACCGCTCTACTGTCCCTCCCTCTTGCTATGTGACCAAATTATCTCAGAATGTTTCTGTTGACTATAGTAGTCGGTCCTGTTTTAATATGAAGCTCATCTAGGATGGAGGAATTTGTGCGGTGCGCTGTCCAGGGTATAATAAAATAAAATAAATAAAGATTTACAACGTGACGGTCGCCTCTCTCGGGAAGGAAATGGCAAACCACCCTTAGTATCATGCCTAGTATATAGTATAGCCGTTCGGAACCGGCATTAAGCTGTAGGTTCCCTTTATCTATGGAAATACTTAAAAAAAGCACCAACCAGAGACAAAGGCGAAAGGGTCGCCTATGTCCGTATCAGATATGGCACTTCAAAGAAGAAGAAATACACAAATGTATGTTTCTACACTTGAACAACATTAACGGATATAACGACATCCTCGTCGATATTCTTAGGATATGAAAAAAAGGGTAAATTTCTACTCGGGCGAGGAGGTGAACGATAAAAAAAAGTAAGGTCAAGACTACATGAACTAGTGTCAAGAAGAATTTTAAAGATTTAAAAGGCCTCTACTTACCACGTTAAGTTTTTGATGAGCTTTTTTAAACCAATGAACAAATTAAGTAGGTCGGAGTATGGTTCACATACTTTTACTTGTATTTTTTACCCTAATTTTCATTTCATACGTTTTAATCGATTATAATGGACCTAATTATAGTAAACAACAATTTACGATGTATAATAAAACGCAGAAAATTTATTATTGATGTCAGCATCATAAATCAAAGAATTAAACATATAAACTAAATTCTTTATTTTATATGAGCACCGTTAAAGTTACCTTTGCGTTTCTTTAATCAACTTGGACTGTAAAAAGTATCAGAACTGTCCAGAATTGTGACCTAGAATTTACTCAAGACATTGTCGGATTTAGCGGTGGCGAAGAGGGTATCGCAGGCTACTACTTAATCTCAAGATCTGTCAGCTCAACTGACCACACTAGGCAAGAGGAGATAAAAAAGTACCACAAAGATATTCAAACAAATCGGATACAGCACATGGACAACCAAAAAAAGTAATACGGCCACAAAAAAGTACACAATAAAAATCTCAGGAACCACCTGAAAACAAACGTAGAATTACACTTATTTATCTCAGAGGAATAATAGAAGCATCGGAGGGCTTCTACAATAACACCATATATCCATCACCTACAAACTCCATAGCACAATAGGATCATCAGTTTTTTGAAGAAAAGTTTCATCTCCTGATCTTTTTTTTAGATGTTTAAACAAAAAGAAGAAGCATGGAGCTAAATCAGGGTGGATGTAGTAACTCGGTGAATACACACCTTTGGGTAATGGCTTGAACTGTGCGAAACTTGCAAAGCCGTCAGTTATGCAACAGCAAAGTTTAGATTCTCCATGAAGTCAGACGTTTGTCTCTAAATGCCTACTGCAGGTTTTCAATCGTGCTTTCGTAAACCTCTCATCAATTGTGGACCATTTTCCACATATTTCAAAGGGCAAAATTTCTTTGTAATCCCATTAACTTTCTAGAAGACTAAGTTTTGGCCTTCTTTGCTGCTTTGTGGAAAGATCCCACGGGACCCAAGTTCAAACGTTCTTAAGAAATGTCTTTCTTCGCCAGTTTCTGCTCATGTATAAAGAGTTTTTAGATGCATTGTGCAGAAACTTTAAAATTTGGGAATTGTAGTTTAGGACACTCCAGCTTCTTTGGCAAGCACTAGGATCTTCATTCGTCGATCTGACAGCAGCAAATTCTCAACAGTGGTTTATTCAGTTCCTGCCTCAACCGATCACATGAGTCTCCTCCTGAATTCCATCGAAAGAGTTTAGACCAAAATTTTACTTAAAAATAAAATGGGCCGTCATTGTCGTCCACCTGGGATATTTTTTCATCAATAAATTTTGATCCATTTCTCTCTTTAGTAAGAAAGTTTATCACTAACCCACGCTCCAAATTACTTTCACTCATTTTTCGGAAAAAAAATCGTAAACACAACGAATGAAATTTTGTCAAAAGCTTTTCTTGTATATCATTTTTATAGCTAAGTAGGAAACAAAAAAAAACACCATAAAAATATACTCTCGATTTAAGCTTTTTTGATGAGTTTTGCTTTTTTTATATAAAAAAAAAGTTTCTGAGTTAATTAAGGTAGTTACTTTTAGCTAGGAAGTCCTATAGACAAAAGATTGTATAATTCTAAATATAAGGATATAAGGAGTAACTTGTATTATATCGCATCGGAGCATACTGTTGCTATATTCATAGTGAAGCACCATCATTAGACTTTATTTTTAGTATATGTTATTTTAGTTAGTGTAAAACAACTGAAAACGAACGAAGTCCATATTTCAGCAATTTACCAGCTGTTCTCTTATTTGTCAAATCCTTCCTGAGACCCGTTTCGCCGTATCACGGCTCGTTAGTCAGGCTAGAATTGACAACCAAGACAACACATTTTACAGGTACTTATCCCAGAAGATACGGAATACGATGGTAGGATACAACGAATTGTATTACTGTTCTCTTGTTTGTCAGTCCTAGCCTGACTGACCAGCCGTGATACGGCGACACTCGTTTCAGGATGGATTTGACGAATAAGAGTAAAATGCTGAAATATGGACTTCGTCCGTTTTCAGTTGTTTCACATTAACTATATATGCCAGAGGAGGATCCCTCGAAAAGCGCTACCCGCTTTTAAGCGTTGACTGTGTCAACCCCTCTGTCGGCTCGAAAGCTACTGTGCCAGCTTTCGATGGAGTAATAGGTATGCATACTTAGTACAATTCATTGTATCCTACCGTCGTATTCCGTATCTTCTGGGATAAGTACCAATAAATTCTGTTCTCTTGCTTGAAATCGTTCATGACCCGGACATTTAACAACTCACGGACATGAACGTGCAATATAAGCCGTCGACTTTAAACATTATGTCCTGGAATTGCTTTAGCATCTCTAATAAAAAACAGGAATTACTTCATTTTCTGCAAGAGCATAAAATCGATATTGCCCTCATTCAAGTTACTTACTTGAAACCAGGCAAACTTTTCAAAATTCCTAATTTTCTCGTTTACAGGGATGATAAGGTAGGTGCTCTGAATGGTGGCACTCTTATTCTTGTCAGACGTTCCATTAGTCATTATTCTCCTCCCCCAAGCCCAAACTTAGTCTCTGCCGAGGCTTCTACTATCATAGTCAACCTGGCCGGTAATACTTCTGTTGTGATTTCTTCAGTTTATCAGAGAAATAGCCCAGCTCATCCAGTGGTTGGCAATGAGTATAGGCATCTTCTTGGTCCTGATGATCAAATAACTATCTTGGGCGGAGACTTCAATGTCAAGAATGTTATGTGGGGAAACCTAACAACGAACAGGAATGGTATAGATTTTATACGCCCTTCAGCAAAGATTCTTATTCAATTTAATAACTCCAGACGAGCCTACCTTCACCGGGCGAGGCCAGCCAGACTTTTTAGACATGTTCACAGTTTTTCACGAATTATCATCCGATCATCTCCCGATTATGCTTACTCTCGGGAATCCGGCTGATAGGATTCCTGATAACGTTACCCGAAATTTCACTGATTGGAATCGTTTCCGACAGCATCTCCAAAGTACCGGTCCAATTTCAAGGATCAATACTTCTCAAGAACTTGATGAAGCGGTTAATAAGTTAACCGTGGATATTCAGCAGGCAATTTCTCATGCCACCTTCACTCGTACCTTCCCAGCTTGGATGTCGGGTAAACTTCCTGCCCACATCAAAGAACTTATCCGGGAGAAAAATCGCATCAGGCGGAGAGCTATAAGGACTGGCGATCCAAATATCAAAAGGCTCGCGAATCAACATATTGAATTGGCCAGAGCGGCCCTCCATCAATTCCATAATGATAGATGGGATTCCAAACTCGAAAGTATAAATCCTGACATCTCTTCAGTTTGGAAAATGGCGAGAGCCATTTCTAATGACGGGCCGAGTAAAATTCCCTCACTTCGCCATGTGAATGGCATTGCTTCGTCTCCTGCGGAGAAGGCGGGTCTATTCGCAGAAATGCTTGAGGATAGGTTTCAACCTAATCCTCATAGTCACCCAAGGTTCGGCAGGAATGCGGTGGTGGCTGAAACCCTTCGTATCTTCAATCAAACTCCATTTCCCACTGTGCGGACTTTCACGACTCCGTTCAGTCCCGTCCAGTCAGAAAAGCCCCAGGTCATGACAAAATTTCTGTCAGATCCCTGAGAGAGTTACCCACGAAACAAATTGCTGAGATTACAAATATCATTAATGGCATTTTCCGTTTAAGTTATTTTCCTGTTACCTGGAAGAAAGCTGAAATTGTAATGATTCGGAAGCCTGGCTCTCCTTCCCACGAGGCCGACAGCTACCGTCCCATTAGCCTAATTTCAACGTTGGGCAAGGTGGCAGAGAAAGTTGTCCTTGAGGAAATCAGAGACAAAAGCACCGAACTCAACGTCATCCCTGACGAACAATTTGGCTTTCAACCTAAACATGGTACGATTCATCATACCGCTAAATTGGCCCAGTTTATTTCTAGTAACTTCAACCGTGGCTTCCGGGTTGGTGCTGTGTTCCTTGATATTTCCAAGGCATTCGATAAAGTCTGGCATGAAGGTTTAATTCTTAAACTTATCCGCTTCGGCTATCCTCCTCATTTTATCACGTTGGTTCAATCCTTCCTGTCTGGTAGAACTTTCCAAGTTCGCGTTGAACAGTCATTGTCTGAGGTTAAGAGGATAAGGGCCGGTGTCCCTCAAGGTTCTGTCCTGTCTCCACATCTTTTCAATATTTTTTCTTCTGATGTCCCTAGGGATCCCTTTACTAATCTTCAATTGTATGCAGATGACACGGCAATCACTGCCTCGGCCGCGGGGATAAATTATGTCATTGTCAGACTTCAACGTCATCTTGGACGTCTCTCGGACTGGTTTGACCGTTGGAGGATTAAGGTCAATCCAGCCAAAACCCAGGCAATAATTTTTGAAAAAGGTACCCGTACAGCCCCTCCTCAACTCTCCCTGAATGGAACTAGGCTCAGGTGGGCCAAAAACATCAAATACCTGGGCCTTCTATACGACAAACGGCTGGTATGGAAGGATCAAGTCCCAATGGTCGTGCGTAAGGCTAATCAGCTTCTTGGGAAGCTGTATCCGCTCCTGAATCGTCGGAGTAAATTATCAACTGACAAGTTGTTAATTTACAAGATGATAATCAGGGCCGGACTTACGTACGCCTGCCAGGCCTGGTGTCAGATGTCAAAATCCCACCGGGCCAAGATCCAGGCAGTTCAAAATAAAGCCCTTCGGATCATTGCAGGTGCTCCTTGGTTCGTTCGCAACAATCAGTTGCACCGGGAGTTTGATATACCCATGATTAAAGACTTCACTCGTGTTTCCCAGCTTCGCTTCCTTGAGAAAGCTGCGGTTCATTCTAACCCAGAGATTGCGAACACTTTCAGTGGCAATGTGAATGTCGCGGGTAGATATTTGCAACCGACTGACATCTTACCACCAGACTAACAAAGACAGACAACAAACCTCGACTTTATCTTAAGGCCGTAGGTTAGTTGAGCCACTCCTTCTGAATAGAATAAATATACTATCATTGTACACAACACTCCATCGTTGAGGAAGTAGGTTAGTTTAGGGTTAGGTTAGGATAAGGTAGGTTAAGTTCTAGTGAGTGAAAATAACATTAGTGTTAGTGAGTGAATTAGCCTAGTGTTTAACTTCATCAAACAATCTAGACATTAAAAGCTCAGACATGTAAAAGGAGTAAAGGGTTTTCCCGGCTCACAAGGAGTTTTAGTGGGTATGCCAACCCTTCAGGTTGGAGAGCCCCACATAACTGGAGCACTCTGGGGCACCCTTATGGTGACGCAAACTGCTCCAGAATCCATAAGGCGGATTTCTCCTTGACAAAAAAAAAAAAAATTCTCTTGCTTGTCAATCCTAACCTGACTGACGAGCCGTGACACGGCGAAACGCGTCTCAGGATGAATTTGACGAATAAGAAAACCGCCGGTAAACTGCTGAAATATGGACTTCGTCCGTTTTCAGTTGTTTTACATTAACTATATATGCCACAGGAGAATCCCTCGAAAAGCGCTACCTGCTGCATTGACTGTGTCAACCACTCTGTCGGCTCGAAAGCTGGGTATGCGTACTTAGTACAATTCGTTGTATCCTACAATCGTATATGTTATTTTATCGATGTATAAACAACATATTTTTTTTTGAGCATTAAATATGTTGACTTACGTACCAACAAAATACCATTTGCGGGAAGCGTTATTTTTCTTGTTTAATTCGAAGAAAAGCGCTGCTGAGAGTCATCGATTACTGTCGGAAACCTATAGTGATTATGTTCCATCGATAAAAACATGTGAGTACTGGTTTCAACGCTTTAAAAATGGTGATTCGACACGGAAGACAAAGAACCTCCAGATCGACCGAAAGATGAAGAATTGGAGATATTACTCGATGAAGACCCGTGCCAAATGGAAAAGAACTTGCAGATTCATTAGGCGTTGATCGCGTAACCATTTTCAAGCTCTTACATGCACCGGAAATGATTCAAATGCAAAGAAATTGGGTGCCGTCCGAATTGAAACCGAAAGACGTTGAAAGGCGATTTTTCACCTGTGAACGGCTGCTTGAACAGCATAATCGGAAAGATTTTTTTCAGCGTATCGTAACTGGTAATGAAAAATGGGTACGCTACGATAATCCAAAGCGCAAAAAAACATGCATAAAGCCCGGTCAACCATCAACATCCTCATCAAAGCTGTGTATCTGATGGGATTAGCTGGATGTAGGTATTATGAGCTGCTCCAACCCAACGAATTTATTACTGGGAAACGTTTCCGACAACAATTGATGCAATTGAGCTGAACGTCGAAAGAAAGAACGATCACAGTATGCCAAAAGAGACGACAAAGTGATTTTTCAAACATGACAACGCTCAGCCACATGTTGCAAAACCCGTCAAGGAAACGCTAGAAGCGCTTGAATGGGATGTCCTACATCACCCGCCCTACTCACCAGACATTGCTCCTTCTGATTATCACTTGTTCCGATCGATGACACACGGCCTGTCTGAACTCATAAAAATGGAAGCGCCATTTTTATGAAAAATGGAAGCGCCATTTTTATGAAAAATGGAAGCGCCATTTTTATGAGGATACCAAAAAATGGGTCGATCCGTGGATAGCCTCAAAAGAGGAATCGTTTTTTCAACGTGGTATTCATATGCTGCCACAAAGATAGGAAAAAGTAGTGGCTAGCGATGGACAATACTTTAAATAAACAATTTGTAACCATTTTTTTTTACAATAAAGCGATATTTTTACCGCAAAATCCCTCAAAATTAATTCACACACTCAATAAAATTCATAGACTACAGATAACTTAATTAATTTATTGAACTATTAATTGATTACTAACTTATCTCCGATGTACTATTAAATTTTATACAACATGTAGTATAAGGAAATACAACATAATATTTTATTACTTACATCTGCAATTCGATTTTCATACTCTCTTACTTCTCCCAATAGCGGTTTGGTAGGTAAGGAAGAAAATACTTCATTTTGCAAATAATATTTATATTGATCAAAATTAAGGCTTGGTGTACTTCTAAAATGTTCCAAACCTTTTTTCAACACCATATAGATCTAACAATGTTCCAATGTTAGCAGTAAGCACCTAAAAATTAAAAATATATCTTATTTTGATGATGAAACTATTACGATCTTAGAAACTTAAAAAAAATACAAAACGGGAGTTTACAAAACTAGGTGCTTAATAAAACCGAATTAAAAACATTTAAAAATGCTTTTTGCATTTATTGGCATTCGTGAAAAAGAAATTTGTCGATTGCGATTTTAATTTAACGACCTTATTATCATTAAAATCAAAAAATATATAGTTCATTCTACAGGCACTTTATTAAGGTATTTTAGACAATATGACTTAGGTTTTTAATGTATTTTTGAAAGGTCCGTAGCCTCTGAATATAACCACCACAACTGGTAAGAAAGATTATCCATCCAAAATTAATATCTCCACCTCTTAAGGAGTTATTACGACTTATGGGGAACTACGTACTTCTTCAATAAAATATCAAGTGTATCGTACCTACAACACTACATTTCAGGAATATTTCATTATTTACATTAAACAAAAACATTAAAACTTTATTTGATTAATAAACTGATTAATAGACAACAATAACATTAGTAATATTAATAATAATCATTTGCTTATAATGTTATGTCGACGCCCATGTTAAATAACTTAATGTAATTCTTATCTCATACTTTTCATGTTGCTTATATTAGTGGTTAATTCACATATGCGCTAAATATTTACGAAAATATTGATGTCTCATACATGGACAAACGATTAAGATAAGGTAAATACAGGCCGTTCCAAAATTATGGCATATTTACTTAAAACGTTGCTCTAATTTAACTCTATAATACTGTTAGTGTGTCGGGCATACTTTAAATAATGATGCTGAGAATAATTTTATGCATATATAATAAAAGACTGTTTTTAGTCAATTTCCACTGGTTTAATAATTTTATGCCTATATAATAAAAGACTGTTTTTAGTCAATTTCCACTGGTTTATTTAAATTGCGATGACGCGTTTCGCTGTCGATGCAGCTTCTTCATATCTACATTTTACATGCAGTGCGTATCATCGCAATTTAAATAAACCAGTGGAAATTGACTAAAAACAGTCTTTTATTATACAGGGTTACAGGGAAAGTCGTCCTAGATAATTAAGGACGTTATAGTTTAGGTCGTTTCTGACCGATTTGACTCTATGACATGATGTCCTAAACTTAACCGTTTTCGAGATATTGAAGTTTAAAGATTTTCTAAAAAAAAAAACATGTTTTTTTGCTTTTATATCGATTTTTTTTTTAGTAGAGGTTCTCGAGTGCGATTTTTTGGTTATTTTTAGTTAGTCTGTATGTCAAGTATCAAAAATCATCAAAAAAATTTGAACTAGTTACTAACAATTTCAAATGGCGGCTTGTTAATGTTTCTAAATTACGAATTTTTACCAAGTGTTTCCTACTTTAAATCAATAAAGAGAAAAAAAAAATATATGGAAGTTATTCTGCAAATTATTTTAAAAACTTTTACGTCTTTTTAGCTATCAAAAAAGGTATAATACTAGGAGTTTAATAGGAAAACTGTACACAGAATGACACCTAAAGCGTGCTCGGGTAGTAAAATATAAATTTTTAGTTCTAGGTGAAAATACGAAAAATACACAAATAAAACAAAAAAACCTTGCAATTTAATATTTTTTATTAATTATAATTCATGTTCTATATGGTCGCCCCTATTTCTAACACAAATTCTCATTCTTTTTCTTAAATTACTTTTCACAACGCTAGTTGTGAGGTGCCGCCTCATTTCGTCAGCCGCATCAATTATTTTTTGTCTTAGGACATCCACGTTTTCGATAGGAGTCATCTGGTCGTATACGAGACTTTTCATGTGACCCCACACATAAAAATCCATCGGTGTTAGGTCTCGGCTTCTCGCCGGCCAAGGTATGGGTCCGCCTCTTCCAATCCATTTGTTGGGATAATTGTCATTGAGCCATGCACGAACACTTCCTCTGTAGTGAGCTGGGCAGCCATCGTGTTGAAAGTACATGTTTTGTCTCAAACCAATAGGTAGGTCTTCCATCAAACTAGGTAAATCATTCCGCAAAAAATTGTCGTATTCCTCGCCATTCAAATTATCTGGCAGGAAGAATGGCCTAACCAAATAATTTGAAATTATACCCATCCACACATTTAAGCTGAATCTTGTTTGTGATCCTTTCGTTCTTTTTTGTTTGGGTTGCCTTCCTCTTTAGAAGCCCAACAGTGGGCATTGTGGTAGTTTGTAAGACCGTCTTTGTCGAATTTCGACTCGTCAGTCCATAGTATTTTCTTAAAAAAAGATGAATCTTCGACATCGGTATTGAGCATAAATCTGCAGAATTCTAATCGTCGCAACGGATCCCCTTCTTCAATGACTTGCACGGGCGTATAGTGGTAAGGGTGTTGCCCAACAGTATGCATTACAAACCATACCTTCCACTGCGAAATACCAAGCTGTTGTGCTAGAACATTTGTAGATGTGGTTGGGTCCACCTCAAAGAGACGTCGTATTTCGTTTTCTTCGTCTTCGTCAAAGATACGTGGTCGTCCCATGTCAGTCCGCCGTCTTTGTACGGAACCAGTTTCTCGTAGTCTTCGATAAGTTCCATCAAATACGTTAACATCAGGTACACGACGAGTAGGATATCGCAGTATGTATTCATCACGTGCACGCGACGACACTCCTTCGCAAAATCCGTAACACATTAGGATGTCAGCATATTCCTCGTTGGTATACGTTGCCATATTCACAAGCAGAGATCAAAATCCAGTTACGAGCCAATTTACACAGTCAGAAGATGAAACACAGATATTTTTGAAAAGCACGGTATAGCACATCTACCACGGACGAATCGCATGAGCAGACTAAAAATCATTCAATAATGTTTAGTGAACAGAAAATGTCACTCGCACAGAGAGTACCCCGACCGGAAAAAATGCTTACCCAACCCTTTTTATTGTTTGAAGGTGCAGGTAGTAAACCGGTAATTGGTAGTATCTAAATTCTATTATTATGTTACTCTACATTTGGGCCTATTGAAATCTCATTTTCTTAGAATTTTCAATAGATCTAGTAGATATTATACCGTTTTAGATAGCTAAAAAGACGTAAAAGTTTTTAAAATAATTTGCAGAATAACTTCCATACATTTTTTTTTTCTCTTTATTGATTTAAAGTAGGAAACACTTGGTAAAAATTCGTAATTTAGAAACATTAACAAGCCGCCATACAAACTAACTAAAAATAACCAAAAAATCGCACTCGAGAACCTCTAAAAAAAAAAAATCGATATAAAAGCAAAAAAAACATGGTTTTTTTTAGAAAATCTTTAAACTTCAATATCTCGAAAAAGGTTAAGTTTAGGACATCATGTCATAGAGTCAAATCGGTCAGAAACGACCTAAACTATAACGTTCTTAATTATCTAGGACGACTTTCCCTGTAACCCTGTATATTTATAATGAATTTCCATCAAGTAAAAGTTACAACCATCCATAATTTACAGTAGTAAACTCATCATTGAAATAAGAACTGTGGTACTGGTACTCTATGTCTTCTCTGTTGTATCATATGGTGACCGGTACTCACGGAACCGATCGAAAACTAGGTACAATGAATAGCAGATGTCTTAAAACAAAGGAAAATTGATAAAATAGGAAGGAAAAGGAAAATTTTCTGGCATATTTTGAGGGGTTACATACACCTGGGCGCTGCAAAAGCTATGTATATTTAAAAAAAATATATTTTAAAGATTATTAAGTGAATAATACAAAAGAATAGCGATTATATATTTTTATTGTACTTTAAATTATAAGAAAACACATTTTTTAAATTTGTTTTAAATGTTAACATTATTTTTTATCGGGTTAAATGGACCACTGATGTGCACTATGGCACCTCCTTATCTGCAGGATAACTCCACAAAAAATAATCCAATCTGCAAAAATAAAAATTAACCTTCTAAAATAATGTTAAAAATTGTCGAAGGGTTTTTTTCTCAAAAAATTATGGTGTTTCAAATTTTAGTATGCAATTTTATATATATATATATATATATATATATATATATATATATATATATATATATATATACAAATTCACAGTTCACGATATATAAGTACTTTAATTACAATCAAAAACAATCATCATCTTCAAAATCTGAAGAGTTGACTTCTCTTAAATTAATAATTAAGGGTTCTATTTCCACAGTTTCTTCGATGTATTCGTCAAGTTTCCACATTTTATTTTCTTCTTTTATAACATGTCGAATAGCATTTTTACCAATTATCCTTTTTGATCCTCTCTATTCCGGCGAGTAATAATTGCCTTACATCTTGAAGTTTGAACGTGGTGTTTTCCCTTGCAATCAAACCTTTCATTTGTGCCCAAGTTACCTCCATGGGATTCAATTGGCAATCATATGGAGGTAATCCAAGCGCTGTGATATTCTGTTCCTTTGCCATCTCATCGGCTGCGTATTTCTTGAACTGTTCCTTATTTTGTTTCGCAATTTTGAGAAGTTCTGCTTTTAACGTACCATCTTTATGTTTGAAATTTTTGTCTCTTATCCTTTGAAGAAAATCCTCTTTCTTCCATGAATTTATCGGGGGTCGTTCTAATAATCGAGAATGGTATGGAATGGTAGTATGTCTAATACTAGAACTAATTCTGCTGGTATTCATTCAATCGTTTGTTGGAAGTACGCCTCAAAAACATCGGCCGTCATTTCCTCATGGTAATCTTTAGTTGACTTTGATTCGAATTCCAACAGGCCACCGTCGAGAAATCCGTTTTCACTACCGATATGTGCTTTAATTAACGTAGCTTGTTGGGCACTCTTAATGTTTTTGTCAATCCAGAATTTTTTCTCCGTGTGTCCCCTGTTAACCCAAGTCTCATCTAAATAAAAAATATTTCTTTCTTCTCCTCGAAATTTTCTGATTGCTCATAGATATCCTCTTCTCCAACCAATTATTTATGTTTTATGGATAAGAACAGATTTTCTATTGTGTTTTTCCCAACGAAAATTCAGGTTATGAAGGATTTTCCATATTTTCCATTTTTTAAAATCTGGTAAATCCTGGTCTTCTCTGATTTTTCGCGAAACTTTAGGTAGTGTAAGTATTTCTTTCTTAATAAAAAAATGGTGTACTTTTCTTCTTATTGCGTTTTTAAAGTCTTCATCAACCTCTAAGGGCTCTTTTCTTTTGTGATTCTGAGGTTCGTTGCAAGGACCGCGTATTCTTTCTTTTAGAAATCTATAAATGGTTGTTGATCCAACTCCCATCGTGTTGGCACACGTTTCCACAATTTCATGGACTTGGCTTGTAGGCTGTTGATGCACTAAGGTATCGTGGACGTTAAGTATCATTGTTTTTTTCACAGAGAAAATGCAGATTTACAGACTCTGCGAAGTTTGACCAAGGTAAAACTGACAGTTGAAGCAATCGCTGTTCTGATTTGAACTAAGCATACTATAGGTTTTTGCTTTATTTTTATACTTACACAGAATATTTTTTTTGCATACTTATGTACTTAGGCACCTACTTACCGATAAGTACTTTGGTTAATCCCAAATAATATTATTGTACCTTTTATCATTAAACTGTATAACACTGTAGATTTCTAGTTCTTAAGAATTGTTAATTGTACTCTTTAGGCCTTTATCATACAAATAAGATTTTTAGCTTCATCATTTACTCATTAAAATAAACTTTGAAATGCGTTGATCACACTGTTGTATAGAGATAGAAAATAAAGGTGATTAAAACTAGCAATGCAAATAATTAGTAGAGAAATTTCTGACGCTTATAGTTTATGATATTTTAATGCTTATAACCCATGTTGTGTGCTATCAACTCCAACTAAACGGACTATAGAAAAATTTAAAAAAAAAACTCTCGACATTTTGTAAAAAAAGTAATCATTAAAATTTAAAATATTTTAAAAATTGACTGAGGAATATTGCAGACAGTGTCTGAAAACAAGTAGCGGTCCCAATCAGATGCCGGGTCACATTTAATGCTATAACTTTGTAATGGAAGGGAATTATTTTAATTTTTTTTTTTGAATAATTCTTAGAAGTATAGAGAATAAAAATCCGTAAAAAAAATCGAATTGTTGAAAATTCGGGGTATATGTAACCCCTTAAATTGACAACAATATTAGTTGGCCAATTAAAGTTATGAGGCTGGGCGGCACTAACCCAGAAAATTTGTTTCTATTTATGATTGACCAGATAAAAATTGAATATCGTATTAACTGTATCGTATAAACTGTTATGTGGGGTGAATCGATAAGTCTAGTAAATTTCTATAAAATGGAGGGAAATTTTGTTAAGCGGTGTGACTTAACAAAATTTCTTAAGAGTGATTCTTGTAACGGTTGTGTTCAAAATTTCAAACAGATGCAATGGGCAGTTGTTTGTTGTCGGCTATCGTAAGTGGTCGGTGTTACAGAAATGGATAAGGCCGAGTATGCAGTAAAAAAAATATTTTTATTTAAAAAAGTGAACTGCGGCCCAGATAGAAACTAAACTACAGGAAGTTCATAGGGACTCTGTACCAACACTCAAGACCATTTTTTACTGGATAAATAAATTTAAACCAGGTTATAAGAGCCCTGCAGATGCTGCACGAAGGAATGGTCGATACAATTTAAGGTATTGTGATGGAAGAATGTCGCTTTAAGCTTCGTGAGATTGCTGAGATGGTACGCATCTTACATAAACGGGTACATAATAACCTGCATGAAAAATGAAAAAAACTGGGTGCGCAATGATTGCCGCGTTTATTGACTCCCGATCAAAAACGCACGAGGAAACACATGTAGGCGGAACATGCATCCGCAATTACAGCTCGGAGACAAAACGATAGTCAAAAGTGGGTTGGTGAATGTGACAGTGCACCGAGAAAAGTGAAAACAGTTTTATCGGAGGGAAAAATTATGGCAACTTTTTTTGAGACTCACAGGGTACTTCATGATTTGGAAAAGTGTAAAACAGTGACTGGCTCTTATTACGCTACGTTACTGAACCGTTTGCATAGTGAGTTAAAGCCGAAGCGACCAAGATTAGCCGCAAAAAAGTGCTCCTTTACCAGGACAATACTCCTGTTCATATATCGGCCGTTACAATGGCAAAAGTGCAGCTGGACTTCGAAATAGTTCCCTATCCACCCTATTCTCCAGATTTGGCCCAAAGTGACTTTTTTTTTTGTTTCCTAACCTCAAAAATTAGTTGGATTGATTCAGCCGATACTTGGTAGAGATTCATAACTAGAAGTTTTGCAAGAAGTAAAACACTACTTAAATTTCCACTAAATTTTTATTTTTAACACCATGACTTGTTTCGCTGTACGACAGCTTCTTCAGATGGTTTGTTACAAAATGAGGGTAAAATTACTATAATAAATGGTTGGTTCACAATTTATGGCAGGTAATAAAATAATTTAATTAAAACAGATTTAGTAATGGTGAATTATTTGTCTAATTGTTCATTTATTAAGGAATCTGAATTTTTCAATTTGTTTATTTTTAAAGATTCTAGGTAATTAAGTTTTAGGCTCTTTGTGCAAGTATGTAATATTTCAAAGTTTGGATTGAATTGATGGTTATTTTCAATTAAATGATTTGCGTAATTTGACTTATTTTTTCTATTGATGTATGATGAAGCATGTTCTTTTATTCTTTTTGAAAAACTTCTTCCTGTTTGACCTATATATGTTTTTGTAATTGTAATTTTACCCTCATTTAGTAACAAACCATCTGAAGAAGATGTCGTACAGCGAAACATGACATGGTGTTAAAAATAAAAATTTAGTGGAAATTTAAGTAGTGTTTTACTTCTTGCAAAACTTCTCAAAAATTAGCTTAGAGAGGGGGAGAAAAAAAGAGATTATCTGTGCTATTTGTGCAAACAAAAAAAACATGTTATTTTTGTAACATTTACAATACAAAATATAATATTGTCAAGAATAAGTCAACTAGACTGGTATAGGTTTTCAATTTCATGGCAACCAGAGAGAGAGAGAGAGAGAGAAAAACGGAGAAACTTTTAGATTCTTTTAGTAACTTTGAAAATTGCGTACTAAATCACTAAAAAAGTATAACGTTACAATGATTTTAAAATGCGATGTTTCATGATGTTAGACAATTTTGCAACAGTAGTTAACAGGTTTACCTGGTTTCGAAAATTACTAAATAACTAGACTAAATCACATGTAGTTTAATGTAATACTACTTAAAACAAAGTCCATATTTCAGTAGTCTACCCACTGTTCTCTTATTTGTCAATTCAGCCCGAGACGCGTTTCGCCATCGACAATCAAGTGAACAGAATTTACTAGTCCCTATCCAGGTACTTACGGAACGTAATGGCAAGATACAACGAATTGTACCAAATACGCACACCTAATACTCCATCGTAGGCTGACACAGCAGCTACAAGCCGGCAGAGTAGTTGACAAAGCCAAATCTGTAAGTACCTGGATAAGGACTAATAAATTATATTCTCTTGTTTGTCGATCCTAGCCGACTGATGAGCCGTGATACAGAGAAACGCGTGTCGGGTTGGATTGACAAATAAGGGAACAGTGGGTAGACTGCTGAAATATAAACTTTGTCTGTTTCAGTAGTTTTACATTACGTTGAAGTGTTGACTTTGTCAACCACTCTGTCGGCTTGTGGCTGCTGTGTCAGCCTACGATGGAGTGGTATGCGTACATGGTACAATTCGTTGTACCTTACCATTAAATAACATGTTTTATAAAAGTATAATAATACACAGCTAGTAAATATTGTTTTATTTAAAACTTACCTAAAATAAAATATTTCTAATTATTACTAGTAATAAAACCTTTGTTTATATTATCTATTTCTATTTCTATTCGTGACATCAATTTTTTGTCATGTATTTTTTTTACCATACTGCGTATACAAGGAGCGTAATGTTTTTTCACCTCTATGCATGTTCTAGTGGTGTAGCCAAGTTTTGTAAGGCGGGAAGGGAGGCAGATGGATCTAAATGGCATTTTTTTTAAGAAAAGAAAAACATTACTAGGCCAGAGGCAGATTTAGAATATCGGCCAGGGAAGGTTAATATTTCAATGGCACATCCATTATTTCACAAAAAACTTTGTTAAATAGGATTTCGTTCCAAACACCGCGGCTAAATTATTCTGAATTACAAGAATAACTTTAAAAGATAGGCAAGATAAATATTTACACTTTCGTACAGTTATTTTTATTACATTTATACAACGTAACAAAAAAAAAAGTATTTCTATCTTTACATAAGTAAATAACAGTATATATATATATATATATATATATATATATATATATATATATATATATATATATATATATATATATGTATATATTATATATATATATATATATATATATATATATATATATATATATATATATATATATATATATATATATATATATATATACATATATATATATATATATATATATATATATATATATATATATATATATATATATATATATATGTATATATATATATATATATATATATATATATATATATATATATATATATATATATATATATATATATGTATATATTTATATATATATATATATATATATATATATATATATATATATATATATATATAGATGATAATACAATTTGTTTTTGTTTTATATGTGTCAGCTCTTGTTTCTACAGCATATGTGAGGATCAGTCTCACTGTTGTCTTGTATATTCTTATTTTACTTTCCACTGTGAAGTATTTATTTTTCCATACTATATCCGTCAAACAACCTGCTATTAGTGATGCCTTCATAGTCTCCGTAGCTTGTTAACATTATCACCCTGTATTTAAAATTTTTGACCTGTTCAGTAATACTTCCTTGGATTTCCAGCTTGCATCTTAATAATTCTTTTGAAGCTATCATACATTTTGTCTTGGTTGTGTTGATAATCATGTTTAGTTTTCTCGCTTCCAAATTGAAGGCTTTTTTTATCCGTTTATGGCGCTACTCTCTTTCCGAGTTAAATTGCCAGCTCTGATCCTTCTCCTGCATAGGCAGAGCACCGCCGACCTATCGGTGATGCGTTACACAATCTCGAGTTTGGATCCTTTTTCCGGTGGAGAGCAACGTAGTCTCGCTCTAGGCGATAGTTGCTCTCCTAAATGAATATATCCCTGTCGTTATGACCCAAAATTAACTTAAAACTTCATCTATTATAAGGGCTTTGGTAAAGGAACTCCTCGAGAAACTGCTACTGGTTTTGGATATAACCTTTTCTATCAGCCCGCCCGTCCGATTACGTAATTGACACAAAAAACACGGCCTCACATGTTCACCAACTGCTCAAATCACATAACCTAAACCGACGTTTTAGGAATCACTCCTCACAGCGCTTAGTAAACCTATGCGATTAGAATCCCTAACAAGCGTTATTGACCACCGACCCACACCTCGAAGCCCCAAAAAGCCCGTACTTCGCCTTTAGAAGCCCCAACCGGGAAAACGCGTCCTCGTGCTTCGACCTGTGGACCGGAAGTGAATTGAAGGCTTGAAAGATCTTCTGAAGGTTGTCCTCAGAATCGGAGATGAAGACTACATCATCAACATAGCAGATTGTGTGGAAGTATGAGTTGCCCATTTTGTATCCTCTAGTTTTTGGAGGATTCTCCACTATTCTGTCCATGACGAGGTTGAAGATAAAGGGACTAGGTGAATCGCCTTGTCTTATTCCGGCGTTTATTTTTACTTTCAATTCATTACCCCAATAAGAGTATGGGTGATGATACTATGCGGTTGCTGCCTCAACAGTCGTTCTCCAGGCATCTCGATCCTGCGCTATCTGATTTGACTCGTGCATACTCATACCAAGAAGAGATCTTACTTGGTCGGACCATCTTGCTGGAGATCGTCCCCTTGATCTTCGACCCCGTTACTACAAGCCTTTCCATGCCATCCACTTTCCTCATAATATGACCAAAATATTTCAGGTACTGTCTGTAGATTTTATTTGAAAGTCGGTCATTTATACTAAGTTCTTCAAGAATAAATACATTAGTACGGTCTTCTGTATTGATACTCTGGGGATTCTTCCATATGCCTATATTTCAAACGCATCGGTTTTTCTTTTGATAGCTTGTTTAATGGTCCATGTTTCCGATGCGTAAGTTGCTATAAGGAATATAAGGCTGGATAGCAATCTTAACTCTGTGTTTTTTGTGACAGCTGGACCTTTCTATACCTTAGTGAGTTTAATCGTCGAGTTTCTAGCCATAGCGAAACGTCATCTTACTTCCGCTCACTTATGAGGAATCCCAAATAGTTGAAAGGGTCTACCAGCAATTTCATTTATGTGTGACAGCTCTTCATTATGACTAACAATGATTACTTTGTTTTTCGCTCTATTAATTGTCAATCCATAGTTTTTGCTTGTGATTTCAAGGCGCTCCATAATTGATTCTAGGTCTTGTATTGACTTTGCAAGTGTAACAGTATCATCCGCATATCTAAGGTTACTTAGCTTTTTTCCACCGATTGCCACAGCCCCACTCTAGCCATCCAAAACAGATCTCATTAGACGTTCACTATATATATTAAAAAGTAAGGATGGCAGAATACAGCCCTATTTGACGTCGGTTTTTCATACAGGGATCGGATAAGGTTTACAAGATGTATAGATGTTCCCATGCTGATTAGAATCGACCAGAGTTTGTTCCATTGCAAGCAGTCGAAAACTTTAGAGTAGTCTATAAAACAGATATAGGTTGTTATTTGGAATTCCCTGACTTTTTCTATTATCTGGCGTATGTTGAGAATTTATTTTCTAGTCCCTCTTCCTGGAATGAAGCTGTTTGTTCGGTAAACATTTGCGACAGCAGAAGTTTTGAGTCTCTCATTTAGGATCCAGAGAAACAGCTTAGGAGCATGTGATACTAGAGCGATTATTCTATAGTTGCTGTAATCCAAAGGGGATCCTTTCTTATGCAAAAGTATAAATACAACTTCACACCAAACTTTCGGCCATCTTCCACATTACACAGTTGATGTAACTGTATATATATATATATATATATATATATATATATATATATATATATATATATATATATATATATATATATATATATATATATATACACACACATATATATATATATATATATATATATATATATATATATATATATATATATATATATATATATATATATATATATATATACGTGGGTAAATCAAGTATAAACGGTAATTTTTTTTATACGTTTTTTGAATAACCTTATACACAAATCATTGATTTAACATTTTTCAATATAGTCTCCTGCGTGATCTACACACTTTTGCCACTGATTTGGAAGTTTCCGTATTCCCTGGTCATAAAAGGTTTGAGGGCGGGTTGTAAGCCAATTGCGCACGTGTTCCTCGACTTCTTCATTGCTTCCAAATCGCTGTCCTCCCAGTGATTCTTTCATAGGCGCAAACAAAAAATAGTTACAGGGGGATAAGTCAGGGCTATACGGAGGGTGCTCGAGGGTTTCCCAGCTCATTTCTTCCAGTGTATCCCTTGTCAAAGCCGCAGTGTGAGGCCTGGCGTTGTCCTGGAGGAGAATGACATCTCTGATGGGCATGTCCCGTCTTTTCTTTCGATAGGCGGCTTTTGCCAACCGTAACAACTGGCAGTAGTAAGCCGCATTCACCGTACGTTGATCGTGCTGGAAATCGATCAGTAAAATTCCCCTAGAGTAAAAAAAAATCGTTGCAAGGACTTTTCCAGCAGAGACGAATTTTGGCCTTCACTGGGGAACCTCCATTCTTTCTTCGCCGCTCCTTACTTGCCATTTTGGACTCGGGAGTGTAGTGATGTACCCACGTCTCATCACAAGTCACTATGCGCTTTAAAAAGGCCTCCCCTTCTTGCTGAAATCGATTCATAAGCCTTTCAGCGATCTCCGACCTGACCTGTTTTTGGTTTCCAGTCAACAACCTTGGAACCCATCGAGCAGTAATTTTTCTGAAACCGGGTCGATCAGTAATTATGGATTGAACACTTCCATAGCTGATACCCACTTCTGAGGAAATTTCTTCAACGGTTAATCGGCGATCACCTTCGATAAGGTGTCTAATGTCACGGATGTTGTCATCTGTAAGGCTTGACCTAGGGCGTCGATCATGACTTTCGTTTTCAACCCGTTCTCGTCCGCCCTTAAATTCTCTCGCCCACATATACACACGATTCTGAGACAGTGTACTGTCCCCAAACTGTGCCTTCAAACGGGTTAAAATTTCTGACGGTTTAACGCCTTCATTGGTTAAAAACTTGATGATAATACGTTGCGCAACAGACGAAGGTACCTCTTGCTCGGTCATGGCTGTACTGACGACAAAGACGAGTTGGCGCGCGCACCCATCCGGTTCCCCCACTCCTCACAAACCAAACATCTACTCCACACAACATCATCTAGCTAAGAACTGCATTCTAAGAAGAATAGCGAAATTACCGTTTATATTTGATTTACCCACGTATATATATATATATATATATATATATATATATATATATATATATATATATATATATATATATATGTATATGTGTATATAAAACAGTAAGATGATAATACAATTGTTATTATACAACTGTACATATATTCGTCCATACAAAAATAAAGTAACTGTTCACTGTAGACTGCTTTCCTTTTATAAAGCATTCTTTACATAAATTTTATTTTTCCCTCTCCTTTCTATTAATCTTCTTTCCACTATTTTTATATTACAGGTTATTTTGAAAACAATTTACTTCTATTATATACGTAATATTGATTTTTGAAAGTTCATATTTTAGAATAGCTACTCAACATTCATTTAACATTTACTATGGTTTGAATTACAGCCTTTTTGAACTGATAAAGACTATGATCTTGACAACTCAAATTCGAGTGCAACCACTTTGTGTTTAATCAACTAGTTTAACTGATTTGCTATAGCTTAGCATAATTAAAATTTTAAAATTATAAGCAGTATTTATGTGCATTATGACTTTAATTTTTTCAATATACAGGTAGTTCCATTTTGACCTTTCGCATTTTCTGGATATTAGATGTTATTAACTTGACACAATCTTTGTTAACTTCTAATAAATAAAAATAGCAAAAAATATATTTACACATTAAAGAAAACTAAAATTGATTAAAATTAGTACAACTTCGGGGACAATTAGACGATTCAAAACACAAGTGATGAATTTTTTAAACGTACAGTTACGGTACTCAAAAGAAAACGATAGTTGTACCAGCGGTATATCGAAAAATATTTAAATATCTAGCAATTGCGTAAGTTATTTATATTATTTTTACAAATCTCTATAGAGTTACCTCATCCAAGACGACTTTCCACGTGGGTGTCACCGGACGGGCACTACAAAAATCAGATTGATTATATCCTAATCAGCTCTAGATGGAGGTCATCTCTATATTGAATGTAAGATCCCGCCCAGGCGCGGTATGTGGTTCAAATCACAAGTTATTAAAGGCTCATATGAGAATAAAACGAGCCATCCCTAAAAAAAGTCAACAACAAACAAGAGAATTACAGTGTCTGATAGTACTCTTTTCCAAAAAAATAATCAACAATAACATTCCAGAAGGCACAGAAGATACAGAAAAAACGTATACAGATATTAAGAAGTGGATAACAAACGTTGCTACGTAATGCTTGACAAAAATACAAAAACATTGGATGACCGACGATACCTTAAAGTTTATAAAAACAAGAAGACATATGATTTTAACAAACAACATATTGGAACGTCGGGAGAGAATCAGATCAATCAATAAAGAAATCAAGGTAAGTAAAATACATATCGAAAGAATTCAAAGCTAAAACACAAATAATTAGAGATAAGGAAGGTAGAACAGTCATCGACATGCCTGGAATCATTGACATTTGGAACGTTTACTGTAAAAAACTTTTTGTGCCTCAACTGGGCAACTGCATTGTCGACAGCGAAGCCGTAGAAGAACAAGAGCCATGTATTCTTAAATCTGAAGTAAGGAAGGCTATTCCAAAGTTAAAGAACAGAAAAGCAACAGGTACTGACAAGATAACTGCGGAAATAATAAAGATGATGGGAGAAACCACCGTGACTATGTTACATCAGCTGTGTAATGTGGTATGGAAGACTGGAAGATGGCCGAAAGTTTGGTGTGAAGTTGTATTTATACTTTTGCATAAGAAAGAATCCCCTTTGAATTACAGCAACTATAGAACAATCGCTCTAGTATCACATGTTGCTAAGCTGTTTGTCTGGATCCTAAATGAGAGACTCAAAACTTCTGCTGTCGCAAATGTTTACCGAACAAACAGGCTTCATTCCAGGAAGAGGGGCTAAAAAATAAATTCTCAACATACGCCAGATAATAGAAAAAGTCAGGGAATTCCAAATAACAACCTATATCTGTTTACTCTAAAGCTTTCGACTGCTTGCAATGGAACAAACTCTGGTCGATTCTAATCAGCATGGGAACATCTATACATCTTATAAACCTTATCCGATCCCTGTATGAGAACACGAATGGCAGAATTAAACTGAATAATACTTTTTCCGATTCCTCTAACGTAGAAACCGACGTCAAACAGGGATGTATTCTGTCATCCTTACTTTTTAACATATATAGTGAACATCTAATGAGATCTGTTTTGGATGGCTAGAGTGGGGGTGTGGCAATCAGTGGAAAAAAGCTAAGTAACCTTAGATATGCGGATGATACTGTTATACTTGCAAAGTCAATACAAGGCCTAGAATCAATTATGGAGCGCCTTGAAATCACAAGCAAAAACTATGGATTAACAATTAATAGAGCGAAAAACAAAGTAATGATTGTTAATCATAATGAAGAGCTATCACACATAAATGAAATTGCTGGTAGACCATTTCAACTCTTTGGGAATCCCCATAAGTGAGCGGAAGTAAGAAGACGTTTCGCTATGGCTAGATCCAACTCACTAAGGTATGGAAAGATCCAGCTGTTACAAAAAACACAGAGTTAAGATTGCTATCCAGCCTTATATTCCCTATAGCAACTTACGCATCGGAAACATGGACCATTAAACAAGCTATCAAAAGAAAAACCGATGCGTTTGAGATAAAGGCATATCGAAGAATCCCCAGAGTATCATATACCGAAGACCGTACTAATGTATTTATTCTTGAAGAACTTAGTATAAATGACCGACTTTCAAATAAAATGAACAGACAGTACCTGAAATATTTTGGTCACATTATGAGGAAAGTGGATGGCATGGAAAGGCTTGTAGTAACGGGGAAGGTAAGAGGTAGAAGATCAAGGGGACGGTCTCCAGCAAGATGGTCCGACCAGGTAAGATCTCTTCTTGGCATGAGTATGCACGAGTCGAATCAGATAGCGCTGGATCGAGATGCCTGGAGAACGACTGTTGAGGCAGCAACCGCATAGTGTCACCCATACTCTTATTGGGGGAATGAATTGAAAGTAAAAATAAACGCCGGAATAAGACAAGGCGATTCACCTAGTCCCTTTATCTTCAACCTCGTCATGGACAGAATAGTGGAGAATCCTTCAAAAACTAGAGGATACAAAATGGGCAACACATACTTCCACACAATCTGCTACGCTGATGATGTAGTCCTCATCTCCGATTCTGAGGACAACCTTCAGAAGATCTTTCAAGCCTTCAATTCACTTCCGGTCGAAGCACGTGGACGTGTTTTCCCGGTTGGGGCTTCTAAAGGCGAAGTGCGGGCTTTTCGGGGCTTCGAGGTGTGGCTCGGTGGTTAATAACGCTTATTAGGGGTTCTAATCGCATAGGGTTACTAAGCGCTAAAACGTTGGTTTAGGTTATGTGATTTGAGCAGTTGGTGAACATGTGAGGCCGTGTTTTTTGTGTCAGTTACGTAATCGGACGGGCGGGCTGATAGAAAAGGTTATATCCCAAACCAGTAGCAGTTTCTCGAGGAGTTCCTTTACCAAAGCCCTTATAATAAATGAAGTTTTAAGTTAATTTTAGTCATAACGACAGGGATATATTCATTTAGGAGAGCAACTATCGCCTAGAGCGAGACTACGTTGCTCTCCACCGGAAAAAGGATCCAAACTCGAGATTGTGTAACGCATCACCAAGAGGTCGCCGGTGCTTTGCCTAAGCATGAGAAGGATCAGAGCTGGCAATTTAGCTCGGAAAGAGAGTAGCGCCATAAACGAATAAAAAAAGCCTTCAATTTGGAAGCGAGAAAACTAAACATGATTATCAACACAACCAAGACAAAATGTATGAGCTTCAAAACAATTATTAAGATGCAAGCTGGAGATCCAAGGAAGTATTACTGAACAGGTAAAAAATTTTAAATACCTGGTGATGATGATAACAAGCTACGGAGACTTAAACAGGGAAGTAAAACAACAGTCTATGAAGGCATCACTAATAGCAGGTTGTTTGACGGATATAGTATGGAAAAATAAATACCTCACAGTGGAAAGTAAAATAAGAATATACAAGACAACAGTGAGACCGATCCTTACATATGCTGTAGAAACAAGAGCGGACACACATAAAATAGCACGCACGATGAGGACAACAGAAATGAAGGTGATTAGGGACATAACACATGGGCTGAAAAGTCCCGGGCCTAACAAAGAAAACACGGTTTTTTTGGTTCAAAATTAGCTTTATTCATCAACGTAATCTCCATCAAGAGCAACGCAATCATTCCAGCGCCGCTCTAACAATGGCCAAACACTGCTCAGAATCATCAACACGTTCTTGTTTTTGATAAACAGTGAGCAAACGCGGCACCCACTTTGAACAGAGCTTTCTCATAGTCAAATGCTCATGCAATATAAAGCCAACACGTTCTTTTGATATCTTTACGATGTCAGCTAACTCACGCAACTTCACTTTTCGATCATTCAAAACGATTTTATGGATTTTTTTGATGTTTTCTGGTGTTACCGCCTCATTTGGACGTCAACTGCGTTCTGCATCATCGGTGTCTCTACGACCACGTTTGAAGTCAGCAAACCAACGTTTTATTGTTGTTTCTGATGGAGCGGAGTCCCCATAACACTTTTCAAGCCATTGCTTCGCTTGAACGGTATTTTTTCCCATCAAGAAGCAGTGTAAAATTAAAACACGAAATTGTTTTTGATCCATTGTTTTGAAAATAACAAAAGTAGCGTCACTCTTAGCACAATAACTCACAAACTAATGAATAGAATATCATGAAATTTTAACAGCTGTCTTTTGAAGGTTAGTATTAACTGAAAAATAGGTGACTGCAATAAAACTAGCGCCATCTATGTGTTAGGCCCGGGACTTTTCAGCCCATGTGTTACATGCACGACAGAATCCGCAACAAAGTTCTACAAGAACTAAGTAAGATTCAAAAAAAAATACAAATCGACCAGAACTAGAAGAAAACAATGGAATAAACATGTAGATCGGATGGACGGTAACAGATTGGTAAAAAGGGCCAAACACAATAAACCCTGCGATAACAGAATTAAGGGCAGACCTAGGAAAAGGTGGAAGGAATGCGGGACGTCCACATCGGAAGAGGCCTAATGGGGATAAAACAGGCAGTATGCCTGAACACTTTGGTAACTTCTAAAAATACGATTCTTTTCGTTTTTAGTTGTTATACCAATACTGCCATCTATGCCTTCGAGCAGTAAGCTCAAGAAAGGTGCGTTTCTGCAATAAGTGCCAGCCGTGCTGTGCCGCTCTGCTTGAATAGACTTAGTAAGTCGCCGACAGAGTGCAGTGTAACCATCTATTTGTTATAGTTTTCCGTTAGTTACTTGGATAAAGGACTAAAGATGTGTTCTCGTATTTGCTGAACCTAGCCCAGCTGATGAGCCATGATACGGCGAAACGCGTCTTGGGATGGTTCAGCAAATACGAAGAACACTTTGGTAACTTCTAAAAATACGATTCTTTTCGTTTTTAGTTGTTATACCAATACTGCTAAAAAAAAAGAAGAAGAAGAAGGATTGAAAGGAGGATATAGTTACCCCTGAAAACGGATGAGGCTCCCATATTTCAGCAGCCTACCCACTGTTCTCTCATTTGTCAATCCATTCCGAGACGCGTTTCGTGGTATCACGGCTCATCAGTTGGACTAGGATCGGCAAACAAGAGAACAGAATTTCTAATACTTATCCAGGTACTATTATGATAGCATATTTGGTACAATTCGTCGTATCTTAACCTATTGTTACGTTATAATAAAATTTTAATTTATACAAGTGTGCGTGAGTGTACGATTTAAAAATTAATTATTATTATTTAGTTTAACTTGGATATCTATATTATAAAAATTTCATATAACTATTCTATTATAATATAAAATAATCATTTTAAGTAATTAAAGTAGCCAGAATCAAAGATCAGGTGTGAAACCCAACAAGACACAGATGTTGTTTTTTTAAGAT
Organism: Pachyrhynchus sulphureomaculatus; assembly: GCA_019049505.1. Classification (NCBI taxonomy): domain Eukaryota; kingdom Metazoa; phylum Arthropoda; class Insecta; order Coleoptera; family Curculionidae; genus Pachyrhynchus; species Pachyrhynchus sulphureomaculatus. The sequence continues at coordinate 64,930,742 of CM032455.1, read as the reverse complement.
TTTTCCAAATATAGAGCGATATGTTGTAAAAGTAAGAACGCACACAGGTTCTCCTTTAAAATGTTTATTTAAAAATGCTCGAGTGTATGTCAAGGTTTCCCCGAGAAATTTGTATCAGTATGTGTATAAACTAACAAATTATAGTTAAAGGTAACTAACTACATAATTTGTAATTTAACAAATTACAGCATTGCGGTTTACCTTTGGCCAAAAAAAAACTATTTATCGTAATTTGTTAGTAGTAGATTGACTTAACAATAAAAAAGCAAAATATATTTTAAAGCAGTATGTTAGTATTATTATTAGACCTTTTTTAACGAAAAATATCTAGGATAAATTAAACTGAGAAGATATTATTCCAATCTTTATCAAAACCCTTAAATCTAGAATAAAAAAACCGTATTTCCATATGCCTACAATAATTCTATCAGAGTTTCAAATTACAGAAGGACTGTAAATGGTCTCCTTTAAACTTATTTCGTGGCATACAAGTAGTTCAATTGAAACTATATTTTTAATTGCTTCATTGTTCTCCAAATAGTATTTACAGACATATCTTTGAAACATACAATTTTTTAAAAATGCAAAGAAAAATTAATCGTCGGTACAATTATGTTTGTATAACAATAAAGTGGATTTGATATCTAGATGATCTCTAGATTTGAAACCCAAACCCCAACACGCTCTTTTTAGTGTTCCGTACGGAACACTTATAAGATCATTTCGGTGTCCGTCCGTCTGTCACACCAGATTTTCTCCGAAATTATTTGACATAGAAGTTGAAATTTGGCAGGAATTGATGGCCTCATCAGAGCCGTGTAGTTTTGAAAGTTAAATTTTGACTTAGGGGGTTAGTTTTGGGGTTGCAATCGGAAGTGGAAAAAAAAAAATACTAGGTCATAGAGTGTGGTGTTAAATGAAAGCTTGTAAAAACACGAGTAATATATATATATATAATATATATATATATATATATATATATATATATATATATATATATATATATATATATATATATATATATATACAGTCGACACTCTATATAGTGAAAGACCAAAATGTTGACCGAAATTTCACTCTAGAAAGTTTTTCACTATATAAAGAAAAAATCCGTATATATTGCTATGTATGTATTTTTATATTGGTAATCATTTACTTGTATTTTATAAGGTACAAGCAACAAAAAAAAATTGCAAAATTGAATTATTAGAAAAGATTTTATTAAACATTTGAAAGTTTAAATAGTACATAGCATGTACAGGGCTAAATACATACATAAAGTCCGTACGTTATATCTTTACCCGTGCGTCATAGTTTTCAGGCCATATAACAGACGACTATTATATTATTTGTCTCTTTTCACCAATAAATCGTAGGTACTGGTAAAAAGAGACAAAAAATATAATAGTCGTCTGGGATGACTATGACGCACGTGTAAAGATATAACGTACGAACTTTATGTATGTATGTACTACATACGAAATAAAACGAATAATACAAAATCTGTTAATACATATGTACATACTACGTACATACGTACTAGGAAAAATAATCAGTTATTTTCTTTTGAGCATTACTTTTGAAAAATAATTGTTGCTCAACAAAATTCTCGCATTTATTCAAATGCATAAAGATTTGATCAGGTACACTTTCCTGGCCCCTGAGAGTAGTTCGCACAATGTCAAATGCATTTCTTATTTCATTTTCACTAAATTTAGCAGGACATTCCCCGGTTTCAGTTTCTTCTTCATGATCTTCTATACTTTTTATATCGTCAATTATGTCTTGGTCAGTTGGGAGATCTGTCGTGCCAACATCATTGTCGATTTCTAAGAAATCTTCAAATAAAAATTCTGCGTCGACGGTAGCAGTTTTTTGTAGAATACCCCATTGCCTTTTTAAGGTAGCGAGATCCATTTCGTCTTCTTTTTCCCATTCGTCAATTTTTTCAGTAAAACCTGCTTTAGAAAAGCAGTTTTTGATAGTTTTCTGAGAAACATTTTCACTCCATACTTTAGCGACTTAAGGGTAATCAATTTTTGGAAAGGAAGGTTGTTATCAATCGCATTAACAATTTTGTGAACAATTCTGTTTCGGTAATGATGTTTTATGTTTTTTATAATACCCTGGTCCATAGGTTGCAATTTGGAGGTCATGTTTGGTGGAAAAAAGATCAATTCAATATTCCTTAATTTTTTACTTACAGTAACTGGATGTGCAGGACAATTGTCTATAAAGATCACAATCTTTCGCTTTTGGCTTTTCATTTTCGTGTCCAGTTCTTTGATCCATCTTTCGAAAATCTCAGAAGTCATCCATGCCTTTTTATTATTGGCGTAATCTAACTCCAGAGATTTAACTCCTTTTAAACAACGGGGATTTTTGCTTTTACCTATGAGTAGTAATTTCAGTTTTTCTGAACTATCCATGTTTGCTCCAACCATAAGTGTCACCCTTTCTTTACTTGTTTTAACACCAAAACATTTATCACTTTTAAAAGCATAAGTTTTATTTGGCAAACATTTAAAAAAACAAACCGGTTTCATCACAATTGAAAACGTTTTTTTGGCTCGTACTTTTTCAATGCACTTTTAAAAACAATTTCAGTCCAAATGTCACAGTCCTCCTGACTAACGCTTGCACTCTCGCCAGACACCGTCTTGAAAACAATTGAACTGCAAGTCTTCCAGGCACTCAACCACCCTTCACTAGCTTGAAAATTAACGCAGTTAAATTCTTTAGCAAATTGTAGAGCCTTTTGCTTTATTAAATTTCCCGATATTGGTACGTTTTGATGCGTACGGGCCACTTGAAACCATCGTAAAACTGCTTCATTTACATCCTCGTAAGTACTCACCCGTACTTGTTTTCGACTGCTTGGAACACTGGGTTTCTTCATGATACTGTCGCGACTTTTTATTATCAGAGAGACGCAACTTGGGAGAAACACCAAATTTTGCAGCAACATCAATTTTTTTGCAGCCTTTATCAAACTTCTTCCAAAACTTTAATTTTCTCAGCTACACTTAAGCACACTCGCTTGGACATCTTACTTGATTCTTAAACAAAAAGAAACTGAACCTGAATTTGCGAATTACTAGGCCTCGACTATAAAATGGGTTTTTACCCGGGTTTCTATAAAATGGGTTATTCCCCGGGTTTCTCACAGAAATCTACCTGATTTTATTGCCAACCATTAGGCGTTATAAACGCGTTAAGAACCTTTTCAAAAGAATGCGTCATAAAAATGGACTTCATGCTAATGTTAGATAAAAATGGGAAACCCGAAATGACCAAGATCTCAATAAATGCATAAAAATTTGTACATAAAATTCCGGTAAAAATTTTATTATATAGAGTGTTACTATTTTACAGATTCACTATATGCAGGGCTTTTTACATGAAATTTCATTAAAATATTCTAGGTCTTGAAAAAATTGCACTATAAAGAGTTTTTCACTATATAGAGTTTCACTATAAACAGTGTCGACTGTATATATATATATATATATATATATATATATATATATATAATATATATATATATATATATATATATATATATATATATATATATATACATATATATATATATATATATATATATATATATATATATATATATATATATATATATATATATATATATATATATATATATAATACATATATATATATATATATATATATATATATATATATATATATATATGTATATATATATATATATATATATATATATATATATATATAGGTATATATATATATATATATATATATATATATATATATATATATAATGTAATACTTGCGCACACTTTTCTTTGTATTATTTTTAAAAATCGCGAAAACTCGCTGTCCCCCCCCTTATCTTGAAAACAACTGATCAAAAAAATTTTAAAAAAAAAAAATTCTGGACTATTCTCCACTGGATGTAGATTGAATAAAAATTGTCACGAGTGCATTACCTTTAATAATAATTTATCTGGTATATAAAAAAAAAACAAAAATTTCAAGGTCATTAGTTTTTAGTAGGGATTGGAAACAAACTTTGTTGAAAACTCATTTGGGGTGTTTTGTGAAGTCACTGATCATTTTATACCTCCATAATATTTTTTTTTTATTTTAAAAGTTCAATTTGCACTTGACCGGTTATTTGAATATAAAAAATTCATATAATACTAAATTTGACTTTTCATAATTAAGGAATAACTGAATACAAGCATTACACGTCGATGTTTTAAAGGATAGGTATTTTATGGTTAAATAATAATCACAAAGAAAAATTGGGTAGAAGAAGAGCTTCATAGATATAAAAGCTAATATTTCCCTCTACATAATATTTCTGTGAAAATTGAAAAGTAACACAAAATTCAGATTTTAAGACTCCGAGGACCAAAAGACAATACAATATATACGAAGTACTCCCTCTAACCCCTTCGTTACCTTATTAGCTCCATATATGTTTGATTATAAATAATTGAAAATAATAAAAAAAATAACACAATTTTCAGGTTACTCGATTCCAGGAAACGCGAAAAAGACATATAACACAATACAAAGTATTCCCTCTAACCCCTCCTCCACTTCTTTTAACCCGCAACCCCTACCTCTTTAACTGCTTATATGTTTGACTGTAATAAATTATCATTAAGATTTGTTCGTTATTCCACCCAAAAAACCACGAAAAATTTTCCTAGTGACTAAAAATATTAAAAAATTTATCGGTCCCTTTCACCCCCTTCCCCTAAACGATATCGCTCAAAAAACTATAGCTTCTAGTCCTACTTTAAATATTATATGTGTTCCAAATTTGAAATCGATATCGAGACTGACAGACCGACAAACAAACAAATGGAATATTATAATTTTCGTGATTTAGGAACCCTGAAATAAAAATCTTTTGTTTTTTCATGACTACGAGCTGTGAAGAAATACTCGCAGAACTTAAAAAAGAGAAACTCGCAGAACTTAAAAACGAAAAACTCGCAGAAATTAAAAGTATTCCTTTTCTACATCACTATCGTCTACACTAATACACTTAATTCAGCATTTCTCGAGTTGTTTCATCCAATCTGACCCGTTGTATCCGCTCGTGACCTGAGACAATTCGCAGAAGATAACTCATTGTTCTTTAACGCAGTTTAGTGTTCTTGAGAAATTTCTTTCCTCGCTAGTATCTGCTCTGGTACAAGGAATTTGAAGATCCATCCTGCGGAAACAGTTCTTCGTGCACAATCTTGAAAAATCTGATTTCGGATACTCCGGGTTCTTCAGCAAGCACTGGAAACTTCATCTGATCGTTTCCTCAGTTCTTGCCTCAATCGATCTTCCTGATATGGTCATCCTAAATTGGGCTGGGCTCCTCGAAACTGAATTTTACTTGAAAATAAGATCAGCCATCCACTGGAGAAATTCATTTATAAATAACTTTTAGTTCGTTTCGTTTAGTAAGTTATCAGTATGCGATGCATCAAATTACTTTCACTCATTTTTCATAAGAAAAAAAATTTTAAAAACATTATGAACTCAAAATTTCGTCAAAATACAAAGAATAGCGACCGTAATTTGTTCACCAAGCAATTTTTCATGGCTAGATAGCTAGCTCCAAAAAACACCATATATATATATATATATATATATATATATATATATATATATATATATATATATATATATATATATATGTATACATATATATATATATATATATATATATATATATATATATATATATATATATATATATATATATATATATGTATACATATATATATATATATATATATATATATATATATATATATATATATATATATATATATATATATATATATATATACAGTCCCTGGCCAAATTATTAGACGCACTGTATTTTTTTTAGTAATTTTATGTTTCTTAAGAGTTTTTATGCAATAATGGTATATTTAAACTACAATATTATTGATTTTTTATTTAAAAGAATTGTTGTAGACTACATATTTGTATTTATTTTTAACATATGGCAACACTGTGTTGACAAAGTGATACATGAACGTAAACAACTACAAACCTGTATCAGTCGCGATCGGAATCGAGTCAGGTACGGACGTGTTTCTGTGGCTTTATGGACTGTGATTGTTTGTTTAACAGTTTTTATACTACTCAGTTATTAGTTTATTTTGTATGCAGTGTTTTAAAAAAGTAATTGGACTATTTTCATTATGGGTAGAAAAGGCGATCTTTCACCACGTAAAAAAGCTGAAGTGAAGGCCCTTGTGATTGGGAAAACATTTACAAACCGAGAAATATCACGAAGATTGGAGGTTTCTGAAGCTAGTGTACGACGCATAAAAAAGAAAATTGAGTCAGGGAAGGAATTAAGCCCGAAAAGAAAGAAAAGATGCGGTAGAAAACCAATTTTCACTCCACGGTCAGAGAGATGTTTGAAGAAAATCTGTGTAGAAAACATATTTGCTACCACAAAGGTAATAAAATCACAACTCCAGGATGCTAGCGTAAATGCTTCTGAGCGCACTGTTCGAAGAAAATTGAAAGAATTAGATTTTAAGGCCTGTCGCCCCGCCAGGAAGCCCAAGTTAACAGCTGCAATGAAAGCAAAGCGCCTGAAGTGGGCCAAACAATGGCAAGACAAAGATGTGGACTTCTGGAGATCGGTAAGATACAGCAATTTAATCAATAATTGATACATTATTATCATTTTCAGTTAAATAAAGCAAATAAACATGGAAGTTTATATATTTTTCCTATTTTTGACAGGTCTGCTTCAGTGACGAAAGCACATTCGAAATTTTGCAGAATAAAGCTCAGTATGTGCGTCGTCGTCATGGAGAAAAGTTTCATCCTGATTGTGTCGTCCCGACGGTTTTTTAAACATCCCCACCAAAGTGATGATTTGGTCAGTCATCAGCGGCAAGGGCACTGGACGTCTGTACGTCGTCAAAGGAATAATGAGGCAAGATCAGTACAAAAAAGTATTACAAAATCGGTTGATTCCGCAGCTCAAAGAATGGTTTCCAAATGGGGAACCATTCACTTTCATGCAAGATGGAACTCCCTGCCACACTGCTCGGTCTGTTAAAGCTTTTTTGGAAGAAAAAAATATCCCTCTGTTGGATTGGCCCCATTGAAAATGTGTGGGAGCTGATGAAAAGAGAAGTGGCTAAAGATGTGATTACCAACAAAACCCAGCTCCTAGAAAAGATTATTCATGTGTGGAATCATCATCCTCAAATGCAGGAGACAGTACAATCTTGCATTGATAGCATGCCGCGCAGAATTAAAGCTTTGATAGCGGCTAAAGGTGGCTCAACTAAATATTGACTTTTACTAACATTAATTTCACTTTTTTAAAACTTAATAAACTTATGCTTTTCTAAATTAATGCTGTTTTATTTATGTCAAATAAATAGGTAATTGATTGGATAATATAAAAATAAAAAAACAAATCAATTTAAAATAATAAAACCGGTCAAGTGCAAGTTGAACTTGCACAATTAGTGTTCCGTACGTTGATTGTTTTTAAAATAAAAATTTTTGTTAGGGTGGTATAAAATGATCAGTGACTTCACAAAACACACCCCAAATGAGTTTTCAGCAAAGTTTGTTTCTAATCTTTACTGAAAACTGGTGACCTTGAAATTTTGTTTTTTTTTTATATACCAAATAAATTATCAAAGGTAATGCATTCGTGATAATTTTCGTTCAATCTATACCCCGTGGAGAATATTCCAGAATTTTTTCAAAATTTTTTGATCAGTACTTTTCGAGATAAGGTAGGGGACAGCGATTTTCTAAAAGTAATACGAAGAAAAGTCTGCGCAAGTATTACATTTATATATATATATATATATATATATATATATATATATATATATATATATATATATATATATATATATATATTACTCGTGTTTTCACAAGCTTTCATTTGACACCACACTCGATGACCTAGTAAAAAAAATTTTTTCTCACTTCCGATTTCACCCCTCGAAACGAACCCCTTAAGTCAAAATTTATGTTACGGTGGTATAAAATGATCAGTGACTTCACAAAACACACCTCAAATGAGTTTTTCAACAAAGTTTGTTTCCAATCTTTACTGAAATCTGATGACCTTGAAATTTTAGTTTTTTTTTTATATACCATATAAATTATTAAAGGTAATGCACTCGTGATAATTTTCGTTCAATCTACACCCCGTGGAGAATATTCCAGAATTTTTTCGAAATTTTCTGATAAGTACTTTTCGAGATAAGGCCCGGGACAGCGATTTTTCGCAAATTTTTAAAAATAATACAAAGAAAAGTGCGCGCAAGTAAATATTTTATATATATGTTTTACTCGTGTTTTCACAAGCTTTCATTTGACACCACACTCGATGACCTAGTAAAAAAATTTTTTTTTTTCACTTCCGACTTCATCCCCCAAAAACTAACCCCTTAAGTCAAAATTTAATTCTCAAAACTACATGGCTCTGATGAGGCCATCAATTCCTATATTATTACCAAATTTTCACCGTTCTACGTCAAATAGTTTCGGAGAAAATCGGGTGTGACAGACAGACAGACAGACACCGAAGTGATCTTATAAGTGTTCCGTACGGAACACTAAAAACGGTACAATATCACTCGGTAATTAATATTTTACATGAAATCTTGCAGTGCGTCTAATAATTTGGCCAGGGACTGTATATATATATATATATATATATATATATATATATATATATATATATATATATATATATATATATTTATAATTTACGTGTTCTTGGAATTAGATCATTAAAACATTCTTGGATTTGTTATATATTTATTGACGTTTCGATCTTCGGAAGAGGTCTTCTTAAAAATTTACTCTAAAAGATGACATTAGAAGAATTAAATATAGATAAGTAGTTAATCAGTTTGTCGTGTATTTCGGAGTTAAAATATTTGCAGCTTTTCGCAGTTTTTAATTTAAATTTTGTATAAATTAATAAGGACCTTACCTTAGAAAGTGGTTCATTGTGTGTTAATTTTAAATCACTGTCAAAAACACATTTTTACATTCTACACCACCACTTTATATTACTGGTAGGTAGATACGATTTAGGTTATTTCCTTCTGTTTTTTCGTTTATTGCAGTGGGTGTGATCTGTATGTATATGGATTCCAGTATTTCTCTTTTTTGTATTTATTTCGGTTTTGATAATTTTGATGTTTTTGAAATGACTTTTTCAAAAACATCAAAATTATCAAAACCGAAATAAATACAAAAAAAGAGAATTACTGGAACCCACATAAAGGTGACACCCACTGCAATAAACGAAAAACAGATGTAAATAACCTAAACCGTATATATCTACCAGTCATATAAAGTCCTTCACGTTAAGTGGTTGTTTGTAGAATGTAATACAATGAACTACTTTCTAAGGTAAGGCCCTCATTAATTTATACAGTTAGATTAATTACTTATTTATATTTAATTCTTCTAATGTCATCTTTTAGAGCAAATTTTGAAGGAGACCTCTTCCGAAGGTCGAAACGTTAATAAATATATAACAAATCAAAGAATGTTTTAATAATCTAATTCCAAGAACGCATAAATTATAAAAAAATATATATACCAAGATCAAAGAACCTTATGGTACACTCAACAAAAAAAAAAGAAAATATATATATATATATATATATATATATATATATATATATATATATCCATTATGGATAGGCCTCCTCTAAGAACTTCCATTGAACTCTGTCCTGAGTGGAGTTAACTCAATTTCATGCCACTCTTTTGATGTCATTGCTCCATCTTGTTGGTTGTCTACCTCTGTTCCTTTTGTCTTGTCTGGATCTCCATTCTATTAATCTTCTACACCATCGGGTATCATCCCTTCGGGCAATATGGCCTGCCCATCTCCATTTAGACTGCGTAATTTTTTGGATAAATCTATTACTTTTGTTCGTTGTTTGATAGTTATGTTTGTTATTCTATCCTTCCTTGTGACACCCAGCATAGCTATCTCCATTGCCCGTTGCGACACTCTCAGTTTGTGTGCTGACTGTTTTGTTAATGTAAATGTCTCGGCGCCATATGTGATTACCGGCAAAACGCATTGCTCGTAAACTTTCTTTTTTAAGCACATTGGCAAATTACCTTACGTATCTCTCAGCTTCCCAAAAGCCGTCCATCCCAAACCCACACGACGGTGTATCTCGAGTTTGGTTATTTTTGCCAATTTATAATTCATGACCCAAATACTTGTAAGTTTGGACCTGCTTCACCTTGCTTTCGTTAAATTTCATATTACTGTGCGTAATTAGATTAGTCATAAACTTGTTTTCTAAAAGTTTTTATTTAGACCAATATTTGCTGATGTTATTTGCAATTCGGTAAGCATTTGTTGGTCATCACCTAGATTGTCAGTTATTATAACAATATTATCAGCAAAGCGCAGGTGATTTAGGTATTCGCCATCGATGTTTATGTCTTTTCCATGCCAATTAGGTTCCTTAAAAACATATTCTAACACCGCACACATTTAAGAAAGATCGTATCACCTTGTGTGATTCCTCGTTCCACTCCGTATTTACCTGTGGATTCATGGAGTCTTACACTTGCTGTTGCGTTATTATAAATGAATTTAATTAACTGAGTATATGTGTAGCCTATTCTCATTTACTGCAGGGCAGACACTATCGCCGGCAAATCCACAGTCCAAAGCTTAAGAATCCACAAATACTAATACGAGTGGTTTGTTGTATTCTATAAATTTCCCTATAAGGATTTTGATGGTCTGTAAATGATCGTTAGCACCGTGTCCACTTCGGAAGCCAGCCTGTTCACGGGGTTGATAAAAATATGGTTTTTGGTCTAGGCGTTTTGTTATGATTTTGGTGAACCACTTATACAAATGGGAGAGCAAACTAATCGGTCTATGACTTTCAAGGTTGGTTATCTCTCCTTTTTAGTGTTCCGTACGTAACACTTATAAGATCACTTCGGTGTCTGTCCGTCTGTCTGTCCGTCTGTCCGTCTGTCCGTCTGTCTGTCCGTCTGTCACACCCGATTTTCTCCGAAACTATTTGTCATAGAAAGTTGAAATTTGGTAGTAATATAGGAATTGATGGCCTCATCAGAGCCATGTTGTTTTGAAAGTTAAATTTTGACTTAAGGGGTTAGTTTTGGGGGGTGAAATCGGAAGTGAAAAAAAATTTTTTTACTAGATAATCGAGTGTGGTGTCAAATGAAAGCTTGTGAAAACACGAGTAAAAAATATATATATATAATGTAATACTTGCGCGCAATTTTCTTTGTATTATTTTTAAAAAATCGCGAAAAATTGCTGTCCACCCGCCTTATCTCGGAAAGTACTTATCAAAAAATTTTGAAAAAAATTCTGGAATATTCTCCACGGGGTGTAGATTGAACGAAAATTATCACGAGTGCATTACTTGTAATAATTTATCTGGTATATAAAAAAACAGAAATTTCAAGGTCATCAATTTTCAGTAAAGATTGGAAATAAACTTTGTTGAAACTTATTTGGGGTGTGTTTTGTGAAGTCACTGATCATTTTATATCACCGTAACATAAATTTTGACTTAAGGGATTCGTTTTGAGGGGTGAAATCGGAAGTGAAAAAAAAATTTTTTTACTAGGTCATCGAGTGTGGTGTCAAATGAAAGCTTGTGAAAACACGAGTAAAAATATATATATATATATATATATATATATATATATATATATATATATATATATATATATATATAATGTAATACTTGCGCACATTTTTCTTCGTATTACTTTTAAAAAAAATCGTGAAAAATCGCTGTCCTCTACCTTATCTCGAAAAGTACTGATCAAAAAAATTTTGAAAAAACCCTGGAATTATTCTCCACGGGGTATAGATTGAACGAAAATTATCATTACCTTTAATAATTTATCTGATATAGAAAAAAAAACAAAATTTCAAGGTCACCAGTTTTCAGTAAAGATTGGAAACAAACTTTGTTGAAAACTCATTTAGGGTGTGTTTTGTGAAGTCACTGATCATTTTATACCACCCTAACAAAATTTTGCATTTTAAAATCAATCAACGTACGGAACACTAATTGTGCCAGTTCAACTTGCACTTGACCCGTTATTTTATGAATGAATACCGTCACTGCGTAATTCCATTTACTTGGGATTATGCTATTTGTCAAGCAGATATTAAAAGGAGAAAGTACAACCCTCAACAAGCCTTAACCACCTATTTTTACAGCTTCAATTACGATCTGATCTCCTCAGGGTGCTTTGTTATTTTTCATTTCTCTAAGAGAGAGCCTTACTTCTTCCAGTGTTATCTCCGGTAATTCTTCTGATTGATTGATTTATTTAAGGGGGTAGGGCGCATCGACTACCTAGGTCATTTAGCTAATTCTTCTGAACCTTCGTTGATCAATTTATGTGTTTGTGATTTCGAATATTCAACTATCTTTGTTGACTTATGTAGAGTCTTCTATAGAATTCTTCTGCAATTTATATAAGTATTTTCCTGTTTGTCGCTTCAGTTCCTTCTTCTTGTGTTGTATCTTCTTCTTACGTCCTTCTGTATCTCTTTTGAGATTTTCTTATTTAAGTTTCTTAATCCCTCTGAATCTCTATTTTATTCTCTTCTCTTAAGTGCCCTCTCCATTATAAGTTTTTTAGTGTCGTCACTCAGTTTTTCATCTTTTGGATTTGGTTTTCTACAGTGGCGCTTTTGTGATGATATCAGTGTTTCTGTAATTCTGTCGTTCAATGATTCGACGTCGTTTAGAAGGTCCATAACCATCCCAGGTTTATAGAATCTATATATTCAGCGATATTTTCTGGTTCGTTCCAAATTACTTTTTTCTTGTACACCATTTTTGTTCTTTGATTTTTCAAGTCTATCCGAATTGTAGCTCTCACTGCTCGGTGATCACTTCCCGTGCAAAGTTTGTTCATTACAGTGACATCAGAAATGTTTCTTTTCTGTCTTGTTATAAAGAAGTCAATCTCATTTTTAGTTTTTCTATTAAGACTCACCCACGTCCATCTTCGATGAGTCATCTTTTTAAAAGAGTTGTTCATTACATATAAACGATGTATAATTTAGTAGCATTTGTCCTCTCTCGTCTCTACCTTCCAATCCGAATTTTCCTACTGCTGTTTCAGATTCATCGCTCTAGATTCCAATTTTAGAATTAAAATCTCCCATGAGGAAGTAGTGACACTTTGATCCTTTTAATGCCATTTCGAGATCTTCATAAAAATGGTTGATCTCTTCATCTTCATAATCTATGGTAGGAGCATAAACGTGCATTATTCTCATTTTGTTGGGGTTGTTTAAAGTAAGTATCAAGTATATTACACGTTCTGATATTGTTTTTATAGTTGTTATATTTTGTGCATATTGCCTATTAATTAGGAAGCCTATAACGCCGATTGAATTTGGGATTACAATTTGTGTGGTAGAAAAAATTTCCAGACTTTAGGGTGATAAGTTGTTCTCTATGTCTCCTCCAATCCAATATATCTTCGTTTTATGTTTGTGGAAATTTCACTGTGTCAATTTTGTGCCCCCCCCCCCAGAATCCATTGGAATGACTGAATCGTTTTCACTGTAAGGTTTTGGACAGTTTGTCCTACTTGCTTGGGATATTCTTGTCTTGAACCTTGATATTTCATTAGAAGGTATTGGCAGATAAAACGCCGCTCTTGCCGTTGCATGTTCGCTAGTTGGTTAGTGGGATATGGAAGGACAAAATAGGTTGTGGATAGGATAAAGATTTTGGATATATATATATATATATATATATATATATATATATATATATATATATATTATATATATATATACACATATATACATATATACATATATACATATATACATATATACATATATACATATATACATATATACATATATACATATATATATATATATATATATATATATATATATATATATATATATATATATATATATATATATATATGTATATATATACATATATATACATATATATATATATATATATATATATATATATATATATATATATATATATATATATATATATATATCATTTTTCACTACTTTTTTATTTAGATTAGGCGCTAATGCTTAGAAAAATGAATAATAATAATAATTATTATTAAATTAAAAGAAAACGTTCAAAGGAAAATAAAACAAGTCACACTGAAGTTATTATTATGTATGTTGGTACATATATGAGTATGAACAAAAACATTAAAATACGTAGTTTATACAATAAAATCACTAATTTTCGTTTGTACAATTTTAGAGTCATTGCATATATATATATATATTATATATATATATATATATATATATATATATATATATATATATATATATATATATATATATATATATATATATATATATATATATATATATATATATATATATATATATATATATATATATATATATACATATATATATATATATATATATATATATATATATATATATATATATATATATATATATATATATATACGAGGCTGGTCCGTGCAAAAATAAAAACTACTTATGTGTTTGGGGTAAACCTTTTTTATTTTTCGACATAGTCTCCTTTTAGGCTTATACACTTCGTCCAACGATGTTCTAGTTTGTTGATCCCTTCCGAATAATAGGATTTGTCCAAGTCTACAAAATATCCATTAGTGTCTGCAATCACCTCCTCGTTTGAATAAAATCTTTGTCCCGCCAGCCATTTCTTCAAATTGGGGAACAAATAGTAGTCCGAGGGAGCCAAGTATGGAGAATAGGGGGGATGTGAAAGGAGTTGGAATCCTATTTCCATTAATTTTGCGACCACAACTGCTGAGGTGTGTGCTGGTGCGTTGTCGGGATGGAAAAGGACTTTCTTGTAGGCCAATCGAAGGTGTTTTTCTTGCAGCTCGGTTTTCAAACGGTCCAATAACGATGAATAATATTCACCTGTAATAGTTTTTTACCCTTTTCCAGAGAGTCGATGAGGATTATCCCTTGCGAATCCCAAAAGACAGTCGCCATAACCTTTCCGGCCGAAGGAACGGTCTTCGCCTTTTTTGGTGCAGATTCCCCCTTGGTAACCCATTGTTTAGATTGTTGTTTGGTCTCGGGAGTATAGTAATGTATCCATGTTTCATCCACAGTGATGAAACGACGCCTAAAGTCCTCCGGATTCTTCTGGAACAGCTGCAAACCATCCTTGCAACACTTCACACGATTCCGTTTTTAGTCAAGCGTGAGCAATCACGGCACCCATCTTGCGGATAGCTTTCTCATGTCCAAATGTTTATGCAAAATATTATGTGCCCGTTCAGTCGAGATGCCCAGAGCACTAGCAATCTCACGCACCTTAACTCTTCTGTCATCCATCACCATATCATGGATTTGATCAATGATTTCTGGAGTCGTAACCTCCACAGGCCGTCCAGAAACGTTCAGCGTCACTTGTGCCCATATGGCCAGTCCGAAAATTTTGAAACCACTTATAAACTGTTCTAATCGAAGGTGCAGAGTCACCATAGTGTTTATCAAGCTTCTCTTTAGTCTCCTGAAGCGTTTTGCCTTTCATAAAGTAATGTTTAATCACCACACGAAATTCTTTTTCGTCCATTTCTTGAAAATCACTCGACTTCCTTGATTCACACGAATGCCAAAACAAAGAAATAGACCAATATGGCTGAAACTTGGTGTGCGTTCATTCAAGAGATGCTTACTAACTAAACATAACCTCGATACGCGCCGGTGGTGCCATCTCTCGGACTTTGCACGGACTTTTTCAAACCAGCCTCGTATGTGTATATATATATATATATATATATATATATATATATATATATACATATATATATACGTACATACATATTATATATATATATATATATATATATATATATATATATATATATATATATATATATATATATATATATATAATCATTTTTTACTACTTTTTTATTTAGATTAGGCGCTAATGCTTAGAAAAATGAATAATAATAATAGTTATTATTAAATTAAAAGAAAACGTTCAACGGAAAATAAAACAAGTCACACTGAAGTTATTATTATGTATGTTGGTACATATACGAGTATAAACAAAAACATTTAAATACGTAGTTTTTACAATAAAATCAGTAATTCTCGTTTGTACAATTTTACTTGAAAAAGAAATGATGTTTATATAATTGTCAAGGTCACAAAAACTACTCCATATATGTTCAGAAACTTCACGAGATTCCAAAAAATTGCGAGTTTTAGTCATTTTCTTAATCATTTCTGAAATGGATGGAATATAAATATTATCTCCTTCTCTAAGCTCGTCTTCGTCGTCATTATCGCTTAAAATCTTTCCAGAAGTCATTGATGTCACACTTTGATCATCAGTTAATATTTCTCTCGTCATTAATTCATTATCAGCACATACATGTTCTTCAAAATTAAAGTGATTAAACATCTTTTTTACCTCGATTTCCACTGTACTTCGTTAAATGTCAGCATCGTAAAACAAATTCTAGACAATCAGTAGGATCTTCTCGATGTTTTTTTTCAATCCACTCAGTCAACGGTCATCATCTGAGTCATATTTACATTCCTTCCTTAAAAATCCGCCATGCTTAAAACAGTTTGCAATGGTTTCTCTACTAACTCTTTGCCAAGCCACACGGATAATGTTCATAGAGTCCAAGAGAGTTACAGAAAAAATGTTACCTTTATCGATCGTCTCTAACATTGTCATAAGTAAAATTTTGCTATAATGACATTTTAAAGAATGTATCACACCTTGATGCACTTGTGTTTGGAGGCATAAAAAACCAATTTTATTTAATGTAGATCAATTTCAGGGTGCGCTGGACAGTTGTCAATCAAAAGTAATATTTTTCAGTTTGTGAATTTTAATTCTTGGTCCCATTCGATCAGTTCGTTTTTAAAAATTTCTGTTATCATCCAGGTTTTACTGTTTGATTTGTACTTTACTGGCAAATGTTTGTTTTTAAAACACCTGGGATTGGCGGACTTCCCTATCACCAACAATTTTCTTTTCTCTGTTCCAGACATATTTGCAGTTACCAACACAGTAATCCTTACTTGTGATAATTTTCCACCAGCACAATTCTCTCTGACAAACTTGAATGTCTTATCAGGCGTCATCTTGTAAAACAAACCCGTGTCATCCGCATTAAATATGTCCACATATTCATAACTTTCTCAAATTTCCGGCCATACATTGGCCAACCACTGATCAACAACAACGGTCATATCCACTCCTACAGTTTCTCCTACTGTCTTACCCCCATTGATATTATGTCGCTTTTTAAATCGTTCAATCCAACTTCTAGAACAGTTAAACTCGGTATTCTCCATTTTCCTTCCCAATTCACTAGCTTTCTCTTGTAAAGTAAAGCCGGTAATAGGAACATGTTCATGTCGTTGTTGACTAAAAGCATTTAAGGAGTCTTTTATCGACTTGATCATGTGTAGATTTTCTTACTTTTTTATAACTAAAGTTTCTTTTATCATTGATTGATAAGATTTCTTGTCTCTTCTTCCATATGGTAGAAACCGTAGATTAAGTTAAATTCAGCTGTTTGCAAACATCACTTTGTTTAACTCCATTTTCTATTTTCCTCATAATATCGTGTTTGTCTTTTAAAGTAAACGCTTTACGTTTTTGTGTACTCATTTTAAAATAAAAACTTAAACATTTACTTTGCTACTTTGATCAAATATGCATTAGAACCGCATAACACAAGTGAATTGAAAATAATACTGCTCGAACTAGCTACGCGGCGGAAGCAAGTAGAATAGGGGTTTCCAGCGAGTTTCGGTGAGTTCCCTAGATCAAGTCGCGCAACATCAAGCACAGGGAGTGGCAAGTTCGATATAAACGGATACAAAACATCCAAATTTGTTTCGCTTTATCCGGAAGTTCGTTATAACCGATAAAAATTTGCATTGGTCTTATGGAAGTTTTTTCGTGTATTATATGCATATAGTTCGTTTTAACCGGAAATTCGCTATAAACGCTAATAGCAATGACTCTGATATATACTTTTTTTGATGTTTTTATTTATTAGAAATCCTGCGCGCCCCCAACACACATCTTCAGATTCCTTATAATGCAAAACATTTTCAGATCTTAGATTCAAACAAGCTTCGGCTCTTTTTTCACCTCTGACAGTCCTAAAACATCCCATTCCTTCTAACCATGGCAAGAACTATTGATAACAGGTGGATAAGGAAAATTCTGGAATGGCGCCCTGGAACTCTAAAACGCCCACCTGGTCGTCCACCAAAAAAATGAGTAGATGATATAACCAAGATAACTGGTAAAAACTGGTAGTTGAAGGCACAAGACAGGCGTCAGTGGAGACATATAGGGGATGCCTTTACCCAACAGTGGGTGTAGTGGGATAAAAATTAAATAAACAGGGAAAGAGTTTTAGAAGTAACTTAAAAATAATTTTAAATATGGAAATTCGGTAATTCCCGGAAAAAGAAAATTTTAGTTCTTAAGTTTCGGAAATAGAATAAAACTAGAAATTTGAGATGGGCCATAAATGGGCGAGCGAGATAGGTCCTAAGTAGCCGTTCAGCATCTGCATAAAAAGATGGTAATTTAATCCCCAACATAATTAAGACATAATGTGATCTTGTTTGTTGTTTTAATCGCGATTATTTCTTGAGTACATCTAAAGTTAGTGCTAATCTATACATATAATAAAATCTGGGTCTGCATGTTGACTATTTTTTTTAAAAAAAAAAAGCGATTGGAATCGCTATTAGTTAATGCATATTAAGGCCAAAACAAACATTAGTAGACTTTTTCTATATTTGTATATATGTTTGTTTGTTCCGATTCACACAAAAACAGCTGGACAGAGCGTGATGTATTTGTATAAAATCCTGGATCAGATTAAAGACTACTACTAAGCCACATTGTATCGCGAAAAAATGGAATCCAGAAGGTCACAAAAATGAACTATTACACAGGGGAACAGCTGTTTTGGTGTCGAGGTTTTTTGAGCTGATTCTATATCAATTTGATGTCCTGAATTCAAATAACGTATTCATTTGTACCTAGGAGCTCAAATTTTTAAGATATACAATTTTAGAGAAATATAAGTTACATTATTGTAACTCAAATCCGTAAGTGTAGTAAACAAAAGTAGATACGAAAATTTTTATTTTAGTTATACAAAATACAATATTATGTCGTACTTACAAACAAAAAAAAAACATTGAAGAAATGAAATAGTCACTCAACACTTGGAAAGCTTCTTTTCCGCGACATTCTTGAATGTTTTTTTAAACAGTCCCTTTTTAAACTCCAGCAGTAATCTGCCATCATGTGCATGTCCCATCTTCCTTGGTAGCGGTCCTCCATAACTTTAATATCTTGGTGAAATCTTTCACCTTGTTTCTCACTCATGTCTCCTAAATTTTCTGGAAAACGATCTAAGTGGCTGTGTAAATAGTGTATTTTAATACTCATATTGCACCCTAAGGATTTGAAACTATTAACCATTTCAACATAGTTTTGAGCTTTATGTTTGCCTAGAAAATTTTCTACAACTGCAACAAATGATGTCCAAGCTTCTCGTTCAACTTGATTCATTGAATTTATGAAGGCAGGATCCTTAATTAATTGTCTTATTTGTGGGCCGTCAAATATCCCTGCTTTGAGTTTTTCTGTGCTCAACTGATGCATTTTTACCCCTATATATGCAAAACAAGACCCATTCTTATCAAGAGCCTTTACAAATTGCTTCATTAAGCCCAACTTTATATGTAACGGAGGAAGTATGATTTTTTCTCTTTCAACCAAAGCGTCGTTAATGACATTCTTTTCCCAAACGTTCATGTTTTCTCTCTGAGGCCAATCTTTTCTAACCCAGTGGTGTGTTTTGTCCCTACTATCCCAGAGGCACAAGAAACACTGATATTTCGTGTAACCACTTTGCTGCCCAAGAAGAAAGTTTACCATTTTTAAGTCTACACAAATCATCCATTGATGTTCGTAATACTTTATCTTCTGCAAGACCAAAGCTATGGTATTATATTCTTCTTTCAGTTTCGTTGAGTGAGCTAGTGGTATTGAACCATATTTATTCCCATTATGTAGAAGGACACATTTTAAACTTCGCTTTGAACTGTCAATAAAAATCATCTGGAATATATTCAGAAAGTCCCATTTCTTTCATGAGTCCCCTAATTTCGTGACAAAATACAAGATTGTCTTCTTGAGAAAAGAATGGTAGCAGATCTTTTTCTCTTGTACGGTAAAAGGTAATTTTGGTTCCTTGTTCCAGTAAATTTTTGTCGTTCAACCTAGAAGCCAGTACGTCAGAAGCTTTTTTCGATAAATTGAGATCACTGGTGAGATCATTTAATTCATTTTGATTGAAGCGTTGAGGAACTGATGACGTCCCCTCATAGTCACTGTTAGTTTCATTAGCATCAGAACTTTTATTAGCATCAGAAGAGCGATCAGAGGGAAAATATTCGTCATCAGAGATATGTGGTAGCTGATGAAATGTTGGAATCGGTATTTCATCTGAGTGCGGGATAGGGCGTATTGCCGAGTCTAAATTGGGATAAGTCCACTTACTGCGGTTATTTCGATTGATTCCATTAGTATTTACTAAACAGAAATAACAATCATTGAAGTGGTTTTTTGGTTCTCTCCAAACCATTGGTACGCCGAATTTTAGACATTTTCTTTTCCCGGTAGTCCACTGCCGTAAATGCTCTGTACAAGTTTTACATACGAGATGCGGGGCCCACGTTTTGTCCTGATCACCAAGCTTAACTCCAAAGTATCCAAGATACGCTCGCTTTACAAAGTCAGTAATAGTTTGTTTTTTGTTGAAACATGTATTCTCCGCATATATAGCAAAACACATCAGGTTGATTTACACAACTTCTTCTTGAACTGGAACCTGAACTCATTTTAATTCTGTTCAATAACACAAAAAACACTCTTTTCTTAACATAAAATAACACGCCGAATTCGATCTACTCTCATTAGTAAGAACGCACAAACTGACGAGACTTACCCGAGTTAGGTGATTAAAAGGGTCAGTTCAGGTACCTGATAGGCAATGGTTCCACTATTTATAGATTTACCTGGAATTTACTGAATTGCAGACTGACAATAAAACCATTGTACCTACATTAATGAATATATAATAATTTTAGAACTCTCATAAATGAATATACCGAATAAAAACCACATTGGTAGATAAGTTGATGTATCTAAAAAAAGTAGAGCTGATAGAGAAAAACGGATTGCATGTATAGATTTAGCGTCCCAAATATAGTTAAAATCAGCTCTAAAATCCCAGGCACCAAAAACAAAAATATTTTTTTTGTTGCCCTGTGTTATTTTTTCCTGAATAGATTAGAAAGACACCATGACCAACGGAAAACTTTTGCTGATATTAGTGATATAGAACACTGTTAAGTACTAAAGCTATTACTCATTTAATAATATAATATAGTGGGAGTGTCACAAAAATAAATAATTCTTTTTACTGAACAGATTTGGGAGACTCCGTTACCATTAAAAAAAATACTTATATGAATAATATAGAACTAATGTAGGTACTAAAACTATTAGTCATTTAACATATATATAAGGTGTGGTGTAGTCAGGGGGGCAGGGAAGGCATATGCCAACTATATGGAGCTAGAAAATAGCCTTACGAACAGGGCTAAACTACTTTTCTTACTAAAGAAATGTAGTGTTGTTTCTAGACCACGAAAAACAGTCACTCATCTTCGTTGGCACAATCACTCTGGAATGAAATGAGATATTAATTTCAAACATATATAATAGCTAATGAAAGGGTGAGGCCTGTAGGTTTTATCGATATCGCTTAAGGCGAAGTGGGTGAAAGTGTGGGGGTCAAGAAATGTTGTATAGTTGTACTAGTAATATGGTAATTTTTTCGGTAAATTCCCATTTGGTCGATTGACCATTTCGTCGACTGGGCATTCTTACCTGTTTTGTTACCCTTTCGTCGGCTGAGACCGTTTGACTGTTGACCATTTGAAACCATTCCCTTTTTGTCGACTCGCCGAATTAAAGCTACCAAGTAAAACTGTAGTGGCCTTCAAACCCCCTTCAAGTTTTACCTAGGTATTTATCTTCATACAATATAAGGGTGCGGCCGGTTAGATTATCGTAGGCGTTCAGGTTAGTTCAGGTTTGACAGTCCTAAGTCTGTAGAAAGTGTGAAGGACAGAAAGAATTTGGCTCTATCGATTTTTTTAAGAAATAATTAATATTTACCCTTAATATAGATTTCCATAACAGATAAAGCGGTTTAGTGAATAGACGAAAGAAGAATTGTAAATGACACCGATGTATAGGTTAAAAGGCCAGTCGACAAAACGGGAATTTCTCTTAAACTCGACAAAACGGGAATCGACGAAACGGTACTAAATCATTTTTTCAGGTATTTTGTTAAGATAATAAACAAATATTTCGCATAAATATTTATAGCAAAACATAAGGGATGAGAAAAAGATTAGAGGGATTGTTTCGTATATATAGCGGTGTATGTCCTTTTTCAGATTTTTGGAGGAATTTAAAATTAGGTTTTTTTTGCATTATTTTAAATTTTAACATAAAAAGAGGTAAGATCATTAAATATTATGGAATTTCAATGGTATTCGGGAATTTTTCCAGGATTTCTCGTTGACTTTATTGACAAATTTTAAGCATACAAGCAACAATTTACTATAAAAGGCGTAACGGGATAAGCATAAATTGTGTGGCAAGATGAATTAAGTCCATGTAACCATATATATTATTTATTGGAGATGACGTTGCTATTATGTATTTATGATAAATTAATCATATCAGGAAAACTATGAAATAATACTGCTCGGTCGAAAATAACTGTGTGTCGTCGGTGGTTAGTGAACTTAAATGCGGTCGTACAAGCATAGATGATGCACCACGTTTCGGACGTCCAAATGAGGTAGTCACTCTAAAAAAAACACAAAAAAATCCACCGTTTTGTTCTGAATGATCGCAAAGTGAAAGTGAGAGTGATAGCTGACATCGTGAAGATATCAACAGAACGTGTGAAGCATATTTTGCATAAATATTTGCATTTGAAAAAGCTATGTACCCGACGGGTGCCGCGCACTCTCACGACTGATCAAAAACAGCAATGGCTCGAAGATTCCGAATGTTGTTTGGCACTGTTTCAATCCAAAGGAGTTTTTGTGTGAATTTGTAACCATGGACGAAATATAAATCCACCACTACAGGCCTGAGTCCAACAAGCAGTCCGCGAAGGGGCTGGAACCGCATGACAGCCGACCGAAGCATCCAAAAACATAAACATCAGCTGGAAAGGTTTTGGCGAGTACTTTTTGGGATGAGCATGAAATAATACCCAACGACTATCTTGAAAAGGGGCGAGCAATCACCGGAGACTATTATGGCGATTGATTAAACCGTTTGGATGGTGAAATCAAGAAAAAAAGGCCACATTTAGCGAAGAAAAAATGTTGTCTCACCAAGATGAGATGTGCTAGCTCACAACTACATAAAATCGATGGTGAAATTAGAGTATTTGGGCTATGAATTGCTTCCTTAACCGCCGTATTCACCAGATCACCCCTGTAATTATTACTGCTGCTAAATCAAGAAGTCGAATGGGAAACTGAGGTTTATTTTAAAGAGCTCGACAAATTTTCTTATATGAAAGGTATCCAAATATTGGGAGATCGCTGGAATAAGTGTATCGTTCCTGAAGGAAACTATGTTGAAGAATACAGTCGATTTTTCGCTAAAACAATGTTTTTTTCTTCAAAAGTCTTCTCTTTTCACCCCATGTAGTAGTGTACCTCACACCTTTTTTGTTAGCACCCTATTCTTTCAAATGAACAACACTTTTATCTGCGTATGGAATTTTAAACTTAATTTTTAAATTCCACTGTGTACAAGCGTTCTCTTTGTGAAAAGTCTTGACACTCGATAATCGATTTTTAGTTTTTTTTGTTGGGAAAGGCCTAATGTTTCAGAATTCTCTGCAAATGTTTTTTTTGTGATTAAGGTGTGTTGAAATAGGCTTTAAATAGTCTAATTTTGAAAAACTTACTAGAAAATATCGTTGGGAGGCCGTTTTTGCTAACCAGAACTAACCTAAACTAACCTGAATTAAATAATCAGTAATTACAAAATAAATTAAATAATAAAAAAAGTCTTATCTTAATGTAAAAAAATGATGTTTGTTCTGAATAATAATATTGGTGGCTGAAGACCAAAGTTAGTTCAGGTTAGCAGAAACGGCTTCTCTCCGATTTTTTCTCGTCAGTCTTTCAAAATTAGGCCATTTTAGGCCTATTTCAAAAAAAATCTGAAAAGCCCGCGTACCGAACTACTCCTCTATAAGCAGCTCCACCTTTAGTATTCCTCTTTTTAGTGTTCTGTACGGAAGTGATCTTACACTCCAGTGTCTGTCCGTGCGTCCATCTGTCCGTCCGTCTGTCACACCCGATTTTCTCCGAAACTATTTGACATTACCTTTAATAATTTATCTGGTATATAAGAAAAAAAAAATTCAAGGTCATCAGTTTTTCAGTAAAGATCGGAAAAAAAAAAACTTTGTTGTAAACTCATTTGGGGGTATGTCATTGATCATTTTTATAACTCCGTAAACAAAAATTGCACTTGACCGATTATGTCTTAAAGAAATACCTTTTGGATCCATATGATCCTCTACGACCTTGTATCCAATCCTTAATAAAGAACCGTGCTTTGTCTTAAAAGGAATTGAAAAATGTCATATTATTATATAAATGATATGTCAGTGTAAGTAACAATAACACATCATTTACCTTTATGAAATATGTACATTCGAAAAGTTCCTTTATAAAAACATAACTTTTCAAATAGCAATACAGTACATGTACCATTCTACATTTCTAACAGTCACATACATGGTGTACACAGAAAGGAGATATCAAATTATTGTTGCAGAGTTTAAAAAAATACTTTGTTGATTTAAAAATATTTCCAGAGATCGGATCCATATATTATTTTATTTTTTTATAATACAAAACACGTGACGTTGATTATGTAGGTAGGAGGTAAAAATAGTATATAAATAAGGCAGGAAAACATATTAATACGATAAACTTACATGAAGAAAAATATATATACACGGTATGTATGTACATATCGTTGTGGTTCAAGCTGCGGGTATCAGTTAGTTAATATTATAAATTGATATAATTAACATGAGTACCTTTAATTTAGATTTATTAACAAATCCTGTATTATCCTGCTGTAACGCTTTAAATGCTAAACAAACACAATTAGTAATATTTTCTAAAAGCACTGACATTTTCGGGGGTAAACTGTTACTTTTTTTATTTACCACCAACTAAACTTTAGAAGTATTTAAATTATTTTACTTAAAAAGACACACATATATTATTTATTCACACAACTTTTATTTACAAACGTACGGGATAGTCGCGTTTTAATAACATAACACAGTTCATTTGAAGTGGTTGGTCATTAATAAAGTGCGATAAAAATGAATTAAACAGCGGTACAGTTGAATCATCGACTATCTCACTGTTGCAATACCCGCAAGTCTGCGACCGTAGCCGAGGCCAGAGACGTAGGTGGGACAATCTGTAAGATGGGGGCAGTTAATGCTGTTCTTTACTGTAAATTTTATGATTAACATCATAAATAAGATTTTTTAAACGTGAGTAATTCGATGTTTTAATTATATATATATATATATATATATATATATATATATATATATATATATATATATATATATATATATATATATATATATATATATATATATATATATTGTAACATTCATTTTTTCCTAGATTTTTAAGACCATGTAATGTTTTACTGATTTTTCACTTCAAATTGTACTTATTTTCATTTTTTTGTATCGAACGGTATATTAAACAGAGATTCCAAGACGTTCGGTATATACTGTGCAGTGCGGGTTTCCTGACCGAATCTACCGCTACGGCCGCGATTGGTGAAATCTGTGTATCCGCAGTTTTGGTTCCGGCGTCGCCATATTACCGGCAGAGTTTTGCATGGTTTATTTAAGGGTCCGAGAAACGACTGTCTTGGCTTAATTTCCATCCAGCCGCCGAGTAGGGCTAATTTCCATCCAGCCGCCGAGTAGGCGAGGCTAATTGCATCGAAGCCGCCAAGTAGGCTTCCTTCGACTGAGCTAGAGAAAAAGCTCATAACAAAAACCATCATGCGAGCTAAGTAAAGCACCAGTTTCTTAACGAAAAGCCGTAGTGGGCTCTCTAAGTGTTTGCTAGAAAAGTGTGAAATCGGTCGTATTCCATCAAAGCAGGAATAAGAACAGTAAGTTACCAAAGCATACTTCAATAGACCTGTCCCTGAGTAGTGCCTTAACAGTAATTTAAAACTGACTAAAAAGTGAAGTGAAGAGCACTATTTTTCGTCTTCGGGGGGTTGTCATAGTCATCAGAATTTAAATGTAATAAATTACTAGTTAGGCTAGAATCTTTTTGTAGAACTGCAAAGGTTAGAACTTTTTATTTTTAAAAACTTGAATAAATTTTCTTTTTGTTGATTAAAGCTAGTGTCTCACTGAATACCTATTTTTCTTTTCAG
>CM032455.1:64851729-64901729 GCA_019049505.1 Pachyrhynchus sulphureomaculatus | reverse complement strand
TCATATCATACGGTGTGTGAAGAAGAAACTGAAGATCGGTACCAATTAGGCTTAAGGAACATAAAAAATGTATCAAAAGGAAGAAATTGTAAAGTCAGTTGTAGCTGAACATCAGTACTCTGCAAATCATATTATCAAAATAAGAGAAACTGAATTCCTAGTTTCTGTTCCCAATATTTGTAAACGAAAGTTTAAGGAATCAATCGAAAAACACAAACAGTTTAACAGTAATAGCGACTCGGGTTGGAGTCTGCATCACGGGTGGAAAACGATCATTACACAAGGTCACGGTACAATCCTGGTCAAGAATTAATAGTTGACTTGTGCTTCTTCAAGCTCAATCAGTGTTCTAATCTCGAACAGTAAAGATCCCTGAAGATGCCTAGTGCAATTGTAGGTAAAGCGTTGTAACATTACTCTGATTTGACATGGTATAATCCCATGAACCACGATTTCCCATCTAACCAGGACTATGTTAACAAAATTCTTTTGAACGAAAATGTTGCAACGATATAACTATAATTACTTTTTAATATTTCATGAAGTTTCTTCACCACGAACGTTTTAACGAAACGCATTTTTAAAGCATCAAATGGCAGTTCTTAAAAGTAGAAAAGCATAATCTTATACCTCGGCTACATTTCTAGTAGTTGGATATAATACATCTAACAAAATAACTTACTTAATACCAACCTAGTGAAGCTGCGACAGATAATACTGGATCAAGACAACTAAAGAGAGCTCCCATTATAAGCATTTTCGCGCATTGTGCTTCAACTGGTAATTTTGCCATATGTAATCCAAGGGGAGTTAAAAGTTCATCATCATTTAAAGCTCCTAAGCGTTGTAACAAAGTTACTGAAGCTTTTACGTTGTTAGATTCTGGTGGATCCATCAGTCTTGCTAAGAAAGGTTCTGCGTCGCCTAACTGAAATATAGGAAAAAAATACTTATGTTTCATTTTACTCTCTTGATTACTAATTGATTTTATGGGTGCAAGGATTTATGAATTTTTTATTCTTTGTATAAACATTGCAAAACGAATTGATGATTACTTGTATCAGCAGCTTGATAACTATTCAACATTCAGAGTTATGGATCTAAATGACGACAAACTCTTGGATATGCAATCTGCCTATATGAGAACGTCGTATAATTTCGAAAAAAACCATACAGAATTGAGCGCAATCTAAACCTATGGATGGAGGTGGAAACTCCGACAAAGGCAATGGGTCTGGTCTATTACACAGAGGGATCAAAAATTTTGAGCGAACTAGAAATAGAAGCAGTAAAGTCCAAGCGGAGCTTTAGCATTCCACTTGGGACAAGTGCAACAGTATTCCAGGTAGAAGTTCACACATTACAAGCATGTGTTGACGAGAATATTAGACGGGACTACCGCACCCAAGAAATATATATTACCTCAGTCAAGCTGTTCTAAAGGCCTTTCAGGCCAACTCCAAAATCACGATGGAGTGTAACCGTTAGAACTATCCTCCAGGAACAACAGGATTGACCTACTGTGTATTCCAGGGCATTCAAGGATAGAAAGTAATAAAAAAGTAACAAAACTATACAAGGGTATAGAATCAGCTTTTAGTATATCAAAACAGGTGGTAAAAACGACAATCCTCAGATAGACATATTAGTTGTAAATTACCACATATAGGGTTTGGAAGGAAGCTAAAAACCTTCTTAAAGGATCGACGCCGCTCATATAACCAAGAGAGGGAGAGCGCAATAAACCAAGAGGCTGCAGTGCACAAACAAGCACAATCGCCTACCAACTCACTCACGAATCAATCAGGAGAAATAAGAAGTAAAATATATTACCTGTAACATTTTTAATTGTAGAACAACATCTTCCAAGCTTTTTCGTAAAACTTCTGGCTTTAAGAATTTATCTAAAATAAGCAAACGTGCTTTGGTAAATAAATGATAACATATACCAGGTTTAACTCGTCCTGCACGTCCTCTACGCTGTGATGCATTGGCACAAGACACCTAAAAATAACTGCCTGTTTCAATTCTATAGTGTTAATTAAAAAAGGTATCACTGCTTTTTGACATAAATTTAAAAATTTATTTGCCAAAAATTTAAGAAAGTAATTTTAAACTTTTTACCCCTTAAGTAATCGAAACAAAAGTTAAAAAATAAATTCTAAATTATTTAAGACAAACCCAAATGCCATGTGAAAGTCTTTTGATTTGTTAGATAAGTCCTCTCGAATTAACATCGTGGTATTTTTACAAAAAGTCTTTTTCTAAAAGTTATCTGAAAATAGCAGATTCTATACCAATATTAAAAAAGTTTTTGTTAATATAAATCTAAAAACATTTCATTTTTAAGATTTCTGTTTTTTTCATTTATTTTAGACATTTTTAAATATAATTTATTCAATATTTGTACAAGACATCTTTATAAACGACTTCCAGAGCACTTTTCTTCTTCTTCTAAAAGTGCCTGCTGAGTTTCTTGCGGCATCATTAAACGATTTAAAAATCCATAGACTAGTCCAATAATAGATGTTGCGCAGCCACGACAATCTGTTACGCCCCATTCCTTACCATCCTTCGAATTTTTCCGGCAGAACAAAACGCCGGAACCCCTAACGCTCACCTCGTAATACGTGGCAGAAATAAACGCTTTTTCTTTTCTTGACAGTGTCAAAAAGTTCTTTGTCCGCAAGACTCGTTCTTCGAAGTACCTCCTCGTTTCTGGCACGATCCGTCCGATTATTCGATGCTGATTTTAATGTCTATGCCTCCATTCTATACAGGAGGACAGACCAGACATAGCATTTTATCATCTGTTCTTGATAAAGTTCAGACTGCGGTTAGCCAGAAATTTCTTTAGTGTGATAAAGGTTGTGCTTGCCTGTTCTATCCGACATCTCATCTCTATTTCTGGGCTGCATTTATCATCGATTAAAGTCACCAAATACTTAAATTTGCCGACACGCTCGAGTTTTTCCCCATTTATAGTGTTGGAAAGCTGATGGTATTAAATTTGTTTTTTTAATGTTCATCTTTAAACCACATTACTGCTTGTCATCGGTACATTATCGAAAACAAGATGTGATTGTGCGCGATGTGTCACGAGGACGAAGTATTAAGCATTTCTGATGTTATTTACTGGGATACCATTAACTTTTATGCTCAGATCGGCATCTGACATAGCCTCCATGAAAGCTCTTTCCACACACAAACCTGAACTAACCTGAACTAACAACCAAACTAGCAACAAACAAAATCAGCCAGAACGTTGCACTAATAGACCAACAAAAGGGATAAGGAGGTGTTACACGGATGACGTTTTCATTTTAAGATAAATTACGGAAAAATCGGTAGAATAAAATAGGCCAGCATTTCATGTGTTACTGACTCAAAGAAAGAAAAATTATTCAATACGAAATGCACTTCAAATATCTCGGCATACATACATCGAGTTTTAGTTATATATACATCGAAGTGAGAAATCAAGTCGCAAAGGTGGCGATAACAGCGGCATGCTTAAACGATGAAATATGGTCAAAATCAAGACCTAAGAAGTGAAACGATATCTCGACTCGAAACATCAAAAACAAAACAAATGTTCTAAATAACAGAAACTAAAATAGTGCGTAGTAAAGCAGAAAGAAGCGACATTAAACAAACATGCAAAATAGATAATATAAATGGTTGGGGGTTAAATAGAAAGATAGAGTAAACAAATATATACAATGACAGAAGAAAACATGGCTAAACTCCCAAGAGACACATAGGTCACCAGTAGGAAGGAGAAAGAAGCACGGTTAGACGCTAAAAATATTAAATAATTGTGCAAAGGAGGAGGAAGAAGAATAAATATCGTTTCGCGATTTTGTTCGCCAACAGATTACAAATTTTACCAACATTAACCTATGTAAACTCGTCGGGTTCCATCATATTGTGCGAGTTCATCAATGGATCCATCTACGGCATGGCATTGGGTTATTCCTGTTAAAAAGTTTTATACAAAAGCATAAAATTCATAGATGAAGTTAGACTAAAAATATATTAATATAAAATTATGTAGACCACAAGTGCCAAAAATCGAGTAGGACTAATTAACAATTTTTTTTTTATTTACAGCAGTAGCATCTACTCCTAAGTTTTCAAACAACTTTTTAAAACACCTAAACATAGTAAGTAAGTGAAATTTACTAAAATAGCTTGAAAACTTCTTCTTTGGTCCATGTCAAAAATAACTCACCCACTCTTCCTTAAGAGTTTCAATACCAGTTTCTGGATCAAGATTACTCATCTTAATGTATCCACAGTCGATGACTGTAGTTACGTCGTCAATTGTAATGGAAGTTTCCGCTATGTTGGTGGCAATAATAATTTTTCGCATTCCTAAAATATTTATTTATTAAATAAGTTGTAAACTCTTAGCTGTTTATAGTCAAATAAAAATTTGTAGAGACGAGTCCAGGTGAAATTACTAGGTTATAAATAGTTTTAACATTCTTTGAGTTATTACATAAGGGGTTATATCTACTTGTTTGCGTGGGAAAAATGGAAATTTGTATTGCATTTTTTCAAAGTACATCATCTTAAGAATGTTCCCTCAAAATTTCAGAAAGATCTGAGCACTAGAAGCAAAGTTACAGCCATATATAGCGCTCTACCTGAAAGAAGTAGTTTGCGTGCGTAGCGCTTGATGGTTGTATCGTAACTTCGCTCCGCAGGAACACGTACACCTAAATGTACATTAGTATGTTTGCAAACATCTGCTCCATTTCAAATCCCTTCGAACAGTTGTATACCGGCTTTCAAAATAGCAGCGTCGAAAAGACATTACGGTGTGTGAATTTTGTTTTGCTTCTCACTTTCTTACTTATAGTTTTCACTCACTCTTTCAAGTATAATTATGAATGAAACACACGTAAAACTAGAAGTGAAAATATAGTGATAAAATGATATATGGGTCACGTATTATCACTACAGTTTCACCGATAAATACCCACAACACGACCAATGCCCCCTTGGCAGTAACTCATATTGTGAGTGGCAAAGAGCTCTCACAGCGCTGCTAGGTAAACAGAAAAATTAGATCCCTGGATTGGTACACAGCTAGTCCCTTCCTGAAGATGTTTTGAAAGCTGTCAAGCCAATATATGAAGATCTTTTGAAGAAGAAATTGCTTCAAAGATGTGTAGGCGGATTTAAACAGAATAACAACGAGAGTTATGATCAGCTCATCTAGAAAATCAGCCCGAAGAATCTTCCTGGAGGTGTACTGCAAGTCCAAATAGCAGCTTACATATCTGCATGCATTTTCAACGAGGGTAATGTAGCAGTTTTGAAGATTTTCGAAACATTGGGGATACCCTGTGGCCCTTATGCCCATGAGTTCGTAGCGGCGCAGGACAAGAAGCGCATGTCTTATGCCGAGCAACGTGCGCAAAATGCCACTAGAGAGGCAAAGATAGCTCTTAGGTATCATTAGTCCTCGAGGCTGCTGCAGATGCAGATGGTCCTAGAATCGATGACTCCATGTTCGAAAAAATTAATTTTATCCATCAAAAACATACACTTTAAATGCGATTATCTCGCCGTTACGGTGGGCAAGATATCTCGGAAACAATTTCACCGATCGATTTGAAATTTCACGTGCTTCCAATGGCTGCCTTATGAACGAAGACATTTTTATTTGGACCAAAATTTCTATTTTTTTTAACCAAAAAACCGAATTTTTGGTACCTCTAAAATCGAAATTTTTAGAAAAATCGTCGTCATTTTTTTAAATATTAAAATTTTGCTATACCTTTCGTTTACGAGGGAGCCATAGTGATATACTAATGCAATCTTTTTGATTTTTTTGTTCTGTGACAAAAAAGGGCAACGGCTGTATTTCCTCCAGTTTTCAAAATTTTCTTATGAAAAAAATTATACCCCGTGGGGGAGCGAGATAGAATATCTCCCCCGGTACGTTCTGCCTGTCGTAGGAGGCGACTTAAAGAACAATCTAGATGGTAGATGCCCAGATCCCACCAGCATCGCCCGGTGTGATACCATCGCATCGGCATAGGCTGCGTGAAGTTGCTTAACGTTTCGTGGCTGTGCCGATGTCCCGGACTGTTGGACCAAATAGCATGATGAGGCACCTGGATCCAAAAAATTCCGGAGGTAAAATAGCCCCCCGTTCGGATCTCCGGGTGGGGGCTGGTTCAGGTGCCTCGACATGCAGAGATCAGAATTTTAAAATGGATTTTTGCAACATACGAGGTTTAAACTCGAACATAAATTCAGTGCACCAACACCTGCAATCAAATAAACCTCATGTACTCGCTCTCTGTGAAACCAAGGTCAATTCATCGATCAGCACACTTAACTATCTTTATCCTGGGTACGACTTCTATTCCCGATTTAGGCGTAACTTTGGAATCTGTCCTTTTGTCAGAAGCGACCTCTCTTGTCAACGAGAAGAGGCTCTGGAGCCCCCAAACTTTGATGTTATGTGGTTAAAAATAACGACTCAACCAACCACAAGGTTCAGCTGTATCCTGTATCGACCACCAAGCGATACTAACTTTAGAGCACTTTTCGCTTCTCTTGCAGACACCATCGATCACTTACAAATTAACTATCCAAATGCCGAAATTGCCATCCTGGGCGACTTTAATGTCCACAACATCAACTGGCTTAAATATTCAAATAATACCGATGAACAACGTCGTGAAGCCGAATCATTTTCAATCAGTTGTGGCTTAACTCAGCTTATTGACGAACCAACACGGATCCCTGATCGAGACGGGGAGTTCGCCAGTGTTCTTGATCTGTTTTTAACCACCAATCCGGAGATTTACACGGTCAGCGTAAATCCGCCATTAGGTTCTTCCGACCATAAACTATTATCGACATCGAGTATCCTACCAATCAGTGACAGAAACGCGCCTAAACCGCGCAAGATTTGGCACTACAAATCTGCTAAATGGGAAGATCTCATGGAATATTTTTGAACTTTCCCTTGGTTAGACGTTTGTTTTCGATCCGATGACCCATCTGACTGCGCCAAGGAGGTTTCCGATGTTATTTTGGCCGGTATGGCGGCTTACAACCCTTTTTCGAAGAAATGCCCTTCCAACGGCAAGCCTTGGTTTGACCGAAAATGCAAAGAAGCTATTGCTTCTAAACATCTTGCATACCGACATTGGCGTGAAAATCCTAACACCATAAATCGTAACAGCTTTGTTCGTGCCAGGAACAGATGCAAAGAAATTATCGACGAAACCAAGGAGGCACACAATCAACGGATTAGAAACAAACTTCTCGCTTGTCCCAACAATTCCAGGTCCTTTTGGTCAGTCGCTAAGGCAGTTAGTCAAAATTTCACCAAATCCACCATACCACCACTCACACGGCCAGATAATTCTATTGCAACACCTGTTGAGAAAGCGAACTTGTTGGCTGAACTCTTTGCTTCACATTCTACTGTCGATTTCCAAGGAAAAACACCACCTACTATTCCCATAGTGCAGTCAAGGATGCCCGATATTGTTTTCAGACAGCGTACCATAAAACCTATTTTAATGAAGTTAGACACCAAAAAACTTCTGGCGCTGACGGAATACCTGCCATAGTTCTCAAAAACTGCGCGAGGGAACTAACACCAGTTTTCTGTAGACTTTTCAACCTATCTTACAGAAAGGGAATATTTCCTTCCTGCTGGAAATGTGCCACAGTTCAGCCAATACCTAAAAAAGGCAAGAAGACCTTGCCAAATAACTACCGACCAATCGCACTGTTTTCAATAATATCGAAAGTCATGGAAAAGGCTATCAATCAGCATCTTCTAAAATATCTTGAAGGATTCAACATTATTAGCGATCACCAATATGGCTTTCGTAAAAATAGATCAACAGGAGATCTCGAGCGGTTGCTCTTGACATATCCAAGGCATTCGACCGTGTTTGGCACGATGGGCTGTTGGCTAAGCTACGTTCTTATGGTATGTCTGAAAAGTTCTGTGTATGGCTCTCATGTTTCCTCAGAGAACGTTCTTTGCGAGTGGCAGTCGACGGATTTCTTTCTAACACCTCCACTATCAACGCCGGTGTACCCCAAGGCTCCATACTGTCTCCTACTCTCTTTCTCATTTATATTAACGATCTGCTGGAAAAGACCGAGAATCCAATCTACAGCTTTGCCGATGACAGTACACTTATCTCTTCATTCACTTTGAACGCTCGGACATCGGCTACTCAGACGAATATCCGCAGACAGCAGGAAGTCATTCAACTTAACAAAGACCTGGAAGAAATTCTATCTTGGGGTGACAGTAACCAAGTGGAATTTAACGCTACAAAAACCCAGGCGGCAGTTTTTTTCTAAAAAAGTTAACGTTGCCGAACCCGACATAGTTATGTCGGGGCACTCCATTCCCCTAACATCGTCACTCAAATTGTTGGGCGTTAATTTGGGAGCAACTATGTCCTGGCACGAACATGTTGCAGGTATAGCAAGGAGAGCTTCTCAGAAGTTGGGAATATTATTTCGAACCAGAAAGCTTTACACTTCACAACAACTGTTAATTCTTTACAAAGCTCAAATTCGACCAACTATGGAATACTGCTCCCATGTTTGGGGCTCCGCTCCCAAACATACACTGCATTTGTTGGATTCTATTCAGAGAAGAGCTGTTCGTCTGATTGGAGACCCGGACCCGGGCCTTGATTCGCTGGAACATCGAAGAACGGTTGGTGACTTGAGCCTATTCTACATGTATTTTCATGGAAAGTGTTTGAAGGATGTGGCCCGCTTAATTCCTCCCAGAGCGGTACATGTTAGAAGTACACGTCACGCAAATACTTCACATCCGTATGAGGTTCAGCTTGTTACTCCTCGTTTAATGCTTTTCAAGCAGTCATTTATATGGAGAACATCATCTCTTTGGAATAATTTGCCCAGGATTGTGTTTCCCACCGAGTACAATTTACAGCGATTTGAGAACAACGTGAATCGCTTCCTCCGCACACGTGTCGCTCCTGTAACGCTTTAGGGACTTCCCTGTAGCACGTGTGCTAGACCCATAAAAAAAACCCAAAACTTGTACTAATATGTTAGATACTCTTTAGTGTATTTCAATAAAAGTTTGTCAACATGGCTAGAAAAAATCATAAAAATCTCTTAATTTTTCTTCAAAAAAGTAGATATAATCCCTTAATGTATAGTTTTTTAAAGATATTAAAAAATTAAATCAAATTGCCAAATAGGTTGACATAGTCTCGCTGTGATCACTGAATTAAAATCGGGTTAGATATTAAAATGGTAATTCACAAAAGAAGATCTTATTACTGTTCAGAATTTTTTTGTATGGATATTAGTTTTCTTTTAAAAAATGTCTCTTTATAATGTTCAAGCATGACATCTTTTGATTTTAGTTAACCATAATCTATAAAAAAATAGTACAAACAAATCTTAAATCTTAGTGCTTAAACCTGATTAAATGTTATTTTCTCGTCGACAGAGATGTCCATAATAGATTGTTAAGGCAATAACATGGATATTGTCAGGGTATCTATCAAAAAAGTGCTGCAGATTAATGTTCTCTAGAGTTGAAACTCCTGTTCGACGCTTACATGATATTTTTAATAAAAGTAGAGATCTTTTTGATATTTATCCGTTATACATAGTATAACTCATTTATATGAGAGAAACTTTGGTTATCTTTAGTCATTACTTGATATTTATCATTGTACGGTTAAATTTCACAGGCACTGGAACTTAATTTGGTAAAGGGTTGTTAATGAATTAATCTACCTTGGAAGGTTCTTTTTATGTTATTTTCATATGATTGGGTGAGCGATTTAAGAATATTAAGAATCCAAGAAAATAAGCAAACTTTTCTCTAAACATCTGATCTTAACTAAAATATATATACACAAAAGTTTTACGTACCTTTTGGAGCGGGTACAAATATTCGTTTTTGGTCCACGGTGGGGAGCTGTGAATGTAACGCAACAACGATATATTTTGACATAGGCAACTCGCCGAAATTTTTTATCTTATCGCAAAGTTCTTTTATTTGGGCAAAACCGGGTAAAAAAAACCAAGATCGCTCCATCATCACTGTCCTAAAATTGAGCGTAATAAAAAAAAATCTTAATATCAATTTAGAGTTAAATGTTGACAAGGATCGTAATACATTGATTCAGGTGGCTTAATGCAGTCAATTAATTTAAGAATTAAGATTATATTTAATTCGTGGTCTCTCAAAACAGAAAAGTAAAATTTAAGTATGTACTTGTAGAGTTCAAGCTCTTTTTTGAGAAAAAATAACCAATTCCAGATCCAAAACTTTAACCTTAATGATATTTAAACATTGCATGTAAGTAAAAACTTAAATCTTTTTAAGAAATTTCATTTAAAATGAAAATATCTGTTTTATTAATATTTTTTTAAGGGGGGAGGCCTGTGTAAACCACCGTTTTTTTTGTGAATCATGTATTGAAAAACTATAATATTTATACAAAAAAGAGAAAGTATATAAAAAAGAATAACTTTTGGCTCATCTTTTAAAAAAAAATCAAAATGGCGGAGCAGTAGCTGCTCAAAGTTGACTTCTTGAATTTGCGCTGTGCAACGCCCAGATCGCTATAGTGCACAAAAAAAAACAAAACAAAAATTTATTAGAGTATGATTATACGCTTTGCATGAATTTAAATTTACCAAAAAAATAAATAAAAATTTTGAAAAAATTAACCCTTTTTTTATAAACAATTGACAAAAAATAATGTTTATAATTAACTTTTTATAATTTTTGTACATTCATTTAATGGTCAATAGGTTAATGAATATCTGTACAAAATTTCAAGTCAATCCGTAAATTACTTCTTGAGCTACACTGCACGGCATAAGAAATTTTACATTTTGAGAAAAAAAAAGCGAATACTGAAACACGCTCTCAGCTGTTCACCTGTTGACGCTGCCTTGGAGATACTAAACGAAAAAATAATGCTATTCTTCTCTTCAGTGATACCATCTATTACTAAAATAGTGAAACCGGTTGTTTATTTAGTTATATTTATATAACATATAACACGTAGTTTTTGGTTTGACACATAGATGTCGTCCTTTTAATCTTCAACGACACGTGTCAAAATTTCATGACATTTCGACGATTAGTTTACAAGTGACAGTGGTTTTAGTGACGCTACTTCTATACTCATCATTTACTGGTATGCTGAATATAAACGCGGTCGTACAGACACAAATGATGCTGAACGCTCTGGACGCCCAAATGAGGTTGTTACACCGGAAAACATCAAAAAAAATCCACAAAATTGTTTTGGATGACCGTAAAGTGTAAATTGTGTGAGATAGTCGACATCCTAAAGATATCAAAAGAACGTGTTGGTCGTATTTTGCATGAACATTTGAGCATGAGAAAGCTCTGTTCAAAATGGGTACCGCGTTTGCTCACAGTGGACCAAAAACAACAACGTGTTGATGGTGCTGAGGTTTTGGGCTCTGTATTTTGGGATGTGCATGGAATCATTTTCATCAACTATGCTGAGAAGAGAAAAAACCATCAATAGCGAATATTATATAAAGTTATTGGTCCGTTTGAAGACAGAAATCGCAAAGAAACGGCACCAAATGAACAAGAAAAAAGTGCTCTTTTATCAAGTGTCATAAGTCAATGGTTACGATGGCAAAATTTCATGAATTGAAGTTCGAATTGCTTCCTCATCCACCGTATTCTCCAGATTTGGCCCCCAGCGACTATTCGCAGACCTCAAAAAAATGCTCGCGGGAGAGAGATTTGGGTCCAATGAAGAAGTTATCGCCGAAACCGAGGTCTATTTTGAAGGCCAAGACAAATCCTTCTACAAGAAATGTATAGAAATGTTAGAAAAGCGTTGGAGTGATTGTACGGCTCTTGAAGGAGACTATGTGGATGAATAAAGTCGAATTTTGCAAAAGAAATGTGTTTTAAGTAGCTAGATCAAAAACTTTTCAGCCTACGTGTTATATTTGCTCTCGGAACCGATCAGAGATGGTCTCTTTCATTTAGAGTTAGAATTTTGGTTTAAAACTTGGTGAGGATATTC
Organism: Pachyrhynchus sulphureomaculatus; assembly: GCA_019049505.1. Lineage (NCBI taxonomy): Eukaryota > Metazoa > Arthropoda > Insecta > Coleoptera > Curculionidae > Pachyrhynchus > Pachyrhynchus sulphureomaculatus. Next base: position 64,889,649 of record CM032455.1, on the reverse strand, counting down.
TTTAGATGTTAAACAAACTTTTTATGAAAAAAAAAACGTCAAAATTTTGTTTACACAGGTTTCCTCCCTTAAGGCTCTGCTTAATGATTTTTCTTCATTTTTACTCCTACTTTCTCATTTTCTTTTTTGACACAATTCCTTTCACCTGAGTAATAACTGTATAGTGTACTTTATTCTTATATATATTTGACTTTGATATGGGATATATAAAAAGTGTTTTAAACAGTAATTACAAGCTTACGCAGTGAATTATACTGTTACTGCCTATACTAATAGAAACAGGTGGAACCTACTAGAAACTTAACTACTTTCATAGTACTTAACTACTTTAACGAAAGTAGTTATATACAAATAACCTAATCATTTTAAAAGAAATATTACATACCTGTCGGCAAATATATTTTATTAATTCATATATCAATTGTAAATCAATCTGTTCACTTTCTGGAATTTTAAGTTCCTGTAATACTTCCCTGAAATAGTAATAATTTTTGTATAGAATACTTGTAGTGTTCATTTTTAGTGTTCCGTACGGAACACTTATAAGATGATTTCGGTGTCTGTCTGTCCGTCTGTCCGATTTTCTCCGAAACTATTTGTCATAGAAAGTTGAAATTTGGTAATAATATAGTAATTGATGGCCTCCTCAGAGCCACGTAGTTTTGAAAGTTAAATTTTAACTTAAGGGGTTACTTTTGAGGGTGAAATCGAAAGTGAAAAAACTTTTTTATTTACAATACGCCTACTTTGGATCACGTTACATGGTTTTTGCAGGAATCGTATTAAAATTTTGTATTTACATGTTTACCTCTCACTATAATAAGATATTTAGGGCAGTATTTGCACAATATACGGCGTCGTGTGTGTGCGGTACAATATCTATTTCCCTTCTTTACAGGGTTCACGTACAGTTTAGGTGCCAAGGCACTACCGCTTTACGACCAACCTTACTACTACAATTTTCCGACCAGTTCTTTACGGCAAGTATTGTTGTCAGTTTGTGATTCAGTGTTCTTACCATCACGATTTTTTGTTCTGTCATTGCAGAACTGTATATGTGTAAATATTTGGGAAACGGGTTAATTCAAGAATACTGTTTACGAGAGTTTTTCCTTTTAGCTTATTAAAAGTTCTAGTTACAAATTATGTTCTAATCCCAACATATCTGAGGGTGAATCAACTGAAAACCTTAAGTGCAATAAATTTCCGAAAAGTTGTATGATGATTCGGTAGATGGCAATAGTGTTCCTTAGGTTTCAAAAAATGAACAAGTGACAGAGTGATGCTGTAACAAAGACGAAGGCAGCAACATCAATTACAAAATGGCTGCCCCACTGTCAACATGCACCGCGTTAGAGCAGCGATTTGTGGTGCGTTTTTTGAGTAGTGAAGGTGTCAAACCAATTGAAATTCATTGCAGGATGACAGCGCAGTACGGTCATTCGTGTTTGTCGCTGCAGCAAGTGTACGAGTGGTGTAGAAAATTTAAAAGCGGCGTAACTTCTGTGGAGGATGCCCCACGACCCGGACAGGCTCACCGCATAGTGACGGACGAAAACATTGCGTTAATGGAACAGTATAAAGAAAAATAGGTGTATAACTCTGAAAGCCACAATTTTGGATATTAGTTTTGGCACAGTGACGAATATTGTGTATAAGGTGCTGCAATACAATAAAGTGTCCGCAAGATGGGTGCCATGTCAGTTGACTGCTGCATTGAAAGACCTTTGTGTCGTTTCAGCGTCGAAAGTGATGCATTTCTGGAAAAAATTGTTACAGGCGATGAAACTTACGTTCACTATCACCAACCAGAAACGAAAAGATCAAGCAAGGAAGGGCGCCATAACTCATCGCCGAAACCAAAAAAATTCCATACCCAACCATCAGCGAAAAAAGTAATGCTGACATTTTTGGGGGAGGAGGTAGTAATTTTGGAACATTACCTGGAAAAGGGAGTGCCAGTAACTAATACTTCTTATTCACATCTGCTTAAAAATCAACTTGGCCCTGCAATCAGGAGTAAACTACGAGGACTTCTGACTTCCGGTGTATTATTACAGCATGATAACGCCCCACCGCATACTGCCCGTTTGACAGTTCAAACTATCGAAGTTATCAAATCTGGATATCTCATACATCCTCACCGCTCAGAGAAGCGATGGGAAGCAAGCATTTCAGAGGTGGTGAAGAGGTGAAAACCTCGGTGCACGAGTGGCTACAGTCACAACCAAAAGAATTTAAAGTCAGATAGAAAACAGTTGTTCAACGCATCCCTGTCTGACGTCAAGCCCCTCCTGACAATATGCAAAAAATTACTTTATAATAGATCCATAGCAATGTCGCAAGAAAACTTAATTTGGTCTGCTGTTTTGTAGTACAAACCGCCTTGAACACCGTAAGGGTGTTGCGACTTATACTTATTAATTTTAATAACTTGTTATGTGTGGTTACATATAACTGTGGTTACATAAAATTAATAAAATACAAATTAAGTAAATATTCAGCTATAAATGATAAATATAATATTGTTTACTTCCTTCTCTATTAGCTAAAACTATACATTTCATTAGAAACCTTTCAAATTTTGAAAGTCTGACAACACTCTAAATTTGACCGATTTGTTACTAGCTATTAACAAGTTTTGATTGCATGTTAGATGATTGATTGTGTTGTAATATAAATATGTAGACGTTTAGTCTATCTTCAATTGTCTTCGAGATATTCAATTCTGAGTAGACACTCAATATGATTTTGTAAAGCTGCAGATAAATATAAAAAATTATTTTGAAAAGATAAAAAACCAAATTTCAGAAAAAAATATTATGCTGTTTTCTAATTACTTCTAATGGCCAACTGAGGGTAGCGTACCGCATCCTTTCATTTTATTAATATGAAATATCTCAAACTATTTAAAAAAAAAAATTAAATATACATACTTGCTATATAATTTTTCAGCTTCCAGCTTTCTTATATGAGGGTCTATATAATCTTCAAAATCTTTTATACTGTTCCATTTTGCTCCTCCACGTCTCTTAAATTTATACTTTGTTTTCTGAAGTACATCTTCCAAATAATAGTCCGTAACGGGGAACGTAAACCCAGGAATGTTGATGTACGGTGCATTGTTATAGTATTTTGAGAAAGCTGCTGCATTTAATGTGGCACTCATGAGTATAACCTACAAAAACAAAAAAAAAATGTCTTCTGAATTACAGTTATTATAAAAATCGGGTTTATATAGATTATATTTGCGAAATAATTTTATTTGGTTAGTACTATAATCAGATAAAAAATTATTTTTCGACTACACAAAATAATTGAAGGAATTAAAAAATAAGTTGTAATTAATAATTCTCTTTAAAAACAAATGGTTTTGGTGCCACAGCCATTTTCTGTGATTTTAAGAAATATTTATGAAATTTCAGCTCAACGTCGGATGTATATCCTTAAAGAAAGATAAAGTACCGTAAATTAGCCGACGAATTACAATAAATAATAATATAGCGGAAATATCTCTTATCATAAAGGCCTCCCCTGTATGTTTCCAACGACGCCTGTCTTATGCCTTCAACTGCCAGTTTTTACCTTATCTTGGTTATATCATCTAGCCATCTTTTTGGTGGACGATCAGATGGGCGTTTTAGAGTTCTAGGGCGCCATTCCAGGATTTTCTTTAGCCATCTGTTATCAGTAGTTTTTGCCACGTATCCCGCCCAGTTCCATTTTGACTCTGCTATGATCTGAACTACCTCAGAGACTTTCGTTTTTCGTCTTATTTCGCTGTTTCTAACTCGGTTGCGAAGTGAGATACCCAGCATATATTCGGCAGACTTTTCAGTAAGTGTTGTTTTCATGCCTTAGGTTAAAACTGGAAGGATGTATTGGTTGAATACCTTCCTTTTAAGAGATACTGGGACGTTGCTCTCAAACGTTTGACTTAACTTTCTGAAAGCTGTCCACCCCAACGAGAGATACGTCTCTCAACTTCGGTGGACTCATTCCTTTTTCCTACAGTTATTCTGTGTCCTAAGTAAATGTAATTCTCTGCGCTCTCCATAGGCAAATCTCCACGAGCTTGCTCTGGTAAATTTGTGATAATCTTACATTTGGTGTCCTATATTCCCGGATTTACTCAAAAGATCATCTATCATAAAGCGAATCGTATCGGCACTTTCTGCTATTAAAACGATATCGTAAGCAAATCTAAGGTTATTTATGTACTCGCCGTCAATGTTTCCCATTGTAGTTCCTTGAAAATGTTTTTCAGAGCAAGGGTGAACAATTTTGGTCACATGGTCCTGATGAACACTTCTAGTAATTGAGAAGCTTTCAGATTGGCTGGCTAATTGAATGCAAGAGGTGGCTTTGGAGTATATACTATTTATTAGAGTTGTGAGAGAGTTGCCCATATCTCTAAAGTGTCAAAGACTTCCTGGAAGTCTATAAATGCCATTACAAGGGGTTTCTGAGATTTTTCGATTAGCGTTTTAATTGAATATATGCAGTTGATTGTACTAAATCTAGCGCGAAAACCAGCCTGTTCCAGGAGATAGTATTCATATCTGTATTTGCCCCTTAACCTAAAAACTATTACCTTAATTTCATTTCTATAAGTAATAACATCTTTTAGTACAGTTATTAAAAAATCTGATACAACATCTCTCTCATGAATTTCATCCAGAATAAGATGTGACACATTGGACAATGCTGGATCTGATTCCATAAACTTTAGTAGTACTCCTGTGGTGCAATATAGAATTGAACCCCTATCTCTAGGCATGGCTCTAAAACAAACAAAAACCAAATACCAATAAAAGTACCTTTCACTACTACTGTAGATTCTACTCAGTATATATCACTACTACACCGAACACTTCATTTTTGCACTCAATGCGCGTTTCGCTAACCATGTTAGCGATGATTGACTCAAGTCAATCATCGCTCCTGATGAAGCTAACATGGTTAGCGAAACGCGCGTTGAGCACAAAAATAAAGTGTTTGGTGTAGTGGTGATATATACTGAGTAGTGTCATTGTGCCAAAGATTTCACATTCTCAACTTAACTGTATATTATTTAAATACTTATACCTAAGAATCCTTAAGGTACTGAAATTAAAACCCACAAACGTAGCAGATCTGGCTTTTTGAATAACAACATCTGTAGGCTTCAATAATTTGAAGATATCGTTTTTACCTCTTTTAAAAATAAGTTGTTTAGGAGTTACATACACCTCGAATTTTCAAAATTTTTTTTTTCAGATTTTTATTCTCTATACTTCTAAGAATTATTCAAAAAAAAAAAATTTAGAAAATTCCATTCCATTTCAAAGTTATAGCATTAAAAATGACGTCGGATTGGGACTGCTACCTGTCTCAATGCCGCGCCTCTCGGCAGCTGCGTTTCGGATTCTTTTGTCAATCGGTTTCTTTTGAAAATAAAGTCGTTAGAATTTTGCATCCATTAGTGGAGTTTATGATCCTAGCATTAGTTGATTGTCATCTTTCGAAGTGTACAGTAGTGCATTTTCTCGCAAATTTTCGTTCTATTCCATTTCGATTGATCTCAAAGGAAAAAGATATCAACAACATATTAGTCCGAAGAAAAAGCGAGGTCCTCCTACAGCTATAGTAATGGAGTCTGAGACTCAATTTACAAGTACAGCTGCGAAAAAAAGAACGGAGAAAATCAGTGGATCTTTCGTATGATGAAACTTTTTCGTATTGCATTATTCATTTTGCTGCAATTTTTTTGGGAATCGCTGAATGTCTTGTTTGCCGATAACGTGGTGGTGATGTGAAATTTGTTAAAAAAGTACACGTGGGCTTGGGTTTAAACTTGTTATATTTTGTACAAAGTGTAATGAAGATATTAAAAGCATAAATTCATCCCCACTGATCAACTCAACTGCCTATGAGATAAATGGATGATTTGCATTTACTATGCGCCTCCTCGGCAAAGGATTGAAGGCTATGCAACTTTTTTGTGGTCTTATGGATCTACTAACTTGTATCACTCAAAGAACTTACGATATGATTATATGTTATTTATTTATTTATTTACTTATACATTCAATTCCAACAGGCCAAGGCCAAATTACAGGAATAACGTTTATACTAATGAGCTACATATAAAAGAAGAACATGATACAATTCAAATAATAACCAGAGTATACAAGTGAGAACATTTAACAGTTTGAACAATCTCCAAATTAAAAAATAAAAATAGTAATAATAAAAAACTACAAATTTGAATAACCTCTAAGTAGAGCAGAGAACCAATAAGTACCGACAGCCTACTGCAATGGAAATTGAGTTTCCAATGACACTGCCGTTCTTGCACATTATATATATATATATATATATATATATATATATATATATATATATATATATATATATATATATATATATAGGGCTGTGGAATAATATATTTGACCTAGCACGGCCGAGGCTAAAAATAGGTTAGTGCCTTGCCCCAAGGCGTGGTATATGGAAAGATATATTGCTTAATAGGAAAGGGCAATCAATATGGTGATTTAACAGCTTATATAAGAATTTGATGGAGTGAATGTCCCTTCTCTTTGCAAGAGGCAACTCAATAAACCTTGACAAGATTAGTCCGTGATCAACACCGCGGTCCGGATAGACACCATCCCTCTTGAAAATAAGATATTTAATGAAGCGCCTCTGTATCGATTCGATTGAGTTGTTATGGCAATTGTATATTGGATACCAAACAATAGAAGCATAGTCAAACTTAGACTTAACAAAGGAATAATAGAGAAGCTTGATTGCAGATATGTTAGTAAAGTCTCTACAATTTCTAATCAGGAAACCCAGCATCCTTGATGCACCAGCAACCATTTGTTCAATATGGTCAGCAAAAGCGAATTTATCGTCAAAGATGATACCCAAATCTCTAACTCAACAAAGATTCTGTAGAACAGTATCACCTACCGAATAATTGAAAAATATAGGGTTATTACGATAGGAATATCGGACGACATTGCATTTGGAAACGTTTAAGGTGAGCCTGTTAATAGAGCACCAGTTGGTGAGAGCATTAATGCTACTCTGTAATTCGTGGCAATCAGAAACCGATTCTATGCGTTTAAAACTCTTACGGTCATCGGCATAAGCAAGCTTCCGGCAACCTATTTCACTCAGCAAGTCGTCAAAAAACATATTGAAAAGAAGAGGTCCCAGATTAGAACCCTGGGGAACACCTGAAGTGGAAATTGGGATGCGCGTGGATTAATTTCATCGACTATGTTGAGAAGGGGAAAACCATCAATATCGAATATTATATAAAGATATTGGTGCGTTTGAAGGCAGAAATCGCAAATAAGCGGCCCCAAATGAACAAGAAAAAAGTGCTCTTTTATCAAGACAATGCACTGTGTCCTAAGTCAAAGGTTACGATGGCAAAATTGCATGAATTGAAGTTCGAATTGCTTCCTCAGCCACCGTATTCTCCAGATTTGGCCTCCAGAACTATTACACAGGGCAACAAAAAAACATTTTTGTTTTGGTGCCTGGGATTTTAGAGCTGATTTTAACTATATTTGGGACGCTAAATCTATACATGCAATCCGTTTTTCTCTATCAGCTCTACTTTTTTAGATACATCAACTTATCTACCAATGTGGTTTTTTATTCAGTATATTCATTTATGAGAATTCTAAAATTATTATATATTCATTAATGTAGGTACAATGGTTTTATTGTCAGTCTGTAATTGAGTAAATTCCAGGTAAATCTATAAATAGTGGAACCATTGCCTATCAGGTACCTGAACTGACCCTTTTAATCACCTAACTCGGGTAAGTCTCGTCAGTTTGTGCGTTCTTACTAATGAGAGTAGATCGAATTCGGCGTGTTATTTTATGTTAAGAAAAGAGTGTTTTTGTGTTATTGAACAGAATTAAAATGAGTTCAGGTTCCAGTTCAAGAAGAAGTTGTGTAAATCAACCTGATGTGTTTTGCTATATATGCGGAGAATACATGTTTCAACAAAACAGACAAACTATTACTGACTTTGTAAAGCGAGCGTATCTTGGATACTTTGGAGTTAAGCTTGGTGATCAGGACAAAACGTGGGCCCCGCATCTCGTATGTAAAACTTGTACAGAGCATTTACGGCAGTGGACTACCGGGAAAAGAAAATGTCTAAAATTCGGCGTACCAATGGTTTGGAGAGAACCAAAAAACCACTTCAATGATTGTTATTTCTGTTTAGTAAATACTAATGGAATCAATCGAAATAACCGCAGTAAGTGGACTTATCCCAATTTAGACTCGGCAATACGCCCTATCCCGCACTCAGATGAAATACCGATTCCAACATTTCATCAGCTACCACATATCTCTGATGACGAATATTTTCCCTCTGATCGCTCTTCTGATGCTAATAAAAGTTCTGATGCTAATGAAACTAACAGTGACTATGAGGGGACGTCATCAGTTCCTCAACGCTTCAATCAAAATGAATTAAATGATCTCACCAGGGATCTCAATTTATCGAAAAAAGCTTCTGAAGTACTGGCTTCTAGGTTGAACGACAAAAATTTACTGGAACAAGGAACCAAAATTACCTTTTACCGTACAAGAGAAAAAGATCTGCTACCATTCTTTTCTCAAGAAGACAATCTTGTATTTTGTCACGAAATTAGGGGACTCATGAAAGAAATGGGACTTTCTGAATATATTCCAGATGATTGGCGCCTATTTATTGACAGTTCAAAGCGAAGTTTAAAATGTGTCCTTCTACATAATGGGAATAAATATGGTTCAATACCACTAGCTCACTCAACGAAACTGAAAGAAGAATATAATACCATAGCTTTGGTCTTGCAGAAGATAAAGTATTACGAACATCAATGGTTGATTTGTGTAGACTTAAAACTGGTAAACTTTCTTCTTGGGCAGCAAAGTGGTTACACGAAATATCCGTGTTTCTTGTGCCTCTGGGATAGGAGGGACAAAACACACCACTGGGTTAGAAAAGATTGGCCTCAGAGAGAAAACATGGACGTTGGGGAAAAGAATGTCATTAACGACGCTTTGGTTGAAAGAGAAAAAATCATACTTCCTCCGTTACATATAAAGTTGGGCTTAATGAAGCAATTTGTAAAGGCTCTTGATAAGAATGGGTCTTGTTTTGCATATATAGGGGTAAAAATGCATCAGTTGAGCACAGAAAAACTCAAAGCAGGGATATTTGACGGCCCACAAATAAGACAATTAATTAAGGATCCTGCCTTCATAAATTCAATGAATCAAGTTGAACGAGAAGCTTGGACATCATTTGTTGCAGTTGTAGAAAATTTTCTAGGCAAACATAAAGCTCAAAACTATGTTGAAATGGTTAACAAGATGCTTAATAGTTTCAAATCCTTAGGGTGCAATATGAGTATTACACTATTTACACAGCCACTTAGACCGTTTTCCAGAAAATTTAGGAGACATGAGTGAGGAACAAGGTGAAAGATTTCACCAAGATATTAAAGTTATGGAGGACCGCTACCAAGGAAGATGGGTCATGCACATGATGGCAGATTACTGCTGGAGTTTAAAAAGGGACTGTTTAAAAAAAAACATTCAAGAATGTCGCGGAAAAGAAGCTTTCCAAGTGTTGAGTGACTATTTCATTTCTTCAATGTTTTTTTTTTGTTTGTAAGTACGACATAATATTGTATTTTGTATAACTAAAATAAAAATTTCGTATCTACTTTTGTTTACTACACTTACGGATTTGAGTTACAATAATGTAACTTATATTTCTCTAAAATTGTATATCTTAAAAATTTGAGCTCCTAGGTACAAATGAATACGTTATTTGAATTCAGGACATCAAATTGATATAGAATCAGCTCAAAAAACCTCGACACCAAAACAGCTGTTCCCCTGTGTTATCTATTCGTAGACCTCAAAAAAATGCTCGCGGGAAAGAAATGAAGAAGTTATTGCCGAAACTGAGGCCTATTTTGAAGGCAAAGACAAATCCTTCTACAAGAAAGGTATAGAAATGTTAGAAAAGCTTTGGAGTGATTGTACCGCTCTTAAAGGAGACTATATTGATGAATAAAGTATGTACTTTGAATCACCTAAACATAAAAAAGTTAGTCACGTATGTATTGAACTCACATGCTGAGGGTTCCATACATATCAGCCATGCGAACTGAATGGAGTAAGATGTTTCTAAGTGATAGCACATCCAAAATATTAAACACAATACATTCCTAAAATATAAAATTTAAATTCAAGTAAAGATGGTTTTTAGAATATCTCAGATAAATCCTTTACAACGATACTCAACTTGCCAGGATCAGATAAAAGTAGTCGGTAGTCGTATTTGGAGATTCTCGAAATTTGGAAAAACATCTCACACACAACACTAGTCTTATGAGTTTTTTTTTTACATTTTACAGTACGGGACCCAAAAAAGTATAAAGGAATAATTTTCTTTTATGGTTCACTCTTAAAGACTTTAACCCTACAACGATAAGTATTTATAAAGGGCAACAAATGATATATAACTACAAGCCTTTAAACACATTAATTTAGAGATTCTTAAAGAATTGCAAAGTTTATTATGCAAAAAAAAAAACACAAACATGATGAGATATCTTTTTTCAAAATAATTTATAAAGCATGTGGTATTAACGTCTACTCACTTTTCCATCCTTATTTGATACCCAGAACTGATTCCTAACCGTTCATCTCTTTCTTGTGCCACTCTCTCCGCCACAGAAATTGCACTGATCCTTCGAGGCTGTGTACAAATTATTTTGCATTCGGAACCTCTACGTTGCGTAATATAATCATCCAGTATAAATTGAGCTACTTGTGTGGTCTTTCCACAACCTAAAATATGTTTGAATTTTTGAGATAGTTGGCAAAAATTCAGATATGAGATAAGACACTTTTAATGTAAATGGCAACACTACTTTTGTTGGCCATTGCTCTGGAAAGTTATTACTTCTTGAACAAATAGATAAAAAACATAACTTTGTGTACAGGAATATTTTTTCAGGTATCTCACGTAATTCACTATGTTCCTGTTCTATAAACGAAAGAAATTTTTCCAGTCGGTCCTGTCTCCTACTCTCTTTCTCAGTTACATTAACGATCTGAAGGAAAAGACCGGGAATACAATCTACATCTTTGAGGATGACAGTACGCTTATCTCTTCATTCCCTTGAACGCTCGGACATCGGCTACTCAGACGAATATCCGCAGACAGCAAGAAGTCGTTCAACTCAAGAAAGACCTGGAAGAAATTCTATCTTGGGGTGACAGTAACCAAGTGGAATTTTACGCTAGAAAAATCCAGGAGGCAGTTTTTTCTAAAAAAGTTAAGTTGCTGAACCCGACATAGTTATGTCAGGGCACTCCATTCCTCTAACATCGTTACTCAATTTATTGGGCGTTAATTTGGGAGCAAATATGTCTTGGCATGAACATGTTGCAGGCATAGCAAGGAGAGCTTCTCAACAGTTGGGAAAATTATTTTGAACCAAAAAGCTTTACACTCCACAACTGTTAATTCTTTGCAAAGCTCAAATTCGACCAACTATGGAATACTGCTCCCATGTTTGGGGCTCCGCTCCCAAACATACACTGCATTTGTTGGATTCTATTCAGAGAGCTGTTCGTCTGATTGGAGACCCGGAACTGACCGGTGGCCTTGATTCGCTGGAACATCGAAGAACGGTTGGCGACTTGAGCTTATTCTACAAGTATTTTCATGGAAAGTGCTCGAAGGATGTAGCCCGCTTAATTCCTCCCAGAGAGGTGCATGTTAGAATTACACGTCGCGCTAATACTTCACATCCGTATGAGGTTCGGCTTGCTACTCCTCGTACAACGCTTTTCAAACAGTCTTTTATATGGAGAACATCATTCCTTTGGAATAATTTGCCCAGGACTGCTTTTCCCACCGAGTACAATTTACGTGAATCGCTTTTTTCCGCACACATGTCGCTCCTGTAACGCTTTAGGGACTTCCCTGTAGCACGTGTGCTAGACCCATAAAAAAAGTACTCAGCTTAGTTTTTATATAAGGAAGCCAAATATCATAACAAAAAATTTGTCACATTTGACAGATTATAAAGGCAACTAGGATTTTTTTAAATGGTACCCTCTACATATAAGCACACCATTATATAGCATTTTTAAGTCCGTTTAAAAAAATATATAATACTTGATATTTATTATCTATCAGTGAACGGGTGTGTGTGTCTATAGATTATAGACACTAGATAGCGTTTACCGCAGCCAGGAGGATGTTTGTCATTAGATATTTTTGTAAACAGACTGAAAAATGTTATTTAATAGTGTACTCATATGTAGCGGGTATCATTTAAAAAAAAATTCTAATTGGCTTTGTAACCTGTCAAATTTGACAACTGACAAATTTTTTGGTATTAAATTTGACTTTCTCGCAAAAAACTAAGTTTATTGGTAAAAGAACTTTTTTGATACTCCAAATAGGAAAAGAGTAAATTCAGTAAGTCACTTAAAAGATAACGTTCAATTCGATAATTTGAATGCCCTGTATATAGGAAAAACTGAAAAAAAATATGAAGTGTTATATATTTTGTAAACAGACTGAATAATGCTATTTAATAGTGTACTCTAAAGGGTGTCATTAAAAAAAATCTAGTTGGTTCTGTAAACTGTCAAATTTGAAGAAAAGAACTTTTTGTTCCTCCGAATAGGAAAAGAGTGAATTAAGTGATTCACTTAAAGTTAACATTCGGTTTGATAATTTAAATTTCCTGTATATAGGTAATGACTGAAAACAAATATCAATATTTTTGTAAACGAAATGCTATTTAACAGTGTGCTCATATGAAGAAGGTGCTATTTAATAGCGTGTTCATATGAAGAGGGTGCTATTTTAAAAAATCCCAGTTGTAAACTGTCAAATCTGACAAGTGACAAATTAATTGTTATCATACACTGGTGTCAACATCTGTTATACCTGCTCACTAATTACGTCATCGGAAAATGGATACTACCCCAGAACAAACGGCACAAGTCATTGCCATATTGCAAGAAGGGCATAGCCAACGTGTAGTCGCTGCGCAACTTATCCTGAACCAGTCAGCTGTCTCCTGAGTCTACAGCCGTTACCAACAGACTGGCGCTTTTACACGGAGACCAGGGTCAGTAGGAAGTAGGTGTACCTTCATTGTCAACACAAGAAATCGTCACTTGATCGGCGCCGAGATCCAGCAGGAGTTCCGACAAGTTCATGGTCGGGCTGTCAGTCATTGGACAGTCAGAAGAAGACTTAAAGAAGCTAACCTAAGTCCGAAGAGACCAGCTAACGGACATAAACTGACAGCAGCCCATCGACAATTAGACTCAGATTTGCCCGAGAATATGTCGACTGAACCTTAGAGCAATGGCGCTCCGTTTTATTCTCCGCCGAGTTCCGAATATGCCTATATGGCAATGATGGAAGAAGACGAGTCTACAGAAGGCTTGGAGTGCTACAGTACTGAAACGGTCGCCTAAGGAGGAGATTCTGTCATGGTGTGGGGAGGCTTCTCATTGGACGCGAAAACCGATTTGGTTTTCGTGACTGATGAAACTCGTAACGGTGGATTAACTGGTCACCGCTACATCGAGGAGATCCTGCAGGAACACGTCGTTCCTTACGCTGGGCTTGTTGGCGATAGCTTCGTGCTTATGCACGGCAATCGGATGGCACAGCCTACTGCATCGGTGCGGCAATACCTGGAGGAAGTGGGAATACCCACATTAAACTGGCCTGCGCGGAGTCCTGATCTCAATCGAATTGAACACATGTGGGATGAGCGCATCGCTGAGGAACTTAAAGGTTGCAAAGGCGGAAGAGTGGGGAAGAATCCCACAGACAGTGGTTAAAAAGCTCACCCACTCCATAAAAAACCGGCTGAAAGCTGTAATAAGAGCTAGGGGACTAATACAAAATATTGATTTTGGTTTTTATCCATAAATTTAATTGTTAAACTTAAAATTTGTTTAATTTTTCCTTTCTCTTATCCCTATTTTGAATCCTTGTTTTCCGTGTTTTCAACTTTCAATCATTTTAATTAGTAAGAAACTGAGTTTAGTACCGGAAGAACTTTATTGGTATGTAGAATAGGAAAATAGTGAATTAGGTGATACTTAAAAATGTCCCTGTACAATTTCACCAGGCTGCAGCAAATGTGTTTGTCAATATTTCATATCTGCTATGTAAATTTATTACTTTTTGTAATTATCCATATGAAAGCACATATTTTGTAGGCTTCATATCTGGAAAGTGGTAGTACTGTCATAACATCCCAAAGCTATATTTTAGTTAATATTTCCTAGCTCTCATATCATGCAAATTTTGTCATGTAAATAATTATGTATTTATTATTGTTTATATTAATTCAAACAAAGGTAAAAAAAATTAGCTATGAAGGTCAGAAAAGTTGCAGTATTATAATAGGACCCATAAAATTTCAAACTGGTTTACTCATCCTGCAAAATATCACACTACGAACTAGACGAGTAAATAACTTTTATAGTTCCAAGAATGTATTTACACAATAAAATATAAATGCAAGCCAAACTTACCTGTTTCTCCACTTATTACAACAACTTGATTTTTATTTACTAAATTTAGAATTTTATCTTTCATATCCATTGACGGAAGCTTCTTTCGAAATTCTAACATTTTTTGATACGCAGGACCTGCCAGTTTCTCTTCAAATTCTTTTAAATATAAATCATCTAATACTTCATTTTTATTTATGCAGCTTAAAATAAAATTATAATTAATAAAAAAGTAAAATAGTTGGGTCAAACAATATGTATTGAATTTTGAGTATGATTCTAACCCAATTATACTCGTATTTAACAATGCCTGTAGTAGTACTAAATTTTGTGAACCACCCTGCATATGCAAAATTTTTTTGAACTATCAATCTCTTGGGATCCAACAACCTTTTCTAAAACAATTCTACTCTATCTTATAATATATATATATATATATATATATATATATATATATATATATATATATATATATATATATATATATATATATATAATAATAAAAGACAAACATAAACATGTGACAGAACAAGAAAATTCTACATTAACTACACAAGAAACTACAGAAACAATTAAACACACACACAACTGGAAATGCCCTGGAATAGACAATATACAAAACTTCTGGTACAAACAGTTTACCACCACACACGAAGCACTCACACACCAAATCAACAAAGCCATTCTACAACCACACTCATTCCCCACTTTCCTTACATAAGGAATAACATACGTTAAACCTAAAAGCTCAGACACCACAAACCCTTTAAACTACCAACCCATCACCTGTTTTCCAACCCTATACAACATCATCACAGCCACAATTTCTAAGAAAATAGAACAACACCTAATAGACAACAATATTCTCACAGAAGAGCAGAAAGGATGCAGGAAATATAGTCGAGGATGCAAAGAGCAGCTGATCATAGATAACGTGATTATGGGACAAACCAGAAAAGAATACAGAAACCTTCACATCTGTTACATAGACTATAGAGCCCTAGAAATCAGCAAAATTGAGCAAAACCTCAGGCAATTTCTCGCGCAAATTATGACAACATGGAAAACTAAAATTCGCCTAGAAACACAAACCGAACGCATCCAAACAGAAGAGCTGTACATCAGACGGGGTATATTTCAGGAAGACTCGCTCTATGGTTTTGCCGCTGTCTCAATCCACTCTCAAATACACTAAACAGAACAGAGCATGGCTTCAACATCAGATACCAAAAAATTAATCAACATAAAATAAACCACCTCCTATATATGACATAAAACTCTACGCTGTCACAAAAACACAGCTGAAAGAACTCCTCAAAATCATAGAAATATCCACCTTAGATATCAATATGGAATTTGGTATCAGTAAATGCAAAGTGCTCCACATCAACAAAGGCCAATAGAAGGGCCACCATGAGACAGAAACCATCAACAATGAAACACTCGATAACATGTTTGACAAAGAAACATACAAATATCTAGGCTTCCAACAAAGCACCAAACTCAACCACACTCACATCAACACAGAGCTCCGAACCGAATTCAAAAAACAGACTGACGAAACACTTACAAACAAAACTTAACTCCAAGGATCCTACCAAAACACGTTCGCTATACCTATACTCACATATTCATTTGGTATCATCAAATGGTCACAAACAGACATAGAAAACATTCACATCCTTATACGTTCTCAATTCACCAAATACAGAAAATTACACCCCAACGCATGCAAAGAAAGACTTACCATCGAGAGGCAGGAGGAAGAGGAATCATAGACATCAGATCACTACACACAAAACAAATACTTAGGAAATTCTTACACATCAAGCAAACCAGTCTCCACACAGCGACAGTGAAAGCAGACAAAAACTACACACCTCTCGACTTATCCCGGGCAGACCACATAGTCAAACCCAATTACAAGAGGAAAAGATGAAAACGTGGTCAGAGAAAACACTCCACGGAAAACACAGATACCACATAGAACAAGACCACGTAAATAAAAAACAATCATACACCTGGTTACAGGATGGGCAGCTCTTTCCTGAAACAGAAGGCTTCTTACTTGCCATCCAGGATAGTCATATTAACCAGAAACTACCAAAAGCATATCATCAAAGACCGAACTATTACAGAAGACAGATGCAGGAAATGCCACCGGCAGAAAGAAACGATCGAACACATAACAAGCGGATGTAAAATATTAGCCGGAACGGAATACACAGCCAGACATGACTCAACTGCCAAAGTAGTTCACCAAGCACTAGCCACAACATACAAACTCATAGAAAACACAGATCCCTACTACAAATACACACCAACATCCATACTTGAAAATAAAGATTACAAGCTCTACTGGGACATTCGTATCCATACGGATAAAACAGTCTCCGCCAATAGACCTGAGATTACTTTTCAGTGCAAAAAAGGAAAAGTCACCTATCTAATTGACATAGCTGTCCCCAACGACACAAACATCCAAACGAAATACACAGAAAAAATTTCCAAATACAAGACCTTGCAACGGAAATAAAAAGGCTATGGAAACAAGAAAAAGTCATCATTGTCCCCCTCATTATATCAGCCACAGGTCTTACAGCAATAACATTCACACCACACTTAGTACAATTAGGACTCATCACAAACATACACAGAAACATTCAGAAGTCAGTGATTTTGAAAACATGTAACATTGTCAGGTCATTCTTTAGTACATAATGGGAATAGCGTTTGTGCTGACTTGGCTTTAGCCCGTCAGCCAAACTTGTAACCACATTGACCAAATGTGAGAAAGAAGAATATTTTTGTAATAATAATAATAGCTTTATTACCCAACAGTTTCCCAATAATAGGGTGAATATTTAGACATTTACATGTTCAATGACTGTCTGTAGTAGTTGCTTCTTAGTATAACAGTATATGTCACAAACATTATAAATATGATTAAAATTAGTACACATTACATAAATAGGTGAATTCAATAACAAATTAGTATTAGGTCTGTTACATCTAAAAAACATGTTTGATCGTGAGTGTATCCGTGGCACATTGATCTTAATACGAGACAATATATCTCCAATAGGAATAATATTGAGGCACAAACTCTGCTGATTCCCAGGCTAAGAATATTTGTCTGTTCACACCAATAATCGCTGCTGATTCCCCGTTCAGGAAACATTCCATTAATCTTAAACGACAGAAATTTCAGAAATCTCCTCTGCACTTTTTCAAGTGAAACTCTATGCACCTCGTACATTTGACTCCAAACAACACTTGCATATTCTAGTTTCGAGCGAACAAAGCAGAAATACAAAACCTTCAGTGATGCAATATTAGTGAAACCCCATACAATTCCTAATAATGAACCCCGTAAGACCTCATTGCTTCAGAAACTTTCAATGCTATATGCTGAGTAAAAGTTAGTTTTGCATCAAAAACAACTCCCAAATCCTTAGCTGTGCTACACCTACTTAAATTATGGTCTTGAATTCTATATTGAAACTCTATTGACGCTACCCTCCTAGTATATGTTAGAACTTTGCATTTTTGAGCATTTAGATGTATTTGTTGTCACAACACCAAGAATGTACGAAATTCAACTGGCTCTGTAGATAGGAACAATCCTCAGTTTTTTCTATTGGCAACATTTTTAGATCATCAGCATAAATTAGTCTGTTACATTTTAAATCTTCGCAAATGTCATTTATGAACATAATGAAGAGCAAGGGTCCCAAATTTGAACCTTGTGGAATGCATGAGGTAGCCACAAATCTTTCTGATTTGAATCCGTTGTAGGCTACAAACTGAGTTCGATTAAACAAATAAGAACTTATAAGAGCTCTCGCACCATCAGTGAAACCAAAGAAAGACAACTTATTGATGAGAACATGATGGTCGATCCTATCAAAGGCCTTCGAGAAATCTGTATAAATAACATCAACCTGCCCACCATCATCTAATATTTCCGAAATGAGCTGTGTCATAACAGTTAGATTTGTTACCGTAGACCTCTTACTAACAAATCCGTGCTGATAAGGAGAAATTTGATTTTTAATTTGGCTATAGATACGTGCATACAAGACTGACTCAAAGAACTTTGAGAAGTTACAAAGTAGAACGATACCCCTGTAATTTTCAACATTTTCCCTGTCTCCATTCTTAAAAATAGGACATAACCTACCTTCTTTCCATCGTTTCGGATAAATACCCTGTTTAATTGATAAATTAAAAATATACTTTAAGGGTCTTACAAGGACAGTCGCACAGTCCCTAATGAGAAACGAGGGAATATTATCAGGGCCAGAGGTCATCTTATTTTTTAATTTTTTCGTAGCCATCAATATTTCATCCTCCGTAATAGGCAAGAATCCCACAATTGTCAACGACGTATTAAGCGAATGACAAGTCGCTGCTGGTTCCGACAATGTAAAGACACTTTTGAAAAAATCTGTAAACGTGTTAACAATGCCCGACGGAGACTTTAGAATGTCATTTCTATACATCATCACACTGGGTATCCTAGAAGAATTATTTTTGGAATGAACATAACTCCAAAAGCGTTGGGGATCCAGTGCCAGAGAAGCCTGTGCATCCTCCATGTATTTAACATTTGTCAGACAGACTGGTATTGAGTGACGACTGACCTTTAATGTAACAAATTCAAGGACAATATTATTGTGAAATTAGTTGTTCAATATATTGATCTGAAGTGTGGAACTAAGAAAGTCGTTGAAAATGGCATTATTTCCGATATACTAGGCATCCTACCAAAATTAACATGCGCACTTGTCCATGCTCATTCTCGAGTCTCTCTGGTTAAATCATATTCTAAAGTCATAAAGTTTTGTTCCACAAACAACATTTAAATATTTCTACGTCGATTTTCTGCGCATATTAAAAATATGAAATAAATATACTTTCTATTATCAGAGTAGTTAATAACATATATATTTTACTATTAGGAATAAGGTTCCAACTAAAATTTGGCTATACGATTTGTATCGTCAAAATATAATTAGTTATAACTTTTTTTGGTTTAATCTTATTTTTCCAGTCTATTTCTTAATTATATTTACTGCCTAGGCCCTAAATATGCAATCCACATTTTCAGAATGCAAAAGACTTTTCATTTAAATTACGCATCTACGCGGGGACGCCAATAGGCTTAATGCCACCTCCTTTAATTATGAATATAATTTGACAGTTAACTATTAATCTGATAGAAAATTTTCCTTTATTGTTATTCTTGACTAGTCAGATGGATAAACGGAAAGTAATTTTTTTTGTTATTTTTTCCAAAACCACTGACAATGTTTCACTTATGTTCCTCATAAAATAAAACACAAAAAGAATATTTAACGTGCATACAAAAATTCGGATTTATGGCAACTGATATAAGTTAACAGATCCTCATGTCTAGCTTAACAGTTTAAAATATGATTTTGTCACTTAAATCATACGTGGTGCAAGCGAAAACTACGTGGACTAATGCTATATAATAAGAACGCGAAATAGTATCAACTCACGTCCATAGGTAGCGGTTAGTACATCCGTAACAATGCTGCGCGACAAGTTTCAATTTGTTAGCTCGTTCAGTTTGTTCTGTATGTACGTTTGCGTAAAGATCTAATTGTGTTTCTCTGCGATTTTTCCAAGGCAACAAAAAATGCACAGTTTGTTCTGTATGCAACAGTTTTTGGAGAACAATTTCATGACTGTCAACCTTCACCCTCCTGATTGGCCCCATTTGACACCCTGTGACCTCGGGCTGTTGCCACATATGAAGATGAAGTTAAAGGGTCCGCCGCTTCAAGGCGATAGAAGAAATACAACGCGAATCGTAGTCGGCGCTGGAGGCGGTGATTTATGAAAAAATATTCGACTAGTGGAAAAAACGGTGGAACCGGTGGTCAGGGAAGTCGTTAAAACTTTTATTTTTTACATGACATAATTTCTGTTGACTTAATAAAGAATAATGTGTAACCACCATAATTATAAATAAGAAGGTATTTTTTTTTTTTGGGTCTAGCACACGTGCTACAGGGAAGTCCCTAAAGCGCTCCAGGAGCGGCGTGTGTGCGGAAAAAGCGATTCACGTTGTTCTTGAATCGCTGTAAATTGTACTCGGTGGGAAACACAGCGCTGGGCAAATTATTCTAAAGGGATGATGTTCCTGGAGAACTGCTTGAAACGCGTTGTACGAGGAGTAACAAGCTGAACCTCATACGGATGTGAAGCGTTAGCGCGACGTGTATTTCTAACATGCACCGCTCTGGGAGGAATTAAGCGGGCTACATCCTTCGAACACTTTCCATGAAAATACTTGTAGAACAGACTCAAGTCGCCAACCGTTCTTCGATGCTCCAGCGAATCAAGGCCGCCGGTCAGTTCCGGGTCTCCATTCAGACGAACAGCTCTTCTCTGAATAGAACCCAACAAATGCAGTGTGTGTTTGCCCCATACATGGGAGCAGTATTCCATAGTTCGTCGAAATCAAGCTTCGTAAAGAATTAACAGTTGTTGTGGGGTGTAAAGCTTTCTGGTTCG
This sequence comes from Pachyrhynchus sulphureomaculatus, assembly GCA_019049505.1. Lineage (NCBI taxonomy): Eukaryota > Metazoa > Arthropoda > Insecta > Coleoptera > Curculionidae > Pachyrhynchus > Pachyrhynchus sulphureomaculatus. The sequence goes on along the minus strand of CM032455.1, from coordinate 64,868,520 downwards.
AAATAATATTCCCAACTTTTGAGAAGCTCTCCTTGCTATGCCTACAACATGTTCATGCCAGGACATATTTGCTACCAAATCAACACCCAACAAATTGAGAGACGATGCTAGGAGAATGGAGTGCCCCGACATGACTATGTCGGGTTCAGCAACGTTAACCTAGCCGCCTAGGTTTTTGTAGCGTTAAATTCCACTTGGTTACTGTTACTCCAAGATAGAATTTCTTCCAGGTCTTTGTTAAGTTGAAGGACCTTCTGCGGATATTCGCCTGTAGCCGATGTCCGAGCGTTCAAAGGGAATGAAGAGATAAGCGTAGTATCATCTGCAAAGCTGTAGATTGGATTCCCGGTCCCAGCAGATCGTTAATGTAAATGAGAAACAGAGTAGGAGACAGTATGAAGCCTTGGGGCACACCGGCGTTGACAGTGAAGGCGTTAGAAAGAAATCCGTTGACCGCCACTCATAAAGAACGCTATCTGAGGAAACATGAGAGCCACAAACAGAACTTTTCAGACATATCATAAGAGCGTAGCTTAGCCAACAGCCCATCGTGCCAAACACGGTCGAATGCCTTGGATATGTCAAGAGCAACCGCTCGAGATTCTCCAAAGTGTTCAATTGCGTTGTTCCAAACATGTGTTACATATAGAAAAGTTCTTAAACTTCATATGTAGTGCACATTTATCGGCTTAAAAACTCCGTAATTTTGATTTGTTTCAACGTATAAAATTATAAAGACTAGACATTGTAGTTTTTATATTGTCATCCTCGTAATTAGAATGTACGGAGACATTTAGAATTTCTTCAGCTTTTAGGGTCTCGACGACGCTCGAAGTCGATTGTATCTCTCGATCTCACCAACTGCGTAGTTACCACTTTCGTGTCCTTCGGCGATAATAGTCTGCACAATGAACTTATTGGAAGGATTCTCACATGTGACAACATTATTATCGATATCCGAATATTACTCAAGCTTCTGGCTTATTGGCAGTTGCCCAAACGGCAGCATGTCGTCTTGGACGTCGAAGTCTACAGATGAGTTGTTGGAACTTCGATCGATTCCTGCTGTAAATCGGGCGTGTCTAATATAAGACTTTATTATACTTGTGTAAATTTAATTATAAATCATCAAGAGAGAGTAAAATAATCTCAGTAACATTATTACTGGAATTTGTATACGCTTCAAGGTTTTCGTTATGAATTCACAATCCCAGGAATGTTCTCATTTTGTGAAAATATCAGATGTCGTCTAAGCTTTCCGATTATTCTCGTAATACACACCTCTGAAACATCTTGGGCGTTGAGCTTTACCGATCACCAACATATGTTTGTAATCGTGCCACTCATGTTAGCTGCAACAATAACAATTATCCTCTCTTTCCAACAGCACATGTTATTCCTTTAAATTTTAAAGTTTTCTCTGGCATTAGTCTATAAATCAACCCTATCTCATTGGCATTAAAAATTTGATCATCTGTAAATCTTGCACCAATTACTGACGGAATTTTGTTTCACCGATAATGATTCTTTACTTATTTGGTGTACATGTGGAATTCGGAACATTAAACAGCGAAATAAAAAAGGGGCTTTTACAGGTATTTCTCGATTTTGTTACACTTTAAACCACAGTAACAATGTTTGTGTCCATTTTTCCTTATTCAGTTTAGAATTCAAAACATCAGCATTAAATAAGTCTTCCATCGTACTTTTCTCTTCTTTCTTGTCGAAATGGTGAAATGAGTTACACCAAATTCCTTCGCGAATGTTACATTTGATTCATCTGCTTTTAAACGCTGAATTACTGTACTCTTTTCTTCAATAGAGGAACACTTTCGACGTTTAAAAGTTTCCATCTTCGCGCGCGTAAACTGTCAAAATTATCACACAAGGCACGTGACGATTACAAAAAAATAAATGATCGAGTTGCGAGCGATCAACAACTGCACGGAGCAGCGGAGTACCGTTTAGAATTCGGGGAAAAAGAATTATTGTTTGTAAACAAATTTCTGACGCGTCGTTATAACCGGACAAATCAGAGCGTAATTACGATGCTTTAAGCGGTTGGTCGCTTTATCCGGAGTCTTTATAAGCGAATTTATCGTAATACTTTTTTATAAGAAACCAAACAAATTGTCACACTTAAGTCGCTATAAGCGGTTGGTCGTTTTATCAAAAGTATCCACTGTATAGGGTAAAGAGTTATCTCTTTAACGGGATTACAAAAATTGCCATGAAATGCAGAAAAAAAATGTTTACCTGTTATAAGTAGTTGTCTGCAATTTTTTTATAATACTGCCGGAAATGTGCTGTAAAAACTCATGCTTAAAATCTGTTTCCTCCAAGTGTTCATAGGAATACGATTTTTTGAGGGACAACGATGGATATGTGGAAGCAGTTTCATTTAGTAATTTGGTGATATTTAACTTTTTGGTTTCAGATAATAAAATGGATCCAAGCTAAAAATACATTACTTAATAAGAAAATATAATTAGTTCAATTAGAAGGAACACTAAAATAATATTAAACGCTCTGGCTTAGCACGTTAGTATTAATAAAAAAACTCATTACACTATAGCTTTCTACGAGGCAAAGTATTGATCTTAAAAGAAGCTAGTGACACGGGAAATACCATATCTGTACTTGTCCATTCTTGTTACATGTGGATCTTATCATTTCCCGAAAGTTTGTTTCAGTATTATTGATTTCTGAGCACAGCAGAAGCGTTGTAAGGAAATTCTTAAATTACTACAGGTGCAGAACGTGCACGAAAGCAGTATAGTACCAAATTTGAAAGTGATTTCGTTCAACAATTATTGTGCCAACAGATCGACAGATAGACATGCAGATAATTGGAAAATTATGTTTGTAAACACTTAGGGACATAAAGAATAAATGAAGTAATATTAAATATATATATATATATATATATATATATATATATATATATATATATATATATATATATATATATATATACAGTAATACCCCGCTTTACGCGAGGGATACGTTCCGAAAAAAATCGCGTTAACTGAAATTCGCGTATATCGAGGTTTATGATTAAACATAGTCAAAATTTAATACAAAAAAATACAAATCATTTTAATCAATCACTTTAATTCTAAGAACACTTTATGCAATACATACTCTTATTTTTTACGGAAAAATACATCTATTGTCTTTTGGGTAACGTTTTGTTTACGTTCTTGTAAAATACGTTCATAACACCCAACACTGTTTTTAATTGTTTGACACACGGTCAAGACACGGTCATCATTATTGTCTGTACTCTGCAATATGTCCAAACCTGAATAAATTTTTGAAAGTGCATTTTGTATTTCCCCTGAAGATAAAACTTTCTCTTCTACTTGTTCTTCCTCATCGTAGATAGGATTATTCTGTAACTCGATCAGATCTTCATTGCTAATAGGATCGTCGTGCGTTGCTACAAGTTCTACGAGATCTTCTACCGTGACATCTTCAAGTTCAGACCCCTCAATCATTGCAGCAATGTCTTCAAGCACTTGTCTCTGCATCTGGACAATTCTTCTAGGTGCTTCCACTACATCTGGCCAAAGATTACGCCACACCCCATTCATACAACTCATTTTAACTTCCTTCCAAGCCTCTTCTATGTTGTGAATAGACTTCATAATGTTGTATGACTTCCACCACTCTCGCATAGACTGTCTTCCTTCCCCGTCAGTTTCATGAATTAGTTGGCTAAAAGTGCGGCGATGGTAATAAGCTTTGAAGTTTGCTATTGCTCCCTGGTCCATAGGTTGTAATATTGACGTAGTGTTTGGTGGAAGGAACTTTACGTACACTTTTAAGTCTCTGGGCGTATCAAGTGAGGTTGGATGTCCTGGGGCATTGTCTAAGAGTAATATAACTTTAGGTTCAAGCCCATTTCTGTCACAGTATGATTTGACTGATGGGCAAAAACTATTAGAATACCATTCTTGAAAAATTTCCCGTGTAACCCACGCCTTTCTGTTTGATCGCCACACAACTGGTAGACTTGTCTTGTCTGTGCCTCGCATTGCACGGGGTGTTTCTGAATGGTACACTAGTAAAGGTTTCAGTTTGAAATCACCAGTGGCATTACCACCCAGCAGAAGTGTTAGTCGATCTTTCGCAGCTTTGAAACCACTGGCTTGACGTTCTTCCTTAGAAATGAATGTTCGAGATGGCATTTTTTTCCAGTAAAGTGCGGTCTCATCGACATTGAAGATGAGACAAGCAGGAATTTTCTCTCGTCTAACGAAGTCTTGAAACTTGTCTGGAAACTCAGCAGCAGCTTGAATGTCCGCGCTGGCCGCCTCGCCTGTTATGTGGATATTGTGAAGATTAGAACGCTGCTTGAACCGATGGAACCAGCCTCTGCTGGCAGCAAAAGTCGGAGTGGCACTCCCTTCTCCTTCTTTTGTTTTCAGCATCTCATACAAAGATTTTGCTTTTGTGCATATGAGATCTTGACTTAGTGGTGTGTTCTTCTTATTCAAATCTTCGATCCAGACTGACAGTAATTTCTCCATTCTTTCTAAGATAGATGATCTCGAACGAGAAAGTTTTGTTGCACTTATAGGTGTTGAACCTTCGCTGGAGATTTTAATTTTTTCCCGATTTTTATAAATCGTTCTCACAGTCGATTCTGAGAGTCCAAAATCTCTCCCAACAATTGTTGCTTTGCCTCCATTTTCCATTCTTCTTAACACTTTCATCTTCAATTCCAAAGTGACGCTTTTACGCTCTTTTTTCTTTACAGGCGGCATTTTTAACGTAGGGTTAAATTATGTATGTATGTATCTCCAATAAATATTAAAACAAAACTGCCAGCCGACCGAACTAACATTACGGAACAAATGAACACACGAAACGAACGAGGAAATCCCCATAGAACAAAGTCGAAGGACAGGGAATTCCCAATTCTTCAAAGAGAATATTCAGAGAAAGCGGGGATCCCCCCGCGACCATAGAGAAGTTAATGACTACATGAGCGCGAAATTTGAAATTCGCGTTATAGTGAAACCGCGCGTAACGGGGTCGCGCTAAGCGGGGTATTACTGTATATATATATATATATATATATATATATATATATATATATATATATATATATATATATATATATATATATGATGCTAACCACTTTAGCAGGATTATTGTCTATCATCATCAATCATCGCTCGTGATGATGCTAACATAGTTAGCAAAACAGGCACCGAGTGCAAAAATAAAGTGTTTGGTGTAGTGGTGATAATTGTTGTGTAGCGTCATTGGGCTAAAAATTCCAAAGTCCCAACATATTTATTAGCAGGACTAATGAATCTTTTATCAACTTAAGTCCAAAGACTGATATGTCACAGTATTCTCAAAAAAACAATATTTTTCGTCTCACTAATTCTACTAAAGTCCAAAAAAGTAAAACAGAAATTGTGGGTTAAAATGAAATTTGTGTTTTACCAAAGGCATCGCCCAGACTAATATCTTCGCTGCTTAAATAATAAACTTATCAATTTTTAGAGAAATATATCCTGTTCTGCAAAAAAAGGGAGTGGTAAGAGTGGTATACAAAAGAAGTAATATAAATTATTTAAAGATCTATTGATTAATGTCTGTGTTATCTAATATTCGAAAAAAATTTGAAAAATAACTTATGAGGGATAAATAGCGTTATTTCTATCTATCTATATCTTCTTTTAATGGTTCTGTCGTTCTAAGCCAAAATAACATTTATAGGCTCTATTTTATTTCACTGCCAGACTAGCTTTAGAGAAGGGCACAGCAGAATAAGAGCCATATACAAAGAATTAAATACCAATCTTAATACATTAAGTGAAAAAATAAAAAAATTCAGCTGTGTGCCTTAATCTCCTTAAAGCATTTCACACTATGGATCATATAATTTTATGTAATCAGTGGAATCGTAATGAGAATAATAGCATTGCAGCTTTTTATTCATCAATGTGACTGCAACAACAGCTGCTTAAAATTAGGCGTTGTTCTATAATTAATTTATATCCGGTATCGTTTGATTTCAATTTTTTTTAAATTAGGAATTCTTTTGTATTTTTAATTTTCTTTAGGTATAAGCACGAATTTGTACTTTTATACTATTTCATGATTTAGTTGAACAGACCACCGAGGTATTTAATATTTTGAACGAACCGAAACTCGTCCTTGATTAAAATACTGCAGTTATACTACAGGATAGTGACACGATGTTTGAACGCGCCCGCTTCATGTTTACCAACCGACAACGGCTATCTCGTAAATACTCATGAACTACATAGTTAGATATCCAAAAAAAAAAAGTTTAAATAATTATTGTTATCACATAAAATAACTTACTGGTTTCCGATCAATATTTTCTTGTCTCCTCAAAATATTTTCTTTCCTCATGTCCTGAAAAAATGGATCTTTCTTCCTTTCTTTGTTTCGCCTAGCATACCTATTTTTTACATAGAAAAATATATAGTGACTCTTTAGATGAAGAATAACAGTAAGTTTTGCTCTAATTGGAATTAATCAACTAGTTTTAAACAGCTCGGCCCTTGATGTCAAAGACGTTTGTGATATAATTATTGAAGTCTATTGTTCACTAAACTGAAAACTATAATATCTGCCTATAACCAGTTAACAAGTTCCAAATATGATGTACTGTATACATATGATTGCTAGTCAGTATTCCCACATTAATCATTATCTTCCCTATACATTTTATAGCAATATACTTTTTTTATGCAATAATTTATAGACGCTAAACATATATATAATCTTCATCATAATCATAATCTTCACCAATACTTTCAGCTGGGATTTTATTAGGCAATATTTCAGCAATACACTGCTTTTAACCGCGTTAAATAAAGAAGACGTAGAGATAAACTAGGACAATAAACCGTTGCTTTCTGCACGTGGTTTAATACATGCTTAGCTGAATAGTGACTTAGACTAAATTATGAAGAAGTGATCGGCCAGGAAATCTATGCCGAATTGTACACAAATCGTCATGAAAACCGAGCCAAATAGGAAATACCGAGGAGAAAAGTAATCAATCACGGGTCGGAAGCAATTTCGGATATATTAAGGGGTTACCACCTTGAGATTTTCAAAAAATCGAGTTTTTTTTTGGGTAGATAAATTATTTATACTTTTAAGAATACTTTAACCATTTAACTATTTCAAAATTCAAATTATTTTCGAAGTTATAGCAATTAGAAGTGAGCGCGGCAGAGAGTCGGCCCGAAAATCAAGTAGCGATCGGACCGGCAGGAGCGGTCAAAGCCTTGACAAAGGGTATTGTTCTTTTAGTCAGTCCTTTTTAAGAACGCTGTTTAGAAGGATACACTCAGAATAACAACGAAAGTCTAAACGCTGTCATTTGGTCTATGGCTCCAAAAGTACTTTACAGTGGCACAAAAATTGTTGAGATTACATCTTATATTGCAGCTAGTATATTTAATGATGGATATACTAGTGTATACAAATGATGCAATTATTAAACCTTGTAATTGGTCCAAGCGTGCTGCGATTTACCGAGAACTTGGATTCTCAACGAATATCTATAGCCAACATGAAAGCCCAACAAAAGGAAATTGAAAAGAGCAGCTCAAAAGGAGTCGGAGGACATGGCGGCAACAATGGAAGACCTCATGTACGGTCCAGGAATCGCAGATTAAAGGTAATTTAAAAAAATATTTGGTTTTAAGACGCTGACGCCGTGCTGTTTTTTCTTTTGCGTTTTTTTCGAAACTACTCTTTTCAAACTGGTGTACAAGATATCTTAAGATCTACTTAACCGATTTTGTTAAAATTTACAGAACATATTCTTTATAATACTATCTAAGATGTAGCATAGGATTTTTTTGATTAGGTTCATAAGTTATAAATTTTTTAAACTCAAAATTTCGATAAAAATCAGAGTTTTTTTTAAACAGCTGTCATTTCTACAAAAAAAATTTCCTGTTACATCTTAGCTATTACCTTACTAAATAAAAAAAAATTATTTTTTATTTTTCAGATGATGCCTGATAGAAGGATTTTCAAAAGAGGGTCCTACTTGATGGCCCATATCTCGTTATTTTTTAATTTTTTTTATTCGTTATTATTTCAAATTATTCATAAAACTACTATGTATATGTGTAAAAGAAAAATTATTCTATATATTTAATAGCTGCGTAAAATTTTTCTTTTTTTTTAACCCTATTTTTCCGACTGCCAAGGCGATGAAATATGGCATGCACTAGACAAAATGAAAGAAAACGAAGCTCCCGGACAAGATGGGATAAGTCATAAAGTATGGTGGTTATGCACTTCTCAATACAATTTTAACTCTCTTTAAGCCTACATAATGTCTCAATACTAACTAAATGGAACAACGCCGTAACTGTTCTGTTACATCAGAAGAGAGACAAAATAGACCTCGCAAACTAGCGACCCATCAGCCTTTTGAACCACTTATACAAATTATTCACCATAATTATCACCTCGCAACTGGAAAATTAACTGGATATCTACCAACCGAAGGAACAGGCTGGATTTCGTTCAGGCTTAGGAACAAACGACCATCTACATACCGTAAAGTTGTTAATTGAGAAATTCGTAGAATACAACAGACTGCTGATACTTACTTTTGTAGATTATCACAAGGCATTCGACACCGTTCAAATGGATAGTATTATGAAAGCACTGAGCGAAAGTCGCATCGATTACAAATACGCTATCTTGATTCAGAACATATATAAGAACGCCATAAGGGCTGTTAAATTACAAGAACGTACAAATAACATATATATATATATATATATATATATATATATATATATATATATATATATATATATATATATATATATATCTATTTTGTAGATTTCTTCATTAAAGATTTTAGGGTTACTAGAGGGCACCAAGTTAGTCATAAATTTTGTTTTTTCAAAGTTAAACTTTGGACCTATGCATGTGCAGGCATCAGACAGTTCTCTCAACATAATTTGCATCTCTCTCAAACCGTCGGCAATGACGACTACGTCGTCCTCGAATCGTAGTTGGTTAAGTCTATATATATATATATATATATATATATATATATATATATATATATATATATATATATATATATATATATATATATATATATATATATACAGTCCCTGGCCAAATTATTAGACGCACTGCAAGATTTCATGTAAAATATTAATTACCGAGTGATATTGTACCGTTTTATTATTTTAAATTGATTTGTTTTTTATTTTTATATTATCCAATCAATTACCTATTTATTTGACATAAAAAAAACAGCATTAATTTAGAAAAGCATAAGTTTATTAAGTTTTAAAGAAAAGTGAAATTAATGTTAGTAAAAGTCAATATTTAGTTGAGCCACCTTTAGCCGCTATCAAAGCTTTAATTCTGCGCGGCATGCTATCAATGCAAGATTGTACTGTCTCCTGCATTTGAGGATGATGATTCCACACATGAATAATCTTTTCTAGGAGCTGGGTTTTGTTGGTAATCACATCTTTAGCCACTTCTCTTTTCATCAGCTCCCACACATTTTCAATGGGGTTCATATCAGGGCCAATCCAAGAGAGGGATATTTTTTTCTGCCAAAAAAGCTTTAACAGACCGAGCAGTGTGGCAGGGAGCTCCATCTTGCATGAAAGTAAATGGTTCCCCATTTGGAAACCATTCTCTGAGCTGCGGAATCAACCGATTTTGTAATACTTCTTTGTACTGATCTTTCCTCATTATTCCTTTGACGACGTACAGACGTCCAGTGCCCTTGCCGCTGATGACTGACCAAATCATCACTTTGGTGGGATGTTTAACCGTCGGGACGACACAATCAGGATGAAACTTTTCTCCATGACGACGACGCACATACTGAGCTTTATTCTGCAAAATTTCGAATGTGCTTTCGTCACTGAAGCAGACCTGTCAAAAATAGGAAAAATATATAAACTTCCATGTTTATTTGCTTTATTTAACTGAAAATGATAATAATGTATCAATTATTGATTAAATTGCTGTATCTTACCGATCTCCAGAAGTCCACATCTTTGTCTTGCCATTGTTTGGCCCACTTCAGGCGCTTTGCTTTCATTGCAGCATTGTTAACTTGGGCTTCCTGGCGGGGCGACAGGCCTTAAAATCTAATTCTTTCAATTTTCTTCGAACAGTGCGCTCAGAAGCATTTACGCTAGCATCCTGGAGTTGTGATTTTATTACCTTCGTGGTAGCAAATCTGTTTTCTACACAAATTTTCTTCAAACATCTCTCTGACCGTGGAGTGAAAATTGGTTTTCTACCGCATCTTTTCTTTCTTTTCGGGCTTAATTCCTTCCCTGACTCAATTTTCTTTTTTATGCGTCGTACACTAGCTTCAGAAACCTCCAATCTTCGTGATATTTCTCGGTTTGTAAATGTTTTCGCAATCACAAGGGCCTTCACTTCAGCTTTTTTACGTGGTGAAAGATCGCCTTTTCTACCCATAATGAAAATAGTCCAATTACTTTTTTAAAACACTGCATACAAAATAAACTAATAACTGAGTAGTAACAAACAATCACGGTCCATAAAGCCACAGAAACACGTCTGTACCTGACTCGATTCCGATCGCGACTGATACAGGTTTGTACTTGTTTACGTTCATGTATCACTTTGTCAACACAGTGTTGCCATATGTTAAAAATAAATACAAATATGTAGTCTACAACAATTCTTTTAAATAAAAATCAATAATATTGTAGTTTAAATATACCATTATTGCATAAACACTCTTAAGAAACATAAAATTACTAAAAAAAATACAGTGCGTCTAATAATTTGGCCAGGGACTGTATATATAATATATAATATATACATATATATATACATATATATATATATGTATATATATATATATATATATATATATATATATATATATATATATAATTATATATATATATATATATATATATATATATATATATATATATATATATATATATATATATATATATATATATATATATATATATATATATATATATATATATATATATATATATATATATATATATATATATATATATATATATATATATATATATATATATATATATATATATATATATATATATATATATATATATATATATATATATATATATATATATATATATATATATATATATATATATATATATATATATATATATATATATATATATATATATATATATATATATATATATATATATATATATATATATATATATCTGGGCCACAAAATAAGCATCCTCGATCGAAACTCAATATCTGAAATTAGAAGAAGAATAGGTCTAGCTTGGACAGCATATGGAGCTCTAAAGGATATATTTAAGAACAGCATTCCAATTAGTCTGAAGAGAAAAATATTCAACCAGTGCATCCTTCCTCTTTACCTATGGGACTGAGACGTGCGCACTTGCTATAGAATCTGCACACAAACTGAGGATGGCGCAAAGGCGCATAGAGAGGTCAATGCTTAGTGGGACTCTTAATGACAAAATACGCAACGAAGATCTGCGTAGACGAACTGGAGTCACAGATGTCATCACGTACATAGCTACTCTAAAATGGAAATGAGGACATATTGCAAAACTTAAGAGACATGAGATGGACACGCAAAATATTGGAATGGAGGCCAAGGGCAGATAAGCGCAGCAGAGGGAGACTACTGAGACGTTAGGCAGATGATATTAAAAGGGACGCTAACCACTAGTTGCAGATTGTGCAGGACAGACAACAACGTCCAGCAGTGAACGCAAAGGGTTGGTTGATGATGATGATCGGCAAACTGCTCAAAATAATAGTATAACTTAATACTGCGGTTTGTTTTTCTAATTTAAGAGCAAATACAACGTTTAAAAAAAAATGGAGACATTTTTACATGCGAAGCAAAACGCAGTAGTGTGCTTTTAAAAAAAATTGAAACCTGTTTTTTAGATCCCCTTAAATATTAACTCAATGCTTATTTTTTTAGCTAAACATACTTTGGGCGTATTTATATATCTCCACTGTTCCATCAAAAATAAATCATCATACTTTTAAAATATACTCAGGAAAGTTAAGCAGTTCCTGCATGAAGCCATGATGAGAGGCCAGTTTTGTATGTAATACTTTTCATTAATATACCTAATAAATCAAAAAAGAAAACCTACCACAATCCTATTTCTCTTCCCTTTAACCCCGGTGGTCTAGTAATACGGTCTTTTCTACCATTAACAAGATCTCTTGAACCATTTCCTTCCTCTTCCATCTTCCATTTCCAATTTTTACGACCTCGCCAACTCATGTTATATCTAGAAAAAATAAAATAAAATGAAAAACTCGATCTGTATTTAATTGCAATATTTCTAGACCAAGAGGGCGACCTGTCGACTAACCGTCTGCCTTTAACATTGATTTTGCGGCCCCCGTGCCCTGGAATCCCAGATAAGACCCAAAATGTTACATCCAAAAATGGACTATCGTTTAACCACTTGAATCAAGTACCATAACATTTGTTGACACTAAAAAAGTCGAGCGTCCCAAAGGGCAGACGCCGCCGAGACCAGACCCAGCTTTAACGTCGATCCAAAAATGGACTGTCATTTAACCATATAAAATCAATAAATTTAGTTTGTTCTTGATAAAATAAGAGCGAACCTGCAAAAGGCAGACGCCAACAATACCGGAGGACAAAGCTGGACCCGCTTTTTCCAGCCAAAAACGGTCGACAGTCCATTCTTGGATCGACGTTTTTTGGGCTCTAAAGCTGGGTCCGGCCTCGGCGGCGTCTGCCTTTGAGGCGCTCGACTCAACAAGTGTTATGGTACTTGATTCAAGTGGTTAAACGACAGTCCATTTTTGGATGTAACCTTTTGGGCCTTATCTGGGCATTCCAGAGCACGGGGTCCGCAAAATCAACGTTAAAGGTTTTATTCGGCCCGCCTGATAGAATGAACAACTAGGCAGATGGTTAGTCGACAGATCAAAATTTCAGGCCGCCCTTTTGGTCTATTCATTTTGGTTTTTATCAGACTCAAAAGATTTAAACAAAAACTAAAAAGATAATATGGTATGTTTTTTTTCTTGGCACTAGTGGTAAAAATATCGATTTTCTTCTGGCAACTAAACCGGAGATTTACACTATTACTATAAATCCTCTCTTGGGTTTTTCTGACCATCAGCTTGTTTCAATATCACACGTTTTACCAGTTGATGTGTGCCCAAACTGGGAAAAATTACAAATCAACATGAGAACAGTGTAAAGAATATTTTGACTAAGCGTTTATTGTCGCTCTGACGACCCATCTTATTGTATTAAGGAGGTTTCTAATGTCGTTTTGGCTAGTATGGAAACTTATGCTAAGCTTTGGTTTGATTAAGGAACCTTTGCTTCCAAACATTTGTCAATCGACAGTGTAAAAATCCTAATGTCATGAACCGTAATATCCCTGTTAGTGCTGGAAACATGGAAACCAATAATCGACGAAACTAAGAACATACATAATCGGATAACTAAAAACAAATTATCCCTACAGCTCAAGATCTTTTTGGTGAGTTGCTAAGGCAATTAATCAAAATTTCATAATTTTCTCTACTTATACAATATCTACTGTTAACCTAATACTTAGAATGCAGCATAATGAATCTTGCACGAGTAAGTTTAAAAATTTAATATCATGACTTGAGCTTGTTTATACAAATTTAATGCTACACAATTTACTAAACTAGCCCTGAGAAATGGTTATATATTTATTAACTTGACAACTTGCAACAGGAATGAGTCAAGTGTTCCTATCGATCATAATATACTCTATGACAAAAGCCCTTTTGTGAAGTGTATAATGCAGTGTCTCTACATATTAAAGAAATAAGTAATGAGTCGAAATTTCAAACCACTCTAAAAAAATTGTTAATTGGAATCGAATAAATATCTCAGTGGAACCTAATAACAAACACTTTTTTTCAAGTATGTCTTGTATCAAATTTAGAGTATTGGTGAGACTATGCTTGTATTTAACATATGTAATTTATCTTTAGTTCAAAGAGAGTTTTAATAAATATTATAAATTATTTTTATTTTAAATTCTGATTATTTTCTATAGTATTGGGTTAAATTTTTCTATGTAGCTTTGTCCAAGTAAGTATATGTCTTTGTTTAGATATACATTTGCATTCATACGTGTATACTAACCGGGTAAAAGTTGCATATAGTTTGTATATTGGGAATATTGAGAAGGGTATTGATAATGATCCTAAAACTTTTTGGAGGTACATCCAGCAGAAGAGAAATAGTTGTGCTATTCCAGGAGAGATGACATATCAAAATACAAATTTCAATAATCCAGGTGACATTATTAATACTTTTGCTGCTCATTTCCGGGATTGTTATAATACTGCACGGGATGTCATCGGTGATCCTCCGCCTGTGTGCGGGAGGCGTGTTCAGGTTGTGACGTCGTGCTTTGGTGAGGATGACGTTGTGAGGGTGTCGAAGCGTCTCAAGCCAAAGTTGTCCAGTGGCCCAGATTTTGTACCCAGCTTCCTTGTTAGGAATACCATAAATGTATTGGCCCTCTCTCTTAGTAAAATTTTTTACCTGGCAATATCCAGTGAAAGATATCCTTTGAGATGGAAAACAGCTAAGACATGTTCAATTTTTAAGAGCGGGAACAGAGCGGAAGTCGAGAGTTATAGGCCGATTTCACATATTTGTGGAGTTTCGAAACTTTTTGAAATGCTTTTGTATGAGCATATCGTCGCTAACGTTGAACCGATGTTGTCGGTGAGACAGCACGGCATCGTGAGGAGTCGGTCGACCACCACCAACTTGGCATGCTTTGTGCATTTCACTTCTAAAGTGCTTGATTTGAGAGGCCAGGTTGAAGTGGTGTTCACGGATTTCTCAAAGGCATTTGATAGATCATGGTGTGCTTCTGGATAAGGTAGTGAATTTTGGTTTCACACTTAATTTTGTTAGACTTTTCAAGACATATCTGGTGGGCCGGTCACAATATGAGCAGTATAATGGTTTTAGGTCGCATTCGTTTCATGCAACGTCTGGTGTTCCGCAGGGGTTGAACTTGGGACCTTTGTTATTCATTATGTTTATGACTGATATCCAGCATGTCATTGACGTGGAATACCAGATATTTGCGGATGATCTGAAATTGTACTATATGTTTCGGTCGAGTCCGGCGACGACTGTGAGCGACTTCAGGGCGGGGTTGACGCGGTGCAGAGGTGGTGTGTCGCTAATGGTCTCGTTCTCAATGCAAAAAAATGTTTGGTAATGACGATAAGTCGGAAGTTATCTTCACTAAACTATAAATATAATATTGGTATTAATGAGTTGCAAAGAGTGGAAACTTCAAGGGACTTGGGCGTTGTTCTTGATTCTAGACTGAATTTCAGTCATCAGATTAACATATTGGTTTGGGATGCGATGAAGATGATGGAGTTTGTAAAAATTGTAAGTCTTTTCAGAATATTGCGACTCTTATTACAGTATTTAAAGCATTGGTTAGAAGCAGGCTTGAGTATGAGTCTGTTGTTTGGGCATCATTCTACAGTAAATATATTGTTGCTTTGGAGAGGGTTCAGAGGGAATTTTTGAAGTATATATCTAGAAAAGTGGATAGAGTATACCCGCAGGTTGGTATAGACAACAATATTTCGTTGGGAAGGTTCAATTTTCTGAGCTTGAAGAAGCGTAGAAATATAGTGAGGGTGATGTTCCTATATAAGCTAGTTAATGGTAGGATTCAGTGTCCATCGCTACTGGAAGAATTGAAATTTATTGTCCCCAGATTTGCAAATCGGGTTGGTAACTTCTTTTACCTTCCTACGGCGCACACAAATGTATTGTATGCATCTCCTGTTTACGGGATATGTTCTGCTTACAAACGAAGTGTCGCACACATGTGATCTCTCCATGACTCAAAATGACTTCTTCCATACTTGTTTGAACCTACTTTAATAACTGTAATGGTGTGTGACATGATATTGATCATTGTGTTTATCAAACTATAAGGTTAATTTTAGTCTTGAGTTACTGTCTATATTGTATTATTATATATTGATGTTGTGTAATAGCTATGTTATCGGCCCTATTAATTACTTTTGTTGGGCTTGTAAATAAATAAATAAATAAAAAGGTAGACAAATACTTATGGCGACAGGAAAACACCACCTACTATTCCCATAGGCAAGGATGCCCGATATTCTCTTCAGACAGCGTATCATAAAATGTATTTTGATGAAGCTAGACACCAAAAAGGCTTCTGGCGCTGGCGGAATACCTGCCATAGTTGTCAAAAACTGTGCGGGGTTTTCTGTAGACTGTTTAACCTATCCTACAGAAAGGGAATATTTCCTTCCTGCTGGAAGTGTGCCACAGTTCAGCCGATACCTAAAAAAGGCAGGAAGACCTTGCCAAATAACTATTGACCAGTCGCACTGCTTTCAATAATATCAAAACTCATGGAAAAGGCTATCAATCAGCATCTTCTAAAATATCTTAAAGGATTCAACATTATTAGCGATCACCAATATGACTTTCGTAAAAATAGATCAACAGGAGATCTTCTGATTTATGCAACACATGTTTGGAACAACACAATTGAACACTTTGGAGAATCTCGAGCGGATGCTCTTGACATATCCAAGGCATTCGACCGTGTTTGGCACGAAGGGCTGTTGGCTAAGCTACGTTTTTATGGTATGTCTGAAAAGTTTTGTTTGTGGCTGTCATGTTTCCTCAGAGAGCGTTCTTTA
>CM032455.1:64811729-64846729 GCA_019049505.1 Pachyrhynchus sulphureomaculatus | reverse complement strand
TTGCAAATTTTTTAGGAAACAAGGTCTGTGGACTTTTGCGTTTTATTTAACTCACTTAATTTTCTAAGGAATAATTTTTAAAACAACTCAGTTTTATATAAAAATGGCTCCTGAACCGAGAAAAGGCGAACGGAAACCTGTGAGTAAGAATTTATCTTATAAGTTTTGTAAACTTAATAAACAATAAGTCTTTACAATTTATCGATAAAACATGGCGATTTTGATAGTACGAAAAATTTGAACAACCTATAAGATAAAAAAAATGAACTTTTCCTTTAGCCACCAATGTCGCTGTTTAAAAAATAGAACTACATTGTCAATAGTTTGGTCCGTTAGATTTCATCAAGATAATTTTTCCATTTCTATAATATTATGTGAAGGGCATGTTTACCAGTGGGGAAGAATTATTTTCTCTAATTAACCAAGGAGGCAAACTGTATATACTTTATTTAAGATTTTTAACAACTCTTACTACAGTTATCAAATAAAATCTCATCATAACTAATATTGGCATTAATAAGCCCTTCAAAATGCTATTGGTTTCAAAATCCTATTATAAAAAAATGTACAGCAGTAATAGGGAATATTCGAAAATAAATAATATAAAAAAGTATGCAGTTCAAAATACCGACACTGGATATTCAGACTAAAAAACTCTAGCGCATTTAAATAGACTGTGGTTATTTAAAATAAATTTACTTAGCATGTAGACTACAAAAACACTTTTTTATTTCCTATTCTTCAAATAACTTGAGAAATTTAATTGTTAAAAAACAATAAGTTATACATTTGAGCTAAAAATCATTAATATTTAAGATTCATCTAACAAAAAACTTTTTGACAATTACACATAACATTTTTCTAAAATTTACTTTTTACCATTAGATTCCTGAATTTTTTGGAAATAATAATTGCTTTTAATTAATGTTGCTGGTGAGTTGTGGATTGGCTAATCAGGGGAGCTGCTCTCTTCTGAACAGAATCCCACAAACGAGCAGAGTCCCAAACATGGCCGCAGTATTTTATTGTGTCAAATTTGAGAATTGTACAGGATTAGAATTGTTGTAGAGTGCCAGAGCTCTCTAATATGGAATAATACTTCCAGCCTTTAAGAAGCTTTCTTGAATATGCATGCTACATGCCAAGACATTTTGCTTTCAAGTTAATGCTCAGCAAGTTGAATGACAATGTCATAGGAATTGAGTATCCCAACGTAACTATGTGAGGTTCTGCAACATTAAATTTTTTAGAAAAAACTGCTGCATGGGTTTTTATAGAGTTAAATTCCACTTAATTATTGTTGTTCCACGATAGACTTTGTTTCCAGATCTTTGTTAAGTTGAACTGTTGTCTGGATATTTTGCATGGGTGGCTGATTTTCGAGCATACTGTTATTGACAAGGTCGTAAGTTTGATTTCTTGTTGCAGATTGTTAGTATAAAGGAGAAAGAGAGTAGGAGACTCTAAGGAGTCTTGGGGCATACTGGCATCGATAGTGAAGTAAAAAGAAACCCATTGACAGTGACTTGCATACAATGCTCTGGGAGGCAACATCATAGCCATAAACAAACCCTTTCAGATATACTATAAAAACGCAGTTTAGCCAAGAATCCGTCATGCCAAACACAGTTGAATGCCTTAGGTAGATCAAATGCAGCACTCAAGATTTTCCAAAATTTTCAATTGCATTGTTTCAGTATGTGTGATAGAAGAGATCTCCTGATAATCTTTGCTTATGAAAACCATGTTAATGGTTGCTAATATGGTTGAATTTGATATTTTCAAAGAGGCTGATTGATAGCCTTTTCATAACTTTCGATATTGTGAAGGCAGTTGCTAGCTTGATTATAATATGTACATTTTATGACACACCATTTGAATACAATATTGGGCATCTTTGACTGTATATCGAGAATAGTGGGTGATGTTCTTCGTTTTTTATTACAGACTGTTAGTGCCTTAGTGCACCTGTCAAGTGTTAATGAACTTCTAAAAAGAAAGAGAAAAACTCAACAGTTAAATGCATATATGAAAAAATTACAAAAAATCCATCGTTTGTGCTAAAATTTTATTTTTATTTCCAGAAATACAGCAAAGATATTTGAAATATTGCAACTTTGAAAGGAATAAACCTAAACTAAGCCAAATTAACATAAATTATTTTAATAAATTTTTTGTATGTATAACATCTGAAATGATTTGAAATCCCACTGTTATCTCCATTTTACAAATAACTTACTAAAAAATATACCTGCCACTCTTTTGAAGAAGAATGTCAATAATTCTATCTCTGGTCTTAAAGGCCAAATAGGTTTTATGTGTAGAATTTAAATATTTTTTAATACTTACAGAATCCCGTTTTAATGTATTATTCAAGGGAAGTTTCCTGACTGCTTTAAAATCTAGAGTGGTTCCTTTCTTTAAAAAAATTCTACGCTGATTTTGCTGAAAATTACTGGCCGATGTCTACAGTCTCCCTATTTGAAAGGGCTTTGAAATCATTACTAAAAGAAGTTTAAACCATCTTAAAAAATAAAAAAAATTCAGATTCTGATCAAAGTGCTGTGGAGAGTAGGATGCCGCAGGGGGCTTTGTCTTTGGGCGCCTATTTTTTACTGTGTACATTAATGATTTATAATTTTATTTACATCTGGCTAAAAGTGTGCACTATGCTTCTTTGCAGCTTTAATACGCAAAACTAATTCTCTAGAAAATAATCTCAAATTAAATGTAAGGATGTAAGATTACTTTTTTTTCTAAAAACGATGGTTTCAATGAAGTTAGTGTTAAGGTATTGGGTTCTAGTAGATAATAAATTTAATTGGCATACCCATATTATGAGTTTAAAAGCCAGTTGTCTTCGGCTATTTTTCCATTCAAAAATTAAAGAATCTGTTTGTTGATGGGCTTTAAATTTTGAGTGTCATTACCATATCTTATACAGCATATACCTGTGGGATAATTCAACAAATGCCTTCTGTATTTATATAACAATAGAAGGTTGTTCGAATAATTCAGGGTGTTAATTTCAGGACCACAATAAACTGCATTTTATAAATCTTTAAATTATGTTTATTTATTTTTTTAAAATACATGAAAATAAAAATTATCTTTAATTAAATTCTGTCTGACACAACTATAATGCTCGAAACATTAATTAAACCACTAAAATATAGATTAGAGAAGTTATCTCAAAAGTCTTTAAGAATTAATCTATATGATGTATTGCTGAACTCTGTCTGTAAGAATGGACAAATTTAAATAAACTTCAGAAATATCTAGTAATGAGCGCTTTTTACTCAACCAGTAAATACATGCAGATTCACTCCAGTGGCTGTGACCTGAACAACGCTGTAATATAATATTAAAATATTGGATTTATTGTATAACACTCTATTGTTTATATACTTCTTTATATTTGAAGTGTGTACTGATGTGCTGCAATTTATATATATTATTTTATAAAAAGTAGTCGATAAGTTATTTTATCTATCTATCTATAACCAGATAAAGAAGATAATAAATTTTTTTTTTTTACCAATTCAGATAAATATTTTTAAGTGTTTGTTACTAGTGCCGTATAATGTTAGGACTTATCTCCAAATTGCTGCTTGAGATCAGTATGAATTGTCTGCAGAAATTTAAAGGTCATAAAGTACTTAATCTTAGTGATTCTCCATATATATATATATATATATATATATATATATATATATATATATATATATATATATATATATATATATATATATATATATATATATATATATAATATATATGAATTACTCTTACTTAGAAGGAATGATTTTAAAATTTATCTATAAAGGGACAATTTCATGTTGAATTTAAATCATAACATGGTTTATTTAAATTGTAACATTACAAGAATAATTCAATCATTTCTTTGGGCTGATTATTATTAATTATTGGTTTTATAAAACAACTGATTGGGCAACAGAAACTTAAAGTTAATTATCTTATGATGACACAAATTGCTACAAACATATTAGTGGGCACTCTATGTCCTATCCTCTGTTATTGCAACAATAGGTAAAGAATTTCTATTCCGCATCTTTAGATAGAAGTGTAAAAGAAAAGTAAATAGATTATGATGCAACTCGAAAAAATTTACCAAGCAATATGTAAAAAGGTTTTTTAATGTGTTTATATTAGATTCTCATATAACAGATCATGGACCAACAATACTTAACATTAATGATAGACATGATCATATTTTATAAAAAAAAAAAAAAAATAAATTTAATAATCTTGAAGAAACAATGAAAAAAACTACATTTGACTCTCTAAAATTCAATACGATCTTGAAGGAATACGACTGGTCAATTGTATTGAATGACCCTAATCCAGAAACTTCTAGTACAAAGTTTATCTCAATCTTTAAGGAATCAATGATCAATGCAACAAACCGAATATTCTGTCAAGTTAAAACCTCACCATAAGATAAAGAAATGGATTACAAACGGAATTATTGCTTCTATAAAACACAGGGACAAAATGAAAAGAAAATTGCTACGAGCTTATACACCAGACTTAGAAAACGAATATAAAAGATATCGAAATTTCTTAAACAAACTAATCGGAAACAAAAAAAATCTTATTATAAAACTCTACTAGATGTTAACAAAAATAACATGAAAAAAACATATGACATTATCAAAGATATCACATATGAGAATACTGGTAAAACAAATCACATTACATCACTAAATGATCAAGATATTGAACTCGAGACCGACTCTGACATAGCTAATCACTGTAATGACTATTTTATAAATATTGGAAGCAGGATGGCAGAGACTATTCCTGAGCCGACGAACCCAATTGATGCAAACACACATATAACAAACTCTTTATTTTTAACCCCAGTAACCAAAAATGAATTAATAAAACATATTTCATCATTGAAAAGCTCAGGTTCGTCGGGTCTGGATGGAATCACATCTAAGCTCATAAAGCAGAGTCACACTTTTATCATGGAACCGCTGTTGCACATATTTAATGCATGCTTTGCAGCAGGAATGGTTCCCTCTGTTTTTAAATCATCCATTGTCACCCCTATTTATAAGAGCGGTTTAAAAACTAAAATAGAAAATTATAGACCTATAAGTGTAATCAGCAATTTTGCGAAAGTATTTGAAAAGTGTGTTAAGGAACGAACGAACTAATAATATTTTTTGAAACCAACAACATTTTGTCAGAGAATCAGTTTGGATTTCTGCAAGGGTGTGGTACTGAAAATGCCATGCATAAATTAGTATCAGAAATTACAAATCATCTAAACATGGGTAGGAAATGTTCCGCCGTATTCATTGATTTGGCTAAGGCATTTGATACGGTCCCCCACGAAAAACTTCTTAACGTATTGTGGCACAGTGGAATTAGGGGAACAGTTTGGAAACTATTTCAAAGTTACTTTAAAGAGAGATATCAAGTTGTCAAGATTAATAAAACTTTAAGTAACAGACAAATCATTAGAATGGGCATTCCGCAAGGTACGGTGCTTGGCCCATTATTATTTATTGCCTATATTAACTCTTTATTATCACAAAGCGTGGGCGGCACAATGCTATCATATGCGGACGATACTGTATTGGTGTTCAGTGGAGATACTTGGGAAGAGTTAAGAAATAAAATGAACCATGGACTAATGATTACAAAAACATGGCTTGATACATTTAAATTGTCTTTAAATCTCTCTAAAACAAATTATATTGCCTTTTCACTAACAAAATCTAACAGACCACCATTTGATCATTTTTTAACATCAATAACCATCAAATAAAGGAAGTACCTCAGACAAAGTATCTAGGTATAGTAATAGATCAGTTCCTAAAATGGACACCTCATGTTGAATACCTTACTAATCGAATAAGCAATCTAATTAGAAAATTTTATCTTCTTAGGCAGGTTATGAGCACCGATACTCTTATCGTCATTTATAAGGCTCTCATAGAATCTTTGATTAGATATGGAATCTTAGTTTGGGGAGGATTACACAATAATGCCCTTTACAAATTAAATATTATTCAAAAATACATATTAAAAATCATATACCCAAATCACAAAAAGAATAGGTTATACCCAACTGAATTGCTTTTTTCGGAAGACATCTGTAGTGTGAGGGCATTGTATACTGTTGCCATCGCTTTGTTTCTCTTAAAAGAGAAATTTCCTAGAAATGTAGTAAAACATAACTACCACACCAGAGCAAAAATTAACAATGAAATGGTTATCCCCGTAAGTTATAAGACCATTAATCTTAGAAGTACACATTACCTTGGACCAAAGATATATAATATGCTACCAGTTACACTTAAAAGAACCCAACAGTTTCACAAGATCAAAATAGAGTGTAGAAAGTATATATATAGGAATTTTAAAATGTTTGAACTCCTTTTTAAGTGACTTTAAGTAATCTTGCTTGGAATAAATTTAAAACTAGGATAGATACATCGAGCAAGTAAATTTTAAACTGTAAAAAAAAAGAAAAAAAAAAAAAAAAAACAAAAAGGTTTTTTTTTGTAATTACAATGGTACATACAAATATAAACATTATTTAGGTACCTACTAATAGTTGAGCATTCCGTAGATAAATTGCTAATTGTAGATGTAATAATCTTAATGTTTGTGAATTGTTATAACTAATATCGTAATATATTTATTATTTATTATTATTATTATTATATATATATATATATATATATATATATATATATATATATAATATATATATGAAAATTTTTCTTACTCCTTAGAAGGAATGATTTTAAAATTTATCTATAAAGGGACAATTTCATGTTGAATTTAAATCATAACATGGTTTATTTAAATTGTAACATTACAAGAATAATTCAATCATTTCTTTGGGCTGATTATTATTAATTATTGGTTTTATAAAACAACTGATTAACTTAAAGTTAATTATTTATGATGAAATTGGTACAAACAAATTAGTGGGCACTCTATGTCCTATCCTCTGTTAAGCAACAATAGGCTACATCTTTAGATAGAAGTGTAAAAGAAAAGTAAATAGATTATGAGCAACTCGAAAAAATTTTATGTAAAAAGGTTTTTTAATCTACTAATTTTAATGAAAGGTACAAAACACAAAAGGGCACCAAAATAAAAAGTAATTTTTGTATTTACTTTTTAAACAAAGAAAGGGGAATCTATATAAAAGTTCTTTCATATGTGAATTTAAGTAGCAAGTAAATCTTTACTAATTTTGCAATATTACTGTAACTAGATATATTTTCCTGATAACATAGTTTCGCAAGTATTCTGATGCCTTGTTTTACACTACACACAAAATATGTTAGCCTTACTTGTGTTGAAAAAAAAATTTATGATATTAAAATTTTTTATCTTTTTCAGAAAGACGATAGTTATTTTGTAAGTATTAGCTTTGTTTTTGCAGTGTAGTTTTAAAATTTTCAAAGCCAACATAATCGGTTGAATTCAATCAGCAAACAGTTTTCGGTTTAATGGCTCAGATTAGTTTGAAGCTCGCTACAGAATGGTCTCATTATTACATTACTTTTTTCTGATTGTTCTATATAAGTAACAACAGAAAATATCCATCATCATATCCAAATTTTTGAATTGAAATTGGTATAATTTCTTACATCGTTTCATGATATTTAATATTTAGTCATATAACAGTAATTGTAAGCTACATGTTGATTGTGCCTTTTTGTGACTGTTTTTAATATATGGGATATGATTTTATAAAAATATAAGTATAATTTTTATGGTAAATTTGTACTTTTTTTTCTTAACAATAAAATACGATATTTATTGATAAAGTTACTGACCAAAAAACCTAATTTTTATTGAAAGAAAAGCATGCGAGCGCTATTTTTATTACTGAGGAAAATGAATTAGTAGCCGCTAAACTTTAACATTCACCAGAAATTTAATAAATTAATAAGATTTAATCAATTATGAATAAAAAAAGGGTTTGTTCAGATACTTGAAACTGTCAGATCTGAAAATTTCCTTATGGACCAAGAGCTACGGGAAAAAAGTGGCGTAGGCAGTAGCAACTTGCCTCTTTGACAGGTTGATCTGGCACAGAAACTGTTCACCTTCCAGATATTTTGGGCCGTCGCTACTGGCCCATTATCCAGTAAGGCCCAATTGGAATATATTATTTTTGGCGTAAACGATAGCACCGTAGGCGTAGTACAGTATCATTAGCCAGTTCAGTAGGACTTGTGCTCAATGATTGGCAGAAGTCGATATTGGCCCGAGGGCCCCTTTTTTTCTTGACTCAAGAAAAAGGGTACTTTTTTTTTCTTGACTCGAGAAAAAGGGCCCCTCAGGCCCCCAGGCCAATATTGACTTCTGCAAATCATTGAGCGCAAGTCCTACTGAACTGGCTAATGATACTGTACCACGCCTACGGTGCTACCGTTCACGCCAAAAATGGTATATTGAAATTGGGCCTTATTGGATATCTGAAAGGTGAACAGTTTCTATGCCAGATGAACCTGTCAAAGGGGCAAGTTGCTACTGCCCACGCCACTTTTTTTTCTGTAGCTCTTTGTCCATGATGTCTGTATTTAGTCCTCAGCCCATTGATGATTGTAACTGTACCAAATATCAGTATTAGAGCCAAACAGATTCTTAAGGAAAATATTGTGACAAATATAAGGATAGACTTCAAGCTCTTTTTTAATTTTGGTTTTGTTAATTAGAATTATTCTAACCTCTAACTATATAAGTGCTATTCCACACCTATGCAAGAATTGTGGCACTTATTTGTTACTTCAAATGTAATGTAAATAACAATATAGGTAAGAAAAGATTCAGAAACAAATACAGTCTTAGACAAATTCTAAGTTGAAAACTCCGGGTTTTTGTTGAAGTGTAATGAGGTTGAACGTTGGGAAGGCATTAGAAAATTCCTCCTAATTAACTATTCAAGTACGTAGTCCCGAAACATTTTTGTGTTCGTCAAGACCTGTGTTGATATATTTTTGTAAATACATTTCCTTTGGTCGTATACACGTGTATAGTTAAGCAGATTCTTAGAATTACACTTACTTTTGAGTGCTTTTTTTCGATTTATTTGCTTTTTAAAAATAGTTCAATCTCAAATTTATTAGCGTACAACATACTGAACATTTCAGAAAGTTATAAAATAAAAATTTAGAAAAAATACTGAAGTTAGAAAGTTTGTATTAACATGACTTTATATTAGACGTATATCAGTACCAATAGTATAACAATGGGGAGGGCGTATGCCGCCCCGTTCTTACCAATTTTTTTTTAAAAAAAAACCTAACCCCTCCCTTAGATACTTTTGATGTTCTCTTCTGTCCTTTCGTCTACCCGCCTGTCCCTAGGCTAAGCTATGCTACTGTTTATTACCATTCAGAATCATGTATAATTTTTTGGGCGATCACTTCCTAATTTTGCTCTTTGAAGTTTATATATATATATATATATATATATATATATATATATATATATATATATATATATATATATATATATATATATATATATATATATATATATATATATATATATATATATATATATATATATGTTATATATATATATATATATATATATATATATATATATATATATATATGTTATATATATATATATATATGT
Source organism: Pachyrhynchus sulphureomaculatus (assembly GCA_019049505.1). Classification (NCBI taxonomy): domain Eukaryota; kingdom Metazoa; phylum Arthropoda; class Insecta; order Coleoptera; family Curculionidae; genus Pachyrhynchus; species Pachyrhynchus sulphureomaculatus. The sequence continues at coordinate 64,837,081 of CM032455.1, read as the reverse complement.
TATATATATATATATATATATATATATATATATATATATATATATATATATATATATATATATTGTATATTATGTATACTACATGAGGTGAAAAGTTCCCAGACTTTCCGAGCGATGGCAAGACAAAAAAAAACCATATGATTTTTAGAAGATTCGTGTAAAATTTTCATGACATTTTGTCTGTTAGTTTGCGAGTTACAGATGTTTGAGCGACGCTGTTTTTGATTTTTGCAAACGATGAAGCAAAAAGAATTTCGTGTGTTGATTAAACATAGCTTTTTGATAGGAAAAAGTATATACATTTAGAACCCAGGAATGGCTTGAGAAGTATTATGACACATCTGCTTCTTTCAAATGATAATGGTTTAGTGAACTTAAATGCGGTCGTACACGCACCGATGATGCACCAAGTTCCGAACGCCGAAATGAGGTGGTCATTCTAAAAAAAACTCCACCATATTGTTCTGAATGACCTCAAAGTGAAAGAGGAGACAGGTGATATCGTGAAGATATTAACAGAACGCGTGAGGCATATTCTGCATGAATATTTGCATACCAAAAAGCTATGTGCCCGATGGTTGCCATGTACTCTTACGATTGATCAAAAACAGGAGCGTGCGAAGATTAAGAACGCTGCGCTGTTTGGCACGGTTTAGGCGTAATCCAAAAGAGTTTTTTTGCGGCGATTCGTAACAATGGAGGAAACATGTATCCACCACTACACGCCTTAGTCCAACAGGAACCGCATGAAAGCCGACCGAAGCGTCCAAAAATACATAGGTTTTGGCAAGTATTTTTTGAGATGCGCGTGGAAAATACTAATCGACTATCTTGAAAAGGGGCGAACAATCACCGAAGACTATTAGGTCGGTTTTATTAGACCATATGAATGGTGAAATCAAGAAAAAATAACCGAACAAGTGCAAGTCAGACTTGTGCAATTAATATTCCGTACGTTGTATGCTTTTAAAATAAATTGTTTTTGTTACGGAGGTATAACATAAACAATGACTTCACAAAACACACCTCAAATGAGTTTTCAACAAAGTTTTTTTTTTTTGCTCTTTACTGAAAGCTGATGACATTGAAATTTTTGTTTTGATAGGGGGGGACAGTGATTTTTCGCAATTTTAAAAAAATAATACAAAGAAAAGTGTGCGCAATTATTACATTAAATACATTTTTGAACTCGTGTTTTTACAAGCTTTTATTTGACACCCCACTCGATGACCTGGTAAAGAAGTTTTTTTTTTTACTTCCGATTTCGCCCCCCAAAACTAACCCTTTAACTAAGTTGGGAATTTGGAATCTTTGGCACAATGACACTACTCAGTATATATTACCACTACACCAAACACTTTATTTTTGCACTCAACGTGTGTTTCGCTAACCATGTTAGCTTCATCAGGAGCGATGATTAACTCAAGTCAATCGCTTCTGATGAAGCTAACATGGTTAGCGAAACGCGTGTCGAGTGCAAAAATAAAGTGTTTGGTGTAGTGGTGATATATACTGAGTAGTAACCCTTTCAAAATTTAACTTTCAAAACTACACTGCTCTGATGGAGCCATCAATTCCTATATTAGTGCCAAATTTCTACTTTCTATGTCAAATAGTCTCAGCGAAAATCGAGTGTGACAAGACAGACAGACACCGAAGTGATCTTATAAGTGTTCCGTACGGAATACTAAAAAGGCCTCATTTAGCAAAGAAAGAAAGTGTTGCTTCACCAAGGTAATGCACCTGCTCACAACTCCATAAAATCGATGGTGAATTTGGACCAATTGGGGTATAAATTGCTTCCTCATCTGTTATATTCACCAGATCTGGCCTTTAGCGACTATTACCTCTTTCCAAATTTGAAAAGGTGACTCCAGGAACAGAGATTTCGCTCAAATGACGAAGTCGAATGGGAAAGTGATGCTTATTTTAGAGAGCTCGACAACTCGTCCTATATGAAAGGTATCCAGATGTTGGCAGATCGCTCGAAAAAGTGTCTTGCTCTTGAAAGAAACGTTGTTTTTTAGTGTTCCGTACGGAACAATTATAAGATGACTTCGGTGTCTGTCTGTCACACGATTTTCTCCGAAACTATTTGACATAGAAAGTTGAAATTTGGTAATAATATAGGAATTGATGGCCTCATCAGAGCCATGTAGTTTTGAAAGTTAAATTTTGACCTAGGGGGTTAGTTTTGGGGGGTAAAATCGGAAGTGAAAAAAAAAAATTTTTACATCGAGCGTGGTGTCAAATGAAAGCTTGTGAAAACACGAGTAATAATATATATATATATATATATATATATATATATATATATATATATATATATATATATATATATATATATATATATACGAGGCTGGTTTGAAAATTCCGTGCAAAAATAAAAACTACTTATGTGTTTGGGGTAAACCTTTTTTTTTTTTTTCTCCTTTTAGGCTTATACACTTCGTCCAACGATGTTCTAGTTTGTTGATCCCTTCCGAATAATAGGATTTGTCCAAGTCTGCAAAATATCCATTAGTGTCTGCAATCACCTCCTCGTTTGAATAAAATCTTTGTCCCGCCAGCCATTTCTTCAAATTGGGGAACAAATAGTAGTCCGAGGGAGCCAAGTCTAGAGAATAGGGGGGATGTGAAACGAGTTGGAATCCTATTTCCATCAATTTTGCGACCACAACTGCTGAGGTGTGTGCTGGTGCGTTGTCGTGATGGAAAAGGACTTTCTTGTGGGCCAATCGCGGGCGTTTTTCTTGCAGCTCGGTTTTCAAACGGTCCAATAACGATGAATAATATTCCCTGTAATAGTTTTTTACCCTTTTCCAGATAATCGATGAGGATTATCCCTTGCGAATCCCAAAAGACAGTCGCCATAACCTTTCCGGCCGAAGGAACGGTCTTCGCCTTTTTTGGTGCAGATTCCCCCTTGGTAACCCATTGTTTAGATTGTTGTTTGGTCTCAGGAGTATAGTAATGTATCCATGTTTCATCCACAGTGACGAAACGACGCTTAAAGTCCTCCGGATTCTTCTGGAACAGCTGCAAACCATCCTTGCAACACTTCACACGATTACGTTTTTGGTCAAGCGTGAGCAATCGCGGCACCCATCTTGCGGATAGCTTTCTCATGTCCAAATGTTTATGCAAAATATTATGTACCCGTTCAGTCGAGATGCCCACAGCATTAGCAATCTCACGCACCTTAACTCTTCTGTCATCCATCACCATATCATGGATTTGATCAATGATTTCTGGAGTCGTAACCTCCACAGGCCGTCCAGAACGTTCAGCGTCACTTGTGCCCATATGGCCAGTCCGAAAATTTTGAAACCACTTATAAACTGTTCTAATCGAAGGTGCAGAGTCACCATAATGTTTATCAAGCTTCTCTTTAGTCTCCTGAGGCGTTTTGCCTTTCATAAAGTAATGTTTAATCACCACACGAAATTCTTTTTCGTCCATTTCTTGAAAATCACTCGACTTCCTTGATTCACACGAATGCCAAACACAAAGAAATAGACCAATATGGCTGAAACTTGGTGTGCGTTCATTCAAGAGATGCTACTAACTAAACATGACCTCGATACGCGCCGGTGGTGCCATCTCTCGGACTTTGCACGGACTTTTCAAACCAGCCTCGTATATATATATATATATATATATATATATATATATATATATATATATATATATATATATATAATGTAATACTTGCGCGCACTTTTCTTTGTATTATTTTTAAAAAATCGCGAAAAATCGCCTATATCTCGAAAAGTACTTATTAAAAAATTTTGAAAAAATTCTGGAATATTCTCCACGGGGTGTAGATTGAACGAAAATTATCACGAGTGCATTACCTTTAATAATTTATCTGGTATATAAAAAAAAAAAATCAAGGTCATCAGATTTCAGTAAAGATTTGAAACAAACTTTGTTGAAAACTGATTTGGGTTGTGTTTTGTGAAGTCACTGATCATTTTATACCTCTGTAACAAAATTTTTTATTTTAAAAGCCATCAACGTACGGAACACTAATTGCGCAAGTTCAACTTGCACTTGACCAGTTATTCTTCAAAAGTCTCGGGTTTTTGCACCCCAGGTATTATTCTTTCTCCAAACTTTAGTTCTACCATTAAACCCAAAAAGGTTAATTTTAGTTTCATTACTAAAGATTACGGATTCCCAAAATTCAAGAGGCTTAGTAACGTATTCCCTAGCAAAAGTTAACCGCTTTTTGCGATTAGCTTCTGAAATTAACGACTTCTTCCTAGCTATACACCCCTTATAGCCTGCCCTGTGTAAACAATTTCTCAGTGTTTGTGAACAAACATTTTTCGAAAATATTTCCCGTACTTCTTTTAATTTTGGTGCAGTTTTCTTGGGCTCTATAATTATTTGTCTAACAATACTGACCTCTTCATGTGGAGTCAGTTTCTGGGAACGACCGGAGCGTGGTCGAATTTTATAGGAATCAGTTGATTTATACTGGTTTATTATGTACTGAACAGTAGCATGCGACTTTTTAATAATTTCTCCTATGTTTTTGTACGATTTTCCATCTTTCCACAAATCAATTATAATATTTCGAACTTGAAATGAAATTTCACAATTTCTCTCGCTTATTTTTAATACTACTTTGAAAACCCACTGCAAAATTACTAGCAACAAGTGACAGATTATAAAGTATGGCCGAAAATTATTCATTTCTTTTCAGTTTAGCGAGCAAGCAGCTTAATAAAATGCGGCTGATTATAACGTGTTTTTTCAGTGCAGTTCTTTAGTTTATGGAGACTTTTTTGACATTAATTTTGTTTACATTTTTATAACAATAATGTAACTTCTAAATAAAATGTTCCGTAGTTGTTTTTAATACTAATCCTCATAGGTTAAGTTTCAAATATTAATTTACACATATTTTCTCATAATTCCAATTAATTAGTTAATAGGTTGACTGCCGATCTATATTTTTGAGTTTGTGGTTGACGCCGGTAAGATTTTTTCAAATATTTTTATTTTATTGTGGTAAATATGAATTAAAATGAGTCTTGGATGTGTTTTTTTTATGTGCCATTCAAAATATTAGAAAAAAAAAATTTCACTCCGATCGGAGTAATCGGCATTGCAAGTGAAAATTTTTACTAGATGCCGAACACTCCGATCGAAGTGTCCAATTAAATAAGTAAAGAAATAATAAATCGAACTCATGAACTCAAAACATTTATTTCCAAATCATTTTTGTACATTTTTATGGTAATCCTCAAAGCAATTAAGGCAAAAACCTGGTTGTCCAGGGCACATTTTGCATTCATACACTGTTTGCTTTCTTATTTTATTTTTCCTGCATTCTTTGCATTCCTTTCTGCTTACCCGTTTTGTTTCTTTAGTTCCTTTTTTTTCACTAACAATTTTTTCTACTTTGCTAATGCTGTGGACATTTATTTGGCCTGGAGGAATTTGCGGCAAATTAGTAATTGGTCGTCTGGCTAGTAAATTTCTTATGACATCCAATCGGAAGTCATATAATCGTAACTGGTCAGACCGCGAATATTTATTGTACAAAAAATAGGCGTTTATCATGCTCATTTGCAGCACATGCAAGAATAACTTTTTGTACCACCGAATGGTTTTACGGCTGCAAGGATAATATGCCATCATTTGATCCTGTCTATCTATACCGGACATAAAAGCATTATATCCAATGATTGCGGAAGGTTTTTCAGATTCTTGATTTCTTTTGTTTTTAAAAATGCCCATTTCGCTTCCAAATTCTGTTGACATGCACTCCATTGCAAAACACAGATTTATTCTCACCACGTTTTAAGTTTGCACTCATTACCTCTTTCGGATTATCTTTCCTCTCAACTCTCAGCGTACCAGTGCAGTATGTATTTTGTTGAAGTAATTTCCTAGCTAAATTAACACTATTGTAAAAATTGTCTAGATAAACAGCATGTCCCACACCCAATTTTTCCTCCAATAAATGTAAAACAATCTTTTCAGTATGTCCGCCTCCACCATAAACATCTGTCGCACCTTCCTAGACACGAAATTTCAAAATAAGTCCATTAGGCTCTGTCAGCATGTATAACTTCATACCATACTTATGACGCTTATTCTTGATATACTGTTTAAACTGGAGACGACCCCGATAAAGCTTCATCCAAAGACAACTCTCTTCCAGGTTAGTAAATTTCTCCCATCTTGTTGTTAAAAAAATCTGCCACAAATCTAATCTTTCCCAGCCGATCTGCCGGATCCATATCTGGAGATGTAAAATGCAAACACCTCAAGATAAGCAAAAATCTATTCCTTGACATATATTTTCTAAAAACAGGTAGATTAAATAGCGGATCAGTTTTCCAATAATCGTTAAGACGGCTCAAGGATATTGTGCCAGTGTGAAGTAACAGGGCCAAAAAAATTTTTAGTTCGTCAAGAGTAAGATCTTTAAAATTAGTAATACGTGATTTTGTACTTGTTTCTGGGCGCAGCAAAACCTCGACTGCGTAAGAGTTCGTTCGTTCTACAATAGTTTGTAAAAAATCATCATCAATGATCATTTCGAAAAAATCGATAGGTGCACCTTGGAATTTGCACCAATAATTCCTGGGTTTTCTGGAACAAAATTTGTTTTAACGCACCTCTGTCGTTCCATTTTATCTCATCAAGGCTAGGAAGTGTTTGATGTGGCCGAATAGGGTCTATAAAATTCTCTTCTTCGGACTCGGAGCTTGAATTTACATCACTATCGTCTGTGTCTGGTACGTAATGTTCGTCACTACTACCTCCGCTTTCTTCCAATAGCTGCAATAATTCAGTGTCAGTTAGCTTCTTTTTCTTATCATATACCTTTTTTTCATCACTACAATGTCTTTTTTTAATACCAGAAGGCCCAGGTTGATTGTCCATATTGTACGGCAGATTACAACCAAACCAAAAGCAAATCCGCGGAACCACTTAAGCACCTGTTAGAACTTGCGTTTTTAAGCAACGCCACCACTAGAAACACGTTTCATATACAACGCCGATGGAATACTAAAACGTTTCGTAAGAACGCATGTCGAACTCCGATCGGAGTAGACGGCGTTGGCGAAGAGACCCGACGCACTCCGATCGGAGTGGTCGGCAGTCAACCTGTTAAACGTAACAGAAAAATAGTATAGAAAGCAGGTGATGTACGGAGACTTTTATAGACTGACTGAACATATACAGAAACAAAATTATTTTTGTTTACCTTTTCTGTGGAAAAATCTTACATGCTTTTAACTCAAAATGCTATTTATAACCCTAATAAAGAAAGATATTATAAAGTGCTACCTTTACTTGAATACAAGAAGAAAATTAATTTTAGCTACCTATATATTCTTACTTAATTTTTTTAATCCTGCATAATTCAGTTTTATTATGTAAAAATTTTTCAAAAGAAATTATGTATATAGATAAAGTTTTTTAATAAATACCTTAATAGCTAGTGGAAAGTCAATTTCCCCTAAAGAACGTGGTAATATGCGCCTTAAGAAAACAAGAATAGTTTTTTAAGAGGCAGATGGATGCAAAGTGTATTTCTTCAAGGAAAAAAGAGAACACTAAAAACACTTATAGAGGGGGCAATCGACAAACAAGGGGAAAACCTTGCTGAAAAAATACCCTTTTACATTGGAACTCTAAAAGCTTAGACCCCTTCTAACACTGTAAACTAAAAATCGAGAATCGGAAGTGGAGAGATTCTTCAAAAAAAGAACCCCTGCCTATAGTAAAACTTTAAATACTTACACACGTTTTAACAATCGATGATCGGAGTCGGTGAAGATAATTCACAAAAAAAAACCCTACCTACAATCGAATTCTAAAAACTTAATCTCGATATAAAAATCGATGACCGGGTTTTTCACAAGAAAAAAAAAACAATAAAAAAGTTCCGGTTCTAAGAGTATTGTCTACATCCAATAGGGGCTACCTTCTCGGTTAAGGCGAAAAATAAAGAAAGCTACTATAAAAAAAAGTTAGTTAGGTAAAAGGGACAGGAAAAAGGAGTCTCAAAAAGTGAGCTTACAAAATCGTATCCGAGGTGTCGTATATTATATCCCAAAATTGCGTGAAAATAATAGATTTTTAAATGTAAAGTTATTAGTTGAAGCATTTAAAAAAAGAAACCATCATACGGTTTTTCGCGTTGCTTAGCTCAACTTATGGTAGCTTTCGTTTGTTTTGCTCTAATGTGAGAACCCTTATTGCTACACTGGGTGCCCTGTACCTAATAATCAGGTAGGTAGTTACAGAAACTTGGTTCTCTGTGTTTTCATTGAATGATTTTATATGGCTGTGGTCTTCGTTACATTTGGCAAATTACATTAAGTGCATTCTTCTTTTGTAAATTGTAACTGCAACCGTTACCAGATACGTGTTTCACTTTGTTATTATGTTAAAAAATTCTTCCCTTGTCGTAGGTACTTTTAGTCTTTCACTTTGTTTTCTATCTGCTATCTGTTCTTATTTTTTTAACATTATCCCTCAATTTCAGTTATCATTTTCATAAGATGCTATTACCCAAGTATTTCTACCTACAGATTTTGTTTCTTTTAGCCACTAGCTTAGCTCACTGGTTTAGGAAAAGTAGCATATTTATATATATATATATATATATATATATATATATATATATATATATATATATATATATATATATATATATATATATATATATATATATATATATATATATTGCTTCTCTTACTCAAGGAACGTGTCGTTTTCGAGCGATATCGCTTCAGGGGAGGGGGTTGATACATTTAGTATCATTTTAGTAATATAGAAGTTTTTTTGGTTGGATATATCATATATATATATATATATATATATATATATATATATATATATATATATATATATATATATATATACCAGGTGTACAAGTATGAAATGCAGATTTCAGAACAGATGGTGCACCGATGCAGTTTGTGCTATAAAGATTTGACGCTTCGCCATTTTGTTGTGTCATCAACATGTATCAGACTCGCACGAGTGATAAGTTGGAAAAGTGTGTGCATAGTGTTGTTTTGTTGTGTTCAGTATGTCGAAATTTATACCGAACAAAGAGCATTCGCGGACAGCATTAATTTTTTGTTTTCATTTGAAGAAAATTGCTGTTGATTCATACCGATTACTTCGAGAAGCTTATGGTGAACATGCTCCATCGCAAGATACGTGTGAACGATGGTTTCGGCTTTTCAAAAGTGGTGACTTCGATGTTACAGACAAGGAACGTGGAAAACCGCCAAAAAAATACCAAGATGTAGAATTGTGAGCCATTGTTGGACGAAGATGATTCGCAAACACAAAAAAACAAGTCGCCGAGCAATTGGGCGTTAGTCAACAAGCTGTTTCCAATCGGCTACGAGAGATGGGAAAGATTCAGAAGACCGTATAACAGGAGTTAAACGACAGGCAAATGGAAAAGCGCAAAAACACGTGTGACATTTTGCTCGCTCGGTACAAAACGAAGTCGTTTTTGCATCGTATAGTTACAGGGGATGAAAACTGATTTATTTATTCCAAGCGCAAAAAATCATGGGTAGACCCAGTGCACCATCCACATCGACCGCAAGACCGAATCGCTTTGGCAGAAGGACGATGCTCTGTGTTTGGTGGGACCAGAGGGGCGTGGTCTATTATGAGCTATTAAAACCTGGGGAAACGGATTTGAACCGTTCGCTGCTTGAAAAAAATGCCAGAATACCGAAAGAGACAACACAAAGTCATTTTTCTTCATGACAATGCTCCATCGCATACGGCAAAACCAGTTCGCGACACATTGGAAGCACTCAGCTGGGAACTTCTACCCCATGCGGCTTACTGACCAGGACTTGGCTCCTTCCGATTACCACTTGTTTGCATCGATGGGTCACGCACTTGCTGAGCAGCGCTTTGTTTCGTACGAAAATGTGAAAAAAATGGCTCGATGAATGGTTCGCAGCAAAAGGGGATGATTTTTACTGGCGTGGTATTCACAAATTGCCCGAAAGGTGGGGAAAATGTATAACAAGCGGAGCATACTTTGAATAAAGCCCTTTTTATCATTCTTCCGAATTTAACATGTTTTTTTAGAAAAAAAATCCGCATTTCATACTTGTACACCTGGTATATACACATGTATATATGTATATGTATATCTGTATATGTATATCTGTATATGTATATCTGTATATGTACATATATCTGTATATGTATATCTGTATATGTCAGTATATCTCTCATGCAATTTCACTTTACGGTCATCCATAATTTTGTGGATTTTTTTCTGATGTAACCATCATTTGGGCGTCCAGAGCGTTCGGCATCATTTGTATCTGTACGACCGCGTTTAAAATCAGCATAACAGTAAATGATGAGTGATTTTCCAGGGACAGAGGCCCCGTAACACTTATCAAGCCATTGCTTTGCTTGAATGGTATTTTTTCCCATGAAAAAAACAGTGTTTAATCAACACACGAAATTCGATTTTTTTCATTGTTTTCAAAATCTCAAAAGTAGCGTCACTAAAACCACATAACTTGTAAACTAATCGTCGAAATGTGATGAAATTTTTACACGTATCGTTTGAAGGTTGGGACTTCCTAAAAGTCATATGGATTTTTTGAAAAAGGCGACATCTATGTATCGGACCAAAAACCTTGGCGTACGTGTTATGTCATGTTACATCCTTTCTGAAACTTTCGTTTGTGATTAATATTTCGTCATGTAATATCTATTTTCATTTCAAATATCGAGTTGTAATTTGAATTAAGGTATTATTTAATGTGAAAAAATAAATTCAGTACTTATATCAAAACAGCAAGTTTACCAGGGAAGTACTGGCTAAAACAATAATAACAAATAAATAATTTAGATAGGATTAAAAAAGTAAATAAACACGTACACCTTGGCTAGTAGTAGACGATATTTTAGTACAAAAAGTGTCGCTAAAATTACTTTACCTACTTTAATCATCAATTCGAGTTAAACGTAAATGTTTACTTCAGGGGCTATAATTCCAAGCAATATTTTAAAAAAATTCTTGAAATTAATTATAAAATTTGAGACACATGTTCTATTTGTTGCTTAGAACCCTGTGATTCTCAGCCGTCGTTTGAATATTCATCATGCATCATTCTTTTTTAAAATTCTATTTTCAGGCTCCGCTCTCTCCGTCTCCAGTAAACGATATCAGCGATGATGAATTGGTGACAATATCCGTTAGAGATCTCAACAGGACCCTAAAATTAAGAGGACTTTCGAGAGAAGATATTGTTAAAATGAAACAGAGAAGACGAACTTTAAAAAATAGAGGTTAATTATTTTATTTTTTGAAGTAGCTTATTTTAAGTTTTTAGTAACGCGTAAAAGAAGTAAAATAAGGAACCTGGCTTATAAAGAATATATGTGTTTTTTATTTTGCTTGTTAAAGCGAAGCATTGGATCCGTGAAAAAATTGCACTCCGAAGATGTTTGCTTCTCTTCACGTTCCAGGGCCCTTAGATCATAAAAACAAAGTCCCCCGTTTTCATTGGTTTGGCGTTCTGTCTGTCTGTAGGTCTGTTGGCACGATAATTCCCGAACGTAATAAGATATCAATTTCAAGTTTGATAAAGACATAATACTTGAAGCGGGGATGAAATCTGTAGTCTTTGGGCAATATCGCTAAATGGAAAAAATGAGGGTTGATAAATTTTGTTAATTTTCTCAATCATTATGAGCATTTTTCTTAATTTTTGGTGGGTATAATGAACAAATTTTAAACATAACTATTTTTAGTTATAGATATAATGGGGTTAAAGGGAGGAGCGTGTTAAAGGGGTTGCTTCGAGTAATCTCGTGTTACACGTCCTCTTCAGAGTTCTTGGAATCCGGAATCCCAAAAATTGTGTTATTTTTTTCATTATTTTCAATTATTTATGGTCAAACATATAAGGAGCTACAGAGGTAGCTTCAAATATATCGTGTTATACATCCTTTTCAGGGTTCTTGTAGCAAGAACTAGAAAATTGTCTTATCTTTTCACTAGTTTCAAGTATTCACGATTAAATTTATAAGGGGTTAATGAAGTAGGAGAGAGGGTGGCTTCTTATATATCGTTGTTTAAGTCCATTTCAGGGTTTTTGGGGTCAATAAATCTGAAAAATCGTGTTTTTTTTTTTAAATTATTTTCAATTAATTGAACATGTAAGGGGTAATGAAGTAGGTAGTAGTTGTTACAGAAATGTATTAATGCCTGTGACAGCACTACTGCGTTGTCTAGAAGGTGCCGTCAAATACAAATATAGGTTTCAGAATTTGGACAACGTTGACGGATACTACACATCCTCGTCGATATCCATGCAAAAAGGGTAATCCCTACTCAGGTTCGGAGATCTACATCGCCAATATGTAGATTTCCGAACAGTTTAGGGCCGTTCGGAGTAAAAGTCGCACTTATATATATTATGTGCATGGAGGTTTCTTCCTCTTCACCACATAGTCTGCATATTGTGGGACCATTGTGGATACCCATTTTCTGTAAATGTTTCCTCAGGTGACGGTGGCCAGTGATCAGTCCCACCACTAGTTTGGCCTGGTCCCTTGTATGCTTTCATTACTTACATCTATTTTGCGCAGATGCCATTTTTAGTAACACGTCGTATGTTATGATAAAAAATTGTAGTTATACATCTCCTCTACAATAGACAAATCCCACACAATTTGACCAAATTATAGAAAATATATACACGGCAAACAAAATCCAAGCTAAAATAAACGGAGAATTGACCAATCCGATACCAGCAGGGAATGGCATTCGTCAAAGGGACTCGCTGAATCCCCTTCTCTTCAACATCGTCATTGACGAAGTAATAAGGAAAGTGCGCCCAATGAGAGGATATAAAATGGGAGATAAGGAAATTACCATATTATGCTACGCTGACGACGCGGTACTATTCGCGGAAAATGAAAATGATCTACAACGACTCCTACATAGCCTTCAATATGGTTATATCCACCGGTAAGGCAAAATGTTTAACAACGTGAAAGACACTTTTAAGCTGTAAACTTGAGGTGGACGGACATGTTATCCAACAGGAAATGAAATTTAACTACTTGGGCATAGAGATATCGGGTTGTGGCGAAGTTGAAGCAGGAGTGAGGGAACAAACAACGAGAGCTATAAAAATAGCAGGATGCCTAAACGACACAATATGGCGTAACAAAAGTATAGGAATTGAGACCAAATCGAGAATTTATAAAACAGCTATAAGACCTATTATGACATACACCGCAGAGACCAGGCCGGAAACATCCAAGACAAAAAGACTGTTGGAAACAGAGATGAGGGTACTTCGCAGAATAGCTGGGAAAACACTGTTGGATACAGAAAGAAGTAGGGATATAAGAAATACGTGTGGAGTCGACGATGTCAACGGTTGGGTATTGAAAAGGAAAAAAGAGTGGAATGAGCACATTAGTAGGATGGAGAAACAGAAGAATGGTAAGAGTAGCCAGAGATAAGTCACCAGTTGGGCAGAGGAGCGTAGGCCCGCCCGCGAAAGAGGTTGAGCGTTGACCTGAATGCAGAGGCATAGTAGGCAGGTGGATGGAGATTAAACAGACGTACGCCAAAGAAAAAATGGGAAGAAGAAAAAATTGTAGATAATCAACTGTCATTATTGTCGTCCAAACGATTAAAATATAAATACTGAATATATGTTAGTTTTCTTAAGACGTTTTTGTCAGAATAAGCAACCGGTAGAATTAGCACAAGGTGAAAATTAGGATATACTGTGTGTTCAACACACACACAAAGCGAAATAAATTCAGTCAAATTACGGCGACTGAACAAAGAAATATCCAGGGCAATGCGAAATAAATTCAGTCAAATTACGGCGACTGAACAAAGAAATATCCAGGGCAATTAGACAAGACGTAGGAAAATACAACACGTACGAAGTATCTAGGATAATAGAAGAGAATAGAGGAATAAAAGGGTTGAGGAAAACCATATCTGAGGGCAGGAAAAACATTTGTAAACTGAGAAATGAAGAGGCAGACTACAGGAAATAAAGAGGAAATTCTGGACATAGTGGAAACATTTTATGCTACACTATATAAAAACAATAACGAAGTACAACCGGCTGAACAAAGATCGGAGGATATACCTAATATTACCGTAAATTAAATAAATATTGCAATTAAGGATATGAAGAACAACAAATCATCTGGTGATGATCGTGTGGTTATCGAGGCTATAAAAAGTGGAGGACTCCGTCTTCGTAGATTCATTTGTAAGTTGTTCAGCATGCTTAGAAAGAGAAACAACGCATTCCCAATGGGACCGAGCAATAATAGTGATAATGCACAAAAAGGGGTGATATCACGGACTTAAGCCAACTACCGACGTATAAGTTTGCTCTCCCACGTATATAAGTTGTTTATGCGTATCATTACTAATAGGTTAACGTCTAAACTAGATCTTTAACAGACCAAAGCACAAGCGGGCTTTAGAGCCGGGTATGGCACCAATGACCATCTGCAAGTTATCAAGGCGCTCATTGAGAAAAGTGTAGAATATAATAAACCTCTTAATCTGATTTTCGGGTATTACGAAAAGGCGTTCGATACTATAAATCAACACAAAGTACTGACAGCTTTGGCCGATTGTAGAATATACCACAGATATATAACAATCATCAAGGATGTATACGAAAATGCAAGACCATGCGTAAGACTTTATGAAAACACTAGGGATTTTAATATTGAAAGAGGAGTACGCCAAGGTGATGTCATCTCAACGAAACTGTTCATTACTCTGCTGGAATACATGTTCAAACAAATCGAAATCGGCGATAAAGGTATCAACATAGATGGTGAAAAACTTAATCACCTTAGATTCGCAGACGGCATCGTACTAGTAGCGGACCGGGTCGATGATGCCAAAAGTATGCTTGACGATCATTACAAAGCATCCAGTAGAGTAGGCTTGATCATAAACAATTTAAAAACGCAATACGTGACAAATCTGGTGCTGAGTGAGAAGTTGTCCGTTGATGGTGAAAAGATTGAACAGGTTAGCACCTACAAATACCTGGGACACGAAATCCGCATTGGGAGAGATAACCAGACCTGTGAGATAAACAGAAGAATAGGATTGACCTGAGCAGCCTTTGGCAAGCTCAATCATGTCTTCAAATCCGAAACTCCCATTAGTTTAAAGATTATTTGAGCAGTGCATTTTGCCGTCACTAACTTCCGGTGCGGAAACTCTGACCTTGACAAAAGCAAAATCTAAGTAATGTAGCGAAGAATGGAAAGAGCATTGCTTGGTCTATCCCTAACACACAGGGTGACAAATGTAGGCATGCGTAGGATGACGGGACTGTCGGATGCGGTAAAAAGAATAGCCTACTTGAAATAGAATTGGGCGGGCCATGTGGCCAGAAGACTGAATAACGCTAGACTAAAAAAATTATTGAGTGGAGACTCAGACAGGATGCATTTAGAAGCTGGGGACGCCCCCCCCCCCCCCACACGATGCGATAACATTAAGAGGATAGTTCCAGGTTGGATGACTGCTGCTAGAGATCGTATACAATGGCAAAGATTAAGGGAGCCTATGTCCAGCAGTGGACGCGACTGGCTGTTTGATGATGATTTACTAATATATTAATTGTAAATAATAAGTTATGAGTTCGTACAATACTTTTTTTTCTTTTAGTAAATAAATATACGTCTTCTTTCCTAAAAAGAATTTGCACCATTACACTGTACCAATATATAAATTAATAATTATATATATATTATATATATATATATATATATATATATATATATATATATATATATATATATATATATATATATATATATATATATATATCAATATAATAAAATTATTTCTTGTTATATAAACTTAATTTCGAAATATTCCAAGCTTATTATTATTGTTTATGGCTGTAATTAAACGTAGTAAAATTAATCGGAATTTAAAAACAATATCATGGCGGTCATAATGAGGTATCACTGCGCGGATTCAATTCGCCTACCTCCAATAGCCTAAGTTTTGTTTACATGTGTTTGTTTTTAAAAGTGTATAATGTGAAAAATAAAGCTATAATTCCAAAATGGGCTTCTGAAAATATGTTTCTAGTTGCTGCTTAAATAATGGATAGGGCAACCCTTTATGGATTAAAAATAAAAGGGTTATATGGAGAAAGTTATCCATCTGGATCGATTTATAGAATCATAGATCAGCGAAAGTTTATTTTAAATTTAGAAAATAAATTCTAGTAAGTGATAACATTATCACCTATAATCATAGAGTGGTTTATTTATAAAAATGTCCAGTAATGACAAAAATTATCATGGTATGACAGACCGTTTACATAAAAATCACGTGTTTTATGGTATCTATCACAGCTGTATAACATTTTCTCTGCAAATGTTTGATCCCTTACGAAAAAAACCGACCAAGTGCAAGTAAGACTTGCGCAATTAGTATTCCGTACGGGATGGCTTTTAAAATAAAAAATTTTGTTATCCTAAATGAATTTTCAACAAACTTTGTTTCCGACCTTTGCCAAAAACTGATGACCTTGAATTTTTTTTCCATATACCAGATAAATTATCAAAGGTAATGAACTCGTGATAATTTTCGTTCAATCTACACTTTGTGGAGAATATTCCAGAGTTTTTTCAAAATTTTTTGATCAGTGCTTTTCGAGATAAGGGGCAGCGATTTTTGACAATTTTTTTAAAATAATACAAAGAGAAGTGTGCGCAAGTATTACATCATATATATTTTTGATCTCGTGTTTTTACAAGCTTTCATTTGACACCCCACTCGATGACTTGGTTAGAAAAAAATTTTTTACTTCTGATTTCACCCCCCAAAACTAACCGCTTAAGTCAAAATTTACTTTCAAAACTACATGGATCTGCGGGGGCCATCAATTCCTATATTAATGCCAAATTTCAATTTTCTATGTTAAATAGTTTCCGAGAAAATCGGATGTGACAGATGGACAGACACCGGAGTGATCTTATAAGTGTTTCGTACCGAACACTAAAAAGTTAAATATCATAATTATTGATTGGTCCGCGTATGCTGAATATTTTTGTAACTTGACATTCATACAACTTTTTAAGATGACAGATGAAGTACAACTAGAATTTATAGGCCAAATTTTGTACTTTCATATTTCTGGAACAAAATTTGAATTTTAAACGTCTAGTAGTTCTGTCTTGTATGCTAATAAAATATGGAAAAAATTTATTTTTTATAGTTCTAGTCTATTTTCGTCAAGTTCAGTTGGCAGACTGCTAATTTTTATCTGTTTTACTTAAAGGCAATAATGAAAATTAGATCTTAGCTTGTTATTTCTGTTTTTTTTGAAATTTCTTTTTGTTTATGAATAGAATCCACACAATGTAGTGATTTGATTTAACCCTACCGAATTGTAATATAGACATATTTTATGATGAATGAAAATATTCGATAGAATGACCTTTAAAATCCTAAATTATGGAGTTTTCTACGTTAAAAAGACGTCAGTCTGCTACCTGAAACCGATATATCTTTTACTTGCAGTAATTATATTAGTACCACTGTGAATAAAAAAACTAAAGTGATATTTAACGCTTAGTAACTCTAAATAGAGTTCAATATAATATAAAGGAAACAATAAAAATTCTGAAAAGGTTTGTTTGCTTTACCAGGCAGTCACTTCTGTTGCAAATAGTTACGTTAATATTTCATACAATGTAACTAAATCCTCGATTTAAATTAACTGGGTGTAAATAAAGATGAGAATAATTATATTAAATACACAGTAAGTCAAATTTAGTAAAACTCCATTATAAATCACAAACAACATTGTACATATCTTCTATCAACCAAAACTCACGTTACTTAAAATTGAAATTAGATTGGCCATCTATACAGTAATCCTTGATATATGGGGCGTTCAGATTTAAATTATGTGCTTTCTAGCATAGGTTCTACAACATTCGCAATAATTTTATAACGGATGGCAAATGTGTCAGCACTGCAAGGTTAATAAACTCGCTCATTTGAAGAGTTAGGCAAACATGTTGAAATTAGAAGTTGTAGTGTAGGTATTTTTTGGTACCAAATTAGCCCAGAAACAATCATGCATCGCGTTTTTTGACCCAAAGTTTATATTTTTTAAATGTATTTAAATATTATTTTTCAGTGTTATAGGACTCTTAATTCTAAAAAAACCTGTGAAAATGAGGCAGAAAAAACGCTTTTCCTAACTTGGCAGACTTTGCATGCACTATGCATGTTAGATAATAAAGCAAATTTACAACGCTATTTGTTTATATTAAGAATTTTGATAGCGGTAAACTCGGTGTTAGTATAAAGTTTCTTTCGGGGATCAAAAAACGGGATACATACTATATAATAAAAACAGTCATAACAAAAGGCAAACACAACGGAAATATACAAAACTATGGAAGATAAAGAGGAATCCCTAGCTGAACTACATTTTCAATTTATAACCACATTTTAACTGAAAGAAAAGAAAATAATATAAAAAGAGGTTAAAACTACCAAAAACTGAGAAGCAAAAACATAAAAAAACAGTTTGTTAATTTAATCATAAATATAGTAATATGCATTACTACCACAAATGTATAGGGTTTTCCATTAGGGATGTCGGAGTTTTGACAGCTAATAGCGGTCATGTTGATGGGCAGATGTTTGACATCTGATGTCCGTTGTGTTTAGTAAGGTTTGCCATTCAATCATGAATCGTTTCACTGTAAAAGAACGCTTGGAAATTGTCCAGAATTACTCGATTACCCCAAAATAACTCGATGCTGCAGGAATCTTTCTTCGCAGAATTTGACGAAATGGACGCAGACGACTTTTATTTCCAACAGGATGGTGCACCGCCCCATATTTCCGGCCCAAACATGGCTTTATTGCGCGCCAAGTTCGGTGAGTCATTAATTTCACAAAATGGCCCTACCGCTTGGCCGCCGAGGTCATGCAATTTAACGCCTTTGGACTATTTTCTTTGGGACCACGTTAAATCATAAGTTTACAGCAACTCTTGATGCACTCAAAGCCGACATTCGTCGTGCCATAGCCGGCGTAAGGCCGGAAATACTGGCCCGAGTCGAGGAAAATTGGTGTAAGCGGATTCGTGCCTGCAAAAAGAACCGCGGCGACCATTTGAGCAATATTGTTTTAATCTTAAATGGCATAAAATTTCCCGTTAAATAAAAGTTTCAGAATGAATTTTGCTTAAAAGCTCTTTGTTTTATTCAATTTTAAAGTTAGGATGTTCTTAATGAAAAACCTTCTACTGAAATTATTTATGTTAGGTGCTCAGCACATCCCTCATTATGTTCAATTTTCTTCTAAACTTAATATTTTTCCTAACTCTTCAAATAAGCGAATGGTAGGGGTGATAAATTTATAATTAATAGCCCTGTAGAGGTTCAAGAGGGTCGTGTTTGGGTGTCAGCCTAAGAGGGAAAGGATAACATACAGTTAAATTTTGCTAATATTTTTCAAGTGTTTTTCACTAATTTAGCGTCAAGGATTACAATTAATGAGGTGGGAGACCATTTGCATCTAGAGTGCCAGTCTTTCTAAGGCAGGCTTTGTCTCACAATATTTTGGGTCTAACAACACGGAAATAGAAAATTAAATTTTTGATATTCAGGTTCCTATTTTTTTTCTGCTCAACAATCAAAATGTAGCAAATCTATAACAATTTTGTAGTCCATTGACACCTCTAGTGAAGAATATTGTACCTCCTATCTTAACATATGGTAGTGTTGTCCGACGTAAGTGTCAATATTATATGTGCCGAGTTTTTTAATTTTCTTCTTGATATAG
This sequence comes from Pachyrhynchus sulphureomaculatus, assembly GCA_019049505.1. NCBI lineage: Eukaryota > Metazoa > Arthropoda > Insecta > Coleoptera > Curculionidae > Pachyrhynchus > Pachyrhynchus sulphureomaculatus. The sequence continues at coordinate 64,817,205 of CM032455.1, read as the reverse complement.
TAGTATCTTGATATGTATCAATAAAATATACTCATTTTTAGTGTTCCGTACGGAACACTTATAAGATCACTTCGATGTCTGTCTGTCTGTCTGTCTGTTACACTCGATTTTCTCCGAAACTATTTGACATAGAAAGTTGAAATTTGGCACTAATACAAGAATTGATGGCCCCATCAGTGTAGTTTTGAAAGTTAAATTTTGACTTAAAGGGTTAGTTCTGGGGGGTGAAATCCGAAGAAAAAAAAATTACCAGGTCATCGAGTGGGGAATATTCTCTACAAGGTGTAGATTGAACGAATATTATCACGAGTGCATTACCTTTAATAATTTATCTGGTATATAAAAAAACAAAAATTTCAAGATCGGCAAACAAACTTTGTTGAAAACTCATTTGGGCTGTGTTTTTGTGAAGGCATTGATCATTTTATACCTCCGTAACAAAAATTTTTATTCTAAAAGCAATCAACGTACGGAACACTAATTGCACAATACGACTTGCACTTGGTCGGTTATTTTTTAGATATTTTTAAGGATTCACATACCAAAAGATATCCAGTGGAAATTTTCATTTTCAACGAAGCATAATAAATTATCGATTAATCTGTCAAATTGGGGCATGATTTACTTATCATTTCATTGTTATATTATATAGTACTAACCGTGCCCGCGGCCCCGCTCGCGTGGACTTGATTCATATCATCATCATACTATTTTAGGTTACGCCGCTTCATGTAGAATTAAAAGAATAGAACAAAAAGATGAATTAGAGGTGGAAAAAACTCAAGAATGGCGAGATATGGAAATTATGCAGGAAGAACTGAAAAAGATGAATGAAGAAATGGCAGGAATTAATAGTCGATATGAAGCATTAAAACGATTTGCGGCCAATAATAAGATACCTGTACCACCCGAATTAGAGCGTATATGATTTTCAGTTACTTAGTTCTACAGAAATTACATTGTGTTTTTTTTTTATTTTATAGTTAAATTTTATAACTATATTCCTGTAAAAAATACAGGTATTTTATATTAAGATACTTTTATCAAACGTAGGTGTTAATTTTTCCAAAAAAAAAGGTTGCTAAATCTTCATTTGTCCAGCTTTTTCAAACTAAATGCTATTATATTTAATATAAAAATTTATTATTTTACCTATTGATTTACATAATAAAAGTTTTTTTTTTTAAATATAATCTTTTATTCTTTGCCATATCAAATCGACTTTCTTCGGTCCATCTTCCTCTGTGAACTTTTAAACAAGTATATTATTATAATTTGAATTTCAAGGCAGTGGCGTAGCTAGTCCTAAATGGACCCTGTATCAAAATTTTATTTGGGGCCCTTACCCGACTGCGGTGAAGCCCAAAAGGAAGTTAAATGTTTTTTTTTACAAAATAAACAAAAATACTCGCATTACCAAAATATAAAAAAAAGTATAAGAAACTACTATATAGAGATATGTATTAAATAGGCACTTTTCTTGCATTTTTTTTTTTCTGTAAACTTATTTATTAAAACATCCATAGCTAAACACGATTGTAGTTTTTCAAGATTTTCTGCTTCTATGAACAGTATTGATAAACCTAATAGCCGTTCTTGTCCCATAAAAGTTCTAAGGTAATTTTCAATCAGTTTGAGCTTAGAAAAAGCTTCTTTCAGCCATAGCAGTGATAACTGTATTTTATCAGCAATAATTCTGCGAGTTCCTTAATAGAATCAATTTTCTGAATTTCAGATTTTAAACAGGTTTTCAAAGCAATTAATTGATCATAGACCATATACACCCGACATTGTAACCCTGTCCTCTACATTTGAACAAATCAATTCCATATTTTTCTATTGCATTTGAAATTTCAGTTTTAAGCCCTTCTGCACTACAATGGGCTACTGATATAAATTCCAAAAAAAACTCGCAGATTTTTATTTCTTTAGGTACATTATCATCATTTTCTGTTATAGAGATATATCGAAGGACTACAGAAAGTTGGTCAGTTTTTGAGAGGTCTTGTGTTGTATCCAAAATAATCGCCAGAAATGGAGCTTTTTTAATTTCCAAAACATTATTTTCTCTTACTGGGGTACCAAGCAAATTAATAATCTCATTTTGAATTGTGGGGCTTAAGTAATTTATTTCACCCTTTGGCTTTAAAAGAAGTTCTTTTAAAATAGCATCATAATTAGGTAGTAAGCATAAAACTGACATGAAATTTCCAGATTTAGAATCATTGCCTCTTAAAGGTAAATTGCATGACGCTAAAGTAATTATAACATTAATTAGACGATGCAATACATCTCGCCAGAAAGCAATTTTACTGTTGATTTCACTTTTCAAATAAATATCGATGGTATTTCCTTGTAACCAATTATAAGATAGAGCTGAGTTAATATGCTGCTGTGAGTTTTCATGGTCAGATATATATATATATATATATATATATATATATATATATATATTTATATATATATATATATATATATATATATATCCATTAATTCAGGCGGAGGAGTACGATTTGCTTTGGCGATCTGCTAACAACCAACAGAAGCGGTAATATGGTTTGTTTAAAATATTAGAATAACATAACCATGGCCTTACAATTTTTATACCAGCCTTATTTAAATATGAGTAATGAAAGGTTGAAAAACATCGCTTTATTTCTGGATCCTTTGGAAACGGTCCTTGTGGTTTAAATGAACCCAATTTAAAAATTATTTTTCGTTCGCATTCAGTAAGACTGTCACCAAAATGTCGTTTATCTGAAGAAAATATATTACGAAATTCTTGAATTTTCTTTGAATCTTTGTTATGCGTTTCTTCTATTCTAGAGCCCCTGACAGACTATGTGCTCCAGAAGAATCTATATATATATATATATATATATATATATATATATATATATATATATATATATATATATATATATACATATATACATATATATGTATGTATATATATATATATATATATATATATATATATATATATATAAAATAAAATAAACTTACTAAACTGAACGAAGTGCGCAAAATGAAATTTAGAACATATTATTTCGACGTATGTAGGAAAACTTACTTGAATTTATTGGGGAAAGTTTATATATATATATATATATATATATATATATATATATATATATATATATATATAATTTAAAAATTATTTTTCGTTCGCATTCAGTAAGACTGTCACCAAAATGTCGTTTATCTGAAGAAAATATATTACGAAATTCTTGAATTTTCTTTGAATCTTCGTTATGCGTTTCTTCTATTTCTAGAGCCCCTGACAGACTATGTGCTCCAGAAGAATCTATATGTATATAAATATATATATATATATATATATATATATATATATATATATATATATATATATATATATTTATAAAATAAAATAAACTAAACTGAACGAAGTGCGCAAAAATGAAATTTAGAACATATTATTTCGACGTATGTAGAAAAACTTACTTGAATTTATTGGGGAAAGTTTATATATATATATATATATATATATATATATATATAAATATATATATATATATATATATATATATATATATATATATATATATATATATATATATTTATATATATATATATATATATATATATATATATATATATATATATATATATATATATATCTACAATCTATAATATATAAAATGCAACGTCTCTCTGTCTGTCTGTCTGTCTGTCTGTCCGTTAGTGCGCCTATCACTGAAAAACCACTTATCCGATTTACGTACTTTTTTTAAACATACATATGTTCTCTGGCCAGGTTATAGGCTATATTTTATTACGATAGGTAGCATAATGAATGAGCAGTGACGTAAAATAGTGAATGATGTCGGAAATAAGTTTGCCGCTAGCGCGTGCCTTTGCAATACACAGCCTAAACCATTAAATATGGAACAATATTATGTAGCAAAGAATATCTGTAATGTATAATCTATAATATATATAAAATGCAATGTCTCTCTCTGTCTGTCTGTCTGTCCATTAGTCCGTTTATCACGCGGGAACCACTTATCCGATTTACCTGTCTTTTTTTAAATTCATGCATATATTCTTTGGCCAGGTTATATAATAATAATAATAATAATCTATATCTATAATGTATATAAAATGCAGTGTTTGTCTGTCTGTCTGTCCGTTAATGCGCTTATCCCTCGAGAACCACTTATCCGATTTATGGTGATTTTTTAAATTCATACATATGTTCTCTGACCAGGTTATAGGTATATATTTTATTCCATCTATAATATATATACAATGCAACGTATTCTGTCTGTCTGTCCGTTAGTGCGCTTATCACTGGAGAACCACTTATCCGTTTTTTCGCCTTATTTAAATATGAGTAATGAAAGGTTGAAAAACATCGCTTTATTTCTGGATCCTTTGGAAACGGTCCTTGTGGTTTAAATGAACCCAATTTAAAATTATTTTTCGTTCGCATTCAGTAAGACTGTCACCAAAATGTCGTTTATCTGAAGAAAATATATTACGAAATTCTTGAATTTTCTTTGAATCTTTGTTATGCGTTTCTTCTATTTCTAGAGCCCCTGACAGACTATGTGCTCCAGAAGAATCTATATATATATATATATATATATATATATATATATATATATATATATATATATATATATATATATATATATATAATATATATATATATATATATATATATATATATATATTATATATATATATATATATATATATATATATATATATATATACATATATACATATATATGTATATATATATATATATATATATATATATATACATATATACATATATATGTATATATATATATATATATATATATATATAAAATAAAATAAACTTACTAAACTGAACGAAGTGCGCAAAATGAAATTTAGAACATATTATTTCGACGTATGTAGGAAAACTTACTTGAATTTATTGGGGAAAGTTTATATATATATATATATATATATATATATATATATATATATTATATATATATATATATATATATATAATTTAAAAATTATTTTTCGTTCGCATTCAGTAAGACTGTCACCAAAATGTCGTTTATCTGAAGAAAATATATTACGAAATTCTTGAATTTTCTTTGAATCTTCGTTATGCGTTTCTTCTATTTCTAGAGCCCCTGACAGACTATGTGCTCCAGAAGAATCTATATGTATATATATATATATATATATATATATATATATATATATATATATATTTATAAAATAAAATAAACTAAACTGAACGAAGTGCGCAAAATGAAATTTAGAACATATTATTTCGACGTATGTAGAAAAACTTACTTGAATTTATTGGGGAAAGTTTATATATATATATATATATATATATATATATATATATATATATATATATATATATATATATATATATATATATCTACAATCTATAATATATATAAAATGCAACGTCTCTCTGTCTGTCTGTCTGTCCGTTAGTGCGCCTATCACT
>CM032455.1:64666729-64806729 GCA_019049505.1 Pachyrhynchus sulphureomaculatus | reverse complement strand
CATATCAGCATCATACTATTTTAGGTTACGCCGCTTCATGTAGAATTAAAAAAATAGAAGAAAAAGATGAATTAGAGGTGGAAAAAAAACTCAAGAATGGCGAGATATGGAAATTATGCAGGAAGAACTGAAAAAGATGAATGAAGAAATGGCAGGAATTAATAGTCGATATGAAGCATTAAAACGATTTGCGGCCAATAATAAGATACCTGTACCACCCGAATTGGAGCGTATATGATTTTCGGTTACTTAGTTCTACAGAAATTACATTTGTGTGTTTTTTTATTTTATAGTTAAATTTTATAATTATATTTCTGTAAAAAAATACATTTACACATTTTATATTAAGATACTTTTTATCAAACGTAGGTATTAATTTTTCAAAAAAAGGTTGCTAAATTTTCATTTGTCCAGCTTTTTCGAACTAAATGCTATTCTATTTAATATAAAATTTATTATTTTACCTATTGATTTACATAATAAAAGTTTTTTAAGATATAATCTTTTATTCTTTGCCATATCACATCGACTTTCTTCGGTCCATATTCCTCTGTGAACTTTTAAACAAGTATATTATTATAATTTTAATTTCAAGGCAGTGGCGTAGCTAGTCCTAAATAGACCCCGTATCAAAATTTATTTGGGGCCCTAATTACCCGACTGCGGTGAAGCCCAAAAGGAAGTTAAATGTTTTTTTTACAAAATAAACAAAAACACTCGCATTACCAAAATACAAAAAGTATAAGAAACTACTATACAGAGATATGTATTATAAAACTTTAAAAACAATGATCCTAGGATTCAAGTTAGTTAAATGGGCACTATTCTTGCATTTTTTTCTGTAAACTTATTTATTAAAACATCCATAGCTGAACACGATTGTAGTTTTTCAAGATTTTCTGCTTCTATGAACAGTATTGATAAACCTGATAGCCGTTCTTGTCCTATAGAAGTTCTAAGGTAATTTTTAATCAGTTCGAGCTTAGAAAAGCTTCTTTTAGCTGTAGCAGTGGTAACCGGAAAGGTCAAAAATAGGAAGCATGCTGTTATTACCTCCGGAAAACTGGAGGCCAAGCTATTGTATTTTATCAGCAATAATTCTGCGAATTTCTTCATAGAATGAATTTTCTGAATTTCAGATTTTAAACAGGTTTTCGAAGCAATTAATTGATCATAGACCATATACACCCGACATTGTACCCTGTCCTCTACATTTGGACAAATCAATTCCATATTTTTCTGTCGTATTTAAAATTTCAGTTTTAAGCCCTTCTGCACTACAATTGGCTACTGATATAAATTCCAAAAAATACTCGCAGATTTTTATTTCTTTAGGTACATTATCATCATTTTCTGTTATAGAGATATATAAAAAAACTACAGAAAGTTGGTCACTTTTTGACAGGTCTTGTGTTGTATCCAAAATAATCGCCAGAAATGCATCTTTTTTAATTTCCAAAACATTATTTTCCCTTATTGGGGTACCAAGAAAATTAATAATCTGATTTTGAATCGTGGGGCTTAAGTAATTTATTTCACCCTTTGGCTTTAAAAGAAGTTCTTTTAAAATAGGATCATAAGATAGTAAGCGTAAAACTGACATGAAATTTCCAGATTTAGAATCATGGCCTCTTAAAGGTAAATTGCATGACGCTAAAGTCATATAACATTAATTAGACGATGCAATACATCTCGTCAGAAAGCAATTTTACTGTTCATTTCACTCTCCAAATAAATATCGATGCTATTTTCTTGTAACCAATTATTATAAGATAGAGCCGAGTTAAGATGCTGCTGTGAATTTTCATGGTCAGATCTGCTAACAACCAACAGAAGCGGTAATATGGTTTGTTTAAAATATTAGGATAACATAACCATGGCCTTACAATTTTTATACCAGCCTTATTTAAATATGAGTAATGAAAGGTTGAAAAACATCGCTTTATTTCTGGATCCTCTGGAAACGGTTTTTGTGGTTTAAATGAACCCAATATCCCGTGGGGGGGGGGGGTGGGATAGAATATCTCCCCCGGTATGTTCTGCCTGTCGTAGGAGGCGACTTAAAGAACAACCTAGATGGTAGATGCCCAGATCCCACCAGCATCGCCCGGTGTGATACCATCGCATCGGCTTAGGCTGCGTGAAGTTGCTTAACGTTTAGTGGCTGTGCCGATGTCCCGGACTGAGGCACCTGGATACAAAAAATTCCGGAGGTAAAATAGCCCCCCGTTCGGATCTCTGGGTGGGGGCTGGTTCAGGGGCGTCGACATGCAGAGAACAGAATTCTTCAAAATGGATTTTTGCAACATACGAGGTTTAAATTCGAACATAAATTCAGTGTACCAACACCTGCAATCAAATAAACCTCATGTACTCGCTCTCTGTGAAACTAAGGTCAGTTCATCGACCAGCACAGTACACTATCTTCCCGATTTAGGCGTAACTTTGGAATCTGTCTTCATGTCAGAAGCGACCTCTCTTGCCAACGAGAAGAGGCTCTGGAGCCCTTTGATGTTATGTGGTTAAAAATAACGACTCAACCAACCACAAGGTTCATCTGTATCCTCTATCGACCACCAAGTGATACTAACTTTAGAACACTTTTCGCTTCTCTTGCAGACACCATCGATCATTTACAAATTAACTATCCAAATGCCGAAATTGCCATCCTGGACGACTTTAATGTCCACAACATCAACTGGCTTAAATATTCAAATACTACCGATGCACAAGGTCGTGAAGCCGAATCATTTTCAATCAGTTGTGCTTGACTCAGCTTATTAATGAACCAACACGGATCCCTGATCGAGACGGAGAGTTCGCCAGTCTTCTTGATCTGTTTTTAACCACCAGTCCGGAGATTTACACGGTCAGCGTAAATCCGCCGTTAGGTTCTTCCGACCATAGACTACTTTCGACATCGAGTATTCTACCAATCAGGGATAGAGAGGCGCCCAAACCGCGCAAGATTTGGCACTACAAATCTGCTAAATGGGAAGATCTCATGGAATATTTTCAAACTTTCCCTTGGTTGGACGTTTGTTTTCGATCCGACGACCCATCTGACTGCGCCAGGGAGGTTTCCGATGTTATTTTGGCCGGTATGGAAGCTTACATCCCTTTTTCGAAGAAATGCCCTTCCAACGGCAAGCCTTGGTTTGACCTAAAATGCAAAGAAGCTGTTGCTTCTAAACATCTTGCATACCGACAGTGGGCGTGAAGATCCTAACACCATAAATCGTAACATCTCTGTTTGTGCCAGGAACAGATGCGAAAGAAATTATCGACGTCCCAACAATTCCAGGTCCTTTTGGTCAGTCGCTAAGGAGTTAGTACACAATCAACGGATTAGAAACAAACTTCTCGCTTGTAAAACCTACTATTTCAAATGAATTGCTTAGACACACCGTATTTTGATGAAGCTAAAAGGCTTCTGGCCCTGACGGAATACCTGCCATAGTTCTCAAGAACTGTGCAAGAGAACTAACACCAGTTTTCTGTAGACTTTTCAACCTATCCTACAGAAAGGGAATATTTCCTTCCTGCTGGAAATGTGCCACAGTTCAGCCGATACCTAAAAAAGGCAAGAAGACCTTGCCAAATAACTACCGACCAATCGCACTACTCTCAATAATATCGAAAGTCATGGAAAAGGCTATCAATCAGCATCTTCTAAAATATCTTGAAGGATTCAACATTATTAGTGATCACCAATATGGCTTTCGTAAAAATAGATCAACAGGAGATCTTCTGACTTATGTAACACATGTTTGGAACAACGCAATTGAACACTTTGGAGACTCTCGAGCGGTTGCTCTTGACATATCCAAGGCATTTGACCGTGTTTGGCACGATGGGCTGTTGGCTAAGTTACGTTCTTATGGTATGTCTGAAAAGTTCTGTTTGTGGCTCTCATGTTTCCTCAGAGAGCGTTCTGTAGTGGCAGTCGCCGGATTTCTTTCTAACACCTTCACTATCAACGCCGGTGTGCCCCAAGGTTCCATACTATCTCCTACTCTCTTCCTTATTTATATTAACGATCTGCTGGAAAAGACCGAGAATCCAATCTACAGCTTTGCAGATGACAGTACCCTTATCTCTTCATTCACTTTGAATGCTCGGACATCGACTACTCAGACGAATATCCGCAGACAGCAGGAAGTCATTCAACTTAACAAAGACCTGGAAGAAATTCTATCTTGGGGTGACAGTAACCAAGTAGAATTTAATGCTACAAAAACCCAGGCGGCAGTTTTTTCTAAAAAAGTTAACGTTGCAGAACCCGACATAGTTATGTCGGGGCATTCCATCCCTCTAACATCGTCACTCAATCTGTTAGGCGTTAATTTGGGAGCAAATATGTCCTGGCATGAACATGTTGCAGGCATAGCAAGGAGAGCTTCTCAAAAGTTGGGAATATTGTTTCGAACCAGAAAGCTTTACACTCCACAACAACTGTTAATTCTTTACAAAGCTCAAATTCGACCAACTATGGAATACTGCTCCCATGTTTGGAGCTCCGCTCCCAAACATACACTGCATTTGTTGGATTCTATCCAGAGAAGAGTTGTTCGTCTGATTGGACACCCGGAACTGACCGACGGCCTTGATTCGCTGGAACATCGAAGAACTGTTGGCGACTTGAGCCTATTCTACAAGTACTTTCATGGAAAGTGTTCGAAGGATGTGGTCCGCTTAATTCCTCCCAGAGCGGTGCATGTTAGGAGTACACGTCGCGCTAATACTTCACATTCGTATGAGGTTCAGCTTGTTACTCCTCGTACAACGCTTTTCAAGCAGTCTTTTATATGGAGAACATCATATCTTTGGAATAGTTTGCCCAGGACTGTGTTTCCCATCGAGTACAATCTACAGCGATTCAAGAACAACGTGAATCGCTTTCTCCGCACACGTGTCGCTTCTGTAGCGCTTTAGGGATTTCCCTGTAGCACGTGTGCTAGACCCATAAAAAAAAAAAAAAATTAAAATTATTTTCGCTCGCATTCAGTAAGATTGTCACCAAAATTTCCTCTATCTATATATTATGAAATTCTTCAATTTTCTTTGAATCTTCGTTATGCGTTTCTTCTATTTCTAGAGCCTCTGACAGACTATGTGCTCCAGAAGAATCTAAAAATATAATAAAATAAACTTACTATACAATAAAATAAACTTATTATTTCGACGTATCTATGAAAACTTACTTGAATTTATTGGGGAAAGTTTTTTTTTATATCGGAATTCGTATAAAACTATGTCGTGCTTTTTCACAATGTGTGACGTAAACCCACCCTTCCTATCGTTTTAAATGTGCAGGACGTCCAGGACTTGCAGGCGGACTTGGATGGACTTGTAAATTGAGCTGAGATAAACTGTCTACAGCTTAATGCAAATCTGTTAGCTTCTTTAGAGGATATAAGAATGTCAATAGTAATTATGTTATTAATGGAACAGTGTTGGACAGTTTGGGCAAAGTGAAGGATCTAGGAGTAATATTTGATTATCGCCTCTTTTTCTGTAATCATTACGTATATATTATTAACAAGCCCAGTAAGATTTTGGGACTTATATATAGAAATCTCGGGGGTTTATCATTGTCCTCATTAAGGGTCCTGTACTGTACGTTGGTGAGGTCTGTTCTGGAGTGTTCAGCGGTTGTCTGGTTGCTAATGTTTGAAGTATAATCTCGAAAAAAATTCAGAACAGGTTTCTACGAGTGTGTGCTTATAAGTGTGATATGGCAATAGCTGACCATGATTATACTATTATTAGGGGCCATATGAACATGAATCTGTTAGCTCGTAGACGTTTGGTGAGTGATCAGTATTTTCTGTATAAGATAATTAACAGGTTGATAGATTGTCCTACTTTATTGTCATTCGTAAAATATAATGTACCTCAAAGACATTTAAGGCAAACTGAATTGTTCTTTGCTGGCTTCCACAGAACTAATTATAGTTATCATTCACCACTGTTGAGGGTTATGAGATTCATGAACCAGTGCCGGGAGCTGAACATGTTTTCAGGTTCCCCTCTTTCTTCAAAAGGAATTCTGGCGTTGATTGTTTCGCGGTAGGAGTGTAAGCCGTTCTTGTGTTTCATTCCACATTTTCGGCCGTTCTGTTATTGATATGGTTATGTTGTAGAGTATTATAGATATATTGTAAAAAGGGGTGTACCCGTATATTCTCAAATTAATAAATAAATATCTGAAAAAATGAAGAAATTTTGGGCAATTTCTTTAAACCATTCTCCTTTTCCTGTTTATTTTTTGTTTTCAAAGTTCCACTAGGGTAATTTTTTTTTTTTTTCCGCCTTATGGATTTCTGAAGCAGTCTGCGTCACCGTAAGGGTGCCCCAAAATGCTCCAGGTATGTGGGGCTCACCGACCTGAAGGGTTGGCATACCCACTAAAACTCCTTGTGAGCTCGGAAAACCCTCTACGCCTTTTACAATTCTGGTTTGTCAATGTCTAGATATTTGATGTATTCTAACTCTAAGGTTAATTTTCTAATATGTGGATCTAACCTACCTTAACCTAACTTAATGCTAACTTAACTTAGTTCCCCATTTTCCGGGAGTGTGGTGTTATAATTGTGTTAGTCGTGTGTGTTGTTTACACTTTTTAAAACTGAAGGAGTTGCTCAACTAAACTACGGCCTTATTTGATCAAGGGTAGTCCATGTTGAATCTAGTGTTAGTTAGTCTAGTGGTAGAATGTCCGTTGGTCGTAAGTATCGATTGCCGACATTTACGTTGCCTCTGAAAGTGTTCGCTATCTCGGGGTTAGGATGGACTGCTGCTTTCTCAAGGAAGCGAAGCTGGGCATTACGCGTGAATTCTTTTATCGTGGGCATTTCAAACTCCCTGTGCAACTGATTGTTGCGGATGAACCAGGGAGCTCCTGCTATGATACGGAGGGCTTTATTTTTGGACTGTCTGGACCTTGGTCCGATGAGTTTTGGACATCTGGCACCAGGCCTGACAGGCGTACGTAAGTTCGGCCCTGATTATCGATTTGTAAATTAACAACTTGTTGTTAGTTGATAACTTACTATGATGATTCAGGAGCGGATACAGCTTCCCTAGAAGCTGATTTCCCTTACGCACGACCATAGGCACTTGGTCCTTCCATACGAGCCGTTCGTCGTACAGAAGGCCCAGGTACTTGATGTTGTTGGCCCATCGGAGAGTAGTTCCATTCAGTGAGAGTTGAGGAGGGGGTATGCGGAAGCTTTTTCCAAAGATTATGGCCTGGGTCTTGGCTGGATTGACCTTAATCCTCCATCGGTCAAACCAGTCGGAGCCAATTCTCGCTGCAGAAGCGGTAATGGCCGTGTCGTCAGCGTACAATTGGAGGTTGGTGAATCGATCCTTACCACTAGGGTAATCTCTTTTTCTTTCACTCATTTTTTGCACAGTAATAATAATGCACAAATAACCATAACATTTACAACTTATGAACATTATGAATTCCGTGTACAGATTGAAGTAAACGTATACAGATTGTTTACATTAGTGGTGGGCGTTGAATGAACGAACAGTTTTTTTAGACTGCTTATTTCGCATTAACTGATAAACTAGTTTATAGTCTACCGATCAACTAGTTCACTCATAAACGACATTTGTGCACGGTCACAACCCGACCGTCAACGAGATAAACTGTATGGCCCTATGGTCTACTACAGACGAGTCGATGCGAACGGACGACAACAACGGTCCGAGTAAACACGAACAGTTCATTCGTGGACGTTGTTCTGTCGACGACGGTCGAAACAAGTCGAAAATTAAACTGTTTTATAAACTAGTTTATCATCGACGATAAACTTGTCTGGTTTCGTTGACTGTAAAAGCGTCAACGACCCACGACTAGTTTACATAGCTCATTCAAATAACGGGACTTCCCCTGGCCGCAGAAACATCATTTCAAATGATGTCTGCCGTAGGGGGAAGTCCCGCCTCGCAAGTGATAATTTGTTCTAGTTCCCATACTAAAAACTATAATAGAGAACTTGCATGAAACTTACAATTTGAAAGTATTGTAATATTTCAATTAAAAAACATATGGAAAAGCCCTACTTGAAGAGTTATTTTAAAAATTCAGCTATTTTTATATAATATTTTGAATTCAAAATAAGTGAAACGAAACGTAATTTGAAACACGAAGTGACGTATTTTAGCCGACGTTGCTTGGTTACTACTTGTTTTGTTGAATATAAACCTTGTGTTGTGACTTGTGGTGACAGATCACAGATGTCAGAACACCTTGACTTCGATTCATTGTCGTCATATCACGTGACTTGGCGTTTTAGCGCGAATTTTGAAAGTTCAAGTTTAAAAGTACGTTTTTTATTAAATACTGCATATTTTTTACTTTGTGTTAAAATCATATTTAAGTCAAGATAAGATCTTTACTTTAATAAAAAAAAAGTAAAGTGCAAGTTCCCTATAATTTCCATAGTTTCATTATTCATTCATTAAGGGCCTCTTATCAATAAGAAGTAAAAATTTGTGGATAACATTTTACGAATTTTTGCTTACATATGTCGGGGCCCCTGTAGCTCGGGGGCCCCGTATCATTTATACGGCTGATACGGCGGTAGCTACCTGTTTCAAGGTGAATTTAAACTAAACTTTTTATGTGCACTTATAGATAACAAAAATTAATAACAATATTATTCACAGAGCGGCAATTAATTTGCCGGACTGGTGAACAAATGAAACAATTTTTTTCAGTTTTTCTCTTTTTGTACAAATAAACTCGCCTAATTAAATAAACTTTTTAGAAGGATAGTCTAAATGTTCTTTAAATGCATTCTTTTAATTTCTAAAAATAGGGAAACGCCATAAGATAATGGAATCAGGTAAATGATTTAAGACACACTTAGTTTCGATCTAAAAATTGACAAACAATGGGTAAAGTGCGACTTTATGCATGGTATAACAAGCACCAGTTCACGGTACGTCTGCTATCGTAGAAAACAATAAATATTGCTTTGATTTTTGATGGAACTTTTCGTTTTTTCTTGGCTTTCGATGATGATTTTAGCTTCCATTCTGCACTATGACATTTTGTTTGTAGGTCACATTGCCTACCTTTGAATGTCTCCGTGGCATTGCGGCAAAGTACGTTTTAGTTGGTGAAGGCTCGGAATCCACTAATCCCCATGATTAGTATTTTCTGATTGAAGTGATTCTATCAACCACGTGTCGTAGACAGTTTCCATTAGTCGGGGTCTACTCTCAACTTTTCCAAGTCGGACTTCGTCTATGCGTCCCGAAACCCCAGCGGGGAGGGACGTTATCTTTGGCCTCCCAACAGGATACCTTTACAGCAATGTTGGCTTTCAGAGTTTGCCATTGTGTGCTGCACAGACCATGCCATTGTATGAATTAGTGTCTAGGCTAGTCAAATCTACGTGGGTGAATCAAATGAAAGCCTTAAAAGTGCAATAAAATCGAAAAGTTGTATGATTGAATCGGTAGATGGCAGTAGTGTTCCTTGAGTTTCACAAAATGACCGATAGGTGGCAGAGTGATGCTGTAACAAAGAAGAAGGCATCAGTAACGAGATGGCTGCCCCATTGTCAACATGCGTCGTGTTAGAGCAGCGATCTGCGTTTTTTAAGTAATGAAGGTGTCAAACCAATTGAAAGTCATTGCAGGATGACAGTGCAGTATGGTGATTCGCGTTTGTCCCTGCAGCAAGTGTACGAGTGGTGTAAAAAGTGTAAAAGTGGTGTGGAGGATGCCCCACGACCGAAGTAGGCTCACGGCGTAGTGATGAACGAAAACATCGCGTTAGTGGAACAGCTTAAAAAGGACAACAGGCGTATTACTCGGAACGAAATAGCCACAATTTTGGATATTGATTGGTTGGATTTGGAGCACGAGTGGCTACAGAACGTCCAAAAGAATTTAAACGTCATCATTTTTGGGCTAGCGAAAATCCTCATGCTGTGAGAGACTCTTCTTTTTAAGAAATATTTAGTTTCAATGTATTAGTTAGTATAGTTTAATGGTTAATCAAATGATTTACCTAATATATGCCGAAAAGTGTTAACATCCAGAAAATATTTGAAAATACACACAGTTGACGATTTTGATTGGCATAATATCAAAATACTTGGCACCAAATTGACGGCGCCCCTGTACATTGCTTCGCTGAGGTAAACGATAAGCTATACAGAATTTCTAAAGATCGATGATTTAAATGCTTGGGGGCCTCTCAGTTTTTGTCTTTGAGGTACCTTAAAAACAAAACACCGGTAAATACTAGAGAATTGAAAAATCGGATGAATCGAGCCTTTCAGTGGCTAGATTCAGCTAAGATAAGAAGGGCGAAAACTGAAAGCATTCTGAAGGGTTTGGAGGTAGATCGTCAACGATTTGAACAATTATTAAAATGATTATTATTAAGTACATCATTAATAAGAATCATCAATATTTTTTTTAATTATATTCATTTATTTAACAAACATATTCAATATTGCTTTAAAATAGACATTTAGACACATATACGTTATTTATTAGTTAATAACTAATATATATATATATATATATATATATATATATATATATATATATATATATATATATATATATATATATATAACAGAACAATGAGTAAAATGTGACTTTGTATATTATCGTATAACAAGTCCCAGTTGTCTGAATCACGATATTCACGTCGGACATGACGAATTCCACTAGAAGTAATAAAACTAATTAATAACAATTGTAGATAAAAATACAAACAATATGGTTAACAATTATGCAGTTATTTTGGTCTACTATTCAGTCGTTATTAGATTTAATTAGTTTTATTTTTATTATTATTATTAACTAATATGCCAATCGTGAGCACTTTCTTGAGTGATGAATCCTATAGAATAAAATTAATAAGTAACAGTAAAATATTCTCTGTGTACAATTCAGTAAATAATTACGTAGGGTTTAAAAAAGTAGGCATAGGTACATGTAATGCTTATAATCCTTGTTTCGGCTTTCTTCAGCTCTTCAAAAAGTGATCCTCTCTGTAGAACTGCACACTCTATTAAGCTTCTACGAGGCTGGTTTGAAAAGTCCGTGCAAAAATAAAAACTACTTATGTGTTTGGGGTAAACCCTTTTTATTTTTCGACATAGTCTTCTTTTAGGCTTATACACTTCGTCCAACGATGTTCTAGTTTGTTGATCCCTTCCGAATAATAGGATTTGTCCAAGTCTGCAAAATATCCATTAGTGTCTGCAATCACCTCCTCGTTTGAATAAAATCTTTGTCCCGCCAGCCATTTCTTCAAATTGGGGAACAAATAGTAGTCCGAGGGAGCCAAGTCTGGAGAATAGGGGGGATGTGAAACGAGTTGGAATCCTATTTCCATTAATTTTGCGATCACAACTGCTGAGATATGTGCGGGTGCGTTGTCATGATGAAAAAGGACTTTCTTGTGGGCCAATCGCGGGCGTTTTTCTTGCAGCTCGTTTTCAAATGGTCCAATAACGATGAATAATATTCACCTGTAATAGTTTTACCCTATTCCAGATAGTCGATGAGGATTATCCCTTGCGAATCCCAAAAGACAGTCGCCATAACCTTTCCGGCCGAAGGAACGGTCTTCGCCTTTTTTGGTGCAGATTCCCCCTTGGTAACCCATTGTTTAGATTGTTGTTTGGTGTCATGACGAAACGACGCTTAAAGTCCTCCGGATTCTTCTGGAATAGCTGCAAACCATCCTTGCAACACTTCACACGATTCCGTTTTTGGTCAAGCGTGAGCAATCGCGGCACCCATCTTGCGGATAGCTTTCTCATGTCCAAATGTTTATGCAAAATATTATGTACCCATTCAGTCGAGATGCCCACAGCACTAGCAATCTCATGCACCTTAACTCTTCTGTCATCCATCACCATATCATGGATTTGCTCAATGATTTCTGGAGTCGTAACCTCCACAGGCCGTCCAGAACGTTCAGCGTCACTTGTGCCCATATGGCCAATCCGAAAATTTTGAAACCACTTATAAACTGTTCTAATCGAAGGTGCAGAGTCACCATAATGTTTATCAAGCTTCTCTTTAGTCTCCTAAGGCGTTTTGCCTTTCATAAAGTAATGTTTAATCACCACACGAAATTCTTTTTCGTCCATTTCTTGAAAATCACTCGACTTCCTTGATTCACACGAATGCCAAACACAAAGAAATAGACCAATATGGCTGAAACTTGGTGTGCGTTCATTCAAGAGATGCTACTAACTAAACATGACCTCGATACGCGCCGGTGGTGCCATCTCTCGGACTTTGCACGGACTTTTCAAACCAGCCTCGTATATCTCACTTGAATATTTTTTTAAATTATATTGATTTATTTAAGAAACGTATCAAATATTGTTTTAAAATGGACATTTATTTAGTAATCTCTCGAATTATCACCACATGAGTTTAACGCTTTGTTGTTATTTATTAGTTAATTATAATAATAGTACTAAAACTACTTAAATCTAATAACAACTAATAGTATACATAAATACAAACAATATTGCTAACAATATTGTTTGTTGCTGTTTTTTGTCTACTATTTAGTCGTTATTAGACTTAATTAGTTTTATTGTCATTATTATGATTAACTAATAAATGACGACAAAACGTCAAACTCATGTGATGATAATTCCCGAAGTTACTAAATAAATGTCAATTTTAAAACAATATTTGATACGTTTTTTCAGTAAATTAAGAGAATCCAAAAACTATTCAAGTAACGAACCACAAAGTTGTGCTTGGACCACCTTGTATGCTTTAAATAGGATTTTATTTATTTAAGAGGGGATACCTTTGGGCCTTAAATACTTCCAACCTGGAGTTGAATTTCTAGAAGTATAAGTATATATATTCAATTAGGCCGTGTTTACTGAATAACTCTAAAATAATTTAAAATTGTAAGAGATAGATATAGGATAGTATAAAAAAAAGTAATCACAATGAGATAGGTAATCCAAAAATGATATAAGATACAGGTTGTTCCGTTTAAAATGTCAAAGTTGCTGCAAACTTTCCGATAGAGGCGCCAACACGGCATGGCTGAAAAGATTTTAGATAGAGCCAAGAGGTTGACCCGCAATTTTGACCTGTTGACTAACCGTCTGCCTAGTTGTTTGTTCTATTAGGCGCTTAAAAAACCTAGCAAATATTTAATTTTAAGTAAATACTTTAAAATTCATCTAAAGTTTTTTTTTACGGTGTATTAAAAAATAACCGGTCAAGTGCAAGTTGAACTTGCGCAATTAGTGTTCCGTACGTCGATTGCTTTTAAAATAAAAAAAATTGTTACGGAGGTATAAAATGAACAGTGACTTCACAAAACACACCCCAAATGAGTTTTCAACAAAGTTTGTTTCTAATCTTTACTGAAAACTGATGACCTTGAAATTTTTGTTTTTTTTATATACCAGATAAATTATTAAAGATAATACACTCGTGATAATTTTCGTTCAATCTATACCCCGTGAAGAATATTCCAGAATTTTTTCAAAATTTTTGGTCAGTCCTTTTGGAGATAAGGGGGGGGACAGCGATTTTTTAAAAATAATATAAAGAAAAAAGGGCGCAAGTATTACATTATATATATATATATATATATATATATATATATATATATATATATATATATATATATATATATATATATATATATATATTTTACTGTGTTTTCACAAGCTTTCATTTGACACCACACTCGATGACCCAGTAAAAATTTTTTTTTCACTTCCGATTTCACCCCCCCAAAACTAACCCCTAAAGTCAAAATTTAACTTTCAAAACTACACGGCTCTGATGAGGCCATCAATCAATTCCTATATTATTACCAAATTTCAACTTTCTATGACAAAAATAGTTTCGGAGAAAATCGGATGTGACAGACAGACAGACGGACAAACAGATACCGAAGTCATCTTATGAGTGTTCCGCACGGAACACTAAAAAGGAATATTTTCCAGCATATTTTCTATAATAAAAATGTACAAAAAAAAATTTTAACGGTACTTACCGTATGAATTTCTTGGGATTGATCGGCATAGTTTTTCACGGAAAATAGTAAATTAACAATTTTCGAACGTAATTATACTTGAAGAATCCGGAAATTTTCATTTTGATGCCAAAAGCTGGTATTACAAACAAACACCGATTTGGGCCTAATTGGACCCATAACAATAGACCCAAACGATTTTGTTCATGGGGATTAGTTGTTCCGAATTCTACGAATTCTATTATAAATGGTCAATTTACCCTCCTAATAGATAGGCTATCCCAGAAATTGCATAAAAAGGCTTTTTCGGGCCCATGGAGAAAGGCAAAAGAACACTATGGGGCCTCGAGAATGGTAAATTTGGATTTTATAGGTCGAAAACAAAAAAATAACAATTTCAGTCATCCAGTCCGAATTTTATGTAGAACCTATAATAGCGTCATACTATCAGAATTTTGAATTTTTTTTTTTGAACTTTGAAAATGCCTTGGCTTATTCAGGTACAAGCGAGGCATCTGCCTTAGTGATATTTTTTATTAATTAAGGCTTAAGTTTTCCAAAAATAACTTGGGCAGACGCGTAGGACCGAAAACTTGGGACTTACGATTTTATTTATTCAAAAACTCGAAAAACGACCGTTTTTGGCTGGAAAAAGCGGGTCCAGTTTCGTCCCTCGGTATTGGCGGCGTCTATTTTTTGTAGGTTCCCTCTTACTTTATCAAGAACAAACTAAGTTTATTGATTTTATATGGTTTTTTGGGCCATAAAGTTGGGTCCGGTTTCGGGCCCTTTGGGGCGCTCGTCTTTTTTAGTGACAACAAATGTACTTAATTCAAGTAGTTAAACGACAGTCTAATTTTGGATGTAGCATTTTGGGCTTTATCTGGGCATTCAAGGGCCCGGGGGCGGCAAAATCAACGCTAAAGGCTTTTATTCGACTTGCCCGATAGAATGAACAACTAGGTAGACACTTAGTAGACAGGTCAAAATTTCGGGTCGCCCTCTTGGTCTATAATAAACCAAATTCAAATCAATATGTTTAGCAATCTCCAGAAACGATTTTAGAGTATATTTTCTTTCTTTTTAAAGATATTACATTTGAACTCTCTAGATCTATGCATTCCGCACCCGCAAATATCTAAAGCTGAATCATTCTCAATCAGTTGTGGCTTAACTCAGCTTATTGACGAACCAACACGGATCCCTGATCGAGACAGGGAGTTCGCCAGTCTTCTTGATCTGTTTTTAACCACCAATCCGGAGATTTACAAGGTCACCGTAAATCCGCCGTTGGGTTCTTCCGACCATAAACTGCTTTCGACATCGAGCGCCTAAACCGCGCAAGATTTGGCATTATAAATCTGCTAAATGGGAACATCTCACGGAATATTTTCGAACGTTCCTTTGGTTAGACGTTTGTTTTCGATTCGACGACCCATCTGACTGCGCCAGGGAGGTTTCCGATGTTATCTTAGCTGGTATGAAAACTTACATTCCATTTTCGAAGAAATGTCCTTCTAACGGCAAGCCTTGGTTTGACCGAAAATGCAAAGAAGCTGTTGCTTCTAAACATCTTGCCTACCGACAATGGCGTGAAAATCCTTCCTAACACCATAAATCGTAACACCTTTGTTCGTGCCCGGAACAGATGCAAAGAAATTATCGACGACACCAAGGAGGCACACAATCAGCGAATTAGAAACAAACTTCTCGCTTGTCCCAACAATTCCAGGTCCTTTTGGTCAGTCGCTAAGGCAGTTGGTCAAAAATTTCACCAAATCCACCATACCACCACTCACACGGCTAAATAGTTCTATTGCAACACCTGTTGAGAAAGCAAACTTGTTGGCCGAACTGTTTGCTTCACATTCTATTGTCGATTTCCAAGGAAAAACGCCACCTACTATTCCTATAGTGCAGTCAAGGATGCCCGATGTTGTCTTCAGACAGCGTATCATAAAGCGTATTTTGATGAAACTAGACACCAAAAAGGCTTCTGGCGCTGACGGAATACCTGCCATAGTTCTCAAAAACTGTGCAAGGGAACTAACACCAGTTTTCTGTAGACTTTTCAACTCATCCTATAGAAAGGGAATATTCCCTTCATGCTGGAAATGTGCCACAGTTCAGCCGATACCTAAAAAAGGCAAGAAGATCTTGCCAAACAACTACCCACCAGTCGCACTGCTTTCAATAATATCGAAAGTCATGAAAAAGGCTGTCAATCAGCATCTTCTAAAATACCTTGAAGGATTCAACATAATTAGCGATCACCAATATGGCTTTCGTAAACATAGATCAACAGGAGATCTTCGGACTTATGTCACACATGTTTGGAACAACGCAATTGAACACTTCGGAGAATCTCGAGCGGTTGCTCTTGACATATCCAAGGCATTCGACCGTGTTTGGCACGATGGACTGTTGGCTAAGCTACGCTTTTATGGTATGTCTGAAAAGTTCTGTTGGTGGCTCTCATGTTTCCTTAGAGAGCGTTCTTTACGAGTGGTAGTCGACGAGTTTCTTTCTAACACCTTCACTATCAACGCCGGTATATCTCAAGGCTCCATACTGTCTCCTATTCTCTTTCTCATTTACATTAACGATCTGCTGGAAAAGACCGAGAATCCAATCTACAGCTTTGCAGATGACAGTACGCCTATCTCTTCATTCACTTTGAACGCTCGGACATCGGCTGCTCAGGCGAATATTCGCAGACAGCAGGAAGACATTCAACTTAACAAAGCCCTGGAAGAAATTCTGTCTTGGGGTGACAGTAACCAAGTGGAATTTAACGCTACAAAAACCCAGGCGGCAGTTTTTTCTAAAAAAGTTAACGTTGCTGAACCCGACATAGTTATGTCGGGGCACTCCATTCCCCTAGCATCGTCACTCAATTTGTTGGGCGTTAATTTGGGAGCAAATATGTCCTGGCATGAACATGTTGCAGGCATAGCAAGGAGAGCTTCTCAAAAGTTGGGAATATTATTTCGAACCAGAAAGCTTTACACTCCACAACAACTGTTAATTATTTACAGAGTTCAAATTCGACCAACTATGGAATACTGCTCCCATGTTTGGGGCTCCGCTCCCAAACATACTCTGCATTTGTTGGATTCTGTTCAGAGAAGGGCTGTTCGTTTGATTGGAGACCCAAAACTGACCGGCGGCCTGGATTCGCTGGAACATCGAAGAACGGTTGGCGACTTGAGTCTATCCTACAAGTATTTTCATGGAGAGTGTTCGAAGGATGTACACGTCGCGCTGATACTTCACATCCGTATGAGGTTCAGCTTGTTACTCCTCGTACTACGCTTTTTAAGCAGTCTTTTATATGGAGAATATCATCCCTTTGGAATGGTTTACCCAGGACTGTGTTTCCCACCGAGTACAATTTACAGCGATTCAAGAACAACGTGAATCGCTTTTTTTCCGCACACGTGTTGCTCCTGTAGCGCTTTAGGGACTTCCCTGCAGCACGTGTGCTGGACCCATAAAAAAAAAAGGATATGCCTTATGCCACTGTTATAGACAGGAAAAATTGCATATTTTATTTTATTGTATACTACGTTTTAAAATTTTTTATATAGTTCGTTTTAAATTTTGTTAAGTGAAAGTATAGATGTTTGTGTGATGTGACTAGCTAATATATAGGTAAAAGATATCTTAGATTCCAGAGAAGATAAAGGAAGTTTTTTGATGGTTGGTAGGGTTTTTAGGGAAGGACAATTTTAAAATATTTTTATATATGCTGAGTTGCTGAACAAAGTATATAAATCTAATATATGATTTTTGGTGAATGAAATCTTATGAATTATACCTAAAATTAGCTGTCAATCTAGGCGAAAAAACTTTCATATTGTTATCTTAATTTTTTATACTATATATGACCATTTCCTATTAACTAGGAATCAACATTATTAGACGTAGATTCATATTTTTAATTTATAGTGAGAGCAATAGGAATGTACAGGGTGGTCCAAATTGGACATTTTTAAAGGTAAACCCCTTTATCTAAAGGAGATAGACGAAAACTGATGTCGGTGTCTGAGGCTCAATTTTTTATGATAAACAATGGTGAAAACCGCATATCGATATCTAGTACCGTTTCAGATTTCAAAAATCTGAATTTTGGAAAAATGTTTCCTATTAAAAATTTTTGATTTCTGTAAAAACATTCTCAAAGCACTTTTTCACGTGGATTTCAACAGTGTAAGTTACATTTTTTACAACTAATATTTTAATAGTTATTAACGCAAAAATATATTTTTTAAATGGGTATCCTGTATATTTTTCCTTATCCGAATAGAGCTTTAAATTACCATTTTAAAAATATAGCATAATTTATATTTTGCTTAAATCTACTTCAAAATATAAAGGTTTTCAGTTTTTACGCGAGTTTTAAATGCACATTTTGTGAAGTAGGCTTTGGACGGAGCCGCAATATCAATTGTTTACCGATAGCAGTCAAATCATAAAAAAAAAACTCCCAGAAGTAACTCTAAGGGTCATAACTACAATGAAATTTACTAAATGATGTAGTACTTTAAACTAGGTAAAAAATAAAACAAAATAACAATAAAAAATTTATTCCGAGTAAAGCAAATTAAAACAAAACAATTTTCTATAAGAGATGTTCGAAATGTCGACCAGTTTCATTTACATATAGGCGGCACCTTTTCTGGACACTTCTTACCGAGTTGATTAGTTCAAGAGGAGTGAGAGCTGCAAAACTTTGTATCACTGCGACTTCTAATTCTTGCCTGGTGTTTGCCGGCAATTTAAAAATTAGGTCTTTCAATTTTCCCCATGGGTGTTAAATCCGGTGACCTTGCCGGCCAACGGTTCGGACCTTGGTTGGCTATCCAGTTATTGTCAAAATTGGCCGATAAAAAATTACTGATAACTGCAGCGTTATGAGGAGGTGCCCCGACGTGTTGAAAAAATATGTTTCTAAGGTCAATTAACGGCAGTTCATCAACAAGAGGTTCTATTTGCTGCCTTAAAATTTCTAAATATCTCTGAGAGATGAGTGTTCCTTCGTAAATAAAAAAAACTTATAACCCTGCCTCGAAAAATTCCTGCCCACACATTAAATCCAAATTTGCCTTGATTTCTTTGCTCCACAACTAAATGAGGATTTTCTTATGCCCACGTATAAGAATTGTAACGGTTAAAAATACCTGCATTGCTTACATAAGCTTTCGTCGTCCAAATGCAATTTAATGAAAAATTCATGGTTACAATTCTCCAGAAACCATTGGCAAAAATCCATACGCCGTTGAAAATCTCCCGTCTCTAAGGTGATGAACTTTTCTTGTCCTATATGGCCTGAATTTGTGCTTCTTCAAAGTACGACTTACGTTAGTTCTTGGTAGTCCAGTGGATTCTTTTAACTGTCGGGTTGAAGTGTTGGGATTATTTCCGATAGTTCTTAAAACTACTATTTCTTCTCTCATTATCCTTGTTTGATGCATAATTTTTGGGTCGTTTCTTCTGAAACTGGCCACTATTAACTAGATTATGTCGCAATCGAGCGAATATATCCTTGAAGGCTTAACGCCTCTCTGGATACCGTTCGTGGTACACATTACTTGCCGCTTCCGAATTTTCTTCGGTTTATATGAAACACACTATCATATCCCATTTTTCGTAATTTTTAAACTTCATTGTGATTTATTTGACAATTCAATAACTGATCCTGGGGTAAAATTTGACAATAAGAATAAACAATTGAATTAAACCATATGGTCAAAGTCCAAAGTCTACTTCACAAAATGTGCATTTAAAACTCGCGTAAAAACTGAAAACCTTTATATTTTGAAGTAGATTTAAGCAAAATATAAAGAGTGCTATATTTTTAGAATGGTAATTTAAAGCTCTATTTGGATAAGGAAAAATATACAGGGTATCCCATTTAAAAAATATATTTTTGAGTTAATAACTATTAAAATATTAGTTGTAAAAAATGTAACGTACACTGTTGAAATCCACGTGAAAAAGTGCTTTGAGAATGTTTTTACAGAAATTAAAAATTTTCAATAGGAAAGAATTACAAACATTTTTCCAAGATGCAGATTTTTTAAAAACACCATATATATCTGAAACGGTACTAGATATCGATATGCGGTTTTCACCATTAAGTTTATCATAAAAATTGAGCCTCAGACACTGACATCAGTTTTCGTCTATCTCCTTTAGATAAAGGGGTTTACCTTTAGAAGTGTCCAATTTGGACCACAAGTAATTCATCTCCACTTGGACTGGATAATTTGGAAGCTAAACAAATAACGGAATATTTATAATTCCAATTTGTTACAGCTCGAAAAATAATCGGTGCGTTTTGAGGGAACACGTATCCTACCCTATGTAGATTCACCGATAAAGTTAAAACAAAATTAATTAATTTTGAACTATTGGTTACACAGAAGTTTCTAAAGAAAACATTTTAAAAATTAGAACAGTTTAATTAACTCTGATACAACTTTGACATTTATACTATTTCCTAAAACCATATATTTTTGTCTATCTGATATATTATTTGGAAAACGGAATTTCTCTGGAAAACACATTAACCTTGCTATTTCTTCTGGAGTAAAAAATCTTAAATTTAAAGACTGCGCTAGTTCCAAATATTTATCATCTTCATTGGCCATTTCCTTCAACCTTTGTAGATTCGATTGTATTTCAATTTCACTTTTATCTGTATAGACACTTCCAGTACCTTCTAAAATAAAAAAAGTGACAATGAATAAATCGATTTTGGCAGAAAAGAAGTCAATGTTTATAGAATCAAAATTATTCTAAAACTTTAGATGTTACTCTCTAGACACGTTGTATGTTATAAATCACATTAAATATTGGGTTAGAAGAAATCAGTGACTTGAACCTTCGCATAAAAAAATAACTCATTAAAATTACATTATAGGAGGTGTTTCTGCCAAAATTCTATCCCGTTCAATTTTAATATTTTAACACCGATAGGTAAAATAATTATTTATTTTTTATTTATATTACTATTACTGAATGTTTTTCAGACTGCGAGATGTACAATTTACTGCGAAAGTCCATCTTGTTCTTTTCTTAAATTTGACCCTCCTAAGCTTGAATTTTATGCCTGTTTGCGAACCGCGATGGCGACACTATAAATTTTCTCCCCAAACTAAGCTATTTGTGTTTTGTGGGTTTAGCACAGCAGTTGAAGGATGCTCGGTGATGATTAAAATTTGAAGTTGACGTGTAAGTTTTTACGTACGTTCACGAAAAAGACTCGAGTTATTGGTGATTTAGTAAGCCTTTTTTAGATGTCATTTTAATTAACACAAACTAAATCTAGTTGTTTTTAGCAAAAATAATTAAATGAGAAAATGACTTACGGAAATGGGGAAGTAACAGTAGTTTACAAGGGTATTTCCAACACCCTAAATCTAGCTTAGTTTCATTATGAAGGGCATATTATTTTCTTATTTTGTGCTAAACCCGAAAAGTAGTACAAAATTATTATAATTAGTGAAAAAAAGTCCTCCAATTCTAAAAGTTCAATTATAAGCAGCACGGTAAATAAAACTTGTGTTAGATGCAACATTTCTTTTATTTTCTCTTTGTTCGATCAACTACCTCCAAAAAAAGCTTCGAAAGAAGGGATGGCGTCAAGGTCCGATTGTTTTGTATATAAAAGAGATATAAAAAAATAAATAACCGGCCAAGTGCAATTAGTGTTCCGTATGTTGATTGCTTTTAAAATAAAAAATTTTGTTACGGAAGTATAAAATAATTAATGACTTCATAAAACACACAACAAATAAGTTTTGAACAAAGTTTTTTTCCGATCTTTACTGAAAAGTGATTACCTTGAAATGTTTGTTTTATTTATATACCAGATAAATTATTAAAAGTAATGCACTCGTGATACTTTTCGTTCAATCTACACCCTGTGGAGAATATCCTAGAATTTTTTCAAAATTTTTTGATCAGTAGTTTCAAGATAAGGGGAATTTTTTTAAAATAATACAAAGAAAAGTGTGCGCAAGTGTTACATTATATATATTTTGAACTCGTATTTTTACAAGCTTTCATTTGCCACCACAATCAATGACCTGATAAAATTATTTTTTTTTCACTTCCGATTTCACCCCCCCCCCCCAAAAAAAAATTAACCCCTTAAGTCAAAATTTAAGTTTCAAAACTACACAGCTCTGATGAGGCCATCAATTTCCATATTAGTGTCAAATTTCAACTTTCTATGTCAAATAGTTTCGAAGAAAATCGGGTGTGACAGACGGACAGACAGACACCGAAGTGATCTTCTAAGTGTTCCGAACACTAAAAATGAATCACTGAATCTATACCTTCAAAACTTGACAAACGATAAGAGAATATTCACTGTGGCGCAGCACAAGAAAGATAAAAAGATTCAATTTACAAACATCTCCATTAAAGATGAAAAACAACCAATGGGTTAAAGACAACGGTGAAAAAACTGAAACATTTGCTAAACATCTAGCAAAAGTATACACAACAGATGAAGTAGTAACTGATGAAAGTGAACTATGAAACACCAACCAAGAAGAACGAATAATAACACTTACACCAAAGGAAGCCTATAAAGAGATCAAAAGAAATGTCAACCCAAACACAGCGACAGGTTATGACTTGATCGCTGGTGCAATTCTGAAACAACTCTCTAAAAAGGGAATAGTAAAACTTACAAAGACAAAATAGATGCTTATACTGCACTCTGTCGGTGACTTATTTAAAGTCTTTCCAAACAAAGCGGCCAGCAAGGGTAACACTTAATTGCAGAAACGCGCTTCCCGAGCTTCCCGCCCGCAGGTATAGATGGCGTTGGTTAAACAACTGAAGACGAATCGAAAGATCCACACTTCAAAAGTTCCCAAAGTGTTCTTTGTATTTGCCGGACCATCCCAAGACGCGTTTCGCTGTACCACGGCTCATCAGTTGGGCTAGGTTCAGCAAATACAAAGAACACAATTTCAGTCCTTATCCAGGTACTATTGGGGGTTGTAGGTACCCCGGGACAAAGTCCCACGTTGAGGAAGGACACCTCACCACATACTAGAGAGATACATGAATATGGAAACTACAGAGAACAAATAAAATCGAATGAGGATATAATTTTGATTTAAATTTTTCGTTCAAGAAGGGGCACCGTCGAGTTCCCTTCAGGAACCGGCGGTGGTAGTGGGAGGTGGGACCCCTCCTTCGATTTTTTTTTTTTTTATCCAGGTACTAACGGAAAACAATGACAAAATAGATGCTTATATTGTATTCTGTCAGTGACTTATTTAAAGTCTTTCCAAACAAAGCGGCCAGCAAGGCTGACACTAATTGCAGAAACGCACATTCCCGAGCTTCCCGCCCGAAGGCATAGATGGCGTTGGAAAAGCAACTAAAGGTGAATCGAAAAATCCACACTTTAGAAGTTCCCAAAGTGCTCTTTATATTTGCCGGACCATCCCAAGACGCGTTTCGCTGTATCACGGCTCATCAGTTGGGCCTGGATAAAAAAAAAAAAAAAAAAAATCGAAAGTCCCACCTCCCACTACCACCGCCGGTGTCCTGAAGGGAATCGACGGTGTGAACGAAAAAATTTAAAATCAAAAATTGTATTCCGCATTGAACTTGTTCTCTGTAGTTTCCCATGTATTGTATAGGTGTCCTTCCTCAACGTAATACGGCGAAATTGTGTTCTTTGTATTCGTCTAGCCCAATTGATAAGCCGTAATACGGAAATGCGTCTTGGGATGGTCTGGCAAATACAAAGAACACTTGGGGAACTTCGAAAACTTACAAAGTTAATTAATGCCGCTTTTAGATTAAAATACGTACCAGAGATCTGGAAAATCGCAGAAGTGATAATGCTGCAAAAGCCCATAGTGTCAAAAGTATTCGAAAAACTGATATTAAAAAGGTTAAAACCAATTATGGACGATATAAAATTAATCCCAAAGCATCAGTTCGGGCTCGGGAATAAACATACGACCATCGAACAAGTACACCGGTTAACTAACATGATCGAGGAAAGTTTGAAGAAGGACAAATATATGCCTCAGTATTTTTAGACGTGTCACAGGCATTGGACAAAGTCTGGAACGTCGGACTTAAGAACAAGATAAAGAATTTATTACCGAAAACATACGCCGACGCGTACGCAGATTTTTATCCCATAAAAGCCGGTGTCCTGCAAAGCAACGTACTTGGTCCCACACTGTATCTACTTAATACATGCGATATGCCGAAAATAGAAAGTATAACAAGAGCCACCTTTACAGACGACAGTGCAGTGCTTACAAAAGGTGAAAGTATAGAAGAGGTAACAACAAAGCTTCAAAATGGTACAAACCATATCAATAAGTGGACCAAAAAAAGGGGAGATTAAAACCAAATGAAGGCAAGTCAGTGCAAGTAAACTTCACAAGTAGAACTAAAAATAACCACTTGCCTGTGTCAATCAACAATCAATTGATACCACCAATTGCAATACAACAAAGTATCTTGGAATGAATCTAGACGCCAAGCTACGGTGGAATTACAATCTCAAGAAGAAACTTCAACAACTTGAAGTAAAAAGAAAGAAGATGCACTGGCTAATTAACAAGAAATCTAAACTGTCAGTAGCCAACAAATTGCTGCTTTACCAGCAAATACTCAAGCCTGTCTGGCTTTATGGCATACAGTTGTGTGGCTGTGCCACCTCAAGGGCATACAGAAAATTCAAGCTTTTCAGAATTCGTGACAATGTAGGTGCGCCAAAATAATTAAGAACAGTGTCCTTCATCGAGACCTTTAGATGAAAGTAATTTAAGAAATTAGAAACACCGCTAAGAAGCATAAGATACGCTTCTTTAGATGACAGTAATTTAAGAATTAGAACACCGCTAGAAGCATAAGATATCAACATCCAAACATCGAAGCTCTTCAACTCCTAAATGTCGGTGACTAAGAACGAAGGCTCAAGAGAAAAAACCTCATGATCTGATTTAAGTGCGCGATAATGCCAACAAATGAAAAGCAGAGCATAGTGCGTGAATTGAAATACACAACAACGAGTGAATAGAATTTAAGAGAGATTGACTGGACTGTCTTTAGCTTTACGTATGGATAAAATTTAACAGACTTCACTGGACTGTCCTTAATTTTACGTAGACTGTAGAAGTTAGGTTAGAAAAAAATTGCTGGTTGATCTGGTTAGACCAGTTGTAAAAACAATTTATTAAGAAAAAGAAATATATACAGGAGAAGTAAGAATCACCTAAATTAACAAATTTACTTGATAGTTAGTGCTAAGTAAGCCTTAAATCTCCAATTCAACCAAGAAGAAAGATGGATTGGCCAACTTAAGAATGTCTTACAACGTCGTCTTCTCACGAGGGTTGGCGATCCATATAGCTAAACGAACTTAAGAAACTGCTGCTCGAACAATGTCACTCGAAGCACATCCAAACCACCTTTTCATGTCGTTCAGCTAAGAATGCTGTCGTCTTCCGATCGATCATTTGCCCTTTATTTTACCTTCAATAATTAGATGTAGCAATTCGTACTTTGGGCCCCTCATTATATGTCCGAAGTATTAAGTTATTCTTATTTTTATGGTTGTTAGTAATTCCTTCGTTTCGTTCATTCTTTCCAGTACTTCTGTGTTTTTTATTTTCTGTACCCAGGAGATGCGAAGAAGGCGTCTATAAATGTACATTTCAAAAGATTCCAAACGGGCCAGGGTCAAGGGTCCAGCACTCACATCCATACTATAGCACGGAGAAGACATACGCTCTCACCATTCTCATTCAGAGTTGGAATCTGAGACTTGTGCAATGAAAAAAATTATTCATATTCATGTATGTTACTCGGGCCTGTTCAATTCGGGAATATATTTCCTTTCTTGGGTCCCACTTGTCATTTATATTGGTTCCCAAATATTTAAATGTGGAGACGGTGTTTTCCCCGATTTCGAGGGAGGGAGATCTACTAAATCAATAATTCTATTTACACATGTCGTGCAATTCATCATTATCTAATTATTAATCAAGTTTGAATGGCATTGAAAAAATTATTTTCAATTTCAATTCCTAAAACCGTAGAAGCGGATAAATTGAAATGATAGATTTTTGCCTTCTTGATATTTTGTTTTATTGTTTCAACATTCCTGCAGATGTAAGTTGCTAGTTTATCGTTATCAATTATTTATTTTGAGCTGTTCCTTTGTGATCAAAGTGTTCAGCTAAATTTCCGAATAAAAATCTCCGACTTTTCCAGAACCAATAACTCATTTTGCTCTAATTTTTTGGTAATGATTAAAGATTGACTCTCAATTTTGCCAAGTATGCCGCTGAAAACGTGAGAATATAATATTGTAATAAAACCACCATTATTATATATATATATATATATATATATATATATATATATATATATATATATATATATATATATATATATATATATATATATATATATATATATATATATATATATATATATATATATATATATATATATATATATATATATATATATATATATATATATATATATATATATATATATATATATATATACATATATATATATATATATATATATATATATATATATATATATATATATATATATATATATATATATATAGCTACAAAATGAGCGTGAATACGAAGTTTGCCTGCGAAATTATACGAGTAAATATTCAAGCCTTCCCTACATTTGAATTCCTATGTAGATCAGGAGAGGAGGAGACAGTCCAAAACGACGAATAAAGGGTAACATTAACTGGTTTTAACAAAACATATAGCTTCGGTACAAGATTTTCATCTCAACCGCAAAGTAGTACTATGCAACAGCAACATTACGCGTATACAAACAAAGTAATAATAACCTTAGCTCCGTTTGGGTTTAATTTTTTTTTATTTAAATCTACCTTTTAAATGGAATCTGCTCTAACTGCTTCGTCACTGGCAAACATTCTCATGCTGGATTCACCATTTTATGAAGAAAGGAAAAAAAACGCTTGTAGCTTGTTCTTCACAACCTTTTCTAAAATATCATAGCACTCTCATTCCATGGTATCACGGCTGGACGCCATTTCTACCAGTTTTCACTCTTCATTTACATACTTCCATGATACTAGGAAGAATATTCGAAACTCTGGAGGCTACTGCATTGTTTTCTACCCACCTGACGGTACACAATTTTTGAGGAAACGATGATGACTCGGCAATATTAATAAAGTCATCTTTTCAGACCGGTATATACTCAAAAAGATCGTATAGAGTTCGTCAAAAGTCAATTTTCAACCTTGCAGCCGATCTTGAAAGCTCCATGAACAGTGTGGAGCTCGCATGTACTGAAAAAGCAAAATTTGGGCTTTCCTCCTCTCGCCATCGGTAATCAGGTTAGCAAAAAATGCAGTTAATATTATCCTACAGTCTGTCAGGTAAGAACGTGACTGCTAGTATTCTTGAAAAAATGTGTTTCGAGAACATTTTTTGCCATTATTGTATTCTTTGGTGTGCTAACCACGGCGCAATTACCTTAGTAAATTGTCCAATTTCATCAAATGCATCAATAATCGCCCGGCATCTTCGAGGCATGCTGCTCACGAAATTTTCGGCATATTCTGCAAATTTTTCGAATCTCGCGAAATCCTCAGAGTGTTTCCTCTAAGCTTTTTCTTTACAAGGACCAAACGTTTTTAATAGGGCTGGCGTCTGGTGATTGTGAGGGCCACTCCTCTCGGGGACCCAAGCGAGCCGCTTCGCGACGTGATTTTTCGCCCAGCAAAGGTTTCTTCAACGTGCTTCGGAATTTGACATCATGAGCACGAAGATGTTGTCGAATGGTCTCATGAAGCACATTCGTGACCCGATTTTCTTAATTTTACCGCTCCTTGACGCAGCGTCAGTTTCGGGTTCCGTGAAAATGAAGACACCATTCGTTTTTCGACTATCGGAGTGTCTTTGCCTACCGAGCCACGTTTTGGTAAGTCGTCGGCATTTTTCGTCTCGTTAAGATGATTTACCTATTTCTTCACAAACGATCCGACTTTTTAATATATTTAGCGGTCGCGGGATATGTCATTTTAGGCCCCTTTGGATGAGAACTAAGAAAGAGCCTCGAACCGACGCGTAAATAAGTTACTCATTTTGGATTTTACGTGATTTCGATGAAAGTTCGGAATCGACTGGTACTTTTACTAAAATGCGTCGTAGACAGAGGTTCCCTCTGCCGATTTTTTGTGGGATCGCTAGAATCGCATCTATCAAAAATGATTATCGCGGACACGTTCTTACTTGACTGACTGTATATAACTCATTTCATTTTGTAAAAGAACTTTTCAAATTCGTTCGGTAAAAATAATTATTCATTGTTGTGCTACATCCTGTGTATAAGTTGAGTAATAGCTGTAGTACATATGCTATCTTACACTAGTAATATAAGTAATTGTTTTCTATTGAGAATCGTTTCAGCAAAAATAATGGTGCGATATTGTAATACACCCTATATACGGGTTATATGCACTGGCCATGCCAGGTTCTAGAGGCGGGTCAGATGAATCCAAAGGGCGCTCTCTAAAGGAAAAAAAAGGGGCGTAGACCAGTTGGGCCAAAGGAGGTTGAAAATTTATAGTCCCGTAACTTGAGTTGGGCCAAAAATGTAAAGCCATTATCACGAAGTTCTGGATGAATTACTTTAGCTAGTTTTTCGTACAAATTGTTCAAAGCTTTTCTTTTAACTGAATTACTCAAAACTTGTGTTTGAAGATTCTCTTCAGAACCATGGTTATGGTTTAAATCGGAATTTAAAACAATATTGAAGTCGTTACAGGCGTTACTTTTGCAGTAAATTTGGATTTTTTTATTGACGCACCTCCATCGTACCGTTGAATCTTTTAAGACATTTGCAACGCAGAATTTGAAATTCTCGATTAATAGGAGTTCTTTCCCTTTCTCGCTAACAATACACTTAACTTCCACAATAATTATTATTTGTGGTCTAACACACATACAATGATCAAAAAACAAACACAACATTACTCTCATTTTGGAAAATATATATCCGTTTCCTCCCCAAAAATGGTTTATTATCTATAATAAAAGTACCTAATAAGTAATAAATATTGTTATCTTTTATTAGAGTTTGGCTTAACTGCCCCATTGTATTAACGGATCCCTTTGCAGCGTGAAGGATTACGCAGGTACTTCCTGGCCCAATTGGCCGACCCCGAAAGAAAGGTTAAAGGTTTGGGGGCACTATTTCTAAAAGCAAAACCACGAAACCAAGGAGGCACACAATCGCATAATTACAACTTCTTGCCTGCCTCAACAAGTACAGGTCCTTTTAGTCGGTCGCTAAGGCTATTAGTTGAAATTTCACTAAATCCACTACGCCACCACTTATACAGCTCGATAATAGTAATGCGCCAACACCTGTTGAGAAGGCCAACTTGTTAGCTCAACTCTTTGCTTGACATTATCGATTTTGAAGGAAAAACACCACCCACTATTCCCAATGTGCAATCAAGGATGCCAGGTGTTAGATTGCGTATCGTAAAACTTATTTTAATGAAGCTAGACACTAAAAAAGTTCCTGACGCCGATGGAATATCTGCCATAATACTAACTCCACTTTTCTGTAGACTTTTCAACCTATCCTACAGGAAGGATCTGTGGCGTATTTCCTGGGGGGGATTCAATATTATTAACGATCATAGCTTTCGTAAGGAAAGAGTAACAGGAGATCTTCTAACTTACGTCGCACATGTCTGGAACACCGTAATTGAATATTTTCGAGAATCTTGACCTGTTCATGCAGGCCCGCCGCTAGCCGCCTGAACGCCCCCGTGCAGAACCTACTATGCTGCACCTTCAGAAATTTTCTATAGCCGCCCCCATCCCCATCCTATTTTCCCTGAATAATAATTGCGAATTGTTTCGCAATAAATGTAATGACATTGATAATGCTGATTAGAAAGAGCATGAACATGACGAGATCTCTGTATTTGCTGCCCTCTGGATGTGTACGCCCGCTTACGGCGGGATTAAGATCATGCCAAATACCGTCGAAGACATTCGACCGTGCTTGGCATGTCGGATTGTTGGCTAAGCTACATTCTTATGCTATATCTGAAAGGTCTCATGTATGGCTCTTGTGTTGCCTTAGAAAGCGTTCTTTACGAGTTTCCGTTGAAGTTTTTTTCTTCGAATACCTTCACTATCAATGTCGGTGTGCCCCCAGGCTCCATACTGTCTCCTATTGTCTTTCTCCTTTAATTTAACGATCTGCTGGAAAAGACCAGGAATTCAATCTACAAGTTTGTACCCGCATTTGTTGGGTTCTATTCAGAAGAGAGCTGTTCGTCTGTAACTCTGATACCTAGGAACATCAAAGAACGGTTGGCGACTTAAGTCTATTGTACAAGCACTCTAATAGAAAGTGTTCGATGGAGTAGCCCGCTTAATCTGTACCAGAGCGGTGCCTGCTAGGAATACACGTCCCGCTAATACATCACATCCGCATGAGGTTAGAACCTCATCCCTTTAGAATGATTTGCCTAAGACTTATTCCCACAGAGTACAATTTGCAGCGATTTAGGACCAACGTTAATCGTTTTTTTTTGCACACGCGTGGCTCCTGTAGAGCTTTAGGAATTTCCCTGTTGCGACTGTGCTATGCTTATAAAAAAGCGCTGGAGGGGCCTCCCCTAGCTACGCCACTGGTGATATGCGTAATAGTTTTACTACCTGTATTATTCTATATCTTATATAAGTAGAAGTGGTGTGAGCTTGGTGTGGTAATTTTTTTGAACAAAATGTGTATTATTACCTGACCTTAACCCAACTTTATTTTCATGCAAAATTTCGTCAAATCTCTTCAGTTGTCTTGTGTTATACAGGAACAGGCGTACAAGTTCCTAAAGTTGTTTTGGCTTACTCGTACTCTCACCAATTACGGTTTTGAAAAACATTCACAGCGACATTTATTCAAAGGTTCTAAAAGTTAGACCTAATACAATTACCACAGAATCTAAAACTTTTAGCTCTCCAGTTGACTTTTGTGTCTGACAATGTAATAGTTTATATTGTAAATATCACCAAGTAAATGTTTTCATAACAAAATTTGATATAAAAATCTAAAGTTAAGTCCTTAAAACAAGTAGGAAATATAACTTTTTTTTAACATAATATTTCATTTTTATCCAATATCTAACTTTAGTCAGCTTTGCAAGTGTTCTTGTCAATTCAAACTATGGCTGTCAAATTCGATCAGCTCTAAGATTAAACCTTTTGATTAGTGATTCCGGCTGTTAATGTTAAAACACACGTGTTAAGATAATAAAATCTGTTTATTATCTTAACACGTAGGCTGAAAAGTTTTTGATCTAGCTACTTAAAACACATTTTTTTTTGCAAAATTCGACTTTATTCATCAATAGAGCCTCCTTCGAGAGCGATACTATCAGTCCAGGGCTTTTCTAACATTTCTACCTTTCTTGTAGAAGGATTTGTCTTTGCCTTCAAAATAGATCTTAGTTTTCGGAGATAACTTCTTCATTGGAGCCAAATTTCTTTCCCGCAAACATCTTTTTGAGGTCCACGAATAGATAATAGTCGCTGAGAGCCAAATCTGGAGACTACGGTGGATGAGGAAGCAATTCGAACTTCAATTGATGCAATTTTGCCATCGTAACCATTAACTTGTGACATTGTCTTCATAAAAGAGCACTTTTTTCTTGTTCATTTGGGGCCGTTTCTTTGTGATTTCTGCCTTTAAACGGACCAGTAATTTTATATAATATTCGCTATTGATGGTTTTTCCCTTCTCAGCATAGTCGATAGAAATTATTCCATGCGCATCCCGAAATACAGAGGCCAAAACCTTCCCAGCCGACTGTTATGTCTTTGGTCGCTTCGGACGGCTTTCACGGGCTCCGGTGTGTTGTGATGGATCCATGTTTCATCCATTGTTACATATCGCATAAAAAAATCCTTTTTATTGCGCCTAAATAGGTCCAAACCGCGTTCAAAATCATCAACACGTTGTTGTTTTTGGTTCACTGTGAGCCAACGCGGTACCCATTTCGAACAGAGCTTTCTCATGCCCAAATGTTCATGCAAAACATGACCAACACGTTCTTTTGATATTCTTAGGGTGTCAGCTATCTCACGCAATTTCACTTTATCTAATCCACAATTTTGTGGATTTTTTTATGTTTTCCGGTCTGGACGTCCAAATGAGCTGTTTCATTTGGGCGTTCAGAGCGTTCAGTATCATTTATATCTGTACAACCGTGTTTAAATTCAGTATACCAGTAAATGATGAGTGATTTCCCAGGGGCAGAGTCCCCGTAACACTTATCAAGCCATTGCTTTGCTTGAACGGTACTTTTTCCCATCAAAAAACAGTGTTTAATCAACACACGAAATTCGATTTTTTTCATTGTTTTGAAAATATCAAAAGTAATGTCGCTAAAACCACTGTAACTTGTAAACTAATCGACTAAATATCATGAAATTTTAACACGTATCGTTTGAAGGTTGGTACTTCCTTAAAATCTTATGGATTTTCGAAAACGGCGACATTTATGTGTCATACCAAAAACTTTTTAGTCTACGTATTATTATTGCATCTTGGATTTTTACACCCCTTTTTTAAAGATTTCGTCGGACAAATGTATTTTTGTCTTCATTAAAATTCTTGTGTAATAGAAATTTGACAGTATCAACTCGTGGGAATGGGTTAGACTACGTCATCAATTAAAATCGTTCTTTGTGTTTCTGGCCACTAGTGATTACATCACTAGTAAAACGATATATTTTTATCTTAACGCTACTTTTCAACTGATAAGAATGAATGCAAGTTCTTCTAGATAGTATTATAGGTATAGTCATGATGTTATGGTAAATAGTAAAGTAAAAAGTATTTATGCTTTTTCAATTATTGTGCACGATGGAGTTCTAATATTAGTTCAGTAGCAAAAATCTATGCTATGCTGCAAATTAACGCCCAGCAAATTGAGTGACGATGGAGAGTGGAGAGGAATGGAGTGCCCCGCCACAACTATGTCGGGTTCAGCAACGTTAACTTTTTTAGAAAAAACTAGTGCCTGGATTTTTGTAGCGTTATATTCTACTTCGTCACTGTCACTCCAAGATAGAATTTCTTCTAGGTCTATGTTAAGTTGACGACTTCCTGCTATCTGCGGATATTTGCACGAGTAGCCGATGTTCGAGCGTTCAAAGTGAATGATGAAATAATCGTACTGTCATGTGCAAAGTTGTAGATTGGATTCCTGGTCTTTTCCAGCAGATCGTTAATGTAAATGAGAAAGATAGTAGGGGACAGTATGGAGCTATGGGGTACGGCGTTGATAGTGAAGGTGTTAGAAAGAAACCCGTCGATTGCCACTAGCAAAGAACGCTCCTTGAGGAAACTTGAGAGCCATAAGCAGAACTTTTCAGACATAACAGAAGAGCGTAGGTAGCTTAGCCAACAATCCATCGTGCCAAACACGGTCGAATGCCTTGGATATATCAAGAGCAACCGCTTGAGATTGTCCACAATGTTCAATTGCATTATTCCAAACATGTGTTACATAAGTACATCCTGTTGTTCTATGTTTAGGAACGCCATATTGATGGTCACTAATAATATTGAATCCTTCAAGATATTCTAGAAGATGCTGATTGATAGCCTTTTCCATGACTTTCGATATTATTGAAAGCAGTACGACTGGTCGGTAGTTGTTTGGCAAGGCCTTCTTGTATTTTTTGGGTATCGGCTGAACCGTGGAGCATTTCCAGCAGGAAGGAAATATTCCCTTTCTGTAGGATATGTTAAAAATCTACAGAAAACTGGTGTTAGTTCTCTCGCGTAGTTTTCGAGTACTATGGCAGGTATTCCGTTAGCACCAGGAGCTTTTTTTTGTGTCTAGCGTCATTAAAATATGTTTTATGATACGCTGTCTGAAGACAATATCGGGCATCGGGTTTATATCTAATAGACTAATACATGTATAGAAAAAAATCATTTTATTTAACGCAAACCAGTACGATAAAATGTAATACAACACTAGAGAATAGTTATTGTAACACCTATTTAATTTTATAACATAAAAATGACAAACATTGAGCAAACCATTCACGCCAAATCAATAAATCGAATGTTTTCGGGCAAAAATATAAACAGTTGATACCGCGTCCTTATCTTTTATTTCTACATAAGGTAAGTAGTGCAAAATTCCATAAGATTTGTAAAATTCTCTCACTTCCTGTTGATTACTCAAATCCCACAACTTTTCCATATTTTCCAAATGGGTACTGTATATCTAGTTCAACTCAACTAACACGATTTTGTTGTTTGTTTGTTTAAATTGTTTAAAAAATCCGAAGTCACAGCACAAAGGTTAATCCAAAAACAGTTAAATAATTCACTCTACATCCACGGACATGGGTAATTAATAAATGAACAATTAGTTTTCAAACCATCAGTGTTGTTGGAATAAACCTGTGTACAGTGTACAACTTTAATACATTTTCCGCATGATCATAGCATATAATTTTTTTTGATGTATTCACTGACCATATCCACACCTTTTACATAATATAATATATATATATATATATATATATATATATATATATATATATATATATATATTATTCCAATGTTTTTTTCATATGTAGATTTGTTATAAACTACATGGAGAAAACCGAAAAACCCGACAAATTGATTAATATTTTTTGAAATTGCAATAACTAAAATCTTGGGTTCCAACTATAACTTGCTCGTTGTTGGTAAGTTGTTAAAACTAGCTATGCTCCATAGAATTTTAAACTCAAATAAATTTAAGTACATGTAAAGAATAGAGGTGGCCATAGCGTAGAGATTATCGTGTCTGCCTTCTACGCCGGCGACCCGAGTTTGATTTTCGGCTCGGGAAATAGAATAAAATAAGAAAAAATAAAATTACGTGACGGTCGCCTCTCTCGAAAAGGTAATGGCTAACCACCCGTAGTATCATGCCTAGTAAAGCCATCTCACTTTGGCCGTTCGGAACCAGCATTAAACTGTAGGTCCCCTTTGTATGTGGAACACTTAAAAAAAAGGCACGAATCACAGGCTAAGGCGAGAGGGTCGCCTATGTCGTGTTGGATGTGGCATTTCGAGAAGAAGATACATAAAAACAATTGCTTTTTTGTATTAGCGTGAGATCAAGGCAAATTATTAATATGACTTAACTGTAGGTGAGTGCTATAAAAAGTATACAACAAAAAATTATTATATTGTTATATTTAATCAAATCAATGAAGGTTTTTTACATCTTAATCCTCAAGAACAATTACGATTTTGATCATTTTTTTAATGTTTGTTTTAATATATTATTTGAAATCAGAAATATTGTAGTGGGGAGACATAAATATTTATATTCTTTAAATAATAATAATGATATTTATGGAGAAATTTTTTTTTTTCACTATATTTATTAAAAAGTAATGTTTAGTGTTCCGTACACTTAAGATCCCTTTGTTGTCTGTCCGTCTGTCATACCCGATTTTCTCCGAAACTGTTTGACATAGAAAGTTGAAATTTAGTATTGATATAGGAACCGATGGCCTCATCAGAGCGTGTAGTGTTGAAAGTCAAATTTTGATTTAAGGGGTTAGTTTTGGGGGGTGAAATTGGAAGTGAAAAAAAAAAATTACTAAGTCATCGAGTGGGGTGTCAAATGAAAGCTTGTAAAAACACGAGTTCAAAAATATATATAATGTAATTCTTGCCCACACTTTTCTTTGTATGATTTTTAAAAAATGTACGACAAGTACTGATCGAAAAATATTGAAAAAATTCTGGAATATTCTCCACACGGTGTAGATTAAACGAAAATTATCACGAGTGCATTACCTTCAATAATTCATCTGGTATATAAAGAAATAAAAATTTCAAGATCATCAGTTTTCAATAAACATCGGAAACAAACTTTGTTAAAAACTCATTTGGGGTGTGTTTTGTGAAGTCGCTGATCATTTTATACCTCTGTAACAAAAATTTTTATTCTAAAAGCAATCAACGTACAGAACACAAATTACGCAAGTTCAGCTTGCACTTGACCGGTTATTCTTATTTTCTATTGAAACTGTAGTTGTTGGTGCTAGTGTCGGAGAAAGTGTTACTAGTGCAGATAATAAAATTAAACACTGTTCAAGTGGACGTACCCACTTTGGATAAAAGTGATAATGAGGTGGAAGAATTTTATGATTACATAACTAAAATAATAGAAACATTGCACAAAAACGAAATATTAATTATAATGGGAGACTTCAATTCCAAAATCAGAAAGGGAAGAAGAGGACAGCTCATAGGACCTCACGGACTAGGCATAACATGGAAATCACCAGCTGATAAACCAGATAACATAATACGCAACCAAACAGACTTCATACTAGTTAACAAACGATTTCGAAACAGTTGCCGGAGAACAAAAACATTTCTAGGTGAAGACATAAACTCCAACCACACTCTGCTGGTTGGCAGCTTCAGATTGAAACTAAAGAAAATAATAAAGAGGAAACAACTGACAGCTGTAACTATGGAAAAACTAAAACAGGAAGACACAAAAGATCATATTAAGGAAACCCTAAACCGAAGAATAAACCAAAGACACACAAGCGAAGAAGTCGAAGAAGAATTGACAACATTCAAAACCGCCATAGCAACATGTACAGGCGAGTACCTTAAACTTATTGGAGACGTAGACAAGCACAAACAAACAAAACCGAGTACAATAACATACAGAATGAGATAAGAAGAGCAATAAGGCAAGCGAATGAAGCATGGCTACATAATAAATGCAATGAGATAGAAGAACTGGAAAGGAGGAATAATAATTTTAATCTTCGCAAAAAAGTCAAGGAGGCAGCAGAACTATACAAACAACGAATTCCAACAAACTTAGTAGGCGACAACGGACTTTGGATTACAGACAAAGAAAAAACAATGGAAGTATGGCAACAGTACATACAGAGCCTTTTTAGAGATGAGAGAATAAACACACCTCTAAAAGAATGCGTTACGGGCCCACCTATAACAGAAGAGGAAGTTAGGAAAGC
This sequence comes from Pachyrhynchus sulphureomaculatus, assembly GCA_019049505.1. Taxonomy (NCBI): domain Eukaryota; kingdom Metazoa; phylum Arthropoda; class Insecta; order Coleoptera; family Curculionidae; genus Pachyrhynchus; species Pachyrhynchus sulphureomaculatus. The sequence goes on along the minus strand of CM032455.1, from coordinate 64,769,589 downwards.
AATCTCTCTAATAAAAGATGGGAAGTCTCCTGGCCCCGATGGAACACACGGAGAATTTTTAAAACTACTAGATGACAATAACACACGAAGGCTCACTAACTTATTCAATAAAATATACAATATCGGAAGGGTTCCTTCAAAATGGCTTAAATCTACATTCATAACCATAATCAAGAAAACAGCTCCTAAAACCTGCATCGACTTAAGAACAATAAGCCTATGAGTCATCTATTTAAAACTTTTCTGAAGATTATACACCAAAGACTATATACAGTTTGTGAAGAACATATGGGATACACTCAGTATGGATTCAGGGTGGCCACAGGCACCCGTGAGGCGATATTCTGCACACATGCGTGCTTTATAGACTACCAGAAAGCATTCGACAGAGTCTAACACCATAAACTCATAGACATATTAAAACGAATAGGAATAGATGATAAGGATCTACGCATCATAAAGAATCTCTACTGGGAACAAACATGCAATATCACAGTCAAAGGGAAATATCAGAAAACATAGAAATCGCGTACGCCAAGGATGTATCTTGTCACCACTCTTATTTAATGTATACGCAGAAGAAATATTTAGTATAGCACTCCACGATATTTCAGCAGGTATGAACACTAATGGAAGAAGAATTAACAACATTAGATTCGCTGATGACACTATAGTATTCGCAAACAATTCATAGGACCTACAAATGCTGATGGACAATAACACATGTCAGTCGAGGATACGGAATAGATATAAATACAAAGAAGACTAAACACATGATCATAAGCAAAAACTCGGCATTACAGGGACAATTCTACTGGAAATTCGATGTAGAATAGAAAAAGCGAGAGCAGCTTATACAAAAATGGCCAAACTGTTCAGAAGTCATGATTTCAGTTTAAAAATCCAAATAAGACTTTTCAAATGCTATGTTTTTTCGGTGCTTCTGTATGAGGTGAAATCCTGGGGCTGTAACTACGGCATCGTGTAAAAGGTTGGAAGTATTCGAGGTCTGGCTCTACAGGCGCATGCTTAGAATATCTTGAAGAGAGGACACTACCTACAAGAGAGTACTAGAACTCTTGAACAAAGAGCTGGAAATAGTTAATACAATTAAAAGAAGAAAACTCGAATATCTGGGCTACATCATGAGAAACGAGAAAGGTATGCTCTACTCCAACTGATACTGCAAGGCAAGGTGGACGAAAGAAGAGGACCAGGCAGAAGAAGTGGTTCGTGGCCTGCGAACATGGCTCTCAACAACAACGGGACTATTCCAAGCAGCTGTAAACAAAGTCCTAATACCCAGGATGACCGCCAATATCCGATAACGGGTCGGTACAAAAAGAATATAAAAAATAGTTTTTAAGCAAAAATTTCTTGTAAAAATTCAGTTTCTACAACATAAGGATGTGATATAATGAGAGTCAAGAAATATGTATAAATTATGGTATATATTATTTTCCATTACTATAGCGATACTTCGCTGAGTTTTAGGAACACGCACAATAGAAATTGGCCTTTTGTTGAATAGATAGATCCTACCTGGCACATAAATTTAGGGACGAACCCCAGGTGTTTGACCAGTTTTCTATTCCTATTTGTATGCTTTTCGGAGTAAACGGATGTTTCGTGAGGTTGTCAGTTAATTCAGATTTTAATTTTGCTATTTAAAGTGCAATTATCAGTGGAAATAATTTATAATAACTGAAGCTTTTATTAAAGTGAATATTGTAGTGCAAAAAATAAAGAAACAGCACAATAGAAAAGTTATTTATATTTAGATTATCATTACAGTATTTTGAAAATAAGTAAATGCTTTTTCATAAAAAATTATTTTATTTCTTGTATGTTACAGGAGCAAGAATAAGACGCTGTAGATTTTACAGCAAATTTTTGCTGTATTTGTGGGCAAGCTGCGAATACAGATGCTCAAGTACGTCAAGTCGAATTGAGGAAAAACTGACAGAGGTGACAAGGGGACTGCCAACATTAAAAACAACGGCAACAAAATTAAAAAATAATCGATTACTTGATTTTTTGAATAGTGGAAAAAAAGTTTTTGTCCAATCCAGCTATCGCAAATGATTTACTGAGCGGAAAAGCCTTTTATAACGTTAGCCTCGAAGACTATAAGCGTACAGCTTAGTTCACTACCTCCGACAGAAGATGCAGCCAAACAACACGTCAAAAGAGTCTCTTTACAAGTTCAGCAATGGAAAAATAATTCTCCAGTACGTCTCGAACAATGGGATTGGCAAAGAGAAAATTATTTGACACCAGTAAAAATGATGCAAAGTCTTGAAAATTATATTTTACTCTAGTAAAAGAGGATGCGGTGCAGCATGTGGCTACAGAAAGAGTGGTCTGCATTGCATTGTTTGCAGTGGAAGTGATTACGATAACCACCCACCACCTGAAGAGAATGAAGTTTCCAATACACCGGATTTAAATGAAAATTAAATCTTATCATTTTTTTATATATTTAAATTATAAATTAGTAAATTGTTCATACCTAATAAATTTCCTTATTTTATTGTATATATATCAAGTCTATATCATTCTTAGATGTATCGTGGTAAAAAAAAATAATTTTATTCATAATTAATAATTTATAAAATTTTTTGAAAAATTTATATATAATTTAATTTAAAATTTCAATAAATATCGTGAAAAAAATTAATTTTTTCCATAAATATCATTATTATTGTTTAAACAATATAAATATGTATGTCCCTCCATTACAATATTTCCGATTTCAAATAATATATTAAAACAAACATTTTTTAAAAAATATATCAAAATCGCTACTGTTCTTGAGGACTAAAGTAGCTTCTATACGATCAATAATATTGTCAAGATTCGCTTCAATTTTGACGGAGGGCCATATTGATGTAAATATTGATCGTATAGGAGTGCATTGAAGCCGACCGATTGACCTCTCCTTCTAGTGATCAGGGTTCCGGAATTGTAGCGTGTGAAGTCAAAAGATTACTTTAATAAAAACAAAAAAGCAATTGCAATGCAAATAAAAAAACCGGTCAACTGCAAGTTAAACTTGCACAATTAGTGTTTCGTACGTTGATTGCTTTTAAAATAAAAAAAATTGTTACGGTGGTATAAAAGGATCAGACTTCACAAAACACACCCCAAAGGAGTTTTCAACAAAGTTTGTTTCCAATCGTTACTGAATAGTGATGACCTTGAAATTTTTGTTTTTTTTTAATATACCAAATAAATTATTAAAGGTAATGCACTCGTGATAATTTTCGTTCAATCTAGACCCCGTGGAGAATATTCCAGAATTTTTTCAAAATTTTTTTGATCAGTACTTTTCGAGATAAGGTGGGGGGACAGTGACTTTTCGTGATTTTTTAAAAATAATGCAAAGAAAAGTGAGCCCAAGAATTACATTATATATATATATATATATATATATATATATATATATATATATATATATATATATATATATATTACTCGTGTTTTTACAAGCTTTCATTTGACACCATAGTCGATGATCTAGTTAAAAAATTTCCATCAATTCCTATATTATTACCAAATTTCAACTTTCTATGACAAATAGTTTCGAAGAAAATCGGGTGTGACAGACAGACGGACAGACAGACACCGAAGTCATCTTATAAGTGTTCCGTACACTAAAAACTGTTGATGCATTGAAACAATGTAAACCAGACTTTACGGTTGAACAATTAAAAAAGAGAATTAACGCTTTACGCACCAACTTCAACAAAGGCTATAAACATATCCAAAGTATGAAACGGTCAGGTGTAGCGGCGGACGCCATCCCAGAACCCAACGCATGGTACTACAACGATCTAATGTTCATTAAAGATCAGTTGGAGTTGGCAGAAACTCAAAGTTCGAAGGTGAGTATAAAGCTTCAAGTAAGTACTTATTCTATTCCTATTCACCTATATGACTGGGTATATTCTGAGGGGGATTATTACTAATAATAATACACATTAGCTAGATATAAACTTGAGAAAACTTTAGTAATATTCGAGAACGATAACAAACTTTGATGCTAATGTAAACAGTTATTTTGCCAGGAAACTGAGCCGTAATTGTTGAAATATTCGCAAAAGTCATCACGTATTTTCTTCGTTTAGACTGCTGAATTGTCTCTGGTTGTTTGAAGTCGGATCATCTGTTGTGTTTCTTGTCTCCATCAACCTTCTTCGATTGTGCCACTTGCAGTATTTTCATAATCAACATCCTTGCGTTGCACATAATATCCACTATTTCTTTCAGAGAAGTAGCTGTGTAGATGACAACAACCCATCACTATAGTTCGAGCTTTAGTCGGTTCGAATTTAATGGCTCGTTGGAATATTTTGAACCTTGATGTTAAAATTCCAAATCCATTTTGAACAATCCTGCGTGCTCTGGACAATCTATAGTTGAAGATACGTTTTTCATCCGTCAGAACTGCTCTGTTATAGGGCTTCATAAAATTTGGCAGTAGTTGAAAAACTTCATCCCCAACAAACACGTAGGAAAACTTTTTATTTATACCCGATAATTCTCGTGGATCAATGCTTAATTGGTTTTGAGATAACTTTTTTCAAAATATCGTGTTCTTCAAAATTCCACCGCCTGATATTCCATTTGCGCCAACATCAATCATGATAAGAGTACTGCTGTAAGATCCTTTATAGTTGTAATAGTAAGAACCAGAATGAGGGGGTTTTTGTATCGATACATGTTTGCCATCAACACTAACTATACAGTTATAAAAATTCCATCGTTCTTCAAACTCCTGGGCCAGCTTTATCCAATCCTCTGCAGTCTTGGGTACCTGAAAAAAAAAACAAAGTTTCACTACTTTCCTTCGCAAACAGTTGTGAAATGCTAACGTGACCACACAGTGCATGAATTACTGTTAAATATGTTCCTTTTATTATTATCGATTTTTTATTTTTACTAGTTTTTTTCTTTATATTGCAGAGCCAGACTTTAAATGATGAACCATCACCTACAACATCTGCTTACCAGCCATCGCCATCCCCTACTGCTCCTCCTACTCCATCAAAGAAAAAGAAACAATCTTCACAAGATTCTACTCAGGAACTAGTTGGTTTACCTACTGTATATTTTAAATAGCCTGAAAGTGAATCGGAAATATTAGCTAAGGGATGGGCTAGCAAACTAAGCAGATTGGCTCCAGACCGGAGACGTGCAGAAAAAATTATCAATGACACCTAGTTTGAAGCAGAACTGAGCACATGAACAAGATATGGAGTGCAGTTTTTAACGCCATAGCAATCTATGTTACCACCTTCACCTTTCGTGTCACCAGGACCTAGCTACCGGTCACTGTACTCTTCCTCAAGCTATGGATCATCTCTATCACCCAACGGATTCCACCATAATATTAATCAGGCATCATTAATTACATGAACTCTAATCTTCAACACACACAACAAACAAATCTAAAAAACTTTTCAACAACCAACCGTCTAGACCACGTAGAAGTTGCTGATGAAGAAACTGTCGGACAATTTTTTCAATATTCTTCTTTATTTTAAGCTAATAAATATAATAAATAAAAGCTAATTTTATAACTTTTCTTGATAAATAAATACTTTGTAATCTTGCTTACGTCTTTTTTAGTAAAATTTTTAAACTGCTTATATACTTTGTAGTCTGGTAGTATTTATGCCTATTTTCTATTTTTTACTCTATTTTTCATTTTTTACTTTCCCGCGAAGATTTTTTTCAAATTTTCCACATGTTTACCAATTAGTAAGGCAACTGATATGTTCTACCTCGTTTTTCCGGAAAAAATCTGATACGGCCACTTTACTAGAGAAAAAAAAATCGATTTTCTTCAAACTTTCTGCGTACTTATTAATTAGAACTCGTAATAGAAATAATGTGCACTAGTTGGTGCTTCCAGTTTATTTACTTTCTGCTTATTGTCCAGAAAAATAATGAAAAATTAATACATACCTGAATATTGCATTTCAGTGCTTATGTTATTGCTTCGCAGGTCTCTATAATGATGTTTCCCAATGTCTGAGGGGCGATTGCACAAATAAACTTCATGTCTTCCAAATCCATTCCAGACGCTAAGTATCTCAATGCTATAGAAAGTCTTTGGCTTGCAGGGATAGCTTCGCGCATAACAGTGTCTTTTTTCTGGATGTTAGGCCTAACTAGCTCTAATAAAGTTTGAAAGCGCTCTTCGCTCATTGTAAGAAAATTTTTATAGTCGTCCGGTTCTGTAGATCGCAAATAATTCAGCAAATGTTCGTGTGTAAAGCGGGTCCTCAGCTTGTACCACTCCTTGGACCAACGTCTATTTTTCTTTCTCTTTGATTTTTTTTGTTAGCACAATGAAAGAGTTAATGCTAAAAAACCAAAATCCGAACTGGAAAACATTTCGAAATTCACAACAAAAACACCACTGAAACAGCCCCGACCATGCAGCGCGATTATTTTTGCAGAATGAGTATTGGTAAGAATATTGATGCGTTTATCGAAGCATTTGATGTGCGCTTCAATATAGAGCATCAATATTGAAGCGAATATTGACAATATTATTTATCGTCTAGACCAGGGGTCGGCAACCTATGGCACGAGTGCCATCTCTGGCACGCCAAGCAATTTTGGAAGGCACGCGTACCTATTCAAAGTTTACACATTAATTCTGTAATCTGTGACATGTTTAGAAATTAAGTAAATAATCGAAGACAATATTACTTTAACGATACAAACAAAAACGATATATTGTATAGGTACTAGGTATTATTACCAAAAACTACAAAATATATATTTTGTAATTTATAATTTTACTGAATGCATTGGTTTGGCTTTAATTTCGACAAGTATTAAAGACTAAAAACGGCAAGCCTCAAAATATAAGCCTAGGCAAAAACACAAATAAACGTCTTCAATTCAGATCAAAAGAGCCGCTATAGAGCGGTTTTTGTTTGACTTGACTTCAATCGTTCCGACGCGCGCCGCAACTCTTTTTATATTGCCGAACTTTAGTTTTTGTTAGATTTAACTTCTAGGCGGCCCTTTGATTGCAATGGACGCGTTGTAGATAATAATTTTTGTTCTAAGAAATTTAATAAACGTAATTATTGGAATTTTCTGGAAACATTATTTTTCTATATATAGCAAACGGCTACACGTTGGGATCATTTAGTATAGAACAGTGATTCCCAAAGTGGTTCAGGTGGACCCCCAGGGGTCCACGGGAGACTCGACGGGGGGTCTACGTTGGCGTGAAAAAAAAATGGGGGTTCACAAGTTGTAAGTGTGGGGGTCCACGAAAATTTATCTGGTTTCGATAGTAAAGAACAAAAATGTTGGCTTGGCTTTACCTATCAATGTAGACAGATAATACACTACTCAAAAAAAATTAAGGGAGCAAAAAAAAATTCCAAATTTTTCGGTGATTTTTGACAGGCTGTATTTCGGTGAAAATGGTCGTATTGAGACTTTAAAAAAAGCATTTTGAAGCTTTAAGATTCTAATTTTCAGATTTTTTGGCTAAATTCTTTTAGGAGCTACGGTTCTCATGCAATCCTAACAGATAGCGCGAAAAAATAATATTGCAAATATTTTGCTTTTTTTTTGGTCCACGGGCTTGATAAAAAAATTTTCAGTTAGGCCGGCATATGGATCAGATAGCCTGTTTATTTAGCATTAATTTCCTTGTTTTAAAACCTCCCTTAACTTTTTTGAGTAGTGTATATTAAGAAGGTCAGCGACTGTTACTTGTAAAAACTTGCATATTCGATATTCAGTACAACGCGCGTTGAGACTTGCAAAGCGCCGCCCGCAACGCAACCCGTTCAGACGTGCAAAGGGACGAAATACGACTTGTGCTGTGCTTGCAATCTTGCATGAACTTGTTTGATTCTTCACCAATATAAATACGAATGCCAAGGACAAATGTTACTCATTTGTTTCCGGAATTTTGAAAAGAAAAGTGTGAGTGAATCGATGTCAGTGTTTGCCAGTGCCGGAAAAAGTAAGTACCTGCCTATTTGTTATTCATACTTTTATTTTATATTGTAATAATATTATATTTGTTATGTTTGCGTGTAGTAGGTACGTTATAAAAATTAAATACTGAACAGGGTCATTATTCGATTCTTCTATAAAAGAACAGAAAGTCGAGAAAGATTGAACTTTTAGTACTTTTTATTATAAAATTATTTATTTACCCGACTGTGGTGATTCACTAAAGGAGAGATATATGATTGACCTGCATGTTTGTACATATTTCAGTGCCCTCGTAGTTGCTAATGACAAATGACTAAAAATATTTTCATAAATTGTACGTGTCTTTATGTACCACTCGTAACGTACATCAAAGTAATAAATAAATCATTAAAATCGCGGAGTTTTGATGTCAAAATATTCTTTAAAAGTATTTTCTCTCGAATTTACAGAAATATATCAAAATATAATTAATCAAAAAATATTTTATATTACATTAAAATAGGTTCAGCCGTTTTGTGAAAACCTCTATATGGGTCTTAGCAGTTTATTGCTTTTAATAATTAAAATCAGTTTTGCCGCCGGCATTTTGGTTTTTTCATTGCAATAATTAATTAATCCTATTTTATTCTGTTAAAATAGCCATATCCTGTTAAAGTCGCCTTATGATTACTAAAACAAACATTTTTTTCTTTACAGATAGGCAACTGATACGAAACATGGCTGAATCTAAGAAATGTCGACAGTACAGTGTTCATTATTTGAAATTTGGTTTTCTTCCATCAAAGGCAGAAAAACGATTGCCCATATGCCTTTTATGCAACAAAGTTTTGAGCAATGACTCTATGAAACCATCGAAGCTCGAAGATCATCTAAGAAGGTATCATCCTGATAAAATAGGTAAAGATTTAAAATATTTTCAAACATTGAAGGAAAAATATGAAAAGAGATCCACCGTGCACAGTATGTTCGCTTCAACGTCTCAAAGTAACGATGATGGCTTGCGGGCATCTTACAATATCTCACTGCTTATAGCGAAATCTGGAAAACCGCACACCATCGGAGAACAGTTAATTTTACCCGCTGTTGAAGAGGTTTTAAAAACTGTTCTGCACAAACTTCCATTTGACGTACTCAAAAGAATTCCTTTGAGTAACAACACTATACAAAGACGTATTGATGAAATGAGCTCTGATATTGAAAGCTTCTTGTGTAATTATCTGCAAACAACTCATTTTTTTATTCAACTGGACGAGTCAACTTTACCTGGTAATGAAGCATTATTATTGGCATATGTTAGATTTGTTATGGACGAAGAAATCCATAAAGAGCTGCTATTCGCGAAAACTTTGGACACGAACACTAAAGGCGAATCAATATTTAATGTCCTGAGTGATTTTTTTAAGGAAAAATCGATTCCATTTATAAACATTATTTCGGTGGCAGCCGATGGAGCTCCTGCCATCTTCGGGCGATATCGTGGGTTTATAAGCCATCTTAAAAGAATTATACCAGGAGTAACTGCAATTCACTGTGTCATCCACCGACAACACCTGGTAGCGAAAAATTTGAGTGATAGATTGCACCAATCGCTTCAATTTTTGATTAAAGCAGTTAACAAAATAAGAAGCAATGTGTTGAATACCCGTTTATTTGCACAATTGTGCGACGAAAATGATGAAGACTTCCAACGATTGCTCTTACATACTGAAGTACGCTGGTTGTCGAAAGGTGCATGTTTAACAAGATTTTACTCACTTTTTGAATCAGTTTTAGAGTTTCTGGAAAGTAACACATTAACTTGCAGTTACAAGGGGACAACCTAAATTTAATAAAAACAAAGGGTGTAATTTCGGCTTTTCTTGGAAAATTGAAATTTTATGAAGCAAAATATTAGTCGGCGCGAATTCTCCCAGTTTCCAAACTTGTCACAGGCAGAATGTCTTGATGAGGATATTCAGACATGTTCAACATTTAAATGCCCTGCATGATGACTTCAAAAATAGATTTGAAGATATTCTGACCATGGAAATACCACCATGGATCATAAATCCATTTGATGAAACGGAAGTGGCGAATGTGGTATTACAAGAGGAGCTACTCGAGCTTAGCACCAATGAGAAGCTGAAGGTAAAATTTAAAAAAAGACTATCAAACATTTTGGCTGCAGGCAGAAATACCCGAAAAATATCCTTGGCTGTGGGAAATTGCGAGAAAACTTTTGATAGCGTTTCCCTCGTCATACCTTGTCGAAAAAAGTTTTAGTGTCGTTACAAACCTATTAACAGAGCAGATTGAACATCACAGAACAGGGAGATTTGCAGTTATTCCTTACAAAACTGAAGCCAAATATTGATAATTTGCTGTCAATCCATCAAGTACATCCCTCCCATTAAAATTATAACTATTTTTTTTTTAATTGTTGATTTGCATTGTTGAAGTTACGGTACATTATTAATGTTTAATTTTAATTCTGTTAAGTCTGTAATCATATTATTTTAATAAATAGAACAAAAGAAAATATATTATTTTTCTTTTTATTTTGACCACTCCGAATTTAGGGTTGGAACTCAGCCACGACGCAAATTTCCATCGTTAGATCTAATCTTCACATTTTTTGACGAGTTTTGGAAATATGGTAGAAATGTAGCAGCAGGGGGTCCACCGAAAAAAGTAAAATTTTGAAAGTGGTCTACGAGAAAAAAAAGTTTGGGAACCTCTGGTATATAAGTAACATCCGTTCCAGTCAATAGTCGTCGAAAAGGTTAAAAATTAAAATTACGTTGCGTTATGGCCGCGAAGAAACAGAAGGTAGACGTTCGATCATTTCAAACTTCATGGACAACAGATTACGGTTTTGTACAGCAAAACGATTGGGCCATTTGTGTCCTATGTCGGGAAAGCGTAGTTTTCCGGACATCTAGTGTTCAACGATATTTCCAGATAAAACATGAATCGTCATTTAAAGATAACGCTGATAAAAGGGAGGCAATACAAAGAGCAAGTAAACAATACGAGAAACACTCAACATTCTTTAGTAAAGTTTTCCAAGGAAAAAATCAGGTAACTGAATGCAGCACAAAAGGGTAGGCCGTTCACTGACGGAGAATTTATGAAGCAAACGTTTTTGAGTACTGGCGAGATTTTATTCGACGACTTGCCCAATAAGGATACAATATTGGCCAGGATTAGGGATATACCGGCATCAGCGCGGACCATCGAGAGACGAATTACCGAAATGACACAAAATGTCCAAAAACAGCAGAGAGACGCTATCAAACGGAGTTTTGTATTTAGTGTAGCATTGGATGAAAGTGTCGATATTAATGACATTGCCCGTCTGGCAATCGTTGCGCGATACTATGATGATGGCAGTGTGTATGAAGAGCTGATTTGTCTGCTCCCATTGCAGGAAACTACAAGAGAGGATATATTTTCAGAATTTGTTAAACATTTTGAAAAGCGGAACATTGATTTAAATAAAAAAATTTGCGTAACGACAGATGGCGCTCCTGCTATGATTGGGAGACATAAAGGATTTGTTTTCCTTCTTATTGAACGCATGGGTCGATCAGTTTTGAATTTTCATTGCATAATTCACCAAGAGAGTTTGTGCGCTAAAATCTCCGCTGGAAGTTTAAAATCCGTGATGGATAGGGTGGTTAAAATAGTTAACTACATTGTCGGTCATTCTTCACTGATCCATAGACAATTTAAGGCGTTTCTGCAGGAATTAGAAAGTGCATATTTAGATATACCATTGCACAATAATGTGCGCTGGCTCAGCCGTAGTAAAGTGCTCTCTAGATTTGTGCAATGTTTGGGCGAAATTAAATCGTTCTTGTTGGAAGAAAATCAAGTGGATGCTTATCCTGAACTAGAAAATAAGAACTGGATCTGTATGTTAATGTTTCTTACTGATATTACAAACCATCTCAGTGAACGCAACTTAAAGTTACAAGGTTCAGGCAAAACAGTTCTGGATATATACGAATCCTGGAAATCAGTCAAATTAAAAATAGATTTATTTATCAGCGATATTACTACAAACACATATAAATATTTTCCAAATTTAAAAACTTATATATCCAGTGTCGACGATGGTGCACTAATAGACAAAATTCTTAAATATATGACTAATTTAAAAGAGGAGTTTATCGAGAGGGGTCAGGATTTTGATAAACATGGTCCTATGTTCGCTTTTTTAATCAAACCAGATTTAATGAATTTTTCCAGCAGTTGCTTTGACATATCTCTTTTCTCGTGGATGAACATTAATGATTTTGATCTTCAATACATTGAATTTAAAAGCTCCGAGTTATGGAACACGAAATTTGTAGAATTAAGACGGGTATTAGAAGGTGACTGCCAGAACTATTCAAACGAGATACTCAGTTGTTGGATGAGTTTACCAGAGAAATTTATTTGTCTGAAGAAAGTAACGTTTGCCATGCTTACAGCTTTCGGATCATCCTATATCTGGAACAACTTTTTTCCCATATGAGAGTGATTTTAAACCCGTACCGAAGCAGGCTGACAACAGACAACTCGGAAGCATGTGTGACACTGAAAATAACCAGACATGAACCGGATATAAGAAAACTCTCTAAAGAACTTCAAGCACAGGGTTCACACTAGGTCCTAGGACTAGTATAATAAAATTATATGTTAAATGTTAAAATTTTTTCGTAATTAAACCTTCTAAAAGCAATATTTTAAGTTAATTTAAGTTACTTTTTGTTAATTTTACTTGTAGTAAGTACCTATGTCGGCACGCAAAATGTTGTATGGATGAAAACTGGCACCCCTTAGTTAAAAGGTTGCCGACCCCCTGGTCTAGACGCTACTTAAGAAGCTTCAACGATTTTTCCGCTTCATTGACTCGACTAATTCTACTACGGGAAGGTTGCCCGCATCAATAAAAAAGTTTAGTAAATATTAATTTAATCTTTAATATCACATTTTATATTTAATACATAAGTATATAAATATATGCGGTCAGCCATATAATAGAAAAAAATATATTTTATTACATTTATCAGTCCTTTTATTATTAAGTTTTTTTTGATGATATATCATCAAATATGATGTGAACATACTGGAATACCATATGGCAGTGCCATATTATCCTGCCATAGACTAAACAAATAGCAATTCTTTTTTTTTTGTTTTATAAAACGTTATGATTAAAACTGTAACATAAATATAATCACAAGAAAATAATTAAGTACAAATATATTTGCTGATGTAGGAATGTGTCCATTTTTTCAATCTAAATTTTTTCTGTCTGTTTGACGAACTTTCCATCCCATTTATGCCTCATTCGTAAGGTAAGAATCCAAATCTTGTATTTGATCTTCACTTTCTAAGGATGGGTGAACTAATGTTAAATTTTGGTAAATTGTTTCTAAAGCATAGTTTCGGGCGGCAAAGCCGTAAGATTGCCTACAAATAGGGCACTCAATGATTTGTGGTTTACAGGTGGCACAAATTGAGTGACCGCGACGACATATATGAATTATAGGGCCCATTTTTAAGAAGCATACAGGACATTCAAGTGCTTTGCAAATTATATCTTTATAAAAATGCCCAAAATTGTTATCGAGCACAGACGAATAACTCTGATTTTTGTTAAAAAGTTCCAACTTGATGTTTAAACCAAATAATGAGCAACTGTCCAAAATATCTGCAAGGGATTCTTTTTTAATAAATTTAAATACATGTTTCAGAACATTAGGTGATGTACAATCTCTTCCAGGATATGGGTTAATATTATAACCTGCACTAAGGCAAACGGTGTTTTTTTTTGAAGGGAAAAATTTATATTAAAATTAAGTTTTTCGTTCTGTGATGTAGTCAACGAAAAAACATTAAACCATAAAAAATTAGGATCCATGACGAAAAAGGTCAAGAAATAACTATTGTTAATATCAATTAATATAACGTCGGGTTCTAAAAATTTAGAATAAAAACTATGTGTCACTATATTTCCCGTGTAAGCTTTGTGTTCATTTTGGAAATGGTTAGGCATATTACTGACAGTGTACTTTTCCTGACAATTGTTATGTGGGCATTGAATTTGTCTAAATGGACAAATGTTTTCATGATCACTAACTTTTCCCCATTTTAATATTGCATCGCAGTTAGGTGACTCACTACATGGAAATTGCATACGTTTAGCTAGTTTTTCATAAGTTTCATTTGGCATGAAAACTTTTTTTGTACTTTCATTTAATTTACATCTTCCACATCTGTTGATTTTTCCATCATCTGAGGTAAATATAGGTGCTACTGATAAATATTTCGTGCAAAATGTGCACTTAAGGTCATTACATTCTTCCCTTAATTCTCTTGAACGTGACTTGGATAAACGCTCAGCCTAAAATGATAAATATTATTTTCATTAATGCTAGTTTGAACATAGCTAATAGTGTTAAGAAGCATATTCTAAATTTACGATATTCTTAAAAATTTCCCTACGAGCCAACACCCGTTATCCCAAAATGACGGCTAAAATAATATACAGGTAGATGGTATCGCCCAATTAAAGTGTTTTAAATAATTCCCATTTCTAAAATGCTTTAAAATATTTCGACATGCCTTATTAAGTCTCTCCCTATATTAGTAACTCGAATCGTCTCACTTTAGGGTTATTGGCGATCAGAATTAGCATGAAAAGAACAAATTTAGAAAATTTGAACAGTCCGTGCAAAGTCCGAGAGATGGCACCACCGGCGTGTATCGAGGTCATGTTTAGTTAGTAGCATCTCTTGAATGAACGCACACCAAGTTTCAGCCATATTGGTCTATTTCTTTGTGTTTGGCATTCGTGTGAATCAAGGAAGTCGAGTGATTTCCAAGAAATGGACGAAAAAGAATTTCGTGTGGTGATTAAACATTACTTTATGAAAGGCAAAACGCCTCAGGAGACTAAAGAGAAGCTTGATAAACATTATGGTGACTCTGCACCTTCGATTAGAACAGTTTATAAGTGGTTTCAAAATTTTCGGACTGGCCATATGGGCACAAGTGACGCTGAACGTTCTGGACGGCCTGTGGAGGTTACGACTCCAGAAATCATTGATCAAATCCATGATATGGTGATGGATGACAGAAGAGTTAAGGTGCGTGAGATTGCTAGTGCTGTGGGCATCTCGACTGAACGGGTACATAATATTTTGCATAAACATTTGGACATGAGAAAGCTATCCGCAAGATGGGTGCCGCGATTGCTCACGCTTGACCAAAAACGGAATCGTGTGAAGTGTTTGCAGCTGTTCCAGAAGAATCCGGAGGACTTTAAGCGTCGTTTCGTCACTATGGATGAAACATGGATAAATTACTATACTCCTGAGACCAAACAACAATCTAAACAATGGGTTACCAAGGGGGAATCTGCACCAAAAAAGGCGAAGACCGTTCCTTCGGCCGGAAAGGTTATGGCGACTGTCTTTTGGATTCGCAAGGGATAATCCTCATCGACTATCTGGAAAAGGGTAAAACTATTACAGGTGAATATTATTCATCGTTATTGGACTGTTTGAAAACTAAGCTGCAAGAAAAACGCCCGCGATTGGCCCACAAGAAAGTCCTTTTTCGTCACGACAACGCACCAGCACACACCTCAGCAGTTGTGGTCGCAAAATTAATGGAAATAGGATTCCAACTCGTTTCACATCCCCCCTATTCTCCAGACTTGGCTCCCTCGGACTACTATTTGTTCCCCAATTTGAAGAAATGGCTGGCGGGACAAAGATTTTATTCAAACGAGGAGGTGATTGCAGACACTAATGGATATTTTGCAGACTTGGACAAATCCTATTATTCGGAAGGGATCAACAAACTAGAACATCGTTGGACGAAGTGTATAAGCCTAAAAGGAGACTATGTCGAAAAATAAAAAAGGTTTA
The DNA here is from genome assembly GCA_019049505.1 of Pachyrhynchus sulphureomaculatus. Lineage (NCBI taxonomy): Eukaryota > Metazoa > Arthropoda > Insecta > Coleoptera > Curculionidae > Pachyrhynchus > Pachyrhynchus sulphureomaculatus. The sequence continues at coordinate 64,753,699 of CM032455.1, read as the reverse complement.
CCCCAAACACATAAGTAGTTTTTATTTTTGCACGGACTTTTGAAACCAGCCTCGTACAATTCGTTTTCTGTCATTTAGAGAACCGTGTTTTATTTGGTTTGCAGCTTTTTCATTAAAAATGTGTTTCAAATATGAATTGACAAAGATGTACTTCTAAATTTTACATTTAAAAAAAAAACCCTCGTTTAAGAAATAATATTTTTATAGAACTGGCCAAGTACAAGTCGGAATTGCACAGTTATTGTTCCATACCGAGATTGTTTTTAAAATAAAAAAAATTGTTACGAGAGTATAAAATGATTTTGAAATAACCTTAAAAAGTCCAGTCCCTTCATTCACAGGTTGCTGGATTAAGGTGAGTCCGTTCACTTCTCGCCCACTTAATGTTTTATTAAAGCGATTTTCCTCGCGATGCTGGATAACAGTCTCCTCGCCTCTCACTCCAATAGAAGAACGTTACAACTAGAATTCTAAACCTAACACAGCCTAATGCAAGAAACTTACATCAGGAACTCTAAACCTAACATAGCCTAATGCAAGAAACTTACACCAATAACTCTAAACCTAACATAAACTAATAGAAGAAACTTACATCAAGAACGTTAAACTATAACCATAACATAACCTAATGCAAAAAAAAAAATGAGCAGACCACCATATCTATATGTATTTTGGGTCGCTGAAAGCAAATATGTCAACAGAATTGATAAGATCTTGAAATATCCTCATTTAGTCAAGTCCTTTTATTCACAGGATGCTGGCTTATTGTAAGTTCCATCGCTTTTCACCTTCGGGGTGCTTTATTAAAGTGTCAAATCGCCTCTCATCCACAATGGGCCTTACTATGGTAATCCCCTCGCCTATCACACTCGAGGTGTTTTATTTAAGTGAATCCCCTCGCTTCTCATCACTGGAGTGCTTTATTTAAGTCCCCTCGCCTCTCACCTAGAATGTTTTAAAATTCTTTGCCCCCTTCCTTACGCACTTTTTTTATTTTCGACAGTTCTTCGCATCGCTTTACATTTATGTTTATTTATTTATCTTTTTTAAACAGCCAACAAAAAGACGTGTTTTTATCCCATCTTCCTTGGTATCTAGTTTTTTATATCCTGATGAAAACGCTCCCCTTGCTCTTCGCTGAAATCTCCTAAATTATATAGAAAATATTCCAGGTAAGAATAGAGAAAATGCATTTTTATATTCATGAGACATCCTAATTTTTTAAATACCGATAACATCTTGTCAACTATGTTTTTGTAGTCAGGGTCTTTTAGATTACCTAAACATTTTTTAGTGACACCTGTGAAAAGGGTCCCAGCCTCTTTCTCAATATTATTCATAGGTTTCGTGAATTCATAATCCTTCATGAGTTTTCGTATTTGCGGACTATCGAAAATTCCTTCCTTTTTAATAGTACTTTAATAGAGCATCTAGTGGGTGAGAAGCGAGGGGACTCACCTTAATCCGGCAACCTGTGAATGAAAGGACTGGACTTTTTGAGGTTAATTCAAGATTTCGACTTAACGGGACACATCTTTTGGCATATTTGGTTTAACCACCCCAAAATACGTATAGATATGGTGGTCTGTACATTTAATTTTTTAATTTACTTACAGACGTATTTCTGATTATTTTTGAGGTTATGTCAAAATGCTGACTATAGACATAGAGGATGGACTGAGCATTAACCTCACAAAATTGACCACTCTCTAGAAAGAGACCAAGTGACTCTGCGGCCAATACCTGTCTCTTTTCTGTAGGCCTGTAATAAACAAAGCGCAGTACCTCGAAACGGAATTCAAGACGAGAAAAGCCCCCACCCGATTTTAGTTCAAATAGAACACTTAAAAATATTTTCAAGAGCGCCCTAGCTTAGCGGCATTCTAGAAAGAAACAGCTACTGGCCGCTTATTCGCTTTGTTTCTCTCACACATCCATCCATATTCACTTCACAGCGGGATATGGAACACTCAGTCCATCCTCTGTGTCTATGATGCTGACCATAGACATAGAGGATGGACTGAGGATTAACCTCACAAAATTGACCATTCTCTAGAAAGAGACAAAGCGACTGTGCGGCCAATACCTGTCTCTTTTCTGTAGGCCTGTAATAAACAAGGCGCAGTACCCCGAGACGGCATTCAAGGCGAGAAAAGCCCCCACCCGATTTTAATTCAAATAGAACACTTAGAAATTGCCGAAGCTTAGTTGCATTCTAGAAAGAGACAGCTACTGGCCGCTCATTCGCTTTGACTTTCTCACACTTTTGCGTTTACTTCACAGCGGGATACGGAACACTCAATCCATCCTCTATGTCTATGATGCTGACATGCTGTCTGTCTGTCTATGATGCTGACATCCTCTATGTCTATGATGCAACACCATAAATCGTAACACCTTTGTTCGTGCTCGAAACAGATGCAAAGGAATTATCGACTAAACCAAGGAGGCACACAATCAACGAATTAGAAACAAACTTCTCGGTTGTCCCAACAATTCCAGGTCCTTTTGGGCAGTCGCTAAGGCAGTTAGTCAAAATTTCACCATACCACCCCTCACACGGCCAGATAATTCCATTGCAACCACACCTGTTGAGAGAGCGAACTTGTTGGCTGAACTCTTAGCTTCACATTCTACCGTCGATTTCCAAGAAAAAACACCACCTACTATTCCCATATTGCAGTCAAAGATGGCCGATGTTGTCTTCAGACAGAGTATAATAAAGCGTATTTTAATGAAGCTACACACCAAAAAGGCTTCTGGCGCTGACGGAATACCTGCCATAGTTCTCAAAACTGTGCAAGGGAACTAACACCTGTTTTCTGTAGACTTTTCAACCTATCCTACAGAAAGGGAATATTTCCGTCCTGCTGGAAATGTGCCACGGTTCAGCCGATACCTAAAAAAGGCAAGAAAACCTTGCCAAATAACTACCGACCAGTCGCACTGCTTTCAATAATATCATGAAAAAGGTTATCAATCAGCATCTTCTAAAACATCTTGAACGATTCAATATTATTAGCGATCACCAATATGGCTTTCGTAAACATAGATCAACAGGAGATCTTCTGACTTATGTAACACATGTTTGGAACAACGCAATTGAACACTTTGGAGAATCTCGAGCGGTTGCTCTTGACATATCCAGGGCATTCAACCGTGTTTGGCACGATGGACTGTTGGCTAAGCTACGCTCTTGTGGTATGTCCAAAAAGTTCTGTTTGTGGTTCTCATGTTTCCTCAGAGAGCGTTCTTTACGAGTGGCGGTCGACGGATTTCTTTCTAACACCTTCACAATCAACGCCGGTGTGCCCCAAGGCTCCATACTGGCTCCTACTCTCTTTCTCATTTACATTAACGATCTGCTGAAAAAGACCGGGAATCCAATCTACAGCTTTGCACACAACAGTACGCTTATCTCTTCAGTCACTTTGAACGCTCGGACATCGGCTGCTCAGGCGAATATCCGCAAACAGCAGGAGGTCGTTCAACTTAACAAAGACCTGGAAGAAACTCTATCTTGGGGTGACAGTAACCAAGTGGAATTTAACGCTACAAAAACCCAGGCGGCAGTTTTTTCTAAAAAAGTTAACGTTGCTGAACCCGACATAGTTATATCGGGGCACTCTATTCCCCTAGCATCGTCGCTCAATTTGTTGGGTGTTAGTTTGGGAGCAAATATGTCCTGGCATGAACATGTTGCAGGCATAGCAAGGAGAGCTTCTCAAAAGTTAGGAATATTATTTCGAACCAGAAAGCTTTACACTCCACAACAACTGTTAATTCTTTACAAAGCTCAAATTCGAACAACTATGGAATACTGCTCCCATGTTTGGGGCTCCGCTCCCAAACATACACTGCATTTGTTGGATTCTGTTCAGAGAAGAGCTGTTCATCTGATTGAAGACCCGGAACTGACCGGCGGCCTTGATTCGCTGAAACATCGAAGAACGGTTGGCGACTTGAGTCTGTTCTACAAGTCTTTTCATGACAAGTGTTCGAAGGATGTAGCCCGCTTAATTCCTCCCAAAGCGCATGTTAGAAATACACGTCGCGTTGGTGCTTCACATCCGTATGAGGTTCAGCTTGTTACTCCGCGTACAACGCTTTTCAAGCAGTCTTTTATATGGAGAACATCATCCCTTTGGAATAATTTGCCCAGCGCTGTGTTTCCCACCGAGTACAATTTACAGCGATTCAACAACAACGTGAATCGCTTTTTCCGCACACATGCCGCTCCTGGGGCGCTTTAGGGACTTCCCTGCAGCACGTATGCGAGATCCATAAAAAAAATGATGGGTGTATTCTGACCTTGAATTCGATTTCACCGATCCAAAATACGTATAGACATGGTGGTTTGCTCATTTATATTTTCAATTTATTTGTATAGTATTTTTGGTCATTTTCGAAGTGTTTTTTGAGGTTATGTCGAAATTCTTGGGTGATGAGTCAATTCTGATCTCGGATTCGTTTTCAGCACACCAAAAAAACATATGGTATGGTATCTCACCTTTCAACTACAAAACTTTTTTTTGTGGTCCTGTGTTACTAACAGATTCCAAAAAATCTGTGTAAATATCTCCTACAATAACTATCTTACATCCTTGCTGTGCATGTGTTATAGTTTTACCAATAGAGTGAATAACATTTTTTAGTAAACAGGATGAGGACTTGTATACAAGTACGATGCATATATCAAACAAAATTTGTTTCCGATTTTTGTTTTTATATATCACATAAATTATCAAAGGTTTTCACTCAATCCAGACCTTATGGAGAATATTCCAGAAGATTTTCGGAATTTTCTGATTAGTACTCTTAGAGATAAAAAGAAATAATATAAAGAAAAGTTTGAGCGAGTATTACATCAAATATATTTTTGAACTCGTCTTTTCACAAGCTTTCATTTGACACTTCCCTTGATGATATTGGAAAAAAAAAAATCGCTTTCGATTTCACCCCCCAAAACTAACCCCTAAGTCAAAATCTAACTTTCAAAACCACACGGCTGTGACTAATTAATTCCTATATATGTGACAAATATCAACTGTCTATGTCAAATAATTTCGGAGAAAATTGGCTGTGACAGACAGACGCCGAAGTGATTCCATAAGTGTTTCGTTTTTCAATTTTGATACGGAACACTAAGAAAATACTTTAATCTTCACATGTATTTCTATTCGAAATAAATATATTCCTCAACTTTACGAGTGAAAATGTTGTATCCTCACCTTTGATTTCCTCATTAAAATGTTATTTTGTCTAGGTTTATTTTAAAAATCAAAGCAAGAGTCACCAGTCTACAACGCATCTCTAGAAATAAAGCTTTCAAGATAGTAATGTCGGCGAATCGATGAATTTATAAACCCTACTTGTTCTACAGAAACTTGTTTTGTACGTAGTTCGTAATACAGCTTGGCTACCCGGGATCATCGGATCCCCAATATAACACACAAAAAAAGGAAGTTTTCAGGCTTTTTAGAGCAGGCGCTGTAAGTAGTTAAGTATGCAAAACCTGAGGACCGGCAACTATTGCCAAATTCTTATACCTGAGATCCCAAATAATAACAAAACCCATATTGCCGGCAGCTACGGTGGTCCCTTCTTTCCCCATGCCGTCCCTTCCCGTGCCCTATAGTATGCCTGAAGCATGTGTTTAAAAACGAACACGTTACATTGAAGGTTATAATTTGCTGCGTATGCGTAATACAATTCAATTTTCGTTGTTTTTGAGTGTCTATTTAAAGCGTATTTTATTAAAAAACGTAAAAAAAAACGTTAGAAGTGATAAATTTAAAAAGAAAAAGACTTAATGAGCTATCGTGTTTATTTTGTGATGGAGCTAAAGATTTAGTTAAAGAACCAAAAACGTGGCTCAGTATTAAAAAAGCAGCAGATAGAGGAAAAGACAATAATAGCGAAAAATTTAAAAAGCATTTCAGAGTCCGCAACACAAGAATTTTCATGGCACCAAAGTTGTTTAGCTAGCTATGTAAGTGAGGAGAAAATAAGGCGTCGAGAAATTGCGTTATATAAAGAAGAAGAAGCGTCTACTTCAACTTCTGAAGCAAGTGTGTCAATTTGCAAAAATATTCGTAGGTCATCAAGAGGACGTGTAGTAAAGAATCAACAGTTGAAATGTTTGATATGTCGTAAATTGACGAGGAACAAAGATAAACAACTTTATTTGTGTTCTGAAACTCCAGCAGCGAAAAAAATTTAAATACTGCTCGTATGCAGCAAGACTATGTTTTTACTCGACTTAGCACTTGTCAACAACCTGAAGATTTATTTGCTATTGAAGTGAGGTATCACAAACATTGTTATCGTGATTATTTAAGATTGCTCAGAAATTCTGAAAATTCAGCAGGTCGACCTTCTAATAAAATCCCTCACGAAATACTTCACAATGCATTGGACAAACTTATAGATGAAATGACAGATAAATTTTCATCTCACGCTTTTGAAGTGTCTTTCTTGGCTCAGCGGTTGGCTGAACTCACCAATATAGATGATGCAGTGATCGAAAATTGTGTAATGAAATCACTACTTATTGATAGGTATGGTGCAAACATATTATTTTCATACCTGACTGATAGATCTAAATCTTCGTTAGTGTTTTTGAGCAACATACCATATGATAATAATTGAACGTGTTCGTAAAATTAATCAAAAAAATTATATTGTTGAAAGTGCAAATAAATTGTGACAAGAAATATTAAAAATAGAATTAATACCAAATGGTTATGTACGTGATGAAACTTTGCTCGAAAAAGTACTAAAAAATGGAAAATTGTTGCTAAAATGGCAGACTTTTACGCAAGCATTATTTAATGCAAAAAACCAAAACTAAGCGATAACTATTATAGAAGAGCATTATCCGTATTTTATGACATATTTTTTACTGTTACTGGAAAACAGATTCCAAAACATATAACTTTAGCTGAATCAATTCATCACTTGACTAGATCAAAACAGTTAATAAATATGTTGAATAATTGTATCAGTTATCATTAAAATCATTAAAAGATCTTGATATAGAAGTTACAAATTCAATTATATGTGAAGATGCAGAAAAAAATTTGTGAGGTACTTGAATTAAAATATAATCGCTTAGAAGCCGATTCAAGAATGTTTTGTCACATATTTTACGGAGGAAGAATTCAATCTGTTCAGGTTATTATCCTCAGTGCTGATACCGATGTATTCATCTTGGCGATTTATTATTGGAAAGACCTAGCAAATATTGGTTGTCTAGGTCTATGGTTCAACGGTTTTATAAAAATAAACATCTTCTAGGATACCATTTAGCTGCTGAATCCCTTGGTGAAAGCATATGTAATATTTTGTCAGCGTTACATTCCGTTAGTGCTTGCGATACTACCAGTAGATTAGGCAGTAAAAAGCAATGTTTGAAAGCTGCATCGGAAGATTTTGTTCAAACAGCCCTTGTATTTTGGGCAACCTTGACTTAAATGTTGAACAATTAAAACAGTTAGAAACAGTGTGCACATATGTTTGTTCGAAAAAAAAAAATTAACTGCTGATGAACTCCGATATAAATTGATTTCTCAAAACATAGGTTTCGGCTTTAATTTAATGAAGGTGATATGCACGTCAGATGCTTTGCATTTGCATTTGTTAAGGGCTACAGTACAAATATTTATTTTAAAAAATGCTCATCAAACACTATTGGAGCCCACTGATTACTGTTTATTTGGATATGAAGAACACAATGGTGACTTACGTCCACGACAAATGACAAAGTCGTCTTTGCCAGAGTCATTGATTCAGCCTTGTAAATGTACATCCAACTGTCGAACAATGTCTTGCGGTTGCAAAAAATCAGAATCACTTTGTATTTCATTGTGTAAATGTATAAATAATGATTATTTAAATAAAAATGACTAATTAATTATTTGTTTTGCTTTTATGTACTTGTATTTCCTGTTATATATTGTTTTACTAATGACACTACACGGTTTTTTTAATGATAATTTTAGTTTAAGTCGGACAGACAGACAGGAACTGAGGTAATCTCATAAGTTTTCTGTCTTTTCATTTTAAGTACAGAACACTATAAATAATGACTAAAATAATCATTACAATAACCCTATAGCATGTACTCCATCAATTTCTTTTATGCGTAAGAGAAGGGGAGATAAAAAAAATGGACCAAAAAATAGACTGGCAAGATTCACATTATTAATCTTTGAGCTATACTCAGCTAATATCCATTGATAAAATGCGGTCCTCATAATTTGCATACTCACTTCCATCTAGCTCGCGCTCTATTTAGGTTGGTTAGTCAGATCCAGATAGCTATGGCGGAATGGAATGTCGTACATTAAAAGTCAGAAATATTTTATAATTTAGTGCGAATGCAATACAATGAATTCGATATTTCTATAATACAAATTTTGAAGACAATGTAACCTCGAAAAAGGGAGCAATGAATATGTCCCAAAACGTTTTAAAATTTGTGTTTTATTGTGTTTCTTTTTTTTATTATTTTTATTCAAGATTTAATTAAGTTGTTATAGAAATTTTATATTGAACTCTTTTTTTCACCGTTTGTAACAAGACGTAGATTTTTTTTTAAGGTCCAAACCAAAAGAAAGTTATTCACCAGGAGAGAACTATGTTCTATAATTGAACGTGTCAGCTGCTGAAAATTTACCGAGACAGTTTATTTAAAAGCTCACATTGAGAAATTGACAAAGTGCTCAGAAGCGCACAGAAGAAATCTATAAGAAAATATAGAACTTTACAAAAGTATTTAGGAAAAAGTTATCAAAGATCCAACAAACAATGTTCACAAAAAAAAAACAGGAAGTGGTTAGAAAACTGACAGCAAGATGATATATTTAAAGTCCAACGTCAACAAGCACACTTAAAAATGGTAGACCTACTAAAACTTTTGAAGAATCTGAGCATCGTACAAAAAGACAGACAATTAGGGGCAGTACTTCTTTAACAGCTCTAAGTTACTCCCCAAATGTAGTGAAGATGTGTTATACAAGAGGAAGCAGACAAAGTATTAAGAAGTATCTAAAATCACGTCTACAAGAGCACCAAATATAGAAAAGCACTGAAGAAAATACAAAGCTTGAAGGAAATAGGGTTTATTCACTTAATGTGCCGAAATATACTATTAAAAAAAATTAAAAATTTTTCCCAACTACTTAAACATGTTGTGATACATCAATTTCACTTTGAATTTACATATAATTAATTTTACCAACTCTGATGACCAATGCACCCTACAGACTAAATCTGATCACCTTAAACGTACATTTTTAGTGAGAGCAATTTATAAACTAGACGTCACCAACCAAACAGAAAATACATAACTAGTAAATATACATATATATTTTGATAAATATTTGAAGGTATATATATATATATATATATATATATATATATATATATATATTATATATATATATATATATATATAATATACGGTAGAATTGTCAATGCATTCCTAAATCTTATTCTGCAGGTCCTAACACACATCTTACGGCATCCGCACGGTAGCCATTAAGTCAGCGTTTCTCAACCTTTCAGTATTTGCGATTCAATTTTCAAACATAATTTTCATCGCGCCTCCCCCCCTCTCATACATGTATTTTCAGTATTTTGATACTAAAGCTACACTATGACCTTAATTACAAACCTTACAAACTACCAAGAATAAGTAAATTTATTCATATTTGGCGACACATATCTGCTGCGTTGACATAACTAGGATCGATGCATCTCTATTGCACTCTGTCATGTCCACCATATTGGTAGCGGCTTCGCGAGAAGTTCCGAGTTGCCTCGAACATTCGGAAAGTCTGCCCAAAAGTGTATAAATGCTGCACCGCATTCAATTACAGCCCGTCTCAGCCGATTTGATCCTTCTACTGCTATCGGATTTATCGTGAATGTGTATGTTGTAATTTACGTGTTAACTGAAATTCAAGGTATTAAGTATTTACGGCAGTAAATTTATACAGAATCATGGATAAATTTTTAAGTGGGCGTAAGCGAGCATTAGACGATAGTGAAGCATCAACGAGTGCATAGAGGAGCGTGGTTCCGAAAATAAAATCAAGAAAATATTCTCAAGAATACTTAAATTTAGGGTTTGCCAATACTGAAGTAAATGAAGAAGAAAGGCCCCTGTGTGTTATTTGCTCAAAAATCTTGGCAGCAGACAGCATGAAACCAAATAAACTTAAACGACATTTAGAAACGCTTCATAGTGAGTACCTTAACAAACCCCGAGAATTCTTCGAATTAAAATCATATGTAAAGCAGAAATCATTTTTTAAAAAAACTTACAGAAGTTTCATATAAAGTAGCCAGATGTAAAAAGCCTCACACCACTGGTGTAGAGCTTGTTTTGCCAGCAGCAATTGAGATTGTAGAAACTATGTTTGGAGATAATTTTGCCAAACAATTACTATCCATACCTATATCAAATGATACTGTTGCTCGTCGAATTGGTGATATAGCTGAAGAGGTGCAGCATCAGCTTTTCGAGAAATTGCGTGACAAATTGTGTTCGATTCAGCTTGATGAGGCAACAGATAGCAATAAAGAGGCTCATTTCATCGCCTATATTCGATCTTGTGATGGTATGTCAGCAGTAGAACTATTTTTCTGCAAACCAATAGAACTCAAAGCAATATCACTCGCATTATTTGCTATCTTAAATGATTTTATAAATGAGGCAAATATGGAGTGGAAAAATTGCGTCGGAATATGTACCGATGGTGCTCATTCGATGTCTGGAAGATTTCAAAGTGTACAGGCACTGAAACAAAAATATCCACTGTGTGTGTGGACACATCGTATGATCCACAGAGAAGTTCTGGCTTCCAAAGAAATGAGTCCTGCTCTGAATATTATGCTCACTACAGTTGTAACCGTAGTAAATTATATTAAAATGAGACCCCTAAAATCTAGAATTTTTCTGCACTTTGTAAAGACATAGGTGCCGAACATTCAGCGTTACTATTTTATTGCGAGGCAAAATGGTTATCACGTGGGAAATGTTTGCAACGTGTTTGTGAATTAAGAAATGAAATCGCCATTTCTTTAGAAGATAAAAACCGACCGGAAGCCGAGAAGTTTCGAGATAGTTTATTTGTGATGAAATTGAGCTACTTGGTTGATATATTCGAGAAACTAAATACCTTAAATCTTCAACTCCAAGGAACAAATACACATATATTCGATACAAGTGATAAAATTAATGCTTTTTGTTGAAAACTGGAATTGTGGAGCAGAAATGTAAAGCAAAAAAACCTAGAAATGTTTGCAAATGTGGATAAATGTGTTAAAACATACAAGGCTGAAGAACAACATGTGAAAGTTGTTTTAGTAACCATTGAAAATCATCTAGCCATGTTGACAAAGAATTTTAAAAAGTATTTTCTTACTGACGACAACTTGGTAGCAAGTTACGAGTGGGTTAGGGATCCATTTCAAAATACTCCCGAAGGGCTCTCAACTTCCGAAGAACTCCTCATAGATTTCACGGCAAGTGGTGAGATCAAAAGACAATTTAATAATAAATCACTCTTTGAAATGATGAGTTTTCTGCACTGAAAACAAGAGCATTTCGTATACTATTACCATTTTCAACATTCTACCTTTGCGAAACCGGATTTTCTGCGATGGCTGCTTTGAAAACAAAATATAGATCTCAACTAAATATAGAAAAAGAACTCAGAGTGTCTATTTCTAATATTAAACCATCCTTCGAAAATCTTTGCTCTGCAAAACAGGCCCAAGGGAGTCACTAATAATTGTTAAACTTGTTTTTAATTTAGTATTGATTTATTAGGTAAATACATTGTGTGCAGTACTAATACAATCCTATTTATAGGTGTCTTATATCAGTGTAAATGTGTATTTTATTTTTTATTATGTCAGAATGTATTTTGTTTTGTTTTTCTTTCAATAAATTATATTAAATGTTTTTAACGAATGTTTTTAATAATAATTTCTTTTCGATACGTTCGCCCCGCCTAGTGGGGCGCACCCCACAGGTTGAGAAACGCCGCATTAAGTCGAAAAAATGTAACTAGCGTTATCATTAAACTTTATCATAATACTGTTTATAACCACACTTACTTATTAGAATTTAAAAGTTTAGTGGATATTTCGATAATAGCAACAAATAATAATATTTCATATACTTACCATTGTTTTTTTTGGAGATTTTGTTTTACCTTTCACTGAGAAAATTGCAATAAAACTTAATAAAATACATATACGACACAATATCTAATCTTAACAAATTGTATCGAATTTTTATCGATAAACAGAAGTTAAAATATAAATAAACACTAACTAAACACAAATAACGCATATCAAAGCAATTAATATTTGTGATCGGCAGTGACGTAGCAAATTCAAGGGGCATAGGGAGCATGTAGATACAAAGGAGAACAAGAGAACACTAAAAGCTAAGCGAAGCTGCTTATAAAGGAAGGAACCAAACGACAACCGAGGGGCGAAGACCATTGGTGTAAAAGAAAACTTTTGCACTGGAACTCAAAAACTGTAAGAACTGATGACTGAAAGGAGGATTTTTTACAAAAAAGAACCCTTTCATACAGTGAAATTTTTAAAACTTAAACCCCATTTAAAAATCGACGCAGAGTAAAAACTGTTCACAAAAAAGAACCTTAAATAAAAAACCCTGTTAGACGTTATTTTCTACACCCTTAGGGGCAGGAGCATATGTCCCCTAGCCGCTCTCGGCTACGCCACATGTGATCTTGTATTAGGCGAATGTTTCTGTTTTCACTAAAAAAATATACTAAAAAAAAGTATAAGAATACTACTGCAATGATGTGATGCTAAAATTGCACACACAACAAATCGGAATGTAGATGGTAATATATCAGAGTGACCATTTTCAGTCGCGCTAAATCCGTACCCACATTGCGGAACATGACATGTGGATTTTTTACCTCTTTTTGAGGTTAGAAAAAAAACTATGATGTGATGGGGCAAATCCAACATCGGGATTGTGTCCAGCGGTCAAAAATACAGGGAGGTAGGGGGGTCAGTCATCTCGGACGGAATTTTTTTTTCTGTGCCTGTATTATTAAAGAGAGTAAATTTTTATTATGAGAGAGTTCTCTCCTTCTGAAAAAAAAGGTAAAGTGATTTAAACAGTACTTCTCTCGCAAACATAAAATTCAAAAAAAAAATAATGAACTTGATTTTCTAACCTCTCTCGGGCCCCGGGTATCATATATGATACCCCGAGTTCTAAATTATTTAACAAATCTGCAGCTCGATTTGGACAACGCTCCCGCTGTTATCATATATGATATGCGTATATTAATGCGCAGAAAATTGCCGGCTCACGTTGGGGCCAATGTAGTCGAGATATTCAGTTGTTTACATGCATGTTTCGAGTCGCCATGGCCGCTGCTAATAAAATTACGCAAAATAAACGTAAGTACCTAGTATTTGTGTCGTTTTTTTTTAATAAGCTTTCTAATTATTAGTTAAAGAAAGGTGGGGAATATTTGTTATAGTAGGCATAGTAGGATAAATAATATTTTTGATTCCTGGAACCCAGGGTATCACCGTTGATACCGTGGGACCCAAACGATACATTTATCCTTTTTATTTTCAGCGCTTTCTTTTCAAGAACTACAGGATATCGCAGCTAATTTGAATTTAAATGATTCCGATTTGGACGAAAATCTTCTTGATGACGACGACGAGTGGGGCGCGTGGGATGAGCCTTCAGAAATCCAAACTTTTGGCGCCAGCCAAGACCAAATGATCCTTGAAAATGACCAAGAAGAGGACGATAATTTAGGCTGTGAGCTTGAAAACAGTAGCAGTTGGGACGACGACTTGCCGTTAATAAATTTGATTCCAATTGGTAAAAAAAGGAAATGGAAGAGAACCAATTTTCAACCACAACGTGAGAAGTATGTGCCTTGTGATCGAGATCCGTTGAGCCTTGAAAATATTCCAAAGCCTATTGACTTTTTCAATAAATACCTTGACGATAATTTTTTTCAATCCATGGCTATGTACACAAATATGAAGGAAGTGAAAGTATCAGGAAAGTCGCTGGGGACCAGTCCAGAAGAATTAAAAACGTTTTTTGCGTGTTGCATGCTCATTGGTATTTACAGTTTACCAAGAATCCGAATGTTTTGGAGGTCGGATACCAGGGTACCAATCGTTTCAGATAATCTGTCAAGAAATCGCTTTTTCGCTCTGAGAACACGGCTAAAAATTGTGGACGATGATTCTGTATCCAACGAGGCTAAAGCACTTGACAGATTTTGGAAAGTCAGACCGATGTTGGATTCAATCCAAAAAGGTTGTCGACAAAATAAAAGATCTCAAAACGTATCAATTGATGAACAGATGATCCCATTTCATGGAAAGGTACTGATGAGACAGTTTGTGCGGGGGAAAACCTAATCCTGTTGGGATGAAAAATTTTGTTATAACGACGACTACCGGGATACCACTTGATTTTCATTTATATGAAGGGAAGGGCAAATCCACAGAATCCAGTCTAATCCATACACCAGAAAAATTAGATGTTGGTGGAAAGGTGTTGAAACTAACAGATACTTTACCAGTAGGAGTATCAGTATTTGTCGACAGATACTTCACATCAGAAACATTGATTGATACTCTGTTTTCTCGGAAAATATACGTAACTGGCACGCTAATGAAAATGAGAATACCAAAAACAGATCTGCAGTTGTTATCTGACAAAAATTTTAAAAAAATCTGGAAGGGGCAGTCATGATATGTTGGTTACTGAAGATAACAAAATAGCTCTTACAAAATGGTTTGATTCTAAACCAATTCCTTTGGCTTCGGGAGAATTTGGAACAGAGCCCTTAAGTTCATGCAAGCGCTGGTCAGTGCAGGAAAAAAATACATAGAAATCAGTCGTCCATCAGTGGTTCAGCAATACAATGAAAAAATGGGAGGTGTGGACTTGTTGGACAGAGTTATGTCAAAGTACCCTATGAGCAGTAGAACAAATAAATGGACCATCCGATGTATTTACGCTTTTGTTGATTTTAGCGCTGCAGCTAGTTGGCTCCAATATCGAGAAGTTTGCGCTGCTGAAAAAATTCCCAAAAAAGACATCGAAGACTATTTGTCATTCAAATTTTCGCTTGCTAAGTCTCTTTTGTACAGTGAAAAACGACATGAATCAACTTCGACAACTACTGAAGAAGAGAACAATGAACCTCCAAGGAAAACAAGAAAAATTATGCCAGTTCCTGACAAACGTTTATGAAAACAAGAAGCGAAACATCTCCCGGAATTCGTTAGCGAGAAACAAAAATGTAGGTCAAAATGCAGATATCCTGGGTGCACACACTTAACCTTTTGCAAATGTGTTGAATGCAATGTATTTTTATGCTGCAGTATTAAAAGAAACTGTTTTTCTAAATTTCACAAATAAATACTGAAAAAAAAAACCTTAATTGTTTTAATAGCATCGTACAGACCCAAAGTATCATATGTGATACCACAATTTTTGAAAAAAACTGAGCTTTTAAAAAAATTTATCTATAATGATTAATGTTTTGGGACCCCTGAAGAGTATTTATTTCACTTGGCAGCAAAAAATTTACGTTAATTCTCTCTTGGGCCCGAAGAGGCTAAAACTAAAAATAACTTAATCTAAGCAATATAAATCAATACTTTATATGATACGTACTGAAAAAAATAATTTAAAACGATATGTGTGATATGTTTAAAGCAACTCCTTCTAACGCTTTAACTAAAATATTGCGCTTAGGGTAGTTTTTTATTGATTAGAAGGAAATTATAAGAGGTGCCCTATTAAACTCAATATGGCCGACTGTCCTAAAATATTTATTCTTAAAGGAAAAATATACAAGGTGTTCCATTTAAAAATTGCAACTTTGGTCTGTCGCTCATTTTTGGAACACCTTGTATATACAAAAAATAAATTTAAACAATCACTTTACAACCAAGAACTTTTACTTAAAACCTTTTTTTTAATTAAGAATCGGAGAGTTCAAGAGGTGGTTCGTTTACAACCCAAAGCCCCATATGTTATTTGGGAATAAGTCGCTAGCGAAGAAAATAATAACCTGTATACTACTGATATATTCTATGGTTCACATACACAAACAAGGTATCCAGTCTTATTATTGATTAAACAGTTAAATCAGGGATACATTACTTCATGTTTTGTGAAAGTGCAAGAGTCAAAATAAAAATCATTAGATTAATTTTGCTCTACTAGGTGGTAATTATTTATTTATAATATACTGGCGACAAGAAAAGAAGAAAAATTAAAAAAAAAACATTTGTATTAACTCCTGGTGATCTGAACAGAGTTTGAGATCAATGACGAATGGCGAAAAACAGTTTTTATGTCACAAAATAAAAAAAAAATTGGAATCCAATATTAAGTACATTTAACGATACAAAATAACACAGCATTCTCAGTCTTTATAAACTATGACATTCATCTCATTTTTTTACCCTCAAATACAAAATTTTCAAATCTGTTTTTTTTTTCGTATAAAATTTGAAAGAATTTAAAATTTTTGAAACGTATAAACTGAAGAACTCCTCAAAGGAAGGAAAATAACAACGTATTTTTTCTAATAATTATTTAATTAGTATAATTAGTTTCCTAAAAGTAGAATCGTAAAAACAAGCCAACAACAAAAGTAGGTAAAAATGTTTAGAAAAAATATATTTGTCTTTTTCATATTTTTGTGTGATTATATCATATTTATTCCAACTAGTACATATTTATAAAATATTACCTATTAATGATACGGGAGAAAAGCGCAGGGCAAGGGCTCAATAGCGCTGTTCTCGTTGGTGAGATAAATTTTGGCTAACCTTTGCTGTTCAATACAAATATAGGTGTAAAGTTTACATTTGTTCGCCCGGCAAACGCCAAGACTTGAAGTTTAAAAATAATTTTAAAAATTGGTAATGTGATTCGACCAGTATATCCCTCGCAAACAGGTAGTTCTAAATTTAATATTCAGTTTGACTTCTTTAGGCTAAAGAAAAACTCAATTCAAGCATTACAACTCAATATTTTAAATGATAGGTACTTCATGGAGAGATATTAAGAAAAAATAACCGGTCAAATGCAAGTTGAAATTGCACAATTAGTGTTCCGTACGTTGAATGCTTTTAAATAAAAAATTTTGTTACGGTGGTATAAAATGAGCAGTAACTTCACAAAACACACCCCAAATGAGTTTTCATCAAAGTTTGTTTTCAATCTTTACTGAGAACTGATGACCTTGAAATTTTTGTTTTTTTTTATATACCAGATAAATTATTAAAGGCCGTGATAATTTTCGTTCAATCTACACCCGTGGAGAATATTCCAGAATTTTTCGAGATAAGGTGGGGGGGACAGCGATTTTTCGGAATTTTTTAAAAATAATACAGAGAAAAGTGCGCGCAAGTATTACATTATATATATTTTTTACTCGTGTTTTCACAAGCTTTCATTTGACATCACACTCGATGACCTAGTAAAAAAATGTTTTTTTCACTTCCGATTTCACCGCCCAAAACTAACCCCTATGTCAAAATTTAACTTTCAAAACTACACGGCTCTGATGAGGTCATCAATTCCTATATTATTACCAAATTTCAACTTTCTATGACAAATAGTTTCGGAGAAAATCGGGTGTGACAGACAGACGGGCAGACAGACACCGAAGTCATAAGTGTTCCGTACGGTTCACTAATATAGACCGGTTAAGTGCAAATCGGACTTACGCAATTAGTGTTTTGGACGGTGATTGCTTTTAAAAAAAAATTTTTGTTACGGAGGTATAAAATGATCAGTGACTTCACAAAACACACCCCAAATGAGTTTTCAAGAAAGTTTGTTTTCGATCCAATACTGATGTTTTTTTTATATACCAGATAAATTCTCAAAGGTAATACACTCGTGAGAATTTTAGTTCCATCTACACCTTATGGAGAATATTCTAGAATTTTGTCAAAATTTTTTGTTCAGTACTTTTCGAGATAGGGTATGTGGACAGGACTTTTTGGACATTTTTTTTTAAAATAATACAAAGAAAAGCGTGCGCCAGTATGATATCATATATATTTTTTTTCACCAGCTTTCATTTGACACCCTACTCGATGACCTGGTAATTTTTTTTTCACTTACGATTTCATCCCCCAAAACTAACTCCTTAAGTCAAAATTTAACTTTCAAAACTACACGGCTCTAATTGGGCCATCAATTCCTATATTTGTACCAAATTTCAACTTGTCAAATAGTTTCGGAGAACATCGCGTATAACAAACGGACAGAAAGACAGACACCGAAGTGATTCCATAAGTATTCCGTATGGAACACTAAAAAGGACGTTAAACAGAGGAAGGACTTGTGTTAAAATTGGATATAAGGAAAAAGTAACATAATTTTCACATTCGTCGACTCCAAAAACCCTGAAAAAAAAAAAAACGTATAATACGATACATATGAATTCTTCTAAACCCTTTTTAAACCTATATGTTTGAATATAAATAATTATTCTTAAAATTTGTCCATTATTTCAATCAAAAACCTGGGCAAACCCTCATATTATCACTGGAAGATATACACTACTGTCAAAAAATATTTGCCCACCTAAAAATTTCAAAGTAACTGCCAAAATTTAATAACTAATTAAATCCTTTTATTACATGTATATTAGGTAAATTTAATTCTTCTAAACAAGTGTCCATCATAAAATTGTTTAGATAAGCCTTTTTGGTGTAATCACAAACTAAAAACCAATTAGAACAAATTTCCAAGTTTTGAATGATAATCGTTTTGAGACGATTTCTAAGAATTCCAGTTAAAGTAAGAACTCATTTCAAGTTTCTAGGGATTATGAAAATTCCTAATGACATTTTATGATAAAAACTATGCCATAAATACCACTGCCCTTTTGGAAATTAACCATTCGCAAACAGTACTTTGTCATTGATACAGGCTCAATTGTTTTGTCAAAATGCCAAAAACGAAAGAAATTCATCAAAATGGTCACTGGAGTCGACAAATTGCGACTGATATGCGGATTTGAAGGAGAACGGTGGACTACATCGTAAAGAAATTTTCTGCGAGACATGGAATTCCCAACCAAAAACGTGCAGGAAGGCCTCGGAAAACGACTCCCGCTGAAGACAAAACTATAACAATGTCCAGCAAACGTAATTGCTGCCTAACTACACCAGAAATCACGACTCAAGTAAACCTGGAGCGGCCCATCCCCATCAGCGTGACAACCATGAAGAACAGGTTAGCAGAAGGTGAACTGGGAGAGTTGTAGTGAGGAAACCACTTCTTAGGCAAGTGAATAAACGTAAACGATTAGAATGGGCCCGAGAACATGAAAATTGGACATCAGAACAATGGAATTCCGTCCTTTGGAGCGACGAATCTAAATTCGAAATTTTCGGTTCAAATCGACGAGTTTACGTGCGGCGGTCAGCTAGAGAGAGGAGTAATGGTTTGGGGTTGTTTTGGCGACGGTAAAGTTGGTTAAATCTTTAAGATAGAAGGAATCATGCGAAAAAGAACAGTATCAAGAAATTTTGCTTCCTTCTGGAAGAATACTTTTCAGGGGAAATTTATTTTTCAGCATGACAACGACCCTAAACATTCTGCTAAACAAATTAGGGAACTTTTGGACCAATGGAAATCCGATGACGTCCTGGAAGAGATGACTTGGTCTCCACAATCACCCGACTTGACCCCATCCAGTTGCTGTGGGACCATTTGGACAAGTGTGTTCGAAAACTCAATCGAACATCAGAAAATCACTTGTGGGAACTTTTACAAGCAGAATGGGTTAAAATAACCGAAGAAACTACTGGACAGAATGCCGAAACTCTGTAAAGTGGTAATTAAAAACAAAGGAGGTCACACAGATGAGAAAAATCCTGGAAAATCATGAACATTTTTCTGATTTTCTATACTGTAAATAATGTGAAAATAAATAATAATTCATTAAAATTTAAAAAAATATATTATCTGGGTTTTTGTTGTCTTGGGACTGAAATAACTAGGTGGGCAAATACTTTCTGACGGTAGTGTACATGTGTGCCAAATATGAAGTCGACATCTCATTTGGTTGGAGACCAACGAACGACGGACAGGCCGACGAAAATGGCAAATTATGTTTTTCATATTCTATGAACCTTGAAATGTGAGTAAATGCTTACATTTAACAGGGTAATGTTTTTTCAGGAATACAATACTTCCTTTTGGCAAAGGAGGTAATAACGATCAATTATAGTATTATGGATAATATGGCTGTACGTCTGTGAATTAATAAAATTGAGTTTACGACACTCCAAAAACTCTTAATAAATTCCCTGATATTTCCAGGATTTTTTTGACAAAAAAAAGATCCCTAGCATATCTAGGAATTTCAGGTTTTCCAAAAACGTAGACATCTTGAATTAGGAACTGGAAAAATGCTCTTCACAACAAAAACTCAAAAAATTTTAATTGCTCCCTGTCAAAATAA
The DNA here is from genome assembly GCA_019049505.1 of Pachyrhynchus sulphureomaculatus. Classification (NCBI taxonomy): domain Eukaryota; kingdom Metazoa; phylum Arthropoda; class Insecta; order Coleoptera; family Curculionidae; genus Pachyrhynchus; species Pachyrhynchus sulphureomaculatus. The sequence continues at coordinate 64,733,144 of CM032455.1, read as the reverse complement.
TACTTTTATTTTACATCGAATTATTTTATTAAATAGAATTTTTCGAAATTTCATATTATTACTATGTTGTATATTACAAACAGTGTATTACACATCGCTCCTGATGAAGCTAACATAGTTAGCGAAACGCGCGTCGAGCACAAAAATAAAGTGTTTTGTGTAGTGGTGATATATATTGAGTAGTGTTTAGTCTATTACAACAATTTTATACAGTGGCGTAATTGAAAAAAAAATGAAAATTAAAATACAGCGGCTTATAGGTTATCTTAGGTAGCTTCTCCAATTATTACACATAGTTTAATAACGCAACTTTTTCATACCATAAACTGCGCGCATTCTGTTGTATCAGGTAGTACGAACCGTTATGATGTGTGATTTTTGTAAATTAACAAAATTAAACTATAATATGTTTCACACTTTCCTCTTTATTATTTTTTCCATTACAATTATTTCAACATGAGAGTGTCTTCATCAGACAGAAGATATAAACTAACGATGAATTGATATTATTTCTTTACATATATATTGGGTCTACTATTTACTCTAATTGAGGTGCAGTTAATTGGGTTATTCCTAAATGTAAATTAAGGTTCAATAATGGAGAATTATTAGTTTCTAGTTGTTGATTTAATAACCTATCATATTTTTTATATTTATTTACCTCCATACTTTCTACGAAATTCAGTTTTTTAAACATGATTTTCTATTATTAAATGATCAGCATATTGAGACGTATTGTTTGTTTTATGTAACTTCTCTTATGTTCATTTATTCTTTTTTCGAATGATCTATCTGTTTAGCCAATATAAAATTTAAGGCATGACCCACAATTAAATTAGTGCACTCCTGACTTTGTCCTTTTGTTGGATTTATTTTTGTTGTTATTATCACATTAGAAAGTTTATTATTAGTTCTAAAAGCAATATTTAACTCTCCTTTAGACAACTCTTTAGAAACAAAGTCAGTTATTTTCCTTGTATAAGATAAAGTATTAAAGTTTCGGTTATTGTTTTTAGAAGTTGGCATTGGTATTGTATTGGTAAAAGCTATTTGTTTTATTATATTTAGTTCTTTAATATAATTTTCCTCTGACATAGGTATGTGTACGAGTCTGTGGATTAAAGAATTAAAAGCCGCCATTTTATGTGAGTAAGGATGAGTTGAGTTATTGTGTATTACGGAGTCTGTATGCGATGCCTTATGAAAAATAGAAAAGTCCTGTTTATCATTAATTTTTGTAATAGTTAAATTGATTGCTCCATGTCTGTGGTAAACGTCATATTTTTGTGAATATTATTTATAAAGTTTAGAAATTGTTGCAGCTGTCTATCTGTTCCTCAACTTTTTAACGAACTGAACATGTGACAAAATAAAACCCAAAGGGAAATTTAATGAACATCAGTTTTATAAACGTTTCGTTATGCTAACTGAAACTTCGTTCCTCTTAACCAACGAAATAGAGAATATCTAGGAGTTAAGTGTGAATTAGTATTCGCCAATGAAAATATAACTGAAAAACATATATTAGCAAGATAAATCAAATTACAGTCTTTCGAACAACTCAAGGGCCATTCTTCAAACGAGTACACCATCGCAAAATCAGTACAAACGAAAGCTGAAACTAAAGACAGTTTTTACAAGAGCGGACAAAGGTAAATCTATAGTAGCAATAATAAAAGAATAGTACATCTCTAAAACTTTAAAATTCCGTAACACAGAAAATTTTCAGATTATAAAATTTGACCCAATTTGATTTCAAAAACTTATCGAAAATATCATTAAGGATATTTCAATTTGTAATGAATTTCAAAACCGTAATTTAACTTTAATGAATCCGCAAGCTCCCAATTTTATTCATTAATTAAATTACATAAAAATAACCTTCCGATTAGACCTGCCCGATCTATTAAATTATCCAACAGACTGATACACATCTTCAAAACCACTGTAACTTCCAAGCAAAATATAGTGTACTAAATTTGTACGATCTCGTTAACAGGATCAAACACACCCACATTCCAAAAAACGCTAAGCTCGTATCTTTTGACGTCCAAAAACCTTTTTCCCGCATACCCTCCAGTGAAGTTATAGAACTAGTAGAAAACTTATTATTGAAAAACAATGTTAACGTAATTATCCAACAAGAAATCTTAGAATGCCTATCAATCTGTTTGGACCAAAATCATTTTGAATTTAACAATATTTTTTTTATGACGAAAGGAGATTTAATAATGAGTAAACCGTTAAGTCCATTGTTTGCCGAAATCTTTACGAACCATCTAGAATTTAAAATTCACACTCATCCCCTTAGCAAATATTATCTTTACCCGTATAGGTATGTGGATGATATTTTGGTCTGTTTTACTGGACCAGATAGACAACTGCAACAATTTCTAAACTTTATAAATAATAATCACAGAAATATATCGTTTACCATAGAAATGGAGCACCAACGATTAATTACTTTTTTAGATTTAACTATTACAAACATAAATGATAAACACGACTTTTCTATTTTTCATAAGTCATCGCATACAGACTCATTAATACACAATAACTCTACTCATGCCTACTGACATAAAATGGCTGCTTTTAATTCTTTAATCCACAGACTCTCACACATACCTATGTCAGAGAACAATTATATTAAAGAACTAAATATAATGAAACAAATAGCGTTTGACAGTGGATATCAACCTAATATTATAGATAGAATCGTCAATAGAAAATCTTACCGGCAAGCAATTGATCTGGTATACCCAACTTCTAAAAACAATAACCGAAACTTTAATACTTTAACTTATATAGGGAAAATAACTGACTTTGTTTCTAAACAGTTGTAAAAAAGAGGGTTAAATATTGCTTTTAGAACTAATAATAAACTTTCTAACGTGATAAAAACAACAAAAATAAAACCAACAAAAGGACAAAATCAGGAGTATACCAACTTAATTGTGGGTCATGCCCTAAATTTTATATTGGCCAAACAGGTAGATCATTCGAAAACAGAATAAATGAACATAAAAGAAGTTACTTAAACAAAACAATACCGCTCAATATGCCGATCATTTAATAACAGAAAATCACGTTTTCAATGACAATTTTAAAATACTCCATAATGAAAGGAAATCTAAAAAATTAAAGTTCCTAGAAAGTATAGAGATAAATAAATATAAAAAACCAGATATGTTATTAAATCAACAATTAGAAACTAATAGCTCCCTATTATTGAACCTTAATTTATATTTAGAAACAGGCCAATTAAAAATTGGAAAAAAAAATTCCTGGAATTTTAGTAATTAGATAAGTTCAAAGATTTATAATTTAAACTAAATGCACTTCAGAGTAAATAGGTAGACCAAAATACATATATAAAGAAATAATGTCAATTTATCATTAGTTTAATATCTTCCGCGTGATGAAGACACTGTCGTGTTAAAATAATTTTAACGGAAAAAATAATAAACTGGAAATTGTGAAACATATTAATGTTTTATTTTGTTAATTTACAATGAATTCCAACAAGTAACGGCTAACTCAGTAAATGATGTGGTTTTTGTACCTATTTGCATTTACAAAACACCAAAGGTTCTATTCATCGCTATGATAATCTCAGACATAGAATAGTATATTCGTTGTTCTGAGACTGATTTTAAAAATTATTTCTAACCTGGTGAATTATTATCAGAATGTAATTATAAATGTAATAATTATATAACCCTTCCAGTTGGAACATATCACTTACGCCTTCCTGTTTTTATTTCGATTAGAAATTAATAACTGGAAAAAAGTACCTCATTTAATCTAGACCTTACTATCTAAGTAATCTCAAAATTTGTAAAATATTCTTACCAATAAAACGACCATAGGCTTTGGTAAAACAACACGACCTCCTAGAATTTTTATAACATATGTCTAATACTTTAATCCTTTTCTTTAATATTTTATCAGGTAAACTATATTTCTTAATATCAACATTTTCTTCTACAATATCTTCAATTTTAAAGCAATCTAACTCTTCCCTTACATGTCCTGGTAACGTTTCCATCTAAAATAAATTATGATGGTGATATTTCAGGTTTTAGTGCAAGGAAAGGGGAGGAAGTTTAGGGGAATAACACATTCCTGATTAGCTTCTGTCGAGATTCTGAGTCCCGGAATTTGACACAAAAATAGAAACAATCTACCTAAAATTGAACTACTGGGACTTATTTTTTTGCTGGTTTTATGATTTGGGATTACAAATTTTAATTGTCCAATTAAAAAGAATTAAACAATGTACGCAATTTTTTATTTTTCATTCGTAACATCATTTCTCCTTTATTTGAGCCTAACCCCTTTGAATTTTGGACGCAATAGTCCTTAGATTTCCCTTAATAAGTTAGTGTGAAATGACCAAATATTTTTATACAATTTGTAGCTGCACGAGCAGGAAAATATCCGGTTGAATTCCTTTTATAACTAAAGCGAGATACACAGCATAGTCGTGAAAAAGGTTCAAAAAGTTTCATGTTTATGTTTAAAACTTTTAAAACTTTTTTAATCAAAACCTCTTTTTGCAATAACAGATTCTAAAATTTTTTATTGGAAAATATACTATTACGAAACGTTCCAAAGAGATTATGTGCGGCGGATCTGCACAAATTAATATATAAAATATTAATATAATAAATTCAGAAATTACGGCAGTCGCTAATTCTGTAGATAACGTGTAAGTTTGCATAGTGGAGAATACAAGATTTAGAATCTTTTAAGTCGGAATATGATAAAGATATGATGTTTCTCTTTTCGTTATATATTAATAAAAAGATAGAATGGCAACGAGGAGCTACTTCATCACGCTTTGGTGGTGTAGCAGCGACCGACTTCAATATGAAAAAATTTTAAATTAATATTGAGTTTTCGCTTTAATGGCGTAATAAAATAAAGTATATATATATATATATATATATATATATATATATATATATATATATATATATATATATATATATATATATATATATATATACAGTCCCTGGCCAAATTATTAGACGCACTGTATTTTTTTTAGTAATTTTATGTTTCTTAAGAGTTTTTATGCAATAATGGTATATTTAAACTACAATATTATTGATTTTTATTTAAAAGAATTGTTGTAGACTACATATTTGTATTTATTTTTAACATATGGCAACACTGTGTTGACAAAGTGATACATGAACGTAAATAAGTACAAACCTGTATCAGTCGCGATCGGAATCGAGTCAGGTACGGACGTGTTTCTGTGGCTTTATGGACTGTGATTGTTTGTTTAACAGTTTTATACTACTCAGTTATTAGTTTATTTTGTATGCAGTGTTTTAAAAAAGTAATTGGACTATTTTCATTATGGGTAGAAAAGGCGATCTTTCACCACGTAAAAAAGCTGAAGTGAAGGCCCTTGTGATTGAGAAAACATTTACAAACCGAGAAATATCACGAAGATTGGAGGTTTCTGAAGCTAGTGTACGACGCATAAAAAAGAAAATTGAGTCAGGGAAGGAATTAAGCCCGAAAAGATGCGGTAGAAAACCAATTTTCACTCCACGGTCAGAGAGATGTTTGAAGAAAAATTTGTGTAGAAAACAGATTTGCTACCACAAAGGTAATAAAATCACAACTCCAGGATGCTAGCGTAAATGCTTCTGAGCGCACTGTTCGAAGAAAATTGAAAGAATTAGATTTTAAGGCCTGTCGCCCCGCCAGGAAGCCCAAGTTAACAGCTGCAATGAAAGCAAAGCGCCTGAAGTGGGCCAAACAATGGCAAGACAAAGATGTGGACTTCTGGAGATCGTAAGATACAGCAATTTAATCAATAATTGATACATTATTTATCATTTTCACTTAAATAAAGCAAATAAACATAGAAGTTTATATATTTTTCCTATTTTTGACAGGTCTGCTTCAGTGACGAAAGCACATTCGAAATTTTGCAGAATAAAGCTCAGTATGTGCGTCGTCGTCATGGAGAAAAGTTTCATCCTGATTGTGTCGTCCCGACGGTTAAACATCCCACCAAAGTGATGATTTGGTCAGTCATCAGCGGCAAGGGCACTGGACGTCTGTACGTCGTCAAAGGAATAATGAGGCAAGATCAGTACAAAGAAGTATTACAAAATCGGTTGATTCCGCAGCTCAGAGAATGGTTTCCAAATGGGGAACCATTCACTTTCATGCAAGATGGAGCTCCCTGCCACACTGCTCGTTCTGTTAAAGCTTTTTTGGCAGAAAAAAATATCCCTCTGTTGGATTGGCCGGGTAATAGCCCATTGAAAATGTGTGGGAGCTGATGAAAAGAGAAGTGGCTAAAGATGTGATTACCAACAAAACCCAGCTCCTAGAAAAGATTATTCATGTGTGGAATCATCATCCTCAAATGCAGGAGACAGTACAATCTTGCATTGATCGCATGCCGCGCAGAATTAAAGCTTTGATAGTGGCTAAAGGTGGCTCAACTAAATATTGACTTTTGCTAACATTAATTTCACTTTTCTTTAAAACTTAATAAACTTATGCTTTTCTAAATTAATGCTGTTTTATTTATGTCAAATAAATAGGTAATTGATTGGATAATATAAAAATAAAAAACAAATCAATTTAAAATAATAAAACGGTACAATATCACTCGGTAATTAATATTTTACATGAAATCTTGCAGTGCGTCTAATAATTTGGCCAGGGACTGTATATATATATATATATATATATATATATATATATATATATATATATATATATATATATATATATATATATATATATATATGTATATATATATGTATATGTATATATATATATATATATATATATATATATATATATATATATATATATATATATATATATAAAGGGTGATTCATTTAGAGGTACTTTTTGTGATGGGGATTTAATTGCAGATTGCGCATGCGTCGTGTCAACTGAAGTGGCATTCCTGTTCAGTAGTGTTTGACAATTCATAATGGAAAGACTTAGCCCGGCACAGCGTCTACAAATTGTTCAACTTTATTACGAAAATGGGCGTTCTACGAGGAATGTGTATCGGGCGCTTAGAGCAACTTATGGTCCACATAATCGGCCTACCGAACGCACAATTCGCTCTACCATCAATAAGTTTGAGACTCAATTTTCATTATTGGATAATGCTCGACCGAATAGACCACATCCAGCACGTAGTGAAGAAAATATAGGGGCGGTAGCGGAAAATGTACGCGAAGACCGTGAAGTGTCGATTCGTCGCCGCTCTCAACAGCTTGGCCTGTCATATTCAACAACTTGGCGTATTTTACGTAAGGATCTTTCTTTAAAAGCATACAAAATTCAACTAGTGCAACAACTGAAGCCGACTGACCTTCCGAATCGTTTCCGTTTTAGTCGTTGGGCTCTTGACAAGCTTGCAGAAGGTCCACTGTTTTCGAGAAAAATTTTGTTCACCGATGAGGCCCATTTTTGGCCTAATGGGTTCGTGAATAAACAAAATGCCCGTATTTGGGGTGATGAACAACCTGAAGAGGTTCAAGAGCTGCCATTAAAACCAGAAAAAAAACAACTGTTTGGTGTGGTTTATGGGCCGGTGGAATAATCGGTCCATATTTCTTCAAAACAGAGGCCGGCCGGAATGTTACTGTGAATGGTGACCGTTATCGCGCCATGATAACGGACTATTTGATGCCAGAAATTGAAGCCTGTGGTCTCGACGAAATTTGGTTCCAACAAGATGGCGCCACTTGCCATACAGCCCGTGAAACCATGGCTTTACTGCGAGAGCAATTCGGCGAACAGATCATTTCACGCTTTGGACCAGTGAATTGGCCGGCTAGATCATGTGACATCACATCCCTTGACTTTTTCCTTTGGGGCTATGTAAAGTCCAAAGTCTACATGAATAAGCCAGCTACAATTGAGGCATTGGAGGCCAATATTACTCGAGTCATTGGCCAAATAACACTCGAAATACTCACTACGCGTCATTGAAAATTGGAACTTCAGAATGGACGTTGTTAACCGTAGTCGCGGACAACATTTGAAAGAAATTATCTTTAAGAAATAATTGTAAAGCTGTTTATATGATAATAAAGATTAAAAAATAAAATTGTTTTTATTCATTTTTTTTTATTTAAAAAAAAAGTACCTCTAAATGAATCACCCTTTATATATATATATATATATATATATATATATATATATATATATATATATATATATATATATACCGTATACAACCGAACCTCTATAACTCGAACTTCAAGCGACCGCGAAACTAGTAGTAGTAGAGTTATAGAAATTTCGAGTTAGAGAAAATACATATGTATTTGTTGCACACATGTTTCATTGAGTAAAAAAAAATACATATGTAATTCTAAAACAGTCTAACATATATAATAAAAAATAAAATATTATAAACAGCATATTACATGGAGTAAATTATATTTATATGCACATAGCTATTCCATAACAAAAAAAAGTCGTTTTTTAAAATAATCAACAATTAAGTTTTGATGTTTTGTTTTCTTTAACATGCTTAACTCATAAAATTTCTTTATTTCATTGAGCGAATTAAATATGTTATCGGTTGTATTTTCATTTATATTAAAAAAAAGTTTTAATTGTTTCAAATGCTTTTATCATCTCCTGACGAGAAGGTCTCAATGGGAAATTTTTCATCAGTGTCGCTCTCATCAGATTTGTCTAGAAGCTCAACTTGTTTACCAACTCTAGCTATAATCTCTTCGTGTGTAGGAATTTCACTAGTAATAAGGTTAACATCAAGATTCATAAAATCATTCATATCAGATCATTTGTATTAACGAATTCCAAACATTTGTTACATGATTTTTCTTGACGCTCATCTTGTTTACTAACGCTGGCTATAATTTCTTCGTCTGTAGGAATTTCGATGGTAATAAGGTCGTCATCAAGATTCATAAAATCATTCATAGTTATCAGATTATTTGCATTACCCAATTCCATACATTTGTTAAATGACAGTTTAACATCCCAGAGCACCTGATGTTCACTGATAATTTTGTCTTTTAACTGCGCTAATGGAATTTCATCTTCAACTCAATCAAACAATTGTGGATTGTTGTTTTGGTGACGTCTACATTCCATGCTGCGACAAATTTCAGGATAGAACAATGGCTGTCAAAATCATCCAAAATTCTGCGTCTATAATGAAATTTAAAGCTCTTAATAATGCCTTGATCAAGAGGTTCTAGTTGGTGGTCATGTTTGGTTTGCTTTTAATTTATGACCTATCTTATCATGCGCAGGACAGCTTTTTCTTATTTTTATAAGTAACCGGGAAGCACTAGACTCCTCGAAAACATCGGGGTTTGGCACTTTTTCCTATTATAAAAAGTTTTTAATTTCTCAGTACCTTTCATGTTTACCGCCAGTAAACAGGCTCTTTGCTTGTTTAATTTGCCTCCATGACAATTTTCATTTCTGAAAGCCAGCGTTTTATCTGGTAAGCATTAAAAAAACACATCACTTTCGTCTGCGTCGTTTTCATTATAGAAAGCTAACAGAGCCGGCAGGGTCTCATTAATTCAAGCATCATACATCGTTTCATCAACAGCAATACTTTCGCCGCAGACTTTTTCTGCACTATGTCATACCTAACAAAAACAAAAAAATTAGTTCATGTTCTATGTGTCAAATTTATTTTCTTAGATTTTTTAAAAATTTTTAAGCGACCCTGAACTAGTTTTAAAACTTTCTTCTCCTAATTTTTTTAGCAAAATTTAGTGCTTTTGCTGAATAGTGGGCCTAATATAGGAAAATTCTCGCTTCTAGCAGATTCCAACCATTTCATCATTGCAGTGTGAACTGTTTTTTCTAGGCCTATTTTGCTTAAAATTAGCCCCATCCTTAATTTCAGTTTTATTTAATGGTTGACAACGTACTTTGCGGTATTTCATATTCTTCAGCAACAACCTTTTTTTTAATTCCACTTTTCCGCGACGACGACATTTTACCAGTTTCCGCGACGGCGACATTTTACCAACACTGCACGATACCAATCTAAATTAAATTGATTATTCACGACGGAAATCAGTAGATTCAGTCGTGCTTCGGGGGTTTCTCCAAAAACGGTAAATGGTAAACGACACTGCAACTCAACTCCACGAATCTTGAAGACCGCACGCAAAGGCCCAGTGGCGTCTAAATCTTGTAACGTGCAAAAAGTTTATTTTGTGCCAGAAAATTTGAGGTTGTTATCTTTTTGTTAGATATTGGTTGGATCACTTTTTAACTCTTTAGATGTTCTGTTCTCTTGTAGTAGTCATTTTTTGGTCATACTCAGTAGAATACATTACAGCGGTTTTATTTGATTTGTCGAGTATTAAGACTTTTAGTTCCTTATTCCTTTTTAAGAAAGATTTTGTTTTATTAACTTTTCATTTTTATCCAAGCATCCTGATATTTCTGAAAAAGCCACAGCTTTTTGTAGAGATTGTAGAAAGAAGAACTATAATTTCTTAGATTCATCAAATATTTCGATAGATGAAGGAATCTCGGGACCTCAGGATAATGAACAACCACAGCCAGCTAAAAAAAATCTGTTTATCGAGAGAAGATCAATTAGAACAATTGATGAATGGACTGAAAGAAAATTTTTTTTTCTCTTCCAGAAAACGATCCACTAAGGGTCTCCATTCTAACAATATTATCTGATTGTTGGACATTACAAGATATTATGGAGGAGTTTCTATAAGAATGGCTAAGAAGGCAAGAGATGTAAGACATCAAGCTGGTATTTTAGCAAATCCTAATCCAAAAAAGGGCAAGACATTACCTGAGAATACTGTTAGCAAAGTTGTGGAATATTATAACTCCGACATCAACGGTCGCGTTATGCAAAAGAAATGTGTTGAAAATCAAAGAAGGTGGTAAGGTAATACCTGTGCCGAAAAGATTGCTTTTATTGGATGTTAAGATTTTGTAGAGGAATTTTACGGAAGAACATCAACAAATACCGATAAGTTTTCGTAAGTTTGCGGAGCTGCGGCCTAAATGGTGTGTTTTAGCTGGAGCGAGAGGCACTCACAGCGTTTGCGTATGTGTAATACGCCAGAATTACAAGGCAATGTTTGATGCTTCCAATTTGATTGAACTAACAAAAGAATCGCACTACCCATTACAAGGTTATACTGATTGCATCAAGTTTTTCCTTTACAGAAATCCTAAACCTGATTGTTACTTAGGAATTTGCCAAAAATGCCCAAAACTATCAGATTTCTAAGAGTTTCTAAAACCTGTGCTACTTAAAAATGATATTGAAGATATTATTTACAGCGTCTGGGAGTCAACCCATAAGTGCACTTTAAAAAAGGAGTGCCTTAACGTACATGACTTCGTGCCTAGGAAAACTGATACCGCATCATTTCATCTCCAAAAACCAATCGCAATTCATAAGCGATCTAAAAAACAATTTGAAACCTAATGAGGGTCTCTTGAAGACTATTCGGAAAATTACGCATATGTGGTTCAGAACGCTGCCCAACAATTTCACTACAACAACGACCAGTGTAGTATACACGTTGCTGTCCTCTACTACAGAGTAGGCCAAGAACTGAAGCACTGCAGTTTTCTATTGCTCGTCGAGTGCACAACTCACGACACAACAGGTATGTATTTATCACAAATATATTTGTTTCCTGCTATTCGAACTAAATGTTCACAATTAACAATTTTTTTTATGTGTCGGATGGAGCAGTGCAACACTTCAAAAATCGATATCAAATGGTTAATTTAGTGTACCATGAAGAAGATCTTTCTATTAAGGCAGCGTGGCATTATAATGCTACAGCTCACGGCAAGGGGTCTTGTGACGGAGTAGGGGCAACATTGAACAGTCAGGCAACACGAGGTAGCTTACAAGACAAAGGGAATAAAACTATTCTGAATTCTATTCAACTTTTAAACTGGGCCAAAAAAAAGTTTCCCAACTTCACATTTTTCCACTACACTAAACAAGACTATAATAGGACCTCTAGAAACTTGGCAAAAAAATTTGTCACAGCACCAGCAGCATCAAAAATTTCTAAAGCTTTTGCCTTCAAAGTCTCGTCCGATAAAACCCTTACTGCATTTAGATACTCTAGTGCATCCGAAATATTATCAACAACAAAATATTAAAAAAAAATAATAATTAGAAAAAAGAAGAAATAAAAAGAAAAAAACAAAGAAATAAAACGCAGAGAGCTTTTGAAAGCTCAATTAATAGATTCAAGCAAAATTATAAAATTTTAGTTCGTTTTATTAAACTTTCAGCCATACTGCCACCGGTTTTTTAGCGTTTCGCTGAAGGTGAAGGCTTAAGGACCAATTCCGAGGGCGGATTCGTATTCAAAATGCACAAAACCACGAGATAACACGTTTCACTTAAGAATTTCATGTAAATGGGTTGTACGAGTTCATTTGACAGTGGGTTTTTTCTTATATATGACATTGATTGACGCCATTTTGACTCCGCCACATTTGATTTATGAGGTTTGACTTCATGATACAAAAAAGCAATTTGCCGATCTACGAACCATCAATATACTCGTTCGGGACTGTTTCCACCTAAATTTTTATTACATTTGAGGATAATCGGAGCCGCCATTTTGGATTTTGGATTCATAATAACCTGAAAATGTAATGAGTGATTGAAACTCAACATTTGAGGCTAATATAATCAGGTTAAGTGTCAGAGTCTTGTCGTCATCTTGGATTCGCCATGTTGAATTTAGCCAACCTACCTATCCAACTTTTCAGGGTTGTTAATTACAAACAATTTGCACCCAAAACCAATCGAATCGGCCGTAAATTTTTTTTTACTCCAATATCTTGATTTTTCTCTGATTTCTGTCCGTCATATTGAGCCGCCATTTTGAAATTTTCCAAGAGGCCACACTAGCCCATAAAGAGGGATCAATAACGAATATTTTACGCCCAAGATCACTAAAATCCATCAACATGAATTTTGGGCAGAGCTTTGTTTCATTTCACAAAGAACGTCCCATATATATATATATATATATATATATATATATATATATATATATATATATATATACATGTTAGCTACCACCATATTTACCGTATGGAAAAAGTCCCGTTTCTGGCCTTGTCAAAAAGAATTTTAAGAATGTGCAGGATAGGCCGAAAAGATGTAACATAAGAAGTAGATTTTTAATTGCTTTCAGGCAGGCTAGCTCATTTACATTACGTAGATTAAATTATACTTTTATGTTAACAACTGTTCGGGTTTTGGCAAAATAAAAACAGAAATAGGTTTTTCTTTTCCAAGATTAATACCAAAATGGTAAATGATTTTCTTGTAAGAAATGTAACATTTACTTAATGTTAAAGTGAAAAAAAAGTAGTTGAAAAAACGTATTTGTCATTATTTTTATGTACCTTCGATGTGCAATCGATTTCCATATAAAATATCCTAGGTTGTGCGTGACATATTTATAACTAAACCAACTGTACCGAACAACAGAAACTATCACACTTGCTGCTATATTCTACATTTTCTACAAATTTCTTAACTAACACCACTATATAAGAATATGGACATCTTTAAAAAAAACCTGCAATCTTTACCTCACTTTACATACAACATATTGCAAAATTTGTAACTTCACTGTAAATAAACAAAGTTAACGTGAATTTGACGTTTTGGTAAAGGGCATTGTCATTTGGCCACCGCCAAGCTCTCTCTAGAGAGCCACTAAAAAGCTACCAACAAAGTCAGCGGACGCGGACAACAAATCTTTTGTTGTCGCCGTCGGACACCGACACCAAATCCTTTGTCGGCTATAGAACATAGTAAAGCCGTCATTTTTACAATGCCGCAAATGAAATTTTAGTAAATTAGATGTGTTAAAATTTTTACTTATTATAATAAAATATTGAAATATAAAACCTGAGTAATTAATTTGTTGGTGTCACGAAGTAATTATTTTAAAAGGTAACAATGTTTATAATATTTTTTTTGTTGTTAAATTTGTTTAGGAAAAGCCTAGTCAAATTTGAACAACGCTGCAGACCTTACGTTGTAGTTAACGATCGGCATTATTGTGAAATTGTATGTAAATATTTTTTTGTTATTAAATTTGTTTCGGAAAAGCCTAGTCAAATTTGAACAACGCTGCAGACCTTACGTTGTAGTTAACGATCGACGTTATTGTGAAATTGTATGTAAATATTTTTTTGTTATTAAATTTGTTTCGGAAAAGCCTAGTCAAATCTGAACAACACTGCAGACCTTACGTTCTTAACGATCGGCATTATTCTTAAATTGTATGGTTCACCAGTGGCGCGGTGAAAAAATATTCATGGCATCATTTCTTTAGGTTCGATTTTTTTTCCTTTATTATTGAGATCCGCTATTAAGGCGAATTGTCTGCAGTCGGTCTGGCTACAAGGAGGCAACGGTTCTAATATATCCAGTGAATCCCATAACACCCTATATATATATATATATATATATATATATATATATATATATATATATATATATATATATATACATATATATATATATATATATATATATATATATATATATATACATATATATGTATATATATATATATATATATATATATATATATATATATATATATATATATATATATATATATATATATATACAGTCCCTGGCCAAATTATTAGACGCACTGTATTTTTTTAGTAATTTTATGTTTCTTAAGAGTTTTTATGCAATAATGGTATATTTAAACTACAATATTATTGATTTTTATTTAAAAGAATTGTTGTAGACTACATATTTGTATTTATTTTTAACATATGGCAACACTGTGTTGACAAAGTGATACATGAACGTAAATAAGCACAAACCTGTATCAGTCGCGATCGGAATCGAGTCAGGTACGGACGTGTTTCTGTGGCTTTATGGACTGTGATTGTTTGTTTAACAGTTTTATACTACTCAGTTATTAGTTTATTTTGTATGCAGTGTTTTAAAAAAGTAATTGGACTATTTTCATTATGGGTAGAAAAGGCGATCTTTCACCACGTAAAAAAGCTGAAGTGAAGGCCCTTGTGATTGCGAAAACATTTACAAACCGAGAAATATCACGAAGATTGGAGGTTTCTGAAGCTAGTGTACGACGCATAAAAAAGAAAATTGAGTCAGGAAAAGAAAGAAAAGATGCGGTAGAAAACCAATTTTCACTCCACGGTCAGAGAGATGTTTGAAGAAAATTTGTGTAGAAAACAGATTTGCTACCACAAAGGTAATAAAATCACAACTCCAGGATGCTAGCGTAAATGCTTCTGAGCGCACTGTTCGAAGAAAATTGAAAGAATTAGATTTTAAGGCCTGTCGCCCCGCCAGGAAGCCCAAGTTAACAGCTGCAATGAAAGCAAAGCGCCTGAAGTGGGCCAAACAATGGCAAGACAAAGATGTGGACTTCTGGAGATCGGTAAGATACAGCAATTTAATCAATAATTGATACATTATTATCATTTTCAGTTAAATAAAGCAAATAAACATGGAAGTTTATATATTTTTCCTATTTTTGACAGGTCTGCTTCAGTGACGAAAGCACATTCGAAATTTTGCAGAATAAAGCTCAGTATGTGCGTCGTCGTCATGGAGAAAAGTTTCATCCTGATTGTGTCGTCCCGACGGTTAAACATCCCACCAAAGTGATGATTTGGTCAGTCATCAGCGGCAAGGGCACTGGACGTCTGTACGTCGTCAAAGGAATAATGAGGCAAGATCAGTACAAAGAAGTATTACAAAATCGGTTGATTCCGCAGCTCAGAGAATGGTTTCTAAATGGGGAACCATTCACTTTCATGCGAGATGGAGCTCCCTGCCACACTGCTCGGTCTGTTAAAGCTTTTTTGGCAGAAAAAAATATCCCTGTTGGATTGGCCGGGTAATAGCCCATTGAAAATGTGTGGGAGCTGATGAAAAGAGAAGTGGCTAAAGATGTGATTACCAACAAAACCCAGCTCCTAGAAAAGATTATTCATGTGTGGAATCATCATCCTCAAATGCAGGAGACAGTACAATCTTGCATTGATAGCATGCCGCGCAGAATTAAAGCTTTGATAGCGGCTAAAGGTGGCTCAACTAAATATTGACTTTTACTAACATTAATTTCACTTTTCTTTAAAACTTAATAAACTTATGCTTTTCTAAATTAATGCTGTTTTATTTATGTCAAATAAATAGGTAATTGATTGGATAATATAAAAATAAAAAACAAATCAATTTAAAATAATAAAACGGTACAATATCACTCGATAATTAATATTTTACATGAAATCTTGCAGTGCGTCTAATAATTTGGCCAGGGACTGTATATATATACAGTCGACACTGTTTATAGTGAAACTCTATATAGTGAAAAACTTTCTATAGTGAAATTTCGGTCAACATTTTGGTCTTTCACTATATAGAGTGTCGACTGTATTTATATATATATATATATATATATATATATATATATATATATATATATATATATTTAATATATATATATATATATATATATATATATATATATATATATATATATATATATATATATATATATAAAAATATATTACCGCGCGTGCTGTCATGTGTATGTTCAGATCTGTCACTTAACGTTATAGCTACTAAAAGCCTTTAATAGAATACTTTACATACTTTTAATGTTCCCAGGATGCTACAGAGCGCGGTCACGCAAGTTTTAGTCTTTGAGTCTTTGGCTGTTAAGTGCCTCCTCCAACTTCCTTATTTTTAAGTTAGTCTGGATGCTAGATAAAAAAAAACTTACCAGAGATTCTTGAGGGTCAATCTGAAACTTCTTAGGTAATTTAGTACCCAAACAATAATATCTGTGCCTGCTATTGGGAATGCCAAATTGAGATGGACTTAAAATAAATTCTTGGACTATAAAATTACACTCTTTTAGAGTTTTGATTAAAATATTCCTCATTGATGATTTTTCAAATCCTTTAACATTTTCTACAAGTATATTTTCTAAATTTATGTCGGGGAGTAAATTCAAAACATGCTGAAAGGCATCGGTTCGTGTATCATTAATATCATTTTGGTTTCCATTTCTCGTAAAGGGTTGACATGGTGGAGACATTAATATTGTATCTACATGTAATTTCTTGACCTTTTCAACAGTTAGCCCTTCAATATTAAGATTAAATAAGTTGGTTTCGGGAAAATTATATTGATATATACTGTTTGCAACATTGTTTATTTCTATAGCAGCCTTAATTTCACCTATTTTTCCACTTTCTAAAATATAAAAAAAATTAAAAAAATATGTTTAGGTGTACTTAATAAAACAAAAATGTATGTAATTTTCACTATGAAGCTGTAAATGCGATAAATTTATTTTATTTGTATTAAAAAAAGAGTAGAAAATATTTCTCGGCCCTTGACATTCAATTCTAAAAAAAAACTAATACAAAATGAATCTACACAGTCATTCGCAATTATCAAATTCCAGATCGGAAAAATGATGGTTGTCTCGATGCGATGAATTAATTAGCTTTTTTTGATCTGCTGTGCAGGCTTGAACTGAAAATAACCCAGGTTGGGTTGTAGAGACCGGAATAGGTGGTAATCCGAAAGACGCCAAGCCTAGAGAATCTGCCGCAAGACGGAGAGTTTTCCAGCCCAATTATGAGAGGATTTTCAGTATCGTTTTCCTATGTGGAACCAGGAGTTATCCTGTAACAGTATTACTTTCCTCCTCCTACTGCCAGTACACAGTATTTTATCTTCAAGTACATTACTTACACGGATTAGGTGTTATCTTATAGTGGATTATGTCTCTTCGATCCTACCAAATGCAAAGAAACTCGGTTTTGGGGTGCTAATTCATGGTTTTCCTAGATAGACACATGATTTTCGCCTCATACAATTATCGTATTGTATCTCTTATCACCAGTAACAATTTTGTGTAAAAAGTTATTTTTCTAGAACTAAAAAGCAATAGGAGGGTAATAGCGTCGCGACAGCTTTTATTCTCGGCAGTGAACCTTGCGCATCATTACCAGCCTTTGTAGACGATAAGATATAACTTCCTGAACAACTCCGAGTGCTACACCAGTAACTACCCAAAACTATCCGAAACAGCTATCAGACCTTCGTCTTATCAGTTTGCTACCAGTAATATCCAACATCTTTGAGAAAATAATATATGTTCACAAGATCCAGTTCTGATTAGACAATAATCTCTTCTCCAAATATAAGTCAGCGTTTCGAGGAGGACAGAGCACAACAGCTTGGCAAGTATGATAGATAATATAATACTGGCAGCTTGGTGCAGTCATGGTGAGTGGGCAACCTCGGTCCTTTTGGATTTCAGTAAAGTATTCGATACTATAGGACGGTGTCTACTCTTCGCGGTTTTATCTCCAATATTATTTGGTAGGCCGGAGGCAGTTTGCCAAATTGGACGATGTGGCTCTGCAGATCAGTGCCGTAGTATACTATAGACTTAGTTAAATTTGTTGCTAGTAATTGCTCAATTGATTAATTCGCTGATGATACACAACTTTATGCCAGTAACAGCAGAAAGAGTACTGAGCAATTTTTTGATAGTTTAAATATTACTCTTAAAAATATTCATTCGTATTCTGTCAGGAATAGTTTTAGGGTGAATTCATCAGTCAGCTGACTTCAATTTTGGGAAAGCATTTGCTGGGTTAAGTCAGGATGTTGTTCTGGATGGTGTTCGCGGTCAACCGAGGGAAATTAAAAAGTTTTGGGCTTATCATTGATGGGAACTTGTGTTTCACGTAAAGTTTATAATTCAAAGGGCATACTTAAGTTTGAAAAGCTTTTATGGGAGAAAACATATTTTAAACAAAGAATTGAGAAAAAAGCTGTGTCAAGCATTAGTGTTAAGTTTTGCCATTTTGTAAATGTATATTCTGGGCCATGTCTAGACATCTGTTCAAGTTCTAGAATCCAAAAAATTCATAGTGTTATACTTGTTTGTGGCTTCCGTAGACATTACACATGGCAGCGTATGTCCATAGAATTCTAGAAAAGAATTCTTCTCTGTATATGAGAGAAAAGTTAAAGCATCGGATATGGAGGCATAGTGTGAGTATTCGAAATATCTAGGCATAGAAAAGCTGTATAAAGATATTTTAGTGTATCATTCGGTATCCTAATTGTATTCAGTCTCGGCTTATTTATAGCCTTAAAAAATCGTATAAAAGTTTTCTCTTTTTAAAGTTCACTTTAATCTAATCTATTCCTTATTGTCGAATAGACTATTAACTCTTGCTAGTTCTCGTATGTTCCTTACTATATCTTTTCATATTTTGATCCATATATCCCTATTTTTAAGTTTGTATTCTTTTTTTGGATGTCTTTTGCAATTTTAATTGTATATACGTGTGTTCTTTTTTTAGTTTACCATATCTTGTTTTGGATTATTAAGGATAATTGTGTTCATTTTTAGTTTTCCGTACGGAACACTTATGAGATCACTTCGGTGTCCGTCTGTCTATCACGCCCGATTTTGTCCGAAACTATTTGACATAGAAAGTTGAAATTTGGCACAAGTATAGGAATTGATGGCCCAATCAGAGTTTTGAAAGTTAAATTTTGACTTAAGGGGTTGCTTTGGGGGGTGAAAGTGGAGGTGAAAAAATTTTTTTAATAGGTTATCGAGTGTCAAATGAAAGTTTGTGTAAAAAATGACCAAAAATCACTGTCCCTCCCCCATCTCGAAAGGTACTGAACAAAAAATTTTGAAAATGTCTAATATTCCCCATAAAGTGTAGATTGAGCGAAAATTATCACGAGTGAATTATGCTTAATAATTTATCTGGTATATAAAAAAAACTATTTGGCTTGACAATATGGTGGAGGTTATTTAATATACTTTTCAGTACACACACTGGTAGCGAACGGATAGGTACTGAGACAAAATAATTTTATTTTATTTGTTTATAATTAAACAAATATTTAGGTAGTAAATGTTTGTTTTGCATTTTTATTACTAGATTCTAGATTGAGCTAGATTGATTTATTGGCTAAGGTAGCTAAGATGCTATAACTGTTATACATTGTTGGCTCAGAAAGAACGTGAAAATGCATACAGGAAGTTATATACATATCAGGAACTTAATTAATTTAGCTTAGGCAAAGATTTTATTTTATTTTAAAAGCAATCACCGTACGGAACAATAATTGTGCAAGTCCGACTTGAACTTGGCTGGTTTTTATATCTTCCATGCTATCAGGGGTTAAGTGTTTTGAGTAAATATACTCGGTTGAGCCGATCAGTTTTTTTTTCTGAACTTCGCCGAGTGAAAAATAAAGACCTTTTATTATTAGTTGTACGTTCCAGTTGAGTTTGGTGAGGAATTCTGAGCAAAATTTGCTCCTTCTCTTTTTGGTTCACCAGAGTATTTATTATCCGGAAGACTGAAATTTTCCTCTCGAAACTGCTAGAACCACTCTTTACATGTGCTGGACGATATTGTCATTTTACCCAAAGCCAAACACACCAAAATTGAAATGTATAAAGAAGGAAGGTTCTGAAATGTTGCTTTTTATCTTCTTCAGGTTTTGTTAACAGTTAGACTATACAACGGGAAAAAATTTCCAATTTGTGTTGATGAAATCGATGAAAGATAGGAGCTGAAAATTAATTTGCAGTTTACGTATATATATATATATATATATATATATATATATATATATATATATATATTATATATATATATATATATATATATATATATATATATATATATATATATATATATATATATATATATATATATATATATATATTCATAACTCGAAGTTTTCTGTAAGTCGAAGTTTACTCGTGTTCTCTGTACATTTACCATATTTACAACGTATTTTGACCCCTCTAACCCGAAACGTCACTGAGCCTTTGCGTGCGGTCTTCAAGATTCGTGGAGTTGAGTCGCACTGTCGTTTACCTCCTGCACGGTTTTTAGGGAAACCCCCGAAGCACGGCGGGATCTACTGATTTCCGTTCTGAATAACCAATTTAATTTATATTGGTATAGTGTAGTCTTGGTAAAATGTCGCCGTCGTGGAAACTTAGAAGTTTGACAATTAGAAAAAAATTGAAATCTTAAAAAAAGTGAAAAATGGAACTTAAAAAAGGCTATTACTGAAGAATATGAAATACCGCAAAATATTTTGTCAACCATTATCAAGAATAAAACTCCAATATTACAGTATGACACTGCAATGATGAAATGGTTTGAATCTACTAGAAGAAAGAATATCACGCCCACTATTGCAGCAAAAAAGCACTAAGTTTTGCTCAAAAATTAGGAGAAGAAAGTTTTAAAGTTAGTTCAGGGTGGCTTGAACAATTTAAAAAAAAGGTAAGAAAATAAATTTGACACATAATGTATGAACTAATTTTTTTGTTTTTGTTAGTTATGGCGTAGTGCAAAAAAAAATCTGCGGTGAAAGTGCTGCTGTTGATAAAAAAAAATGTGTGATGCTTGGATTGATGAGACTCTGCCGACTCGATTAGCTTCCTATAATGAAAACGACGCCTTTAACGCAGACGGAACTGGTCTGTTTTTTAAATACTTACCAGATAAAATGCTGCCTTTCAAAAATTAAAACTGTTATGGAGGCAACTTAAACAAGCAAAGGATGACTTGTTTACTGGCGGCAAACATAACAGGTACTGAGATATTAAAAGTTTTTATAACAGAAAAAAGTGCCACGCCGCAATGTTTCAAGTGCTTACCGGCTACATATAAAAATAACAAAGAAGGCGTGAATAACCGGTGATCTTTTCGAAATGTGGCTTATGGAACTGGACAATTATTTCTTACATCAAAACCGAAAAGTATTATTTATTGCTGATAAATGGCCTACGCAGCCTAAGATAGGTCACAAATTAAAAGTAATTAAGTTGTCATTTTTTTTCATCAAACATGGCTACCAAACTACAGCCTCTTGATCAAGGCGTTATTAAGAGCTTTAAATTTCATTATAGACGCAGAATTTTGGGAAAAAATTTGGCCATTCTTCTATTCTCAAAATTGATCTTCTCGACCGTGTTAACATTGTAGCCACAGCATGGAATGTGGACGTCACAAAAACAACAATCTACAATTGTTTTAGAAAAGCCGATTTCGGGAAAATAATCTTATAAAATGAAGAAGATGAAATTCCATTAGCGCAATTAAGAGACAAAATTATCTGTAAACAACAGATGCTCTTGGCTGTTGAACTGTCATTTAACAAATGTATGGAATTGGGTAATGCAAATAATCTGATAACAATGAATGATTTTATGAATCTTGATGATGACCTTATTACCATCGAAATTCCTACAGACGAAGAAATTATAACCAGCGTTAGTAAACAAGATGAGCGTCAAGAAAAATCTGATGAGAGCAACGCTGATGAAGAATTTCCCAGGGATACACCTTCTCGCCGAGAGATGATAAGAGCATAACATATTTAGTTCGCTCAATGAAATAAAGAAATTTTATGAGTTAAGCATGTTAAAGAAAACAAAACATCAAAACTTAATTGCTGATTACTTTAAAAAATGACGTTTTTTTGTTATGTAATAGACATATAAATGTTATTTAGTTCATGTAATATGCCGTTTATAATATACTATTTTCTATTATTAGTGTTCCGTACGGAACACTTATAAGATCACTTCGGTGTCTGTCCGTCTGTCTGTCCGTCTGTCACACCCGACTTTCTCCGAAACTATTTGTCATAGAAAGTTGAAATTTGGTAGTAATATAGGAATTGATGGCCTCATCAGAGCCATGTAGTTTTGAAAGTTAAATTTTGACTTAAGGGGTTAGTTTTGGGGGGTGAAATCGGAAGTGAAAAAAAAAATTTTTACTAGGTAATCGAGTGTAGTGTCAAATGAAAGCTTGTGAAAACACGAGTAAAAAATATATATATAATGTAATACTTGCGCGCACTTTTCTTTGTATTATTTTTAAAAAATCGCGAAAAATCGCTGTCCACCCGCCTTATCTCGGAAAGTACTTATCAAAAAATTTTGAAAAAAATTCTGGAATATTCTCCACGGGGTGTAGATTGAACGAAAATTATCACGAGTGCATTACCTGTAATAAATTATTTGGTATATAAAAAAAAACAGAAATTTCAAGGTCATCAATTTTCAGTAAAGTTTGGAAATAAACTTTGTTGAAAACTCATTTGGGGTGTGTTTTGTGAAGTCACTGATCATTTTAAACCACCCCAACAAAATTTTTTTATTTTAAAAACAATCAACGTACGGAACACTAATTGTGCAAGTTCAACATGCACTTGACCGGTTTTTTATATGTTAAAATGTTTTAGAATTACATATGTATTTTTTTTACTAAATTAAACATGTGTGCAACAAGTACATATGTATTTTCTTCAACTCGAAATTTCTATAACTGGAACTAACGCGGTCCTTTGAAATTCAAGTTATAGAGGTTCGACACTAATATATATATATATATATATATATATATATATATATATATATATATATATATATATATATATATATATATATTTATTTATTTATTTATTTATACCAGTGATTCCCAAAGTGGTTCAGGTGGACCCCCAGGGGTCCACGGGAGACTCGACGGGGGTCTACTTTGGAGTGAAAAAAAAAATGGGGGTTCACAAGTTGTAAGTGGGGGTCCACGAAAATTTATCTGGTTTTGATAGTAAAGAACAAAAATGTTGGCTTGGCTTTACCTATCAATGTAGGCAGATAATACACTACTCAAAAAAATTAAGGGAGAAAAAAAAATTCCAAATTTTTCGGTGATTTTTGACAGGCTGTATTTCGGTGAAAAATGGTCGTATTGAGACTTTAAAAAAAAAGCATTTTGAAGGTTTAAGATTCTAATTTTCAGATTTTTTGACTAAAATTTTTTAGGAGCTACGGTTCTCATGCGATCCTAACAGATAGCGCGAAAAAAATAATATTGCAAATATTTTGCTTTTTTTTGGTCCACGGCTTGAAAAAAATTTTTTCAGTTAGGCCGGCGTATGAATCAGATAGCCTGTTTATTTAGCATTAATTTCCAGTTTTGCCGCCGGCATTTTGGTTTTTTCATTGCAATAATTAATTAATCTTATTTTAATTTGTTAAAATAGCCATATCCTGTTAAAGTAGCCTTATGATTCCTAAAACAAACATTTTTTTTCTTTACAGGTAGGTAACTGATACGAAACATGGCTAAATCTAAGAAGAAATGTCGACAGTACAGTGTCGATTATTTGAAATTTGGTTTTCTTCCATCAAAGGCAGACAAACGATTGCCCATATGCCTTTTATGCAACAAAGTTTTGAGCAATGACTCTATGAAACCATCGAAGCTCAAAGATCATCTAAGAAGGTGTCATTCTGATAAAATAGGTAAAGATTTAAAATATTTTCAAACATTGAAGGAAAAATATGAAAAGAGACCCACCGTGCACAGTATGTTCGCTTCAACGTCTCAAAGAAACGACGATGGCTTGCGGGCATCTTACAATATCTCATTGCTTATAGCGAAATCTGGAAAACCGCACACCATCGGAGAACAGTTAATTTTAAGCGCTGCTGAAGAGGTTTTAAAAACTGTTCTGCACAAACCTCCATTTGACGTACTCAAAAGAATTCCTTTGAGTAACAACACTGTACAAAGACGTATTGATGAAATGAGCTCTGATGTTGTAAGCTTCTTGTGTAATTATCTGCAAACAACTCATTTTTCTATTCAACTGGACGAGTCAACTTTACCTGGTAAATGAAGCATTATTATTGGCATATGTTCGATTTGTTATGGACGAAGAAATCCATGAAGAGCTGCTATTCGCGAACTTTGGAGACGGACACTAAAGGCGAATCAATACTTAATGTCCTGAGTGATTTTTTAAGGAAAAATCGATTCCATTTACAAACATTATTTCGGTGGCAGCAGATGGAGCTCCAGCCATCTTCGGGCGATATCGTGGGTTTATAAGCCATCTTAAAAAAATTATACCAGGAGTAACTGCAATTCACTGTGTCATCCACCGACAACACCTGGTAGCGAAAAATTTGAGTGATAGATTGCACCAATCGCTTCAATTTGTGATTAAAGCAGTTAACAAAATAAGAAGCAATGCGTTGAATACCCGTTTATTTGCACAATTGTGCGACGAAAATGATGAAGACTTCCAACGATTGCTCTTACATACTGAAGTACGCTGGTTGTCGAAAGGTGCATGTTTAACAAGATTTTACTCACCTTTTGAATCAGTTTTAGAGTTTCTGGAAAGTAAAGATCCAGATTTAAAAGAAAATCTGATCAAATTGAAAGCAGACATCGCGTATTTGACAGATTTGTTCAAAAAATTTAATGACATTAACTTGCAGTTACAAGGGGACAGCCTAAGTTTAATAAAAACAAAGGGTGTAATTTCGGCTTTTCTTGAAAAATTGAAATTTATGAAGCAAAATATTAGTCGGCGCGAATTCTCCCAGTTTGCAAACTTGTCACAGGCAGAATATCTTGATGAGGATATTCAGACATACGTTCAACATTTAAATGCCCTGCATGATGACTTCAAAAATAGATTTGAAGATATTCTGACGATGGAAATACCACCATGGATCATAAATCCATTTGATGAAACGGAAGTGGCGAATGTGGTATTACAAGAGGAGCTACTCGAGCTTAGCACCAATGAGGAGCTGAAGGTGAAATTTAAAAAAGGCTATCAAACATTTTGGCTGCAAGCAGAAATACCCGAAAAATATCCTGGGCCGTGGGAAATTGCCAGAAAACTTTTGATAGCGTTTCCCTCGTCATACCTTGCCGAAAAAAGTTTTAGTGTCGTTACAAACCTATTAACAAAGGAGCAGTTTGAACATCACAGAACGGGGAGATTTGCGGTTATTCCTTACAAAACTGAAGCCAAATATTGATAATTTGCTGTCAATCCATCAAGTACATCCCTCCCATTAAAATTATGACTATTTTTTTTTAATTGTTGATTTGCTTTGTTGAAGTTACGGTACGTTATTAATGTTTAATTTTAATTCTATTATGTCTGCAATCATATTATTTTAATAAATAGAACACAAGAAAATATATTATTTTTCTTTTTATTTTTATCAGTCCGAATTTAGGGTTGGAACTCAGCCATGACGCAAATTTCCATCGTTAGATCTAATCTTCACATTTTTTGACGAGTTTTGGGAATATGGTAGAAATGTAGCAGCAGGGGGTCCACCGAAACCAGTAAAATTTTGAAAGTGGTCTACGAGAAAAAAAAGTTTGGGAACCTCTGATTTATACATTCAATTCCAACAGGCCAGGGTCCAATTACAGGAATAACGTTTATACTAATGAGCTACATATAAAAGAAGAACATCATACAATTAAAATAAAATTAAAATGTTTGAACAATCCCCAAATTAAAAAACAAATAAAAATATTAATAATAAAAAACTACAAATTTGAGCAACCTCTAAACACTGAGCAGAGAACCAATAAGCACCGACAGCCTACTTCAATGAAAATCACCGGAGTTTCCAATGACATTGACGTTCTTGCACATTATATAAATAGGGCTGTGGAATAATATATTTTACCTAGCTCGGCCGAGGCTAAAAATAGGTGAGCGCCTTGCCCCAAGGCGTGGTACATGGAAAGATACATTGCTTAATAGGAAAGGGCAATCAATATGGTGATTTAACAGCTTATATAAGAATTTGATGGAGTGAATGTCCCTTCTCTTTGCAAGAGGTAACTTATTAAACCTTGACAAGATTAGTCCGTGATCAACACCGCGGTCCGGATAGACATAATCCCTCTTGAAAATAAGATATTTATTGAAGCGCCTCTGTATCGATTCGATTGAGTTGTTATGGCAATTGTATATTGGATACCAAACAACAGAAGCATAGTCAAACGTAGACCTAACAAAGGAATAATAGAGAAGCTTGATTGCAGATATGTTAGTAAAGTCGCTACAATTTCTAATCAGGAAACCCAGCATCCTTGATGCACCAGCAACCATTTGTTCAATATGGTCAGCAAAAGAGAATTTCTCGTCAAAGATGATACCCAAATCTCTAACTGAACGAAGATTCTGTAGAACAGTATCACCTACGGAATAACTGAAAAATATAGGGTTGTTACGATAGGAATATCGGACGACATTGCATTTGGAAACGTTTAAGGTGAGCCTGTTAGTAGAGGACCAGTTGGTGGGAGCATTAATGCTGCTCTGTAATTCGTGGCAATCAGAAACCGAGTCTATGCGTTTAAAAATCTTAAAGTCATCAGCATAAGCAAGCTTCCGGCAACCCATCTCACTCAGCAAGTCGTCAACAAACATATTGAAAAGAAGAGGTCCCAGATTGGAACCCTGGGGAACACCTGAAGTGGGAATATGGAGAGGCGATCTAAACCCATTGATTTCTACAAAAAACCTGCGATCCAGGAGGTATGAATTTAAAAGATCAATCAGGTTATTTGAAAGCCCGAAACGAGATCCGACCTTATCCAACAGTAAGTAGTGATCAAGTCGATCAAAGGCTTTGCGAAAATCGGTATAGACCACATCAATCTGGCTCCCATCACTGATACCGTCGCATACAAACTGCGAAAATGAGGCAAGATTTGTGGTAGTGGATCAGCCAGGCATAAAACCGTGTTGGTCAGTAAAAAGCGTATTTCTCACTTTTGAGAAAATAAATTTATGCAAAATAATTTCAAGAATTTTAGAGAAATTACATAAAATAGATGTGGGTCGATAACACAGCCCCATAAAAAAAAAAGTGGGGTATACTTTTGATGCGATATATCAGATCCGTAGTATTTTTGCCCGCTGATCACGAATCTGACGTCAGAATATCGCCATCACATCTCAATTTTTTTCTAACCTCAAAAAATAGGTAAAAATTAGTAAAAATTAAGAAAAATATACTCCTAAAAAATTGATTCAAGCTTTTTCATGAATCCAAAGATGTATTAATATGTATTCGGACACGCTAAGCTAATATTCATCGGTTGGATTGAGCCATACAGTTCTGTTTTCTTTCTAACCTCAATAAATCAGACAGATATAGTGCTTCTCGAATGCAAAAACGAATTCAAATTAAAATTCAACCGATCCTTACCAAATTTGGTACACGGGGATTTTTTGGGTCGCTGATCACGAATCTGAGGTTGGATTTGCAAAATTCAAGATGGCAGATGTTTTTGCGCCATTTTGAACGCTGAGAAAATTCATCGGTCGATTTTTATTCTTCTACCTGCATCCAGGGCACCTCCACGTGGTGACGGTGGGCAACGGTGTTACTCCACTAACCGGCAGAGTCCCTGGATAACGGCTTAGATGCCGTCATGGCAGGTAGAAGAAAGAGAATTACGATGCAGGGACTCGGAAACCCAGTATCGGCGGTTGGTCAGGGTGGGAAAGCGGGCCTGCAGCCGTCGTCATCCAGCGACCGTAGCTCTTCATGTGTGGGTGACTTGGCTCATGTAGAGTATAATGCTACAAGAAAACGGTCTCACGGTACAAGGACTTTTCATAAGTGCGATAAAACCGGTGATTCATTTTGTTATATTTGCTGTCAACACGTATTGAGTAAAATGGGGTCACCGATAACGGATAAGATTAAAACCTTATATAAGGATTGTTTTAACATTGAAATACAACACCAGGATACAGACTGGGTTCCCCACATCATTTGCAGTTCTTGCAAAATAATGTTGTACATCAATAAGAAGGCGATTAAATATTCCAGACCAGCAATATGGAATAGACCATACAGTGAAAATGATTGCTACTTTTGTATGAATGTTGTATCTAGGCATAACCGAAAAAATAAAAGCACTATTACTTATAACCATGTTTCGACAGTAACAAGACCAACTAAACTAATTCCGCCTCCTGAACCACTTGATGCTGATGTTATGGAAACAAATGATTTCACCTTATCAGTTCATGCCGAAAACATTGAGACTGTCGAAAAAGATTCAAACACTGTTACTAATGAATGTTCTAGTGACAACCTATCATATACTAGTGACACAGATAAAGAATTTCTACCATACAACCGTAAACCAGAACCAATACTCGTATCACAGTCAGAACTTAGTGATCTAGTCAGAGATTTAGGCTTATCCAAAGATGGTTCAGAGCATCTTGCTTCCTTTTTAAAGAAAAGACATTTACTTAAGCCAGAAGCAACGATTTCTTATTATAGAAACAGAGATGAAGAATTTCGAAAATATTTCACAATGGACGAGGAATTGTCACTTTCATATTGTACCGATGTAAATGGTCTAATGGATGAATTTCAAAATAACTCATACGATCCTGAAGAATGGGGACTGTTCATTAATTCTTCTAAACGGAGCATTAAGGCAGTTTTGCTGCATAATACCAACGTTTACGCTCCCATTCCGATTGCTCATTCCACAGTTATGGAAGAGCAATATGAAAAAATGAAGCAGCTTTTGATAAAAATAAAATATGCTGATCATAACTGGAAAATTTGTGGAGATCTGAAAATTGTAACAATATTGCTTGGCCAACAGTCAGGGTTTACACTTTATCCCTGTTATAAATGTCTGTGGAATAGCAGAGACAGGGAACGTCATTATAAGAAAAAAATTTGGCCAACAAGAGAATCGTTCACTCCTGGTGAAAATAATGTATTGTTTCCACCATTGGTAGATCCAGGAAAAGTTCTTATTCCCCCGCTTCACATTAAGCTTGGACTCACGAGAGCATTAGATACAAACGGCCCATGTTTCAAATATTTGCATAAAAAATTTCCGAAATTTTCTGAAGCTAAAATTAAGGCAGGCGTATTTGACGGGCCACAAATAAGAAAATTGTTTCAAGATTCATTATTTGTTACTAAAATGAATAAAGTTGAAAAAGCTGCTTGGCTTAGTTTTAAAGAAGTCGCAACAAACTTTTTGGGAAATAATAAAAGTCCTAAGTACAAAGAAATAGTCGAGAAAATGGTAAAAAAAAATTTCAAACATTAGGTTGCTTAATGAATCTAAAATTACATTTCCTGGACTCCCACATCGATGATTTCCCAGAT
The DNA here is from genome assembly GCA_019049505.1 of Pachyrhynchus sulphureomaculatus. Taxonomy (NCBI): domain Eukaryota; kingdom Metazoa; phylum Arthropoda; class Insecta; order Coleoptera; family Curculionidae; genus Pachyrhynchus; species Pachyrhynchus sulphureomaculatus. The sequence goes on along the minus strand of CM032455.1, from coordinate 64,703,040 downwards.
AATCTTGGTGACTACAGTGAGGAGCAAGGGGAACGTTTTCACCAAGATCTGAAAATCATAGAAAATCGGTATCAAGGACGATGGGATGACCATATGCTAGCGGACTATTGCTGGTCGCTAAAAAGAGAAACAAGTCCTCAAAAGCGTTTGGGCAGAAAGCCTTTGAATAGGTCATTCGCGGAAAAAAGAACAAGATACAGCCAAAAAAAGGAAAGTTAGGCGCGGGTCTAACCTTCGCAATTCTAGGGCTTAAGGGTCTACTATTTGAGAGTATATGGTTTAAAAGTCCTGGTTTTGAGTTTATTGGGTCTCATTTTTAAAGTTACAGGGTTATTGAGGTCTATTTTTTGAGGTTACAGGGTGTGGGAGTCTAAGGTTTCAGGGTTTAGGGTTTAAGAGTATCAGGTTTGAGGATTCCTCAACTGTATACCAAATTTGGTAGGAATCGGTTGGTTTTCAAAAATTTTGTCCGCCATCTTGGATCCGCCATTTTGAATTTTGCAAATCCGACCTCAGATTCATGATCAGCAACCCAAAAAAACCCCGTGCACCAAATTTGGTAAGAATCGGTTGAATTTTAATTTGAATTCGTTTTTGCATTCGAGAAGCACTATATATGTCTGATTTATTGAGGTTAGAAAGAAAACAGAACTGTATGGCTTAATCCAACCGATGAATATTAGCTTAGCGTGTCCGAATACATATTAATACATCTTTGGATTCATGAAAAAGCTTGAATCAATTTTTTAGGAGTATATTTTTCTTAATTTTTACTAATTTTTACCTATTTTTTGAGGTTAGAAAAAAATTGAGATGTGATGGCGATATTCTGACGTCAGATTCGTGATCAGCGGGCAAAAATACTACGGATCTGATATATCGCATCAAAAGTATATCCCACTTTTTTTTTGTGGGGCTGTGTAATTATCAACCACACCTGGATCCCCAGACTTCAAGATTGGTCGGACCTTGGCCACCTTCCAAGTAGCAGGAAACGTATGAGTCGTCAACACTAGATTAAAGAAATGGAGTAAAGGACCGGATAGAGCGAACACGCAATCCTTGACAACAAAACTGGGAATGCCGTCGGAACCGGAGGTCAGTTTATTCTTGAGAGACCTAGCCGCAGTTACAATATCCCTCTCGGAACGTCAACAAAGAAAGGGGGAGCTCCTCAATAACTATACTCCTCAGGCCTAGCCGACTTAATAAATACGCTGTGAAAGCAATCACCAAAGGCAGTGACTATGCTAGGTGGGTCGTTATAGACATGATCATTATTTCTCATGTTATTAGGAATGCCAGATTGAGAGCCTTTACTCTGAATATTCTCAGTACTGCGGATATATTCTCTATAGGCAACACTAGATTGCTGCTTGATTAACCTATGAAGAGAAGTGAATTTCTGATAGTAAAACTTGAGTTTGAACACCTTATAATTACGATAAGCATTTTCTTTTTTATAAATGTTATCTATGATCTCCTTGGTGTACCAAAGAGGGAAGTGCCTTCTACGTTGTGACTTCTGAGGCACGTTTGCAACAAAGATGTTATTTAGTGTGTCATACAGGATCTGACAAGCGTCCTCCAGAGACAGACAGTCAGTAACAGGGGACCAGTCCGTATTTAGTATTAAGTCATACATAAGTGGGAAGTTAGCTCTTCTAAAGTTAAAGTTTAACTCAGCGTGATCATTGTTAGTGGGAATCATATTAACACGCGTGAGGCACATATGGAAATTAATTAATAGTGAAGGATAATATATATATATATATATATATATATATATATATATATATATATATATATATATATATATATATATATATATATATATATAGTGAAGTCTGCTTATCACAAACCCATTTATAGCGAATTTCCGGTTAAAACTAACTATTTTATAATGCACGAAAAAACTTCCATAAGACCAATGCAAATTATAATAATAACAAACTTCCCGATAAAGCGAACCAAATTTGGATGTTCTGTGTCCGTTTATACCGAACTTGCCACTCCCTGTGCTCGTTGTCGCGCGACTTAATCTAGGAAATTCACCGAAACTCGCTGGGAACCCCTATTCTACTTGTTTCCGCCGCGTTGCTAGTTTGAGCAGTATTATTTTCAATTCACTTGTTATGTTATGCGGTTCTAATGCATATTTGATCAAAGTAGTAAAATGAATGTTTCAGTTTTTATTTTAAAATGAGTACATATAAACGTAAAGCGTTACTTTAAAAGACAAACACGATATCATAAGGAAAATTAGAAAATGGAGTTAAACAAAGTGATGTTTGCAAACAGTTGAATTTAATTAAACCTACGGTTTCTACCATATGGAAGAAGCGGCAAGAAATCTTATCAATCTATGATAAAAGAAACTTTAGTTATAAAAAAGTAAGAAAATCTACACATGACCAAGCCGATAAATGACTCCTTAAATGGTTTAGTCGAAAACGTCATGAACATGTTCCTATTACCGGCTATACTTTACAAGAGAAAGCTAGTAAATTGGGAAGGAAAATAGAGAACACCGAGTTTAACTATTGGATTGAAAAATTTAAAAACCGACCTAATATAGTGGGGGTAAGATAGTAGGAGAAACTACAGGAGTGGGTATGACTGTTGTTGATCAGTGGTTAGCCAATGTATGACCGAAAATTTGAGAAAGTAATGAATATGTGGACATTTTTAATGCGGATGAAACGGGTTTGTTTTACAAGATGATGCCTGATAAGGCATTAAAGTTTGTCAGAGAGTGGAAAATTATCAAAAGTAAGGATTACTGTATTGGTAATTGCAAATAAGTCTGGAACAGAGAAAAGAAAACTGTTGGTGATAGGAAAGTCCGCCAATCCCAGGTGTTTTAAAGCCTGGATGACATCAGAAATTTGTAAAAACAAACTAATTGAATGGGACAAAGAATTAAAATTCACAAACAGAAAAATATTACTTTTGATTGAAAACCCTCCAGCGCACGCTGAAGTTCTACAGCAAATAAAATTGGTTTTTATGCCTCCAAACACAAGTGCAAAGCTCTAATCTATGGAACAAGGTGTGATACATTCTTTAAAATGTCATTATAGAAAGAGCTTACTTATGAAAATGTTAGAGACGATGCATTTGAATGTTAGAAGTTTGAATAACAAGGTGCTAGATATTTTATTAGCGCAAGAAAAACCCGATATACTTTGTTTGACCGAGCACTGGATGCCAGAAGCTGAAATTCAAAATATGAATCTGTCCTCCTACAGCCTGGTGAATTATTCATCAAGATCTGGCATGAGAGGAGGTGGAACTGCTATTTATGCCAAACAGGACTTTAAAACCCAGAATATTCATACCCACGTACTACCTATTCATAAATTTTTGAATTTTCTTTGTCTCAATCTATAATTAAAAAGAAACATTTTATCATTTTAGCTATGTATAGATCACCTCAGGCTGACTTTGGTGATTTTCTTGGCCTCCTCAATGTTCTGTTGGATGAGATATATGATCCGGATAAGTTCTTGATCATATGTGGGGATTTTAATATTGATTTTTTAAAACCAAGCGGGAGTCTCACAAGTCTCTTGGAGCTCTTAACCAGCTTTGACTTGAGACCACATGTAAGTGAATTCACAAGAGTGAGTGGCACTGATAATTCTTGTATTGATAATATCATTAGTAACGTTCCGGGTGTGATATCTTATCAATCTGTAATTACAGATATCTCTGATCACTATTGTCAAAAAATAGCATTTAATCTATCTCATGACAAACCTAAGGATGTATTTGTCAAGAGACGATTTTTCACCAGTTGGAATATTCTTAATTTTCAAAACCTGTTATCTACTGAGAATTGAGAAGATATATTTTATCAAGAAGATCCAAACGTGCAATATGATATATTTAAAAATATCTTCACTCATCACTTTACCATTGCTTTTCCAGTTTGCTCGTCCAGAATAAAAAGTACCCCTACTTGGGTCAATACTGAAATTAAGAACTATGCAAATAGGATTAAGGATTTGTATATCTTTTATAAACAAACTAATAGTCAAAATATTTTGAACCAGTGTAAAAAAGAGAAGAGAAAATGAGAAAATATAAACAATTTATATGTGATTTTAAATGTAGTTTAAATGAAAACATAATAGCAAATGCGAAAAACAAAAATAGTGCAATGTGGAAAATTCTTAACAAAGAATGTAATAAAAATACCAAAAAAAACAACATTAGATTAAACTCTGCTGATAATTCATTGATTGATCCAATAAATATTTTAAATACCTTTAAAGATCAATTTAATCTATCAAGTGATATTCACTACAATGCAAACAACTATGACTCTGAATAAACAACTGCTTTTCATTGGGAACTTTCCCAGATTCTCTTACAATGGCGAAAGTAGTGTCCATTTATAAAAAGGGTGATATTCATGATCCGGCAAACTATAGGCCAGTGTCTCTTTTGTCGGCGGTGTCAAAGGTGTTTGAAAAATCAATTTCCAACAGACTCTTGCCCTTTCTTTTACAGTGCAATATTCTCTCACCAAACCAATTTGGCTATTTATCAGGAAAATCCATGGAGATGGCTATTTATCAAGCCCTAGCAGAAATCATTATGAAACTTGACAGAAGTGAGAAAGTGGCTGGCCTGTACTTTGATCTCTCAAAGGCTTTTGATACCATAAATTTCACACTGCTATTCATTAAGCTTGAGAGATATGGGGTGAGGGGAGTGGCCCTGGGGTTTCTGGAGTCATATTTACAAAACCGATCCCAGTCAGTGAATGTTAGGATTAACCTCCGGGACTATTTCTCGGACCCTAACAGCATGTGTAGGGGTGTACCACAAGGATCGATACTAGGTCCATTGCTTTTTCTTGTTGTATGTGAACGATTTACCGGACTATCTGCTGCGGCAGCTGGATGTGGACGATGATGGGGATGGAATGGCTTGTCAATTTGTCGATGACACATCGGTCATTTTGTCAAGCTCTTCTATTGTTAGCCTGTCAGTGATCTGTTCTCGTATAGTGGCAAGAATGGCAGAGTGGTGTGAAAAGAATTACCTTTGTCTTAATGGAAATAAAACGGGCCTTATATTATCTAATGAAAATAAAATACCCACACAATCATTATATGTGCGACATGAACTAAAGTCAATACCCAATATAGAGATGATAAAATTTTTGGGGGTTAATATTGACTCAAGTATTTGTTGGGAAATGTATGGAGTGAAACTTCGGTCTAAGCTCAATAGTGCGTGTGCTCTTATTAGAAGACTTAGATATATTGTATCATCAAATAGCATACAACTTTTCTATTTTGCTTATGTTCAATCCCAATTAAACTATGGGATTTCTTTCTGGGGATCTTCAAGATTTGCTAGGGATATCTCTAGGGCACAAAAGGGAATTGTGAAATGCATGCGTCATTTACATCCTCTAACGTCGTGTCGACCATACTTTATTGAAATGGGGTTACTTACGGTCCCAAGTCTCTACTTCATGGCTTTGGTCACCTTTGTTAAGAAGAATCCATCATTTTCTTGACAAATAGGGATGAATATGCTCCAGATATGGCAATCACGACTAGAGGTAGAAACGAATTATGAGCGCCCCACCATGCTACTTCTTTCTTTGAAAAAGGGCCATATTTTAAATGCATAAAGGCATATTGGCTTCTCCCATTGGAGATCAGGAACATTGAAGAGATTGAGAGATTCAAAAGGGAAGCAAAAAGGTTTGCTCTCTCAAAATGTTTCTATTCTTTTAATTTTAATCAATAATTTTAGTTATCAATAGTTTAAGATTTTGCCCTCTGTACGGTGTCTTATATTTTGTTGGCTATATGCATATATTCTACTTTTTTGTGACGTTGCTTTTTTACGTTATGTAATCTTGATGGTAATAAAGGAATAAATAAATAAATAAATAAAGGTAACATTTTTTCGGTAACTCTCTTGGATGCTATAAACTCTATCCATATGGCTTGACAAAGAGTCAGTAGAGAAACCAATACAAACTGTTTTAAGCATGGCGGATTTTTAAGGAAGGAATGTAGATATGACTTAGATGATAAGCTACCGTTGACTCAGTGAATTGAAAAACATCGAGAAGATCCTACTGATTGTCTAGAATTTATTTATGATGCTGACATTCAACAAAGTACAGTGAAAATCGAGATTAAAAAGATGTTTAATCACTTTAATTTTGAAAAAAATGTATGTGCTGTTAATGAATTAATGACAACAGAAATATTAACTGATGATCAAATTGTGATATCAGTGCCTTCTGGGAAGATTTTAAGCGATAATGACAATGAAGACACTGCTTGGAGAAGGAGATAATATTTATTTCCATCCATTTCAGAAATGACTAAGAAAATGACTGAAACTCGCAATTTTTTGGAATCTTGTGAAGTTCCTAAACATATATGAAGTAGTGTTGGTGACCTTGACAATTATATAAACACCATTTTCTTTTTCAAGTAAAATTGTACAAACGAAAATTACTGATTTTATTGTATAAACTATATGTTTTAATGTTTTCGTTTATACTCGTATATGTACCAACATACATATTAATAAATTTAGTGTGATTTGTTTTATTTATTTATCCAGCCAGTTATCAAAATATCTACTGCCGAAAATTAAATTTAAAAAATATTGTAATTAAAGGAACCTTTGTTTACACCAAATCTTGCACTATTATCATATCATTTGCTTTAAAGCAACTTTACACTCGATTAAGGATTTAATTAGGAAATAAACAACTTTTTTATAATCTTTTTTGGTTGCAATTCGAGCAGCTGAATTGTGAAAAGTAACTAGTTTATAATATTCCCCATTATTTTTATTAGTAAGTACTAGTCAACTGAAATTAGGATGGATACAAAACCCCTAAGTTAAAAAATAATATATTTAAAGACATGTATTATATAAAATATTACCTACCTAATAATGCCATATGCATTCCTCCTATTCCACTAAATAATTCCAATACTTTCATTTTTACATAAAAAATGTATTAACTTTTTATAAATATCTCAAATATAAGCAGAAAAATAAGTTAGGTTAGTTTAAAAAAAAAACAAAACGATACATGCAATGGCACAAGACAGACACCTAAGCTGCATTCTTTCGACTGGGATTACATGAATAAAACGCGTTCAATAAATTACATAATGTTTACAATCAACAAGCTTTTTTATGTTCACTGCTAACGACGTTGTCTAACAGTAAGTCATTAAAAAAATTACTTTAAAATTATACAAAACCACGAATATAATATAAATCTCTAAATAATAATGTCCTTTTTGAATTTTGTGTGTACATTTAACTTAGCTCTACTGGCATTTATAGGTATAGAGGATTATTTATAATGATTTTAAGATATATTGTTCATCTGTTTTGAGATATTTCTAACAATTAATTTTCATAAAAATTGAATTATTGACCTCCAATCATAGACATGGAGGATGGACTGAGCATTAGCCTCACAAAATTGACCATTCTCTAAAGAGAGACGACGCGATTGTGCGGCCAATACTTGTCCCTTTTCTGTAAGCCTGTTAACCAAGGCGCAGTACCCGTACATTCGCTTTATCTCTCTCACTTTTAAGTCCGTATTTACTTTACAGCGGAATACGGAAAGCTCATCCACCCTCCATGTCTATGACCTCGAATATATACATAACCTTCAATATGACAGTAATATATCATCCTCCTCTTTATTTGTTAAACATGCAGTTATATCTGTAAATTGCGTTATAAATTAGTTAGATATCTCCCCAAGCCGCTTACTAGCGCTGTAAGACTGACGTCATCGGTTCATCAGTAAAATCAAATAGTTTATTATGGCTATAAGTAGCTAATAGAGAAGAGACGGCTCTTATACACATCGTTGCTTTCTTCGATTGGTTAAATTGGTTTACAGCTGATGTAACGACGTGTTTAGCGGTTTATTAACTTACCTTCAAGTATAAAAACGCTAAGATAAAAGCTGTTTTTAAATGTTTTGGCTATGTTTTATATCTTTCAATACCAAAAGGACTAATATAATTTTTCTAGATCTATTCTAAAATTTTTTGTTGAAATCAGATTCCAATAATTAATGTTATTTCTTCAAGCCACTTTTAAAAAATAGAAAATATGATGGGAAATGATGGCTTGATAGGCAAAACAGCCAATTTAAAATTATGTTGCGATGTTTCATCAGACAGGTTAAGAACGAAAATGATACCAGCGATACAACCGCTGGACTCATCGCTGATTATAAGAATCGGCCTTATATCCAAAAATCTCTAAATACAGTGAACGTGAAATTTTTGTCATTACTTTTTTAAATCATTCAATGCCAAATGCGTTCGAAAAAATACTCTCTGTTGCGCAACGAAGGACCGGTGGAACGTCAGAAAGAGTCCTTGTCTCATTTAAAGCCATTAATACAGCCATGGCGGCGCACCGTCGATGGGTGAAGTCGTCCCGTGGCTGGCGGTCGTCGGCCCAATTAAAAAACTAATTAGATATAAACAAACAGAATAATCTTATTTTATCTGAACCTTTTTGCTTATTGACGTAGGAGATTTTAACGCGTGTTTACGAAATTATCCATTGACAATATTTTCGTTCTGATTTCAATTTTATCTTGTTTTTATCAACTGAAATATAATAAATCATTGGACACTTCAATAGGTGTGTGTAATTATGTATCTAGAATTACCATCTCCGAGATACAAATATATTTCGGTTTCTTAGTAAGCAGCTCGATAGAAAGAAAAATGGTAGCCATAGTGGGCCACTCCTAGAAAACGATTTCAGAATGATGGTTGATGGAGTACAATCACATGATAATTTGAAAAATAGTGTTTGAAGAGTTGTTCTTAAAATGGTTTAAAATTTGTATCGTCAGTGATGTCAGGGCAGGGTCTGTAACTACCATTTTACGGCTATATATACATAGAGTCAGTCCAAAAAGTCTCCATACACCACCTGCTTTCTATACAATTTTTCTGTTATGTTTAATTAATTAATTGGAACTATACTTTATAATCTGTCACTTATTTCTCGTAATTTTGGAGTGGGTTTTCAAAGTAGTATTAAACATGAGCGAGAGAAATTGTGAAACTCCATTTCAAGTTCGAACAATCATAATTGATTTGTGTAAGATGGAAAATCGTTCAGAAATATAGGAAAAAATGTTTAAATGTCGCATGCTACTGTTCAGTACATTGTAAATCAGTGTAAATCAACAGGTTCCTATAAAATTCGACCACGCCCCGGTCCTCCCAAGAAACTGACTCCACGTGAAGAGGCCAGTATTGTTAGGAAAATAATTATAGATCCGAAGAAAAGTGCACCAAAATTAAAAGAGGAAGTACGGGAACTATTTTCGAAAAATGTTTGTTCATAGTGAGAAATTGTTTACACAGGGCAGGCTATAAGGGGTGCCCAGCCAGGAAGAAGCCGTTAATTTCGGAAGCTAATCACAAAAAGCAGTTAGCTTTTGCTAGGGAATACGTTACTAAACCTCCTGAATTTTGGGAATCCGTAATTTTTCGTGACGGAGCTAAAATTAACATTTTTGGGTCTGATGGCAGAACTAAACTTTGGAGAAAGAAGAATACCGCATTCGATATTAAAAACATTTGTTCCACGGTGAAACAAGGGGGTGGCAGTGTTCTGTTTTGGGGTTACATGTCCGTTGGAGGGGTTGGAAATTTACATTTTATTAATGGTACCTTGAGAGACGATTTAAGAGAAAGTGTGAAAAAATTAGCATTCGAAAAAAGATACATTTTCCCACAGGACAATGAATCGAAACATACTGCAACTTGGTGCGAGAATGGTTGATCCATAATGTGCGACAGCAGCTTCATACACCTGCGCAATTACCCGATGTTAACCCCATCGAGCATTTATGGGAGGAACTTAAACAATAACATAATGTTGCCAATAGAGAAGAATTAAAAAACAGAATATTGAACGAAGGGAAGAACATGCCAGCAAAAGTTACTATAAAGGTAGTTGCAAGCATGACAAAAAGGTTACAGGAGATTATCAAGGCCAACGGTGGTCCCACTCAATATTAGTTGAAACGAAGTTGTTATTTTCCGTTAAACTCCGTCAAACTATTATTGGTAATTGTTAAGTGTATGTAAACAACATTAATTGTCAATTTTTATAACAATGATGTAACTTCTTAATAAAATGCTCCTTAGTTGTTTTTAATACTAATCCTCATTGGTTATGTTTCAAATATTAATTTTAAACATGTATTCTCATTTAATTAGTTAAACATAACAGAAAAATATGCGGCAGTTTTCTCTAAAAAAGTTAACGTTGCTGAACCCGACATAATTATGTCGGGGTGCTCCATCCCTCTAACATCGCCATTCAATTTGTTGGGCGTTAATTTGGGAGCAAATATGTCCTGGCATGAACATGATGCAGGCATAGTAAGGAGAGCTTCTCAAAAGTTGGGAATATTAATTCGAACCAGAAAGCTTTATACTCCGCAACAACTGTTAATTCTTTACAAAGCTCAAATTCGACCAATACTGCTCCCATGTTTGGAGCCCCGCTCCCAAATATACACTGCATTTGTTGGATTCTATTCGGAGAAGAGCTGTTCGTCTGATTGGAGACCCGGAACTGACCGGCGGCCTTGATTCGCTGGAAAATCAAAGAACGGTTGGCGACTTGAGCCTATTCTACAAGTATTTTCATGGAAAGTGTTCGAAGGATGTGGCCCGCTTAATTCCTCCCAGAGCGGTGCATATTAGAAGTACACGTCGCGCTAATACTTCACATCCGTATGAAGTTCAGCTTGTTACCCCTCGTACAACACTTTTCAAGCAGTCTTTTATATGAAGAACATCATCCCTTTGGAATAATTTGCCCAGGACTGTGTTTCCCACCGAGTACAATCTACAGCGATTCAAGAACAACGTGAATCGCTTCCTCCGCACATGTGTCGTTCCTGTAGCGCTTTAGGGACTTCCCTGTAGCACGTGTGCTAGACCCATAAAAACAAATAAAAAAAAATCAAGAATTGGAAAAATAAATTAAATAACAACAAATAAAATTTATTTAACTAAAGTTACCACAGATGTAAAATAAAATTTCCTTTTTTTTCACTTCCGATTTCACCCCCACCCTCACAACTAACCCCTTAAGTTAACTTTTAAAACACATGGCTCTGATTAGGCTATCAATTCCTGTATTTGTGCCAAATTTCAAATTTGTATATCGAATAGTCTCGGGGAAAATCGGGCGGGACAGACATTGAACTGATTCTATAAATGTTCCGTATGGAACAGTAAAAAACAAATTATCTACTAAAACGAAAATAAATCTTTATAAAAGATTTATAAAATTTGTTTTAATTTATGGTGCTCCATCATGGTGCACTATAAGCAAAACCAAACTTGATAAACAGCAAAATCGACAAAACAAAGTTCTGTGAATAATCTTTGAGGCTCCCAGATTCACACCATATATAATTATCCATAGATACATTAATATGGCAACAATCATCGAATTTTTAAATAAACAATGCTCAGTAACTATTATCAGAAAGCGAACAATCTACTAACAAAAGGTTGGATAATTAAACATTTTTAAAAATATTGAACTAGCAGTTAATCCGCATTCTTTTCCACCTATCACTTCTGACTAACGAACAAAGCATGACCTTGAACATAAGAATCTTCAACATTAAATTTCAAGCTGTAAGTAGAAAAAGATGTCTAAAGGTTGTTAACTTGACATAAAATGACTAAAGAACCTGAGAGAAAAAAAACTTAATCCAGACATTACAACTTGATGTTTTAAATAAGTACCTGGTGAGGGATTAATCACAAAAAAAGTTAAACAGAAGAAGACTTCAAAATTGGAAATAATGAAAAAATATCATAATTTTCAGATTCCTCAACTGTAAGAACTGTGATAAGGACGTATTGATCATTTTCAAATTAACTATCCAAATGCCGAAATTGCCATTCTGGACGACTTTAATGTTCACAACATCAACTGGTTTAAATATTCAAATACTACCGACGAACAAGGTCGTGAAGCTGAATCATTCTCAATCAGTTGTGGCTTAATTCAGCTTATTGACGAACCAACACGAATCCCTGATCGAGACGGGGAGTTCACCAGTCTTCTTGATCTGTTTTTAACCACCAATCCGGAGACTTACACGGTCACCGTAAATCCGTCGTTAGGTTCTTCCGACCATAAACTGCTTTCGACATCGTGTATCCTACCAATCAGTGACGGAGAGGCGTCTAAGCCGCGCAAGATTTGGCACTACAGATCTGCTAAATGGGAAGATCTCATGGAATATTTTCGAACTTTTCCTTGGTTAGACGTTTGTTTTCGTTCTGACGACCCATCTGACTGCGCCAGGGAGGTTTTCTATGTTATTTTGGCTGGTATGGAAGCTTACATCCCTTTTTCGAAGAAATGCCCTTCCAACGGCAAGCCTTGGTTTGAACGAAAATGCAAAGAAGCTGTTGCTTCTAAACATCTTGCCTATCGACGATGGCGTGAAAATCCTAACACCATAAATCGTAACACCTTTGTTCGTGTGGAACAGATGCAAAGAAATTATCGACGAAAGCAAGGCGGCACACAATCAGCGAATTAGAAACAAACTTCTCGCTTGTCCCAACAATTCCAGGTCCTTTTGGTCAGTCGCCAAGGCAATTAGCCAAAATTTCACCAAATCCACTATACCACCTCTTACACGGCCACATAATTCTATTGCAACGACACCTGTTGAAAAAGCGACCTTGTTGGCTGAACTCTTTGGTTCACATTCTACTGTCAACTTTCAAGGAAAAACACCACCTACTATTCCCATAGTGTTGTCAAGGATGCCCGATGTTGTTTTCAGACAGCGTATCATAAAACGTATTTTAATGAAGCTGGACACCAAAAAAGCTTCTGGCGCTGACGGAATACCTGCCATAGTTCTCAAAAACTGTGCGAGCGAACTGACACCAGTTTCCTGTAGACTTTTCAACCTATCCTACAGAAAGGGAATATTTCCTTAGTTCAGCCGATACTTAAAAAAGGCAAGAAGACCTTGCCAAATAACTACCGACCAGTCGCACTGTTTTCAAAAATATCGAAAGTCATGGAAAAGGCTATCAATCAACATCTAAAATATCTTGAAGAATTCAACATTGTTAGCGATCACCAATATGGCTTTCGTAAACACAGATCAACAGGAGATCTTCTGACTTATGTAACACATGTTTGGAACAATGCAATTGAACACTTTGGAGAATCTCTCTCTTGACATATCCAAGGCATTCGACCGTGTTTGGCACTATGGGCTATTGGCTAAGCTACGTTCTTGTGGTATGTCTGAAAAGTTCTGTTTGTGGCTCTCATGTTTCCTCAGTAAGCGTGGTGTACCCCAAGGTTCCATACTATCTCCTACTCTCTTTCTGATTTACATTAACGATCTGCTGGAAAAGACCGGGAATCTAATCTACAGCTTTGCAGATGACAGTACGCTTATCTCTTCATTCACTTTGAACGCTCGAACACAACTACTCATGCAAATATCCACAGACAGCAGGAAGTCGTTCAACTTAATAAAGACCTAGAAGAAATTCTATCTTGGGGTGACAGTAACCAAGTGGAATTTAACGCTACAAAAATAAAGGCGGCGGTTTTTTCTAAAAAAGTTAATGTTGCTGAATCCGACATAGTTATGGCGGGATACTCCATTCCTCTAACATCGTCACTCAATTTGTTGGGCGTTAAATTGGGAGCAAATATGTCCTGGCATGAGCATGTTGCAGGCATAGTAAGGAGAGCTTCTCAAAAGTTGGGAATATTATTTCGAACCAGAAAGCTTCACACTCCACAACAACTGTTAATTCTTTACAAAGCTCAAATTCGACCAACTATGGAATACTGCTCCCATGTTTGGGGCTCCGCTCCCAAACATACACTGCATTTGTTGGATTCTATTCAGAGAAGAGCTGTTCGTCTGATTGGAGACCCGGAAGTGACCGGCGGCCTTGATTCGCTGGAACATCGAAGAACGGTTGGCGATTTGAGCCTATTCTACAAGTATTTTCATGGAAAGTGTTCGGAGGATGTGGCCCGTTTAATTCCTCCCAGAGCAGTACATGTTAGAAATACGCGTCGCGCTGATACTTCACATCCGTATGAGGTTCAGCTTGTTACTCCTCGTACAACGCTTTTCAAGCAGTCTTTTATATCATCCCTTTGGAATAATTTGTCCAGGACTGTGTTCCCACCGAGTACAATTTACAGCGATTCAAGAACAACACGAATCGCTTTTTCGGCACACGTGTCGCACCTGTAGCGCTTTAGGGACCTCCCTGCAGCACGTGTGCTAGACCCATAAAAAAAAAAAAACAAAAAAAAACATTAAATAAACAAAGCAAACCCTCGAATCTCCCTTTAACCTTTCAGGTTCATATTTATGCTTAAAATTTTCTCAAGATTTCAATGAGAAAAACAGGATAGATCCTATGATATGCTATTGAAACGATACAATATTTAAGAGCACCACCCTTATGCCCTGATGTGGTATTGCTTAAAACTATCGGTTCTGTCCAACTTCAAGTATTATACGAGGCTGGTTTGAAAAGTCCGTGCACAAATAAAAACTACTTATGTGTTTGGGGTAAACCTTTTTTATTTTTCGACATAGTCTCCTTTTAGGCTTATACACTTCGTCCAACGATGTTCTAGTTTGTTGATCCCTTCCGAATAATAGGATTTATCCAAGTCTGCAAAATATCCATTAGTGTCTGCAATCACCTCCTTGTTTGAATAAAATCTTTGTCCCGCCAGCCATTTCTTCAAACTGGGGAACAAATAGTAGTCCGAGGGAGCCAAGTCTGGAGAATAGCGGGGATGTGAAACGAGTTGGAATCCTATTTCCATTAATTTTGCGACCACAACTGCTGAGGTGTGTGCTGGTGCGTTGTCGTGATGGAAAAGGACTTTCTTGTGGGCCAATCGCGGGCGTTTGTCTTGCAGCTCGGTTTTCAAACGGTCCAATAACGATGAATAATATTCACCTGTAATAGTTTTACCCTTTTCCAGATAGTCGATGAGGATTATCCCTTGCGAATCCCAAAAGACAGTCGCCATAACCTTTCCGGCCGAAGGAACGGTCTTCGCCTTTTTTGGTGCAGATTCCCCCTTGGTAACCCATTGTTTAGATTGTTGTTTGGTCTCAGGAGTATAGTAATGTATCCATTTTTCATCCACAGTGACGAAACGACGCTTAAAGTCCTCCGGATTCTTCTGGAACAGCTACAAACCATACTTGCAACACTTCACACGATTCCGTTTTTGGTCAAGCGTGAGCAATCGCGGCACCCATCTTGCGGATAGCTTTCTCATGTCCAAATGTTTATGCAAAAGATTATGTACCCGTTCAGTCGAGATGCCCACAGCACTAGCAATCTCACGCACCTTAACTCTTCTATCATCCATCACCATATCATGGATTTGATCAAGGATTTCTGGAGTCGTAACCTCCACAAGCCGTCCAGAACGTTCAGCGTCACTTGTGCCCATATGGCCAGCCCGAAAATTTTGAAACCACTTATAAACTGTTCTAATCGAAGGTGCAGAGTCACCATAATGTTTATCAAGCTTCTCTTTAGTCTCCTGAGGCGTTTTGCCTTTCATAAAGTAATGTTTAATCACCACACCACACCAAATTCTTTTTCTTCCATTTCTTGAAAATCACTCGACTTCCTTGATTCACACGAATGCCAAACACAAAGAAATAGACCAATATGGCTGAAACTTGGAGTGCGTTCATTCAAGAGATGCTACTAACTAAACATGACCTCGATACGCGCCGGTGGTGCCATCTCTCGGACTTTGCACGGACTTTTCAAACCAGCCTCGTATATGAGCCAAATTTGATATTAATATCTTGTTTTGTTCGAGAGTTATAGTGTGACCACAACAACGAGACCGGCGAAAACAGGAAGCTGTGTGTGAACTGTTTTTCATCTCTTTATTGTGATCATACAGTACACAAAGGCCCATTCGAAGCTAGGCTTCCTCACTTAACCTAGTTATTTATTATACAATAATACTGAACATACAATTAAAAAGTAACAATTTATCAACCACAACAAACTGTAACAATTAATTCTGTTTGTGGCACATTCATGACGAATTTGATACTCAACAGAGTGGCACTGAGGCCCCCCCAATGTTGTAATTTTCCACTTCGCTACTATTTCGCGCTTGAGCATATTAACTGTATTAAAGGACGTATCGCGTTTTTAAATATTTGAGGGGTAGAACACCGTTATATTTTTGAGAAATTTGATAACTTAATGATCTCTCATACAATGCTATATTGTGGGACGGTGAAGTGATTGTATATTTGTGTCTGAGATCCAAGGCATGAGCATCATATCTGAACTTTATTTTTTGGTATAAGTAAAGAGGACATTTTTGAGAAACCAATTTATTACATAATAATACACTGTCGAACATTCTTCTTTCTCTTATGTTGAATAAACCAATTTCTAGCCTTTTGGCACCCCGCTTATCATATTTTCTTATCCAACGTATTATTCACTTAAAACAGTTTTGTATTAGCTGGATGTATCTAGCATCACGTTCTAGCAGGCATGGCCAATATACAGTGTCACAAAAAGTGAAATGCGACATCACGTAAAAAATTAATTTTAAATTGGCAAATCCTTTTCTTACAAAATTATTCATTTGTTTCGAGAACCTCAAGTCAATATCAAGCGATAGGCCAAAATTTTTAACAACAGTTGAATAGCTTAGAATTTCATTGCTTAGAGTAATGCGGAGTAAATTTTGATTTTGATCTCTAATATGTGCGTACCCGAAAAGAAGTACTCGACACTTTTTAGGGTTCAATTCCAGACATTGATCAATTGAGCTTTGTTTTAACAATACAAGGTCACTCATTAGCATATCATGTGCCTCGGCAATTTGTCCAGATTTAAATGACAAGTATAACTGAGTATTATCTGCATATAAATGCAAACTATCATGCCTAAGACTAATAACCAATGAACTGTGAAGAAACGCAAAAATCACAGTGTTTTTTCGAATACAGTACTTCCCTTTAGCAAGAGAAATGCACTGCCAAACATATAATAAATAAAAGTAAAATTTTCACGTGACAACACAGTTTGAAATTGGTATGTATTTCTTTTTAAATTACATATATAATATATATAATGACACTCGGGTAGCGATAATATAGTTTATTATGAATTTTTTGCTACATTAAGTTTTCAGTTGCTTTTGCAAACACACGGAAAATTTACAATATAATAAATTATTTAAATGTTACTGAATGACAAAAATAGAGTATTACATAGACATATTAAAAAATATCAGAAAACGGAAAAGCTGCGTGTTCAGGACATGTCAAATCTGCCAAGTAACATACAGTACCTGCTGTTCCTTCGTACAAACTACATGGATTATCTGGTGTTCTCGCATTATTTTGGAATGTATCTGTCTCCATAAACTTATAGAAGCAAATTGCTCGATAGAGAAATTTTGGATCACCAGTTAACCTAAAAAAAATCCAAGCACAAATTGCCTACTTACTTCTATTTATTTCTACGACATATTTTAGCTAATCAAATATAAACTGACCTAATTGACATTTTATTTAATGGTCTATCGGATTATTTTACTCAATCAGTAACTGACTTCAGTAGAATTTGGTTCAAATCAATTATTTTATTTGAAAAATTTAAAAAAAAAAAAAAACATGTTTAATTTAACAATAAAATATTTTATTGTATTCATTGTAGATTTAAATCAATAACTTTGTTATTTAACTTTTATATTAGCTATATCTGTCAAAATGATTTATTTTAGTTAATACAATAACATGTTAAAAATAATGCTTCAACTGAGAAAACAGCCTGTATATACAGATATCAAGTCATTTTGTAACAAATATGCTGCGCCAATGACGGATTGTCTAATTTGAAGAAGTTTACATCTATGTATAGAAGTAAAACCGAAACCGTAAAAAAATGCTCCAGTAATATTTATATTTTATATTGCAAAACCAAAAGGTTACTTAATGGAGAAAATTTAAAATATTCGAATCTAGATATCAAAAAATTAGCAATTCGCTTAGATATTTGCATTTCATGATTCTTTACGAATCAAAAATAAACTGTTATTTTTACGTTAACATAGCGTTTGGTCTAGGATAGTGTGTTGTAAACATTACGTATATAGAATTTTTAAAATAATAGGTAAGTCAGCAATAATACTTTTTTATGGGCATAGGACACGTGCTGTAGGGAAATTCCTAAAGCTCTACAGGAGAAACGCGTGTGCGAAAGCGATTCACGTTGGTCTTCAATTGTACTCGATAGAAAACATCATTCCATAGTGACGAGATTCTCCATATAAAAAGGATTGTACGAGAAGAACTGAATTTACCTTAGCCAGCATTTCAAAACATGAAAAGGAGTTGAAGGAAATATTAACTGCTAGTATTTTTAATTGAAGGCTATTTATAGATTTCAGTAACGTTAATAAACTAACCGCGCCTTGTGCATATCCGATATTATACGCAAGAAAACGCTGAGTAAATTAAGAAACAAATGTTTTTATGTTCACCTGATTATACAAGGCTTTTAGAATTTTGAAATTGTTTATTAAAATGCTCAATCGATGTAGTGAAGAATGGTATTATTATATATTTGGACGGTGTAATTATTCATATTTAAATATGTCCATAGTTTTAGGTAAAATTATAGAGAATATTAACCACTCTAGCTAGTTAATCAAGAGCCGTACAACAAAATGAGAATATTTGTATTTGCAAATTTTTAGGCCTCGAGTTTTCCATAAAAATTGGTGCATCAAGTAAAATTTTGAAAAAATTCGAAATTTATATTTTTGACTAAGTAAAGTTAAAAGCTACCAAAATCAAAGTAAAAGAGAAACGGAAAGTATGGTTTTCAAATAATTTGGCTTTAAAAATGGAAAAAAAAAAACACAAACTGATAATTTTTACAAATATATAAGTAGCTTTCCCTTCGATTAAACAATGTTATTAAACTTTTTTACTTGGATTTTTGTTTTGCAATATCTTAATAATATCAATTACATATATTTTTATTGTGTTGGATTGCATTTTTTTAAATATTTTTTACGTATTTCGTACAATTTCTATGGAATTTAGAGCTCCGGAAAATTGGAAATAAAGAATGTTTTCCATTTGTTGCAAGCTTGTTGGCGGCTTGATATAAATAATAAATTGTGACAAACTTTATATCCTTTAAAAACAATTTTTATAAAAGAATAAACAAAGTAAGTATGCGCAGAGCAGAATTTTTTCATATAATGCAATTTAGCGTTAATATCTCCATTTAGGGAAATATGCTTATATTGTTATTTTATGCATTTTTGGAGTAGTAACGATAAGTTACTTAACGATTAACCTTTTTGTCTTTTCAGTAAAGTTAACTAAGTAAAAATTCCTAAAATATGCTTTTTCTAAAAGCGATCGACAATTTCGCCATAATTGCAATTTGCGGTGATTTTGATTATACAGTCCCTGGCCAAATTATTAGACGCACTACAAGATTTCATGTAAAATATTAATTACCGAGTGATGTTGTACCGTTTTATTATTTTAAATTGATTTGTTTTTTATTTTTATATTATCCAATCAATTACCTATTTATTTGACATAAATAAAACAGCATTAATTTAGAAAAGCATAAGTTTATTAAGTTTTAAAGAAAAGTGAAATTAATGTTAGTAAAAGTCAATATTTAGTTGAGCCACCTTTAGCCGCTATCAAAGCTTTAATTCTGCGCGGTATGCTATCAATGCAAGATTGTACTGTCTCCTGCATTTGAGGATGATGATTCCACACATGAATAATCTTTTCTAGGAGCTGGGTTTTGTTGGTAATCACATCTTTAGCCACTTCTCTTTTCATCAGCTCCCACACATTTTCAATGGGGTTCATATCAGGGCCAATCCAACAGAGGGATATTTTTTTCTGCCAAAAAAGCTTTAACAGACCGAGCAGTGTGGCAGGGAGCTCCATCTTGCATGAAAGTGAATGGTTCCCCATTTGGAAACCATTCTCTGAGCTGCGGAATCAACCGATTTTGTAATACTTCTTTGTACTGATCTTGCCTCATTATTCCTTTGACGACGTCCAGTGCCCTTGCCGCTGATGACTGACCAAATCATCACTTTGGTGGGATGTTTAACCGTCGGGACGACACAATCAGGATGAAACTTTTCTCCATGACGACGACGCACATACTGAGCTTTATTCTGCAAAATTTCGAATGTGCTTTCGTCACTGAAGCAGACCTGTCAAAAATAGGAAAAATATATAAACTTACATGTTTATTTGCTTTATTTAACTGAAAATGATAATAATGTATGAATTATTGATTAAATTGCTGTATCTTACCGATCTCCAGAAGTCCACATCTTTGTCTTGCCATTGTTTGGCCCACTTCAGGCGCTTTGCTTTCATTGCAGCTGTTAACTTGGGCTTCCTGGCGGGGCGACAGGCCTTAAAATCTAATTCTTTCAATTTTCTTCGAACAGTGCGCTCAGAAGCATTTACGCTAGCATCCTGGAGTTGTGATTTTATTACCTTTGTGGTAGCAAATCTGTTTTCTACACAAATTTTCTTCAAACATCTCTCTGACCGTGGAGTGAAAATTGGTTTTCTACCGCATCTTTTCTTTCTTTTCGGGCTTAATTCCTTCCCTGACTCAATTTTCTTTTTTATGCGTCGTACACTAGCTTCAGAAACCTCCAATCTTCGTGATATTTCTCGGTTTGTAAATGTTTTCGCAATCACAAGGGCCTTCACTTCAGCTTTTTTACGTGGTGAAAGATCGCCTTTTCTACCCATAATGAAAATAGTCCAATTACTTTTTTTAAAACACTGCATACAAAATAAACTAATAACTGAGTAGTATAAAACTGTTAAACAAACAATCACAGTCCATAAAGCCACAGAAACACGTCCGTACCTGACTCGATTCCGATCGCGACTGATACAGGTTTGTACTTATTTACGTTCATGTATCACTTTGTCAACACAGTGTTGCCATATGTTAAAAATAAATACAAATATGTAGTCTACAACAATTCTTTTAAATAAAAATCAATAATATTGTAGTTTAAATATACCATTATTGCATAAAAACTCTTAAGAAACATAAAATTACTAAAAAAAATACAGTGCGTCTAATAATTTGGCCAGGGACTGTAGATACGACAACTAAGGTAACCGAGAAGTATTTCACTCTTATAGATCGGGTCACCCCGACATCACTAAAACTGACACAATTGAAAAACTCTGTGATGTAATTGTAGATTTCTATTAGAACAAAAAATTATTTTTGTTTATTTTGCAATCCTCTGAAAAATGTCAAAGTACCCTATACCGTATAATAACATTACCTATACATAATTAAAAAGACGTATCCATTGCCTGCTACACCGTGACATATCCCTGGACCTTTTTTTAAAAGTCCTTTCTGCCATATTAGTTCTGCCATTCTCTTACATGAATCCAAATATTTTTTCTTCTCGAAAAACTAAGTAAGCTCTTGCCATGAGATAAAACATTCCTAAAATAAACGTGTTACTACAGATATAAAACCATTGCGTCTCATATTCTTTTAATTAACGGGTCTACTAGCTGGATAAAAACACGTTTCCCAATCGTTTATAAATAAATAAAAATTTTATTAGATACTAAATTATTTCACGGCTGTTTTCGACTTAGTTAAGAGTAAATCAGCATCGTACGAAAAAACTTATCGTGGATGTGATAAACTGGAATGTCATTCTGACATCTCACTTACAATTGCGCGAAAAATCTTTAGAGGTTTTTTTCTCTTCAAAATTAGAACACTGAATGAGCTTGGAGAGGCACAAGCGAGGTATACATACTCGATTGGTGTTTAACGATTTAACCCGTATCTCCATGCGAATTATTAGGGCGTTTGTGAATTTCGAATGAATCTGTCATCTTTCGTTTACAGAAATTGGAAATCGAAGCAAAAACTTCTCTTCTCTTACAATGCGTGTTCTCTAATGTTAATGTGAACCTAAAGTTGACTGCACAAATTGTTTCTTTTTTATTTATTGTTTATGTTCCTTAATCTTAGGAATGGCCACAAAAAACACATAAATGAATTAGATCCCTTAATGATCCCAAGCACTTCCCAATATTCTTAAAAGTCGCGTTTTTAATTTGTCTATAGTTTATTTGTTAACTTAAATAAGTGTTCTTCAATCATATTCACACATAATCATAATAAAATAATAAATATTTATAATATCGGTGGATGTTTCCTAAAGAGAAAAGGTCAGGCAAAAGACGTCGATGTTCTTTTTGAAACGAAATTATTGTTCGATGTCCACATAAATAATATTGTTATTAGTGCTTATAGAATGCTGGGATTCGTTATTTGACTTCAGCTTCTCTAAAACTAAAATTCCTTTTCGATTTGACGTGAATTTATGTAAAAATACGAGGCTACTTTGGATTAGAAACTCCATTTGAGGCCTTTAAAATATTAAGAGAACGCACTATCAAGGAACTGACCCTTCACATTTATAAGTCATACGTTAATGTTACAAATTTCGAGTTGATAGTTTGGGCTGTTCCTGAGAAAATCTACTGTGACAGATGAACAGCTGGAATGACGCGCGAATCATTTCATAAGGTACAAAATTCTAAAAAACATCGGTGAAATTTTTCAACAATGTAAATGATTATTTAAATTTTGTTTGGGAGTCCGTTAAGTTGATACGTTACATAATGATTTGGGAGGTGAAAAGTTGTATGTTTATTTCTGCGTGCATTTCCGTATCTTCAACATAATCAGGTAATTTATTTTATAAAAGGGGTATTACAGATATTATAAAGTTAACATACCTCCTGCTCCGTGACACCAATGAACTAATTTAGATTCGTAACCTATTTCATCAGTAGCTGCTGGAAAGTTGCCTGTAACAAGCGAACGTTTAAAGGCACCAGTATTCTAATAACAAATAAATATACTTTTATATTATGTATAGGGTAATTAATGAAGTCATAGACCAACGAAAGAAAAAATTAAAAACTTATTAAAGTTAATAAATCCTTCTGGTTTTTTCGTGGGAAATCCATATCTGAACTCAGTTTTTTTCACTCATACTTTTGTCACGATGTCACTTCGTTATAACTTAGAAAATTAGCGAAACATACGAGAGGAATGAAAAATAAATTAATATTACAATATGAACAAAGCTTTTATTTAAGGATGAATATGAAAATACCTCTTTATTACATAGCCTTTATGTGTCTATTTGCTTATATTCCCTCCTTCTTCTCGTTAAAGCTTCTAATATAGTGTGTGAGTCGCTTGCTGAACTTCTCGGTAAAGTGACCAACCATACTCTCCCATCATATTGGTATTTAAGCGGCCCTGATACCATCTTTTCATGACTATGATATCTTGATGAAAACGCTCACCTTGCTCCTCCTCACTTCAGTCAAATTGCCGGAGAAGAAATTACTGTTCAAAAAGTGAATCTTCAGGCTCATCAAACATCCGAACTTTCCAGTATGTTAGCTATAATAAAACTATAATGCGCATCTTTTTTGTTGCCCAAGAACTTAGTAACAACTTGCTTGAATGATACCCAAGCCTTTTTCTCATTTAAAGTAATTTTTGATTCAAAGTTTGAATCGAACATAACAACAAACACGCCTTCTTTCAATTATAAAAACTTCTCGCATAGATAATTGAAATTCTTTCAATCAAATTCTTTGTTGCCCAAGAACTTAGTAACAACTTGCTTGAATGATACCCAAGCCTTTTTCTCATTTAAAGTAATTTTTGATTCAAAGTTTGAATCGAACATAACAACAAACACGCCTTCTTTCAATTATAAAAACTTCTCGCATAGATAATTGAAACATTATCCATCTTTGGGTAAGGCTTTCACAAACTGTTTCATTAGGCCTAATCTTATGTGTAGATGTAGCAGCAGAATGTTATCCGGATTCACGGGGTTCTTGCGTAGAATGTTCTTCTCTCCAGGCTTTAAAGATTTTCTTGCAGGCCAGTTTTTTGTGCACTAAGGTTGATTCTTTGTCCTAACGTTCCATTTACAACAAAAACATCGGAATTTGGTAAAGCCACTTTGCTGGCCAAGAAGCATGCATAATACTTTCAAATCGCCAATTATCATCCAACCGTGAGCGGAATAGTTTATTTTATTTAAAACTATATGAAGGTTCTCATATCTTTTCTTCATAACCACAGAATGAGCAACAGGTAATGAAGCGTAAATGGTACCATAGTGTAATAGAACAGCCTTTAAACTAGTTTTAGAAGAATTTATAAACAGCCTCCATTCTTCCTACAGCACATTAAAAACCACAATAATTTTTCATTCAAAAACTTTTTTCATCGTTGGACCGTGTTCTTAAGAAGGAAAAAAATCTAA
Source organism: Pachyrhynchus sulphureomaculatus (assembly GCA_019049505.1). NCBI lineage: Eukaryota > Metazoa > Arthropoda > Insecta > Coleoptera > Curculionidae > Pachyrhynchus > Pachyrhynchus sulphureomaculatus. The sequence continues at coordinate 64,678,518 of CM032455.1, read as the reverse complement.
TAGAAATAGCTAATAAAATGTAAACGTTATAGCTAATAAAATGATTTTTCACGAAAAGTAATTTTGTGTACCTCGGGTCTCCTAACAATTTATACTACAGCAACCTGTGTCTTATCGTAAAGTTATTGACATCTGTAAAGTGTGCTATTTTTTAACGGCCTGCAGAATCTAAATAATGCATTTAGGAGGCTTTTATGGTCTGTCATAAAGGTACAAATTGAAAACAAGTTTTCGCATGTTTTGAATAATCTTGATAAACAAAGAAACATAGCAAAGGCCAGAATAAATTACGCCTTACCAAAAATTTACAGTATTATGATTTGCAAAAATAGAATAAAAATTATGTATAAAATGACTACAGAAAATTTTTTAACTAGGTACGAGGCTGGTTTGAAAAGTCCGTGCAAAGTCCGAGAGATGGCACCACCGGCGCGTATCGAGGTCATGTTTAGTTAGTAGCATCTCTTGAATGAACGCACACCAAGTTTCAGCCATATTGGTCTATTTCTTTGTGTTTGGCATTCGTGTGAATCAAGGAAGTCGAGTGATTTTCAAGAAATGGACGAAAAAGAATTTCGTGTGGTGATTAACATTACTTTATGAAAGGCAAAACGCCTCAGGAGACTAAAGATAAGCTTGATAAACATTATGGTGACTCTGCACCTTCGATTAGAACAGTTTATAAGTGGTTTTAAAATTTTCGGACTGGCCATATGGGCACAAGTGACGCTGAACGTTCTGGACGGCCTGTGGAGGTTACGACTCCAGAAATCATTGATCAAATCCATGATATGGTGATGGATGACAGAAGAGTTAAGATGCGTGAGATTGCTAGTGCTGTGGGCATCTCGACTGAACGGGTGCATAATATTTTGCATAAACATTTGGACATGAGAAAGCTATCCGCAAGATGGGTGCCGCGATTGCTCACGCTTGACCAAAAACGGAATCGTGTAAAGTGTTGCAAGGATGGTTTGCAGCTGTTCCAGAAAAATCCGGAGGACTTTAAGCGTCGTTTCGTCACTGTGAATGAAACATGGATACATTACTATACTCCTGAGACCAAACAACAATCTAAACAATGGATTACCAAGGGGGAATCTGCACCAAAAAAGGCGAAGACCGTTCCTTCGGCCGGAAAGGTTATGGCGACTCTCTTGGGATTCGCAAGGGATAATCCTCATCGACTATCTGGAAAAGGGTAAAACTATTACAGGTGAATATTATTCATCGTTATTGGACCGTTCGAAAACCGAGCTGCAAGAAAAACGCCCGCGATTGGCCCACAAGAAAGTCCTTTTTCATCACGACAACGCACCAGCACACACCTCAGCAGTTATGGTCGCAAAATTAATGGAAATAGGATTCCAACTCGTTTCACATCCCCCCTATTCTCCAGACTTGGCTCCCTCGGACTACTATTTGTTCCCCAATTTGAACAAATGGCTGGCGGGACAAAGATTTTATTCAAACGAGGAGGTGATTGCAGACACTAATGGATATTTTGCAGACTTGGACAAATCCTATTATTCGGAAGGGATCAACAAACTAGAACATCGTTGGACGAAGTGTATAAGCCTAAAAGGAGACTATGTCGAAAAATAAAAAAGGTTTACCCCAAACACATAAGTAGTTTTTATTTTTGCACGGACTTTTCAAAACAGCCTCGTATTAACTAGAATTTTATGAAATTTTAAAAATCCTAATATAAAGTGACTGTATCGTACTAGACCAACTGACTAAACTAAACGCCCAATAAACTTATCAAGAAAGAAAACGCTGTCTCAATTTTAGTCAGAAATAATTTTATATATAATATATATAAAATGGTGTTTTCCAGAGTTTCGGAATACAATGCATCCTCAAAACGTTACTGACGACGAGAAGTGTACCAGCCAAGTGAAACGCAAATTTCGTTGAATTTTAACTTTCTGTGCCTTTCCTGATCTTTTTCTTTAAATCCTTGATCTATTTTTTTTTTAAAAAAGAAGTTTTTTAGAAATTCAATCAACAGTATAATTTTTGAATAAGTTAATCAAACATTATTATTATAGTATACACTATTTGAGTCGTTAATTGTTCCTGAGTTTAACGTAACGTCGTAAACCATGGTAGATGGAAGATATTTATACTGATGCTGTCCAAGACCGCTTAATTAATTTGTTGTTCGTAGCTAGAGTCGGTAAAATTATAAATCTGTTTTTAATTTATTCCGGGTTATCTTTTCTTGTATACTGGAACTAGATAGCACAATGACAAGTCATAGGCAAGTCTGTCAATAACGTACACGTCACCACTTTTATTTGAAGTTGCTAGACTAGACTAGGTACCTTTTAATGACTTGCTATGTATCGTTACAAGCTTTTGATAGTATTTTCCAATAGTTTTATACTTGTATGTGTTTTGGGGCACTTCTTTCAAGACTTTTCTTTTCTTTTAAACAGTCATTATTTTTATTGCATCATTAAAGCATATACACATAAATCAGTACCTCTTTTAGGTTTTCAGTTGTTTTATTCTAGTTGATTTAAATACTTTTAAGAATTTATGATTTATATCATCTAATTTTCATTTTAATTCATATACTAACACATTTTCTAAATAGCACTGATGAGCAATAAAACTTTATTATAGTAATACCGTAGAAGTAGGTTTAGATTCTTTTTTTAATTCCCCCATTCTCAAACAATCTAGTAAGTTATTTTCTTTTAGTGTTCGGTACCGAATACTTATGGGATCACTTGGGTGACTGTCTGACTGTCCGTCCGCATGTCACACCTAATTTTCTCGGAAACTATTTGACACATAAAGTTGAAATTTGGCACAAATATAGGAATTAATGACTCGATCAGAGCCGTATAATTTTGAAAGTTAAATTTTGACTTAAGAGGTTAGTTTTACAGAGTGAAGTCGGACGTGAAGTTTTTTTACCAGGTCATCGAGTGGGGTGTCAAATAAAAACTTGTGAAAATACGAGTTCAAAAATATATATGATGTAATACTTTCGCACACTGTATTATTTAAAAAAAAAAGCCAAAAATCGGTATTCCTTCCTTATCTCGAAAAGTATTAATGAAAAATTTTTTAAAAAATTCTAGAATATTTTCCATAAAGTATTGGGCAAAAATTATCACGAGTGCATTATCTTTGATAATTTATCTGGTATAAAAAAAAACTATGAAAACTATGTCTTTTGATGTATGGTGGAGATAACTGTAACCGAGTGGCAAGTCGCTCTTGTACCGATATATAATTTTATTTTATGTTTAAAGCAATCACCGTTTGGAACACGAATTGCGCAAGTCCGATTTGTACTTGGCCGGATTTTTCGTAGTAATCTTTAATCACAACTGCCGATTCTAATCCCAAGAAAGAACACCTAATTACAAACCACAAATATTTGGTAGTGTGGTTTAGCGGTAGGATGGAAGCACACATTGTTGCCGCTTCCTTGAGTTCAGACACTAAGGGTATGGCGTAGCTCGAGCAACATAATTTCATTTTTCATACAGTAGGTAGTTGCATAACAGTCTTTTGACAACATGTTAAACAAGAAACTTTAATAGAAGATAGTCCTAAATTTAATGGCTTCTTAGATATGCCTAATCAAGGACATATTTAAGAGTCCCTGAAGGAGTAGCGAAATAAATATATAATATGTGAATATTTTCATACGGAAACACATAAATATTAAAAATATCCCAAACTTACCCTCTTCACTCTGTAAACTTAGCAAGTAATCAGTAGCTCTTTTGATGTCACCCAAATCTTCAGGATGTTCTTGCAAATACCCCGGAACACTTAAAACACTTTGGAGAATGGAACAGAGTCCGTGGGCAGCGCCTAAATATTCCACCTAGTAATATTTAATAATTAAAACAATTTTTAACATAATTTAAGTTTTTTATTACATTAAAAAGAGTTTTTATTAAATGTAATAATCAAAATGACATATATTAAGGGGAAAAAAATGAGTTTTGATAAAGTAACTTAAACTTAGATCAAATAAATACAGTTTGAGTACATATCACTGATTAATTGAACATCCCTTAATTCCAAAGTTATGCATTTTTGATAATATCGATTTGTAATTTATGTAAGCCCATTAATAATGAATCATGACACGTTCGTATTATTAAATTTATTTATCCAAACATCAGCATATCATAAAACGTATTTTAATGAAGCTAGACACCAAAAAAACCTTTTGGCGCTGACTGAATACCTGCCATAGTACTAAAAAAATGCGCTAGCGAATTAATACCAGTTTTCTGTAAACTTATTAGCCTATCCTGCAGACAGGGAATATCTCCTTCAATATGGCTTTCGTAAACAAATATCAACAGGAGATCTTCTAATTCAGGTGACACATGTTTGGAACAATGCAATTGAACACTTTGAAGAATCTCGAGCGGTTGCCCTTGATATATACAGAGAACGTGCTTTATGACTGGTAGTAGATGGATTTCTTTCTACTGCCTTTACTATCCACAGACAGAAGGAGGTCGTTCAAATTAACAAAGACCTGGAAAAAATTCTGTCCTTGTGTGACAGTAACCAAGTACTTTAGTGCTAAAAAATGTCAGGCGGCGGTTTTCTCTAAAAAGGTCAACGTTGCTGGACATAGTTATATCCTCTAACATCTTCACTCGATTTGCTGGGCGGTAACTTGGAAGTAAATATGTCTCGACTTGAACATGTCGCATGCATAGCAAAGAGAATTTATCAAAAGCTTGGAATATTATTTCGAACTAGAAAGCCTTACACTCCACAACAACTGTTTATTCTGTACAAAGCTCAAATTCGACCAACGATGGAATATTGCTCCCAAACATACACTGCATTTGTTGGATTGTATTCAGAAGAAAGCGTTCAAGAACGGTTGGCGACTTGAGACACTTGGAGAGTGTTCGATGGATGTAATCTGCTTAATTCTTCCCTAAGCGATGCATGCTAGGAATACATATCACGCTAATACATTACATCCGCATGAGGTTCAGCTTATCACTCCTCGTACAACCCTTTTCAAGCAGTCTTTTTATGGAAAACATCGTCCTTTTGGAATAATTTGCCCAGGACTACGTTTTCCATGGAGTACAATTTACAGCGATTCAAGACCAACGTGAAACGCTTTATCAGCACACGTGTCGCTCCTGTAGAGCTTTAGGGATTTCCCTACAGCACGTGTACTACACTACTTTAATTAACTTTCCAACTTAGAAGGACCTTCTAAATGATCTCTGGCTGACCATAAATAATTATTATTGTTATAACGTAAGTTTTCTCAAGTCTCATTTTTTCGTTAAATATTTCGTTCAATGAAAGAGAAATCATAATACGACTGTCAGATAATACGAATAAAGAAGAGAACATAAATCAAAATGTGCAAAAGCGCAAATGTGAAAATTATATCAATTGAGCAAATTTAAATTTAAACGTAGTAGAGTATTTTTAATGTGTATATAATACCAAATTAATCCCATAACGTTTTACAAAAAATAAAATAAACTGAAGTTAAATAATTCCACACACGTAAGTACCAAAATTGTGAGTGCCGCAACAAAATTAACGTTTTCAAGCTAAAAACGGTACTAATCATGTTAAATTTTTCTTAAAACGCTACGCAATAGAAAATAATTTCTAACTATCGGAACAAATTGATATTTCCAAGCTCCTGGTAGTACCCATTGTTTTCAAGCAAAAGGGAAAGTTTCAGAGTCATATCTAATACGATCAGTGTAGTACTTGAATCACCGTTTTTTCCATTAGTCGAACATTGTTTGGAAAGTCGAACCTGTTACTGCCTCCAGTGCCGTCTGCAATTCGCTTTATACATCCTCTACCGTCTTGAAGCGGCGACCGTTTAATTTGATCTTCATATGGAAAAACAGTCCGAAGTCCCGGGTACCAAAGCAGACGAATAGGGGGGTTAGAGATGACAGTCATAGAATTCTTCGCAAAAAAGTGATGCTTACACAAATAAGTGTGGGCTGGTACATTGTCGTGATGCAGGAGGCAACTCTTCTCCATTTTCTAACCAAAGAAAGTTTGTCTGGAATGTTCAAAACTGTTCAGCGACGGTCTTCACGGATAATTTCACCAAAGTTCGGCTGGCCTTAAATCGCGAAAACTACTCCAAAATTTTCGTGAGGCTCAGGGCTTTGTCCTCTAATGCTTTTTGAACCATATTAATAGTATGTAGAAGGGAAGTTTAGACCAAAACCGAGCATAATCTCGCTTTTGAGTTTTGGTGGGAAAAATATAAATAAGGTTTGTTAGTTTAGGTTACGTGACCTATTCGGATCAGGTCATAAAATTATATGAAGACTTGTTCGTTTGGAGCTAAGTTCAGGTCTAATACATGTCCAATAATGTCACGTGACCTGATCGGACTAGTTCACATAACCCAAACGAATGAACCTTATTTTCCCACAAGAACTCGAAAGTGAGGTTATGCTCGGTTTTTGGTCTAAACCCCCCTTCTATATACTAGTATTTCATACGTTTCAGTGGCACTTTTCCCAAGTTTAATTCAAAATATCACACACATGCCCTGCTCTTTTTTCGTATCCATCTATATGCGCGAGTCGATACTATTTAGCGTTCTTGCTATATAGCATTGGTCCGCATCCCATATATTACAGACAGATAGATACAGACAAACAGAAAGATAGATAAACCAACCGACGGACTGACAAATCTACCGATAGAAAAAAAGAAAGATCGAACGGAGAACCTATGTTTTTTGCGGAGCCGGAAATATAAATTGCCTACTATAATACACCTTGTATACGAGTTATATAAGTAATAAAACTCGGTATTAATATTTTAAAACGTTTGGATAACATACAATTAGACATTTTAATATTCTTCTGCACAAAATGTTTGTGAAAATAGTGAAAAAACATTTTGAAGAAATGATGCTTCGAATGCAAGAACCTTTTTCAAATGAAACTTGTTTCAAAGCTATTAAATTTCAAATAATAATACTAATACCAACGAACAGTTGGTAAATTTAAATAATCTGGATCTTGATAGAGACATTTTTTCTGAAGACTAAAACTGCTGTTAAATCTAGTAATATGGGAATATTTACATCATTCCGCTATATATTGCTAGTATGTTTTAGAAAACATGACCAAGTTATTAATATTGATAAGCTGAACATGTTTCTGCTTTGCAGAAACTTAAAAATAAGCGAACCCTAAAGTTGCAAACTCTATTTTGTTACTATCTCTAAAAGTTAACCTTTAAATTCAGTTTTTAACTTTACCTGATAATAAGAGTACATTAAAGGACATTGGCAGTGATGCCTAGTTGAATAATCTTTGCCAGATTTTAGAATTGTTTTGCATAGTTCAAATAAATCACCTTTTTGTATTGGGGTATTTGTTTCTTTAGCAAGCCAAAGTGCGCCCATGATATAACCTAAAAGAAATACCTAAAAGTTACTTAATACATTTCCTTATTTGAATTAATACCAGACCTAGGCAAGCTACTCATAGGAAAAAAGCAGTTAGCTATAAACAACCAATGCAAGCAATTAAGCTGGCTAGCAACTAAGCTACTTTTAATTGAAACGAGCTAAACTACATGTGAGTTCATATTTCTCTACGTTTTTTAATTAATTTCAAGTGGATGTAGCTTATATCCTAGGTAGCTTTACTTTGTAAACAACTTGTAGCTAGCTATTTTTTCCCAGCAAGTAGCTTGTCCATCAATGAAGCAAAACATTGCTGAGAATATATTATCGAGGTTATCTAAAAGGCCGAAAAAACTATATGGCGCCATCAAATTAAATGTCATATATTTGCCTAAGTTATCAAAGCACCACTTGTGCTCAAACACTTTATGGCTCACGAGTTTAGAATGACGATACTTCACAGAAAAATGGGACTATTGGGATGTCCAGGTCATATAGAATTATATTTACAGAAGTGCTGGAGGATCTAGCTGGAATACCTCCGATAAAATTGAAAAGTTACTGACAGGCGAGAATCTTGATGGGTACATTGTGGATAAATTGGAACACTAGCATTGAAGCGGACAATGAAGTTATTTCCCCAATATTCGATATCGGCAATTCGGGAAAATATACTACTGTATTACATAACCTTAATCTAGCCCCGGATGCTTCCATAAATACCAGTTGAATATAGAAAATTAGATGCAGACGACGTGCAATACACACTATTTGTATAGCACATAGGAAGAGATGCGACAATTCTCAAATAAAACTAGGAGAATATTCCATCAATATAATGGAGTGCTTTCTGAGAAGCGAAAAGGCGTATACATACGAAATTATCACAATTATAACTGAAACCAAAGAGAGTAAACAAAGACATACCTATTACGAATATAGTATGATGATTTGTTGAGCCACCGGCGAAAGTTTAGCAGTTTATACTAAAGAAATGGGAGTGCAGTTTCCGATATATCTTGCTATTCAGTTTCCAAAAGGGAGGTATTTTTAGACGGTAAAAAACTACCTACCACTCAACACCACTTTGGATGTTTTATGCAATATCTTTTCCTCTCCTCTGAAAAAACTACTCGCAGCTTAAGCTACTACAGTCTGTCAAGTAAGAACGTAACCGCTCGTATTCTTGAAAAAAATGTGTTTCGAGAACATTTTTTGCCATCAATGTATTCTTTGGTGTGCTAACAACGGCGCAATTACCTTAGTAAGTTGTCCAATCGCCGCCTGGCATCTTCGATGCATGATGTCGACGAGATTTTCTGCATACTCTGCAAATTTTTCGAATTTCGCGCGACTACTGAGTCAAAGTCCAAAGAGTCTTTCCTCTGAGTTTTCTCTTTACAAAGGACCAAAACGTTTTCAATAGGGTTAGCGTCCGGCGATTGTGACGGCCACTCTAGTATCATAGTTAATTTTGCCTCTTCGCGACATGATTTTCGCCCAATAAAGGTTTCTTCAACGTGCTTCGGAATTTGACATCATGAACACGAAGATGTTGTCGAATGGTCCCATGAGATACATTCGAACACGATTTTCTTAATTTTGCCGCTCCTCGACGCAGCGTTCATTTCAGGTCCCGTGAAAACAAAGACACGTTTCGTTTTTCGACTTTCGGAGTGACTTTGCTAATCGAGCCACGATTTGGCAAATCGTCGACATTTTTCGTCTCGTTAAAATGATTTCTCCACTTCTTCACAAACGACAACGACTTTTTAATATATTTAGCAATCGTGGAATGTACCATTTTAGGCCCCTCTGGCTGGGAACACAGAAAGACTACGTCGAACCGACGCACAAACAAGTAACTCATTTTGGATTTTACGTTATTTCGACGAAAGTTCAGAATCGACTGACACTTTTACTAAAATGCGTCGTAGACAAAGGTTCCCTCTACCGATTTTTTGTTGAATCGCTAGAGTCGCATCTACCAAAAATGAATTATCGCGGACACGTTCTTACTTGACAGACTGTATTGAGAGAAACTTTTCTTCAGCTGAATTATTTTCTACATCATTTTACTACCTCGAAAATAACTTACCTGCTCTTCCCACAAATAACTCATCTGAACCACAAGTTAAAAAGTTCGGATTCTTACAATATTTAGCAGCTTGATAATAGAGTTCTCTAAAATTTCTGCTTTGATTTTCATCTCCCATAGAGTGATATAAAACAGCAGCTACTGCATAAACTCCCGCAGGTCCAAGTATAAAAGATGGTATGTCCTGAAAACAGTTTATAAACTGGTATAAATATTCCCTATCTGTGGCTGAATTTAAGAATATATCACTTTTGAACAGCACAAACAAAACAAGTTACGAAAAGAAACTCTTTAATATTAAAAATTTACAAACTGACGTATCTGTCTTAGTTTTTCTTTTACTAAATAAGGCCAAACCTGATGGACATTTACAGAAGGCGTATTTTTTAGATTCAATAATACATACGGTGTGACAATTTAAGTCCGGATCATTTGGGATTTTTTTTAAATAATCACTTTAGCCCAGATCTCGTTATTGCATCCATTTGTGCTTCAAATAATATCAGAAATAAAGTATAGTAAGTCATTTTTACGCATGACGTCACCTGTCAAAAATGACATTTTCGTAAAATTTTTTGAAATAAACGTATAATTTGGCCAAATTTTTTTAAAAAGTTATTAGACAAAATGGTTTATTTTGTGATTCTAGAACTGTTTGTCAAATTTCAACGGCCTACTACGATTTTGAATTTTTGGCAGTTTTTGACATTTCGGCAATTGTTTTTCATCTTGATTTATTGCAACCTTATTTAAATCATTTAATTTGTTAAAAACTAGGCACCTATAACCTGAACAAAATGAAGTCGTGTCCATAATTTTTTTATAGAATATTAAAATTCACACATTATCATGAAACATATTTGATGCAAAGTTCGATTAGCTTTTGTTTTTAAATAGAAAAATGTTTCTCGCTTACCTATTTTGATAGTGAACACACTTAAACGTTTGTAAATTAACACAAATATTACATTTTGATCTTTTTAGTAATGCATTTAAATTTTTAACAATGTAATGTTTCTTACTATAAACACCAAATTAACAACTTGCTGCTTTATCCTATTTGTTTTTTTTTATACTTCAGCTAAAACCACTTTTTAGATCAATAATACATTTTATATTCTAATTAGCAACCGTAATAAAGATATTACACATATTCTAGTTATTAATTTGGCAGTTACGCGTTAATAATACCACCGAAAAATTACATTAAAATGCTTTCGGTGTCATTGTTGACGTACCTGCTAATTTAAAATAAATTCAGCCATATTTTACTCGTGGCTATCAAAATTAACGTTCGCAAAACTAGAAAGACCCTTTATGGTTGTGCCAATTTCCTCCTGAAAACTTACTTTCTACAGGAAAAAGAGCTAAACCGAGAAATTAACATGCTAAGGAAAACTCGATATTTCTATGGGTTTATTAATAGTAGGCCCTGGAAATAATTGAGAACTAGAGATCGCAATATGGTGTCGTAATCTGTCAAATATTTAGTTAGGAATTCAAACTAGAATGGAAAGAAACAGATGCTTTCTTTTCAAGAAAAAATTGAAATTGTTTTATTGTGTGGGCAAAATACACCTCATCGCACTGTTGCGTCATCCTGAAAAAAACTTGCAGCAATCTACTGTGAGCCCAATTATAAAAAAGTTTAAATCGACTGGATTGGGTGGGAAATGTTTTCCGAAAAAAACGTGTTGCACGTAAACATACCGAAGATACTTAGTTAGATGTGTGCTTAAGTGTAGTGGAAGAAGGCAAAACCAGTGTTAGAACTATTTCGAAGTCTAAACCGGAGATCGACAGGGAACGTGTACGTAAAATTTTAGGCAAAAATAAATTTAAATCATACAAACCGAAATTGATTAACACTCTACAGGATAGAGATTTTAATATTCGGTTGTTATTTTGATTCTGGTACCGAGGAAAAATAGAAGAGGACTCCAAGTTTCCGAACAATCTTTTATGGACTGATGAAGCCACGTTTACTTCTAACGGAGTAGTAAGTTCACAGAATAGTCGATGATGGACCCAAGAAAATCCAAACTTCATAATTGAGTGTCGTGACCAATACTCGTTTAAAACTAACGTTTCGTGTGGCATTGTAAATGACCAATAATAATAGACATAATTTAAACTCACAACGATATTTAGATTTTTTAAATAACGAAATTTTAGAAGTTCTGGATAACATGGCTGTGGATCTAAGATATGCTCTATGGTATCAATTAGATGGTGCACCAATACATAATACTTTGCAAGTACGAAACA
>CM032455.1:64621509-64666629 GCA_019049505.1 Pachyrhynchus sulphureomaculatus | reverse complement strand
GAGTTTGATTTCATTGGTGTGTCTGAGACGTGGCTTCAACCTGATATTGTGGATTCCGAACTATTTCCTCAGTCGTATACAGTCTACCGTGCACATAGGCAGTGCGATATTCTCAACGTTTCTAGGGGTGGTGGAGTACTATTGAGTGTAACCAACAAGTTTGCTTCAGAGAAATTGAACCTTTCGCTGATTACTGAGAGTGTCCCATTTATAGACATTGTAGGCTGTAAGATTACTATTCATTTTACTGCATTATGTATTTTTGTTCTTTATATACCTCCATCTCTGGACGTTGAGCAATTAGAGTTGTTCTTTGAGCTTTTTTCTACCCTGGACTATGTGCAAAATAAGCGAGTCTTGATCATGGGTGACTTTAACGTTCCTACCTACAATAGTGATGTTCCATCTGGCAGTCGGCATAGAATTTTAAATGAATTTGCTGAGATCCTCAAGTGTAGACAGTATAATAATATAGCCAATGCCTATGGCCGTTACTTGGATCTCGTTTTTGCCAATTTTGATTATTGCTGTATTACGCAGCGATATTCCACTTGTGACTGAGGATCTGTATCATCCTTCACTATTTAATTAATTACCATTACGTGCCTCACGCGTGGTAATATTATTCCCACTAGCAATGATCACGCTGAGTTAAACTTTAACTTTAGAAGAGCTAATTTCCCACTTATGTTATGACTTAATACTACATGCGGATGGTCCCCTGTTACTGACTGTCTGTCTCTGGAAGGACGCTTGTCAGATCCTGTATGACACACTAAATAACATCTTTGTGGCAAGCGTGCCTCAGAAGTCACAACGTAGAAGGCACTTCCCTCTTTGGTACACCAAGGAGATCATAGATAATATTTATAAAAAAGAAAATGCTTATCGTAATTTAAAGTGTTAAAACTCAACTTTTATTATCAGAAATTCACTTCTCTTCGTAGGTTAATCAAGCAGCAATCTAGTGTTGCCTATAGAGAATATATCCGCCAGTGTACTGAGAATAACATCTCTAACGATCCCTCCAGCTTCTGGGCGTTTATTCAGAGTAAACGCTCTCAATCTGGCATTCCTGATAACATGAGAAATAATGATCATGTCTATAACGACCCACCTAGCATAGTCACTGCTTTTGGTGATTGCTTTCACAGCGTATTTATTAAGTCGGCTAGGGCCTGAGGAGTATAGTTATTGGGGAGCTCCCTCTTTCTTTGTCGACGTTCCCGAAATTTCAGAGAGGGATATTGTAACTGCGGCTAGGTCTCTCAAGAATAAACTGACCTCCGATTCCGACGGCATTCCCAGTTTTGTTGTCAAGGATTGCGTGTCCGCTCTATCCGGTCCTTTACTCCATTCTTTAATCTAGTGTTGACGGACTCATACGTGTCCTGCTACTTGGAAGGTTGCCAAGGTCCGACCTTATCTTGAAGTCTGGGGATCCGGGTGTGATTGATAATTATCGACCCATATATATTTTACGTTGTAATTTCTCTAAAATTCTTGAAATTATTTTTGCATAAATTTATTTTCTCAAAAGTGAGAAACTACGCTTTCTATGACCAACACGGTTTTATGCCTGGCATATCCACCACTACAAATCTTGTCCTCATTCTCGCAGTTTGTGTGCGATGGTATCAATGATGGGAGCCCAGATTGACGTGGTCTATACGGATTTTCGCAAAGCCTTCGATCGACTTGATCACTACTTACTGTTGGATAAGGTCGGATCTCGTTTCGGGCTCTCAAATAACTTGATTGATCTTTTAAATTCATACCTTCTGGATCGCAGGTTTTTTGTGGAAATCAATGGGTTTAGATCGCCTCTCCATATTCCAGTTCAGGTGTTCCCAGGGTTCCAATCTGGGACCTCTTCTTTTCAATATGTTTGTTGACGGGATTGCTGAGTGAGATAGGTTGCCGGAAGCTTGCTTATGCCGATGACCTTAAGATTTTTAAACGCATAGACTCGGTTTCTGATTGCCAGAAGTACAGAGCAGATTAATGGTCTCACCGACTGGTGCTCTACTAACAGGCTCAGCCTTAAACGTTTCCAAATGCAATGTCGTCCGATATTCCTATCGTAACAACCCTATATTTTTCAGTTATTCCGTAGGTGATACTGTTCTATAGAATCTTCGTTCAGTTAGAGATTTGGGTATCATCTTTGACGAGAAATTCTATTTTGCTGACCATATTGAACAAATGGTTGCTGGTGCATCAAGGATGCTGGGTTTCCTGATTAGAAATTGTAGAGACTTTACTAACATATCTGCAATCAAGCTTCTCTATTATTCCTTCGTTAGGTCTAAGTTTGACTATGCTTCTATTGTTTGGTATCCAATATACAATTGCCATAACAACTCAATCGAATCTATACAGAGGCGCTTCATTAAATATCTATAATTTTCAAGAGGGATGGTGTCTATCCGGACCGCGGTGTTGATCATGGACTATTCTTGTCAAGGTTTAATGAGTTGCCTCTTGCAAAGAGAAGGGACATTCACTCCATCAAATTCTTATATAAGCTGTTAAATCACCATGTCGATTGCCCTTTCCTATTAAGCAATGTATCTTTCCATGTACCACGCCTTGGGGCAAGGTGCTCACCTATTTTTAGCCTCGGCCGGGCTAGGTCAAATATATTATTCCACAGCCCTATTTATATAATGTGCAAGAACGGGAATGTCATTGGAAACTCCGGTGACTTCCATTGCAGTAGGCTGTCGGTGCTTATTGGCTCTTGCTCAGTGTTTAGAGGTTGCTCAAATTTGTAGTTTTTTATTATTACTATTTTTATTTGATTTCATAATTTGGAGATTGTTGAAACATTTTAATTTTATTGTATCATGTTCTTTTATATGTAGCTCATTAGTATAAACGTTATTCCTGTAATTGGGCCCTGGCCTGTTGGAATTGAATGTATAAATAAATAAATAAATATATGATACAACTGGTCTCATTGGTATGTTTTCTTTGTGAAGTTTTGGCATACCATATATAACAGTGGCTGTAGAGTTCATTACTTGTAATGTTTTTGGGTTCGCGGTTGGAAATATGTTAACATATTTCTTTATTTATAGTTTTATGAAAAGAGATTGTGGGGTCCGATTTTCAACTCTATGAATTCGTCAGAATCAATTAAATTTTGCATCTTATTTTTGAATTCCGTGTCATTAATTACAACAGGGGAACAGCTGTTTTGGTGTCGAGGTTTTTTGAGCTGATTCTATATCAATTTGATGTCCTGATTCAAATAACGTATTCATTTGTACCTAGGAGCTCAAATTTTTAAGATATACAATTTTAGAGAAATATAAGTTACATTATTGTAACTCAAATCCGTAAGTGTAGTAAACAAAAGTAGATACGAAATTTTTATTTTAGTTATACAAAAATACAATATTATGTCGTACTTACAAACAAAAAAAAAACATTGAAGAAATGAAATAGTCACTCAACACTTGGAAAGCTTCTTTTCCGCGACATTCTTAAATGTTTTTTTAAACAGTCCCTTTTTAAACTCCAGCAGTAATCTGCCATCATGTGCATGTCCCATCTTTCTTGGTAGCGGTCCTCCATAACTTTAATATCTTGGTGAATCTTTCACCTTGTTCCTCACTCATGTCTCCTAAATTTTCTGGAAAATGGTCTAAGTGGCTGTGTAAATAGTGTATTTTTAATACTCATATTGCACCCTAAGGATTTGAAACTATTAAGCATCTTGTTAACCATTTCAACATAGTTTTGAGCTTTATGTTTGCCTAGAAAATTTTCTACAACTGCAACAAATGATGTCCAAGCTTCTCGTTCAACTTGATTCATTGAATTTATGAAGGCAGGATTCTTAATTAATTGTCTTATTTGTGGGCCGTCAAATATCCCTGCTTTGAGTTTTTCTGTGCTCAACTGATGCATTTTTACCCCTATATATGCAAAACAAGACCCATTCTTATCAAGAGCTTTTACAAATTGCTTCATTAAGCCCAACTTTTATATGTAACGGAGGAAGTATGATTTTTTCTCTTTCAACCAAAGCGTCGTTAATGACATTCTTTTCCCCAACGTCCATGTTTTCTCTCTGAGGCCAATTTTTTCTAACCCAGTGGTGTGTTTTGTCCCTACTATCCCAGAGGCACAAGAAACACGGATATTTCGTGTAACCACTTTGCTGCCCAAGAAGAAAGTTTACCATTTTTAAGTCTACACAATCATCCATTGATGTTCGTAATACTTTAATCTTCTGCAAGACCAAAGTTATGGTATTATATTCTTCTTTCAGTTTCGTTGAGTGAGCTAGTGGTATTGAACCATATTTATTCCCATTATGTAGAAGGACACATTTTAAACTTCGCTTTGAACTGTCAATAAATAGGTGCCAATCATCTGGAATAAAAATTCAGAAGTCCCATTTCTTTCATGAGTCCCCTAATTTCGTGACAAAATACAAGATTGTCTTCTTGAGAAAAGAATGGTAGCAGATCTTTTTCTCTTGTACGGTATAAAAGGTAATTTTGGTTCCTTGTTCCAGTAAATTTTTGTCGTTCAACCTAGAAGCCAGTACTTCAGAAGCTTTTTTCGATAAATTGAGATTCCTGGTGCCATTTAATTCATTTTGATTGAAGCGTTGAGGAACTGATGACGTCCCCTCATAGTCACTGTTAGTTCTTTCATTAGCATCAGAACTTTTATTAGCATCAGAAAAGCGATCAGAGGGAAAATATTCGTCATCAGAGATATGTGGTAGCTGATGAAATGTTGGAATCGGTAGTTTTTCATCTGAGTGCGGGATAGGGCGTATTGCCGAGTCTAAATTGGGATAAGTCCACTTACTGCGGTTATTTTCGATTGATTCCATTAGTATTTACTAAACAGAAATAACAATCATTGAAGTGGTTTTTTGGTTCTCTCCAAACCATTGGTACGCCGAATTTTAGACATTTTCTTTTCCCGGTAGTCCACTGCCGTAAATGCTCTGTACAAGTTTTACATACGAGATGCGGGGCCCACGTTTTGTCCTGATCACCAAGCTTAACTCCAAAGTATCCAAGATACGCTCGCTTTACAAAGTCTGTAATAGTTTGTCTGTTTTGTTGAAACATGTATTCTCCGCATATATAGCAAAACACATCAGGTTGATTTACACAACTTTTTTCTTAAACTAGAACCTGAACTCATTTTAATCCTGTTCAATAACACAAAAACACTCTTTTCTTAACATAAAATAACACGCCGAATTCGATCTACTCTCATTAGTAAGAACGCACAAACTGACGAGACTTACCCGAGTTAGGTGATTAAAAGGGTCAGTTCAGGTTCCTGATAGGTAATGGTTCCACTATTTATAGATTTACCTGGAATTTACTCAATTACAGACTGACAATAAAACCATTGTACCTACATTAATGAATATATAATAATTTTAGAACTCTCATAAATGAATATACTGAATAAAAACCACATTGGTAGATAAGTTGATGTATCTAAAAAAGTAGAGCTGATAGAGAAAAACGGATTGCATGTGTAGATTTAGCGTCCCAAATATAGTTAAAATCAGCTCTAAAAATCCCAGGCACCAAAACAAAAAATATTTTTTTGTTGCCCTGTGTTATGGCGAGAGTATTACATTTGTCCGCTTTACTCACAATTAAATTGTTACTTGCTATTTCATTTCATAAAACTATAAATAAAGAAATTCAAAACATATGTTAACATATTTCCAACCGTGAACCCAAAAACGTTACAAGTAATGAATCCTACAGCCCCTGTTATATATGGTATGCTGAAACTTACCAAAGAAAACATACCAATGAGACCAGTTGTATCGTATATAAACGCTTGCAAACTATGTAAGTACTGCCGTAAAAAATTGAATGGAATTATTCAGAAAACTAAATATAATCAATTTACCCACAAACTGTAAGTTTATCTCATTTGATGTAAAAAGCCTTTTCACATCAATTCCCGTAACACATAAGTAATAGTGATCTATTTAATCCTAACAAAGTTAACTCAATCAACATTCTAGATATTTGTCTAGAACAAAATTACTTTAAATTTAACAGTAGAACATATAAACAAAACAGTAGCCTACCAATGGGAAGCTGTCTGAGGCCCCTTCTAGCGGAAGCATTCAGGGCTAAGTTTGAAAAAACATGTTAAATTCGGAAGAATGAGAAAAAGTGCTTTATTCAAAGCATGCTCCATCGCTTGTTATACATTTTTCCCATCTTTCGGACAATTTATGAATACTACGCCAGTAAAAATCTTCCCCTTTTGCTGCGAACCATTCATCAAGCCATTTTTTCACATCTTCGTACGAACCAAAGTGCTGCTCAGCAAGTGCGTGATCCATCGATGCTAACAAGTGGTAATCGGGGAAAAAGCCAAGTCTGGTGCGTAAGCAGCATGGAGTAGAACTTCCCAGCTGAGTGCTTCTAACGTGTCACGAACTGGTTTTGCCATATGTGATGGAGCATTGTCATGAAGAAAAATGACTCTTTTAGTATTCTGGCCTTTTTTCAAGCACCGAACGGTTCAAATCGAACAATTGTTGTTGGTAACGTTTTAGTATTAATCGTTTCCCCAGGTTTTAACAGCTCATAATAGACCACCCCCTCTGGTCCCACCAAACACAGAGTATCATCTTTCTGCCAAAGCCATTCGGTCTTGCGGTCGATGTGGATGGTGCCATATTTTTTTTGGCGGTTTTCCACGTTCCTCGTCTGCAAACATCGAAGTCACTCACTTTTGACTTGCCGAAACCATTGTTCACAAGTATCTTGCGATGGAGCATGTTCACCATAAGCTTCTCGAAGTAATCGGCATGATTCAACAGCAGTTTTCTTCAAATGAAAACAAAAAATTAATGCTGTCCGCGAATGCTCTGTGTTCGGTATAAATTTCGACATATTGAACACAACACAACACTATGCACACACTTTTCCAATTTATCACTCCTGCATGTCTGACACTTGTTGATGACACAACAAAATGGCGCGGTGTCAAATCTTTATAGCACATTGGTGCACGAACTGTTGTCTGAAATCCGCATTTCATACTTGTACACCTGGTATATATATATTATATATATATATATATATATATATATATATATATATATATATATATATATATATATATATATATATATATACCAGGTACAAAAAGTGTAGAATTTTGATACATTAGTCATACTTAGTAAAACAATCGATGATAAGGAAAAGATTATTCAGGACCAAGACGAAATTATTCGACTGTTACATGAAAAAATATCTAAATTGGAGCAATGTAATATAGCACAGCCAACATTTTCAGAAGTTGTGCATGGGAAGAGAGAAGGATCAAAACCTGAGAATATGCCTCCTCTAATAATAAAATCTAAAATAATTCAAGACGTAAAAATCACCCGAGAAGAAGTTTTAAAGTCAGTGAGACTAAATGAGGTCAAAGTTGGAGTAAAAAGTCTCCAAACTACAAAAGGGGGAAGTGGAAGTATCTAGTCAAATGTGCTAATGAATGTGAAACGGAGGCTTTGAGGTTGGCAATGACGGAATCACTAGGTAACAAATATGAAATTAAATTGAAGCAAACTGAAGAAACCAAGAATTAAAATAGTTGGCTATACTGGCAAATTGAATGAGAAGCAAATTGAAGAGGCAGTTATAAGTCAAAACCAATGGATAACTAAGGATGATGGACTCATAGTAACATATCTAAGCACTTGACAAGGAAAGGTATGAGTACAATATATGCTGAATGTTCCCTAATTTGTTTCATAAAGCTATGCAGAGTGGCAAGATCTTCATTGGATGGGGAACGGTTGGCAGTTTTTGAGGATCTTACTGTTCCCAAATGCTTAATTGTCAGGGCTTTTTCCATAAGAGTGTAACTTGTAACAATCGAAGAAGCTGTAGCAATTGCGTAGAGGATCATGATAATAAAGACTGTCCAAGTTCAATTAGGAAGTGCCAAAAATTGTATTAATGCTAATATTAAATATAATACAAAGCATGATGAAAATCATGCAGCTAGTGCTAGTGATTGTCCCTCACTCCAGCGTCACAAAGACATTCTACGAAGCAGAATTAACTACTCCGTTTAATACTTACAAACAATGCACTTAGAAGCGAACATTCTGAATGAACTTGAGCATGAAGATCTGGTGAGTGAAAATACAAAAGACTTATGCTTTGGAGTGAATGAATTTACAAATTTTAGTGAATCTCTAGACAATAAGAAACATCTATTGAAACTTTTGCATGTCAATATTAGGAGTATAAAGAGGAACTTTGACTCATTTTTGGCACTTCTTGAAATGTTTAAGTTAAGATTAGATATAATTAATTTTTAGTGAAACACGTAATATTTTGCAAGTAAAAAATTTCTCTATTCCAAGGTTTGAAACAATATTTAATAATAGTAGAATTAATCAGAATGATGGTGTATTAGTATATGTTAAAGATTCTTTAAATTTTGACATAGTACATAACATTTTACCATTAAGTGGTGTAACAATTAGCAGAGTCAAATTTAGAAATGAAAATATGGATATGGTAGTCATGCCATGCTACAGACCCCCCTCCACGAGTGATGAACTGTTTCTAGTTGACATTGAGACTTATTTTGCCTCCAACATAACAAACAGTATTGACATATTTCTGGGTGATATTAATTTTAATATACTTGCTCCTACAAAGCCCTTAGTAAATAGATATTTGACGACACTTTCCATCTCTTGGATTTAAGCCATATATTAACTCGTACACTAGAGTAACAGCAGAAAGTAAAAGTTGTATTGACCACATATTCGTAAGGAAAAAATTAGACATACAAAACTTGGAGTATAGGGCAATAGTTTTAGACAGAGACCTATCCGATCATTTTCCTATTTTACCTGGACATCTACTGGAATGATACAACCATAGAAGGTAACAAACTTTATGAAAAAATAAGTATAATGAAATTTGATGAAATCATGTTTGTAGAGAATATAAAACATGTAAATTGGGAAACAGTATTGAACTTGGACGATCCTGTGGTGGCCTACAATAAATTTATTGAAATATTTGATTCCCTCAAAAAAGCCTGTACTACTGAAAAAATAGTGATAATGAAGAAGCAAAAAAAATTAAGCCTTGGATTACGGAAGGAATCATAACTTCAATTAAACACAGGGACAAACTTAAAAGAAGTGCTATAAAACAAAAAAATTAATGAAGGCTTTATGGAATGTATATAAGGTATATAGAAAATGTATAAATAAGACGGACAGAAAGGGCAAAACAGGCATACTATGGTAATGAGATAGATAAATATAGTGGTGACTTAAGAAAACTTTATAAAATAATAAATGATGCAGCAAATGAAGCCACAATTAAAAATAATAGTAATTGGTACATAATCAATGAAAGGGGGCATACCAATTGAAACTAATGCAGAGATTGCCAATTACTGTAATAATTATTACATAAATGTTGGACTAAATATGGCAGCGAAGATAAAAAAACCAAAGTTTTGATGTCGCATGGACTATGTTGAAACCCATAAATCAATGATTTTGACTCCAATTACAGCAAATGAACTCATAAGCCACATCAATAGCCTAAAAAACTCATGTGCTCCTGGATTAGATGGCATCACAGGCAAATTAGTGAAAAGTGTTCATCAGTCGATTTTGCTGCCTCTGATCCACATCTTCAATCTGATCCTCACCACTGCAAGAATTCCACCACAGTTTAAACATACAATAATAACCCCTATATATAAAAAGGGAAGCAAGACTGATATTTCCAATTTACCGTCCAATTAGTGTGATATCAGCCTATGGTAAATTATTTGAAAAATGCCTTAAAAAAAGATTATATGATTATCTAACGTCCAAAAATATTATAAACAAAAAGCAGTTTGGTTTCATGCAGGGAGTTAACACTGGCGATGCAATGTCTGAACTGGTCAGCCATATTAAGGCCTCTCTGGATGATGATAAAAAGTGTATTGCAGTTTTCCTGGACCTAGCAAAAGCTTTTGACACCGTACCTCACTCTGGCCTTCTTGATGTTTTGGAGCGTTGTGGTGTCAGAGGCTCGGTTTTAAACATCTTTAGAAATTACTTAGAGGAAAGAAAACAAGTTTGTGAAGATCGGAAAAGTACTGAGTGAACCACTAACTGTGCAGATTGGAGTACCACAAGGCACTGTCCTAGGTCCTCTTCTCTTTATCTGCTATATAAACTCTTTACTAGCGAAGCCCAGACATGGAAGGAGTTTTCAATATCATATGCTGATGATACAGTTCTTGTTTTCAGAGACAAGACATGGGATGCTGTAAAAATGGCAGTTGGTAGGGGCCGTGAGCATTGTCCGGGGCCTGGCTTGATTTGATGAAATTAAACCTTAAATCCTTTCTAAAACGGTATACATTGCTTTCTCTCTGACTGAAGCAAGTCGACCGGACTTTATTGTATACAGGTAAACGATATGAACATGGTCATGAAAGAAATCACACACACAAAATATCTTGGAATTACGATTGATAAACATCTCAGATGGACTGAACATGTCCAGATTTATCTAATAAACTGAGAAGACTCATATATAAGTTTTACCTAATAAGAAAAAATTACTACCCCCTCAAACTACGGGTTACTGTCTATAAGGCATTGGTCGAGTCACTGTTGAGATATGGCATCATTGTGTGGGGTGGACTTTATAATAATGCACTGAGTCAACTGAGCTTGATACAAAACTATATTGTTAGAGTAAGTGCTTTTCTTTCGTGATAGACTTTTTCCAACCAAGAGATTATATAATGAAAATATAATGAACATAAGAAATTTATATCTTTTAAACATTTCTCTATTTTGCTACAGAAATGAAAAAAAAATTGTGAATCATCAATATAGAACTAGAAACAGAGAAAATGCGATATTAGTTGTACCCTTTAGAAAATATGACGAAACCAGAGGTCTTTGCCAGTTTTGGGACCTAAAGTTTTCAATAAGTTGCCACAGAATATCAAAAAATATAAATAATTATAACCTGTTTGAAAAAAATGTAAACTGTTCATTACAGAAAATTCTGAACTATTATGTGGATTGTTATAATTCATAAATGCGATTGTCTGCATGTTTATATGTATGTTTTTTCTTTTTTCTTAATTTTCTTATGTATTAATTATTATCTTTACCTTCTACAAATCTTAGCATAATTTAAATTGTATTTTAGTCTGCGCACCTACGCTTTTTAGGTGTCTCTATATACCTAGGCGCACCTTGTTTACTATTAGTTGGTTCTAGGTTAAAATAATATTATGTACTGGAAATATTACTATTGTACTGTGAAATGAATAAATAAATAAATAAATATATATATATATATATATATATATATATATATATATATATATATATATATATATGTATATATGTTATATATATGTATATATATGTATATATATGTATATATATGTATGTATATATATATATATATATATATATATATATATATATATATATATATACATTAACACATGGGCTGAAAAGTCCCGGGCCTAACAAAGAAAAAACGGTTTTTTTTGGTTCAAAATTAGCTTTATTCATCAACGTAATCTCCATCAAGAGCAACGCAATCATTCCAGCGCCGCTCTAACATTTCAATACCACTTTTGTAGAACGATTTATCTTTTGCCTCAAAATAGGCCTCAGTTTCAGCGATAACCTCTTCATTCGTGCGAAATTTCTTACCGGCGAGCATTTTTTTTCAGGTCTGCGAACAGCCAGTAGTCGCTGGGAGCCAAATCTGGCGAATACGGTGGATGTGGAGCAATTCGAAGTTCAATTCATGTAGTTTTGCCATTGTTTTGATTGACTTGTGACACGGTGCATTGTCTTGATGAAACAAAATTTTTTTCTTTGCCATATGCGGTCGTTTCTTTGCAATTTCGGCCTTCAAACGCTCCAATAACGCTATATAATATTCACTGTTGATGGTATTTCCTTTCTCAAGATAGTCGATGAATATTACACCACGCACATCCCAAAATACCGAGGCCATAACCTTTCCAGCCGATTGTTGTGCTTTCGGGCGCTTTGGACGAGGTTCACCAGTTGCTGTCCACTCAGATGACGATCGCTTTGATTCCGGAGTGAAGTGATGGATCCATGTTTCATCCATTGTCACATATCGACGCAAAAATTCCGGTTTGTTACGTTTAAACATGGCCAAACACTGCTCAGAATCATCAACACGTTCTTGTTTTTGATCAACAGTGAGCAAACGCGGCACCCACTTTGAACAGAGCTTTCTCATAGTCAAATGCTCATGCAATATAAAGCCAACACGTTCTTTTGATATCTTTACGATGTCAGCTAACTCACGCAACTTCACTTTTCGATCATTCAAAACGATTTTATGGATTTTTTTTATGTTTTCTGGTGTTACCGCCTCATTTGGACGTCCACTGCGTTCTGCATCATCGGTGTCTCTACGACCACGTTTGAAGTCAGTAAACCAACGTTTTATTGTTGTTTCTGATGGAGCGGAGTCCCCATAACACTTTTTCAAGCCATTGCTTCGCTTGAACGGTATTTTTTCCCATCAAGAAGCAGTGTAAAATTAAAACACGAAATTGTTTTTGATCCATTGTTTTGAAAATAACAAAAGTAGCGTCACTCTTAGCACAATAACTCACAAACTAATGAATAGAATATCATGAAATTTTAACAGCTGTCTTTTGAAGGTTAGTATTAACTGAAAAAAAGGTGACTGCAATAAAACTAGCGCCATCTATGTGTTAGGCCCGGGACTTTTCAGCCCATGTGTTTATATATATTATATATATATATATATATATATATATATATATATATATATATATATATATATATATATATATATTATATATTATATATATATATATATATATATTATATATATATATATATATATATATATATATATATATATACATATTATATATATATATATATATATATATATATATATATATATATATATATATATATATATATATATATTTATATATATATATATATATATACATATATATATATATAATATATATATATATATATATATATATATATACATATATATATATATATATATATATATATATATATATATATATATATATATATATATATATATATATATATATATATATATATATATATATATATATATATATATATATATATATATATATATATATATATATATATATATAAAATTATATATAAAATATATATAAAATATATATATATACGAGGTATATCCACAAAGTAAGTTCCGTTTCAATTTCTATCCGCGCAGCGCTGCGATCGCAGTTCCGAGCATGCGTGGCAGTTACTCTGACACAAGCAGAAGAAATGTACGCCATTTTCAGATCGCTGCTGCCTACGTGTTCTTTGTAGTGCTTCTTTATGATGTCAGCCTTAATTGAAAATGCCGCCGCTTGTGAAATCAGATCTGTGATTCGTTTTCTAAATGCAAAGAAAGTTAAACCAAGTGAAATTTATCGGCAAATCTGCGAGGTTTACGGACAAACTGCTATGAGTGATTCAATGGTTAGAAGATGGGTCAGACAGTTCAATGAAGGACGTGATCAAGTGCACGATGAAGAACGATGTGGACGCCCGTCTTTGGTTACTGATGAACTGGTTCACGCAATTGAAGAGAAGCTTAAGCAAAACCGTAAGTTTACAATTGCTCTTGCTATGGAATTTCCGCAAATCTCACGATCACTAATTCATGAAATTGTTAATGAAAAACTGAAATTTCGAAAACTTTGCTCACATTGGGTACCCAAAATTCTTACTGAACAAACACAAAAAACAATGGATGAAACTTGGGTATCTTACGACACCCCAGAAACTAAACGGCAATCAATGGAATGGAGGCACACTTCGTCCCCAACGAAAGTTAAGCCTAAGCAAATCTTGACACCTCGAAAACTCATGTGCACCGTTTTTTGGGACAGAAAAGACATTTTGCTGATTGATTTCTTACCACGAGGCCAAACAATCAATGCACATGTTTACTGCGAGACCATTAAGAAATTGCGCCGCGCAATACAGAACAAGCGCCGAGGATTACTATCGAAAGGTGTTGTTTTTTTCCACAATAATGCCCGACCTCACACTGCGAACGTGACAAAAGAACTCCTACAGGAATTTGACTGGGACGTGTTTGATCATCCTCCGTACAGCCCAGACCCCGCTCCTAGCGACTTTTATCTCTTCTTACACCTAAAATCTTTCCTTGGTGGTCGACACTTCAACGATGATGACGAGCTGAAAGAACATGTTACCACATGGTTGAAAACACAGGCGGCAACCTTCTATGAAGAAGGCATACAAAACTTGTGCCACGCTATGACAAGTGCCTACAAAATTTCGGAAGCTATGTAGAAAATTAGTTTAACAGTTGTAGATTTTTGTACAATAAATTTTTTTCTGTATCTGTACACGTTTTTTTTTTATATAACCCAAACGGAACTTACTTTGTGGATATACCTCGTATATATATATATATATATATATATATATATATATATATATATATATATATATATATATATATATATATATATATATATATATATATATATATATATATCTATATATATATCTTATATATCTATATATATATATATATATATATATATATATATATATATATATATATAAAATATAATATATATAAAATACATATATATAAATAAAATATATATATAAAATACATATATATATATATATATATATATATATATATATATATATATATATATATATATATATATATATATATATATATTATATATTTGTTACAAATAAATCTAGAGAATACATTTAGAAAATATTTAAATGTTAGTTATAAATATATTACTTTCTCTCTGTTTTTAACCAGGTGGACCATCATTTTATAACACTGTAAACGAAAGAGCACAAGGAAGATGTTTAAAGCAACCAGAATTAAAGTCTCTGTTTTAATTGGTAGTGTTCATTACATCAAATTCTAGTTGCTATGAACATTTTTTATGCACTCTTGTTTACAAGGTTGCAGAATTCTGTCTCTATTAATTACAAATGTCCATCAGCAAAAATCAATTAGGTCAGATTTTTAAGCATATAGTGAAACCCCAGTCAACCAAAGAATATTTTTTAATTTTAGAACTTTGAGAATACTACACATTTGACCGATTCATTAGTATTCAATAGAGTCCACCAATTTTGAGGGCACATTAGATAAATGATCATGTTTTAATGTAAATATGCAGAGGCTCGATCATCAGGCCACACATGATGTTGACAATCTAGTGGTAAACTATATTCAAATGCTATTTCTATACAGTATTGGCAATTAGTTTCATGTAAATCATCCTTACAGAATTTTCACACGCTCTCGTTATGTGGACCCTTCCTCTGTTATTTATTTACCTCCATTTTTATCAACAGGGAGTACATTTGTTTCAATATCAACCACGAGTTGATTAATAAAGGCTTTTACTTGCTGTTCTGACATTTGTGGCATACCAAAGTGAGCTTCATAATCAGGCTTCGGATTTGGAAAATATCTAAGCCTTTGGGACATTGTTGATTCACTAACTACTCGGGAGAAATGTTTAATAAGGCTTCTAAACCTTAAGGAATATACAAAAATTAAAAACACAGTGCAAATTAACCAATAGCAAAATATTACATGATTTTCCTAAATTATTATTAACTTTAATTCACCTACTCCAGACTAGAATCGAATGTCTAGACCAGATGCGGTTAGGTTCGCACAAAATTTGTTAAAAATAAAAGTTTTTTGTTTCTATTTACAAAATTTGAAGTACTAATTAAACCTCCGGCAACCGGATACATATTGAGAATACATAAATATATGAGGTCGGGTCCAACCAGAAATTACATGCACAGAATTGACATTGAGCACGAAATAAACAGCGATTAGTGGAAACAAACTACGTTATATAAAGCTTACACCAGTAGGTAAGGCAATTTTTGGGAACACCGTTGTACATCAACTTCCCTTTGGGTACATAAGTATAATTCATATATTCAGTGGTGGACACTTTCCTTATTTAGATAATGTAATTAGAAAAAGATAGATTTTAAATGGTGCACCGACCACTCAATATCAAACACCATAATATCACGCGGCGTTTTACACATACTTAAAATAAATTATTTTTAATTACTGGTAGCTACAAACCACATTTCTCTATATTATCTGTTTCTCAACTACTAGTAATTATTCGACATTTACCGTTTGTTGTAGTGTTCAACCGGCTATTATTAGAGTACAAATAGAGCTTTAAAAAGGTGTTAGCAATCCTATATTTTACTAATAGTTTTATTTGAAAGCAGATTTCTCCCAAACTTTAGATTTTTACTTATAAAAAATGATTAATTCGCATAAACGTTCAATTTTGATTCTAAGTCACTTCTTGTTTTACAGAACACTATCTTATTATGTTTGAGAATCAGATGAATATACCAATTGATTTTTGAAATACTTTCCATATGTAACTCGAGCTGTTTTTGCTTCAATAATAGTTTTGGCATAATGATATTTAGTGTATTTACACACAGTTCACTCTATCGCCCTACGGAATGAGGGAGAACCGTCGCCGGAAATTGTTATCCTATTTAAAATCATTATTGCTGACTAAATACTGTTAAACAGCGGACATGGTCCTTGGAAAACAGCACCTAATAACAATAACTATCTGTGCGAAAACAGCACTTAATGACATTAATGACTCTGTCTTGCTAATAAGTGCCGACTCAACATTTAAGACCATTCCGATAGCCGGAAAATTTTTCGGCTGCAGCAAGGGTTGTAAGTGTGCTTACACACGGAGCAATCTGTGTCACTCATTCCGCCAAATGTTTTCAGACGAGCGTCACGGTCGCCCATTAAAAAGCTTTCTGGCTGCATCAGTGATTTTAAATGGGACGACGACTCCTAGTGACATCACTCCGCTATTGACTGGCACGACACTATGGTTCGTGTGAAACGCACAACTTCCAGAGACGATGCGCTGTCAATTACTTACACGAGGACTTCCCTTCTTCTTTGACATCTTGTGACATATGACATTAACCATATGTTTTTGACAAATATGTTCCACTGACACCCAGACACTAATTGCTCTAAAATTATTCTTAAATCATAAATAAAATTAAAACTTTTTGAGAGTTTGCCCTGCAAAGCAATAAAGTACATTAAAGTACAAAATTCAAACACATTTATGTGATGTCATCTAGAAATTTAAAGGATAATATGATTAATTCCTCCAGTTGTATTTTTGTTATAATGTAATTAGTTTATATTAGATGCATAAAATGTTCCGAAGCAGGAGTTGGTTTGCTGGTGGTTGGGGCCGTCCAAAGAATCCTCATTCTTTAGAACATTTAAAATATCTCTACAATGTTATGTCTAGAAATCAAACAGTATCAGAAAACAATCGAGAATTGCTAGTTGAAACATTGAGATCTATTGCAGAAATACTAATTTGGGGTGATCAAAATGATTCTTCAGTGTTTGAGTAAGTAAAACTATAATGAAAATTTAATTTTTGTTACTGACATTCATTTTCAGTACTTTGTGTAGTGAAATCCAAAATATATTTCTGGAATTGTGACAGCATGAGTACCTGCTTTATATGAACCATAATATAAAGCACTTTCATGGTCTACAAATTTAATATACCAAGCTATTTACTTGGTATATAGTATTGGCTATGTAGCATGTTTTGTGAAAAATAAAAGTATTCTCTAGTTATCATCGACAAATTAAATTTTTATATGGAGTAGATGTAAACAAACCATAAAACAAATATCAAAGCTCTAGTTTTAATTTTTGGTAGGGAAAGGTAGGCTTAATTAATTTCACACTCATAGCATTCTAGGTGTTACTTTTTACCTATGCCAACAAATTAAATACCCGAACAATAATATGTTGTTATAGTAAAAGTAAATGTATATTCATTGCCTAGCTTAACATCTAGTTCATTATTCAATGATAGGTACACAGTGGTGAAAACTCATATCTAAAAAGTTGTACCTGTAGGTAATTGTGCCAAGTACTTTCATATATGTCCAATAATTTTCTACCACATACATTTTTTATTATCCTTAAATGATGTTATTTTCCAGAGAATGTTCAGCAATACTTGATTTTCTGATCTACGTACCTTAAATGAACTAAATGTTCATGTGTTCTATATATTTCACTTCTTTTACGTTCGTGGATCTTTCAGACTTCTTAAGATATTTGGAAGTTTTCTGATGACTTTTAAACAAACATGTGGCCTACATTATTAAATATCTTATTAAGTCCTCTGGTTTATTCTGGCTTATATGGTATTGAAACATGGTTCATCTAATTCTGCTCACAACTAAAAAAAGTGAAATTATAAATGTTTCACCTCAACTTATGTCTATTTATTAACTTATTTATTACATTTTTGTCATAACCATTTTTAAATCTGAGTTCATTTAAAGGAAAAGTGACTGAACAATGAATCAGAAAGTGTAATGTGGCAAGTTTATGTTGTTTACAGTGAAATGAAGCATTGGGAATATATCTAATTGTTACAGAATCTTTCCTATAGATGTCAAATTCTAATTTATTATTATTTTTAATAACTAAAATATCCAAGAATGATAATTATTTCTTGTTCTCAATTCCACAAGTAAATCTAATGGAGTTGTATTGACTATCTAATTCAGAAACAAAGTCATCTACATTTGATTTTTTTTTTATTATTTTTTGTATGGAAAACAAACAAAAATGATAAAGTAATATATAGTACAGTAGTAAAGTAGTTACAGATGGTCAATAACTGTGTCTTTATTAATGCCATTTCTAAAATAAAATATTAGGAATCAATATAAGTATGCTTATCTTCATTGTGTTCCAGAAATAAAACATTTTTTAGTAGGTCAAGATTCATTTCAAACTATAACAATTGTTATCTAAGATAGTTTGTAAATATTTTTGAAATTAATTTAAATTATTAATATTATAAATGGCTTTAAAAGTCTTTTGTACATATAGACAAAGAGGTATTGTATTGCAGTTTTCATATTATGTTTATTTAAGTGAGTCAAGATAAGCTAGCAAATAGCAGGATTTCAATCCCTTCATCTAACAATGAATTTGCATGACGTTTTGCCAAAATGTCATTTGGCATTTTCAAGTGCTTCTGTTGCTGCTGCTACTCATTACTGTGATCTTGCTTCTGCCGCTCGAAGCTAACTGAGAAACCGACGTGCGGTCGGCTTCTTTTATAGGTCGGCGTCTACGCAAATTATAGGTGGGGGGGGGGGGGGTCGGAAGTGTTCAACCGAGCATTGGTGTTTGCCGGCTGAGTGGTAATTATGGGTTCCGGCGCTATGCTGACTGTTACCTTCTCGATGTTTTGGTTATTCCTTGGTTTAGCTAGTAAACCTAGCTAGTAGTGGAAATATTCAGCTCATCATCTCGCTTATTTAGCTGTCTATTCTTTTCGATTTCCATGGCTTCTCTGACTGTGTGTTTTATAATGTGAAATTGAGGCTATATGTTTAGATCCCTCAAAATTGATGTTGTGATCGGTAGCATGATGGTGCTGACAAAGAGCTAATGTTGTTTGTTTGTTTTTAATACTTATTATATGTTCTTGGATCTGGGTGGAGATTCTTCTGTTTGTTTGTCCTATGTACAGTTTATGGCAGTCTCCGCATGGCATGTTGTAGACTCCATGGTTTTCCAGTTTTTTCTTGTCCTTGGGGTTACCCAGGATGTCTGCCAGAGTGTTTTGTGGTTTGTATGCTGTGCCTATGTTGTGTTTTCTTAGGACTCTTTCAATTCTATCTGTCACTCCTTTCACATACGGTAAAAGGACTTTACTCTGGTTGAGGTCGCGTTCTTCTGTTCTTGTCTGTGGACGGTGCTGCCTTTCTAATGCTCTCCGTATGGACTGGTCTTTACTATCCGTTTTGCTTGAGTGCCCTAGTCATTTGTGTAATTTCTTACTGTCTTGTGTCTGGTTCGGTGAGTCGGTATGATCTCGATACGAGGGTGTTGGCTACACACTGGATTTCAGATGGATGGTGGTGTGAGCCAGCGTTTTAATATCTGTTGGTGTGAGTGGGCTTCCGGTAAACTGGATATTGAAGTTGACCGTTGTTTTTCCGAATTATGAGCACATCAAGGAAAGGGAGGTTTTTTCTTCTGCTTCCAATGTAAACCGTATCCTGTGGTTAATTCTATTTAAATAGGTCAGGAAGTTGTCTAATTCATTTCATCCATGGGGCCAAATTATAAAGATGTCATCAACATATCATTTCCAGAGTTTGGGTTTGATCTGGAAAATTAGACCTATTGTTAGCGCGGTAGCCTCACCTACACAAAACCTAAAAAAAGTCTGTTAAAAATCATGCAACCAACCGTTGAAAGTGCTGATTCATACATCAAAAACTCCGAACACCTCACGAACATAATCAGAGATATTCTGGCAAGTCTAGATGTTGTTTCACTTTATCCCAGTATTCCAGCGGATGAAGCACTAGACAAAATAACAATGAATGAGGATTTTCCAGCTCATGTTATAGAACTATCGGAACACTGTCTAAAAGATACCTACTTTGTCTTCAACAGTCAAATATACAGACAGACGGATGGAGCGCCCAAGGGATCTTCCCTTTCACTGGTAATAGCCAATCTCTCTATAAAACAGAGGCCCTTAAAAACTCACCTAAAATGACACATCTTAAGAAATGGGTAAATTATTTTAACGAGAGTAAAAATGTTGAGCACTCGCCAAAACGTGGCTCGGTAGGCAAAATCACTCCGAAAGCCGAAAAACGAATCGTGTCTATTTTCACGGGATTCGAAATTGGTGCGGCGTCAAAGAGCCGCAAAATTAAGAAAGTCGGGTTTGAATGTGTCCCATGAGACCATTCAACATCTTCGTGCTCATGATGTCAAATTCCGCAGCACGTTGAAGAAACCTTTGCTGAGCGAAAATCACGTCACGAAGCAGCTCGTTTGCGCCCACGATAAAATACTAGAGTGATCCTCACAATCGCCAGACGTCAACTTTATTAAAAACGTTTGGTTCCTTATAAAGAGAATGCTCAGAGGAAAGATTCTGAGGACTTTAAGTCAGTTGTCTTGCAAAAGAAAAATTTGCGGAGTATGCAGAAAAATCTTGTCGTCAGCATGCCTCGAAGATGCAAGGCGATTATTGATGCAGTAGGCGATTGGACAACTTACTAAGGTAATTGTCCCGTTGTTAGCACACCAAAGAATACAGTGATAACAAAAAATGTTCTCGAAACACATTTTTTCAAGAATAAATGCGCTCACGTTCTTACTTAACCGACTGTATAACATATTGAGTGAACTTAATTTTTACAAATTTATTTTATTTTCAGCTTTTTTCTTGAAAAGAACATGTTATCTTTCTTTTTACGGATTATGAGGCAAAGAAGTGGTGGCTCAAATTATGTATGCGTCCAGTTGTTACAAACTTTAAATATTCTCTTTGAAAATATCAGGAATGAAACTTCCTTATGTAAGTATTACTTTAGATTGAAGGCCTGCTATCAAATATTCAATAGTTCAAAACTTCATATTTTATTAGTGTTCCGTACGGAACATTTAAGATCACTTTGGTGTCCGTCCGGTCGCCCGTCTGTCATACCCGATTTTCTCCGAAACTATCTGACATAGAAAGTTGAAATTTGGTACTAATATAGGAATTGATTGCCTCATCAGAGCCGTGTAGTTTTGAAAGTTCAATTTTGACTTAAGGGGTTAGTTTTGGGGGATGAAATCGGAAGTGAAAAAAAAATTTTTTGCTACGTCATCGAGGGGGATGTCAAATGAAAGCTTGTAAAAACACGAGTTCAAAAATATATATAATGTAATACTTGCACACAGTTTTCTTTATTTTCTTATTATTTTTAAAAAATCGCGAAAAATCGCTGTCTCCCCCCTTATCTCAAGAAGAACTGATCAAAAAATTTTAAAAAAATTCTGGAATATTCTCTACGGGGTGTAGATTGAACGAAAATTATCACTAGTCACCTTTAATAATTTATCTGGTATATAAAAAAACAAAAATTTCAAGGTCATCAGTTTTCAGCAAAGATCAGAAACAAACTTTGTTGAAAACTCATTTGGGGTGTGTTTTGTGAAGTCATTGATCATTTTATACCTCCGTAACAAAAATTTTAATTTGAAAGCAATCAACGTATGGAACACTAATTTCGCAAGTTCAACTTGGACTTGATCGGTTTTTGAGATTATAACATCTAATACATGTAAAACATCTAGAAAGCGCTATCTATTTTATAACCTAAAAGAACATGGTATTTTACTTTAAAATTATAGTTAGCTTTTAACTTTACAATATTTTTATCTGAGATATAACATATAAATTATAATATTTATTGTATATTTTATACTATTAGTTTGAGAGTCAACTAACCAAATCATGACAGATTTGTAGCAAGTTCAGAATTTGTAATTTAACTGTTGGGATAGACGCAGACAAATCTCAAAAAAAGTAAATTTAGCAACAATGAATTTCACGCCCAGAAATCGTGAAAGTGGTGAAATACGGTATGCAATTAGCTGTAGCCTCCTGGATTTTAAAATTTTTATTATTTTCTAACTTCAAAAAGTCGACATTTTAGTTGGTTGGCTAAGACAGATAGAGATTGCCTTTGTGCATAGTGTGTGTTTTACAATAACAGAACTAGCTAATTTTTTGTTTATCAATTAAACACAATATATGAATCATGGATAAATAGGTGGCAAATATTTTACTTGGTTCATAAAAGACATAAAAGAGCCAGATGTTTTGAACATTTAAGGTTTGTCATAGGTCTTTTCAAATTTGCATCAAGCCGAAATTTTAATGGCCAGTTAATGACATTTTTACTATTTCCGCGATACGTTCAAATACACCTGGATTCTTCTTAAAAATTATAATTTGTTTTTATGTGACGCCATCTATTATGTAGAACTTGAACATCAGAGCCGTAATCCATAGATTAAAGATATTTTGTAGGTGATTTAGGAACTTGGTTAGACAGTAATTTTAATTATAAATTTATTTCACCGGTCACACATCCTAGATTGTTGGAATTTATTTTATTGATTATCGTGTAAAGAGTACTTAAACCAAGGTGGACCCTATTAAGGCTGACCTAGATTATGCATTTTGATTGGTCAGGATAGTGCCGCCATCTACGAGGGCTGATCGTAAAATAAGGTTCCCAAAGCGCTGGAGCCACAGGGAGAGGTTTAAGGCGAAATCCGGCAACACTGCTGTGTACAGTAGTCCCCCACTCTCGATCCCACCTGGCCTGGCTTTGCTACGCCGCACAGGGTTGGTTCAGCAGCTGTTCATGATGGAGGTCCCAATCGCCGCTACCACCAAGTGCGAATTTCGTGCAGTAATTCGTTTTTTTAAACGTGAAAGGGGTTCCACCTATAGACATTCATCGGCAATTGACGGAAGTGTATGTTTCGCAATTGGTGTAGGGAGTTTACAGGCGCTCGTACGGACATTCATGATGAAGAACGGAGTGAAAGACCGTTGGTTTCAGACGAGATGATCGAAAAGGTTGAGGGAATATTGCTCGAAGAACGGAGAATCACTATCCGTGAACTTGCTCTTCGGAATCGGTATCTCAACGGGCATAGGAAAGCTGGAGCAGCGTCTACGAAAATGCTTGGATCCAAATGGCGATTACGTTGAAAAATAGAACGATGTTTAAGCTTTCAAATAAGATATTGGGTTTTGATAATAAATGTCGCAGTCTATTTTTAAGAAATTAGGGAATGACCAGCCCTCGTATTATCGTACTCTAAACCACCACTTAAATTGGCACAATGGGATTAAATGAAAATGTGGGTTCTAGGTAATTACAGATCAAAACATATAAAGTTATCTGTATTGCTATACATATTATTATACAAGTTGTAGTGTTAATTGAGATATTGCCAAGAATATTTTTAAATCTATATTTATTTAATAGTACAGGTTAGTTCAGGTTAGGGCAATTCATTTAATACTACAGACATAGACTAAGGAATTAGTTTGTTAGTCTAGGCTACAGATAACAAGTTATAGTCATACTTCTATTATGCAAATATTCACAGACCGACTTATCTAAATTATCTGTAAATAATACATCATGGATTCCTTGGTAAATGACATATAACAGACTTGACTACAAATAATTACACTGACAATAGGCCTTTTTAACTCAAAACCCTTGTCAAAAAATACTCTATTCGACACATCTCCGTCCTCTGTACAAACTATTTTAATTGGAACTGGATTTCAAGAACCCTGAAAAGATACTTATCATTCGAAGCTACACGGCGATATCACTCAAACACTCTAGATTTCTTTCTCACTTCAAGTAGTATTTGTTTTTATATTTTTTTTTAATAATTTAAAATAGCAGTAAGTTGTCGAAAATTTTAAATTCAATTTTTCTTGATCTAGGGATTCTGAAATATGAAGTAATGTAGAGATCCTAGAGTGATTTTTTTTCATGAATACCTTTTGGTGTGGGAGGTAAAAACTTCAGAACACTTTTCAATGTTTGCTTTCCAAGAATTCCTAAATGATTTTGATGATTTTTTCAAAGTTCGATAAATATTTTTTAGAATTTCATATGTAAACTTCTTTCCGGTAAACAAAAATTTTAAAGAATCATACAAAGATGATTATGACAAATTTAATATATGTATACCCCCCTGTCGGCATCATAAAGTCCGGAACAGCATGGTTCCAAAATCTTAGAAGTTGTTTAGAATCGGTTAAATGGTCATACATAACAGTCTGAAACAACATGGTTTCAAAATTTTAAAGGCACGAACGGTTTAATTATAGACTATCCTAACACCAATTTTTCATTTTAGATTATCTGTTGTCAAATAACCATGTTAATTCAATAATAGTACATAAGTTTGACTTTTCTGACGAGGAAGTGATGGCCTATTATATTTCTTTTTTGAAGACACTCAGTTTGAAGTTAAATGCTCATACCATACACTTTTTTTACAATGAAGTAAGTATGTATGTGTGTAAATTTAATTTATTAAAAATTAAGTAACCTTACTAACTAAAATGACATGCATTCTTTGAAGCTTTTACTAACAGTTATTAACATTAATAGATGATAAATCAAAATAACATAATAAATTGTACCTAAAACTGAAAAGCATACATACTCTCAATCTGAGACTATCCGGCCGTCTACGGTGACAAGCCGATAGAGGAATCGTCAGCAGATTGCCAACATTTACCGCAGGCAGCGCGATTCGACAAGAATTCTATCCCTGCGTAAGTGGGTCAATGTAAAACCTCTGAAAATAGACAAAGTTCATATTTCAGTTGTTTACCCACTGTTCCCTCATTTGTCAATCTATCTCGAGACGCGTTTCGCCATATCACGGCTCATCAGTCGAGCTAAGATCGACAAACGAGAGAACAAAATTTCAAGTACTTATTCCCGTAACATTATGTTAAGATACAATAAATTATACCTAATTGAAGGCAAGTATGATTTTCAGTTTTAGTGTCTCGAAAGGATTGACAAATGAAAAAATAGTGGATAGACTGCTGACTTTGTCTATTTTCATCGGTTTTACGTTAAACCACAGATGCATGGGGTGAAACTCTTGTCGAATCACTCTACCTGCGGTGAATGTTGGCAATTTGCTGACCACTCCTCTATCGGCTTATGACCGTAGATGGCCTCCGATTGAGGGCAGGTATGCTTTTCAGTTTTAGGTACAATTTATTTTAAATACCACGATGTTACGCTAATATGGGAATAAGTACTCGAAGTTTTGTACTCTCCTTTGTTGATTCTAATAATATATATATATATATATATATATATATATATATATATATATATATATATATATATATATATATATATAACACATGGGCTGAAAAGTCCCGGGCCTAACAAAGAAAACACGGTTTTTTTGGTTCAAAATTAGCTTTATTCATCAACGTAATCTCCATCAAGAGCAACGCAATCATTCCAGCGCCGCTCTAACATTTCAATACCACTTTTGTAGAACGATTTATCTTTTGCCTCAAAATAGGCCTCAGTTTCAGCGATAACCTCTTTATTCGTGCGAAATTTCTTACCGGCGAGCATTTTTTTCAGGTCTGCGAACAGCCAGTAGTCGCTGGGAGCCAAATCTGGCGAATACGGTGGATGTGGGAGCAATTCGAAGTTCAATTCATGTAGTTTTGCCATTGTTTTGATTGACTTGTGACACGGTGCGTTGTCTTGATGAAACAAAATTTTTTTTTTTGCCATATGCGGTCGTTTCTTTGCAATTTCGGCCTTCAAACGCTCCAATAACGCTATATAATATTCACTGTTGATGGTATTTCCTTTCTCAAGATAGTCGATGAATATTACACCACGTACATCCCAAAATACCGAGGCCATAACCTTTCCAGCCGATTGTTGTGCTTTCGGGCGCTTTGGACGAGGTTCACCAGTTGCTGTCCACTCAGATGACGATCGTTTTGATTCCGGAGTGAAGTGATGGATCCATGTTTCATCCATTGTCACATATCGACGCAAAAATTCCGGTTTGTTACGTTTAAACATGGCCAAACACTGCTCAGAATCATCAACACGTTCTTGTTTTTGATCAACAGTGAGCAAACGCGGCACCCACTTTGAACAGAGCTTTCTCATAGTCAAATGCTCATGCAATATAAAGCCAACACGTTCTTTTGATATCTTTACGATGTCAGCTAACTCACGCAACTTCACTTTTCGATCATTCAAAACGACTTTATGGATTTTTTTGATGTTTTCTGGTGTTACCGCCTCATTTGGACGTCCACTGCGTTCTGCATCATCGGTGTCTCTACGACCACGTTTGAAGTCAGCAAACCAACGTTTTATTGTTGTTTCTGATGGAGCGGAGTCCCCATAACACTTTTCAAGCCATTGCTTCGCTTGAACGGTATTTTTTCCCATCAAGAAGCAGTGTAAAATTAAAACACGAAATTGTTTTTGATCCATTGTTTTGAAAATAACAAAAGTAGCGTCACTCTTAGCACAATAACTCACAAACTAATGAATAGAATATCATGAAATTTTAACAGCTGTCTTTTGAAGGTTAGTATTAACTGAAAAAAAGGTGACTGCAATAAAACTAGCGCCATCTATGTGTTAGGCCCGGGACTTTTCAGCCCATGTGTTATATATATATATATATATATATATATATATATATATATATATATATATATATATATATATATATATATATATATATATAAATATATAGGGAAGTAACTTCATTGAATGAGTAGTAAAACCAGGTATAAATAAAAGGTGATAAAATTTTTTTCTTACATTCGTGCATTAAGAAACACTTTTCCTGTCTGAGACATTACAAGTACCTGAAATGTACACAGCGGCATATCGAGAATAAAAACCTTAATTATTATATTTACTGCCCTTCTTAATTCCTTAAATCTATGTAGATAAGCGATATTTCCAGATTTTTTCAATTTTTTGTGAACACCAAGCTTATGTTTAAGTTCTTTATGATATCTTTGTTGTACCACAGGGGAAGTTTTCTGTTTTCATTTTTATAGCATAGGTACAGATCTGGCAATCATTGCCAACAGGGATACATAAAAATTATGACAGATTTCATCCACATTCGTGAAGGTGTTCAATTGATTCCAATTAGCACTGTCCAGATCAGAGTATAGAGCTTGAAAGTTTGTTTTTCTTTAATTGTATGTTAAAATCTGCTATATTAAAGTCTCCTTAAATTAGTAAATTTATACCATACAATGACTGGATTCTGTAAGTTTAACCACACACTGATATTCCCTGAGATTGCTGTTTGGAGGAATATATGCAAGTGTAATAAAAACTGAAATATTATTTAAATAAACTTTACATCCAAGATTAATCTCTACAGTTCAAATTATAAATGGAGTTATATTGATTGAGAGCAAAGCAAATATATCCATAAAATTATATGCCAATACACATTTTTTACTGTTCAAGCCTTTACTGTACAAGTTCTATAATGAATGAGTTAACTTCATTTTACATACATCTCGCTTAAATTAAAATACATTTTAAAACACTTGTGTTGAGACTGTTTCATTTAAAACAAAGCATTTATCTCTTATCTCAAAAACTGCCGCAACACAAAAAACTCTATAACCATTCTTTTTTAATAAATTTCAACATAATAGAGATCGGAAGTGCTCAAAAATTAAAAATTTTGAATCTAACTTAAAAGTTGAAATGTTAATCTAAAAAATATGTTTGCGGCATCTTTCATTTCGTCAAGACGTAGCAGATTATTGTGTTAACCATGGGTCTTTATCTCTACAAAGAATGGATTATCCCCTACAGAAAGCGAAAATAAAATGCCCCCTATTTTAAATGGGAAATTTCATGGCACGTTTAAAATTTAGTTGTAAATTATGTAAGTTTTCTTACTTTTACATCAAAATTGTTTTAAACCCTTTAGGTTCAGTGACATATTATAGTTCTTAGTAATTAGACAATGTCAAATTAGAATTATTTTTCGATGTTTTGCTTACGATTGCACGGAGTTCCTTGTGGAAACTTTACTCTTCGAGATTAGAATTCTGTATTAATCGAAGTTATTAAACACCCATTAACATCAATATAAATGCGGGACACAGTCAGCAAGCCACTTGTAAACTTGTTATTGCACTGAGTCATACACGATTTGGTGGTGAACTGGTGTTCATGATCATTCACTGTTCTAATCTGGAAGCATAAAGTTTTCTGAAGTTTCTCGTGTACTCGTAACCAAAAGTAATTATAATTTGACAGAGTCTACTATAAAAATCACGTATTTTATACGACCAAAGCCATGATTGAAAGCTTTACGTTTTCAAGGTTGAATTAATTGTCGACTTTATCTAAACACTTTTAGCACACTAATGATTTTCCTTTATACACGGAAGCAATCAAGTTTTTTAATCATCCGGAATCGATGGTACGAATAGCCGTACGCACGCTAACACTAAACGTATATAAAGTTGAAGACGCGAGCATGTTAGCCTTTATAAGGGATCGTACAGCTGCGCCGTACTTTTCAAATATTGTCTGGTTTATTGGAAAGCATATTCAGGAGTTGGACATGTGTGTTCGGAATGATGCTGAGTAAGTACTTTTTATTTGCAATTTAGTAGCATTTTTTCTGCTGTATAAGATGGTAAAAACAGAAAAAGAACTCAACATTCATGTTAATAATAATAATTAATCCTTATTAAGTTGGATACCTTTACACAAATAATTATATATACAGAAACAGATATACAAAAACCAGAAGTAAGCAGATATTTAGCCACTAGAGCTACAGAACAAGAACATACTTTTTTAAAAAAGGACACTATTCTTTCAATGGATCAATAGATATTTTCAATTTAAATTCAACGATATCAAATTTAAACAGACTATCTGTTATTAGTAAAATTCTATGCCATGAACATGAGTTGATTTATTAATTTTCTGTTTTACATGTGCGACTAATGGTGCCGTTTTTTGTCAGTCAGTAAGTACCATATTTTGCAAATGTTAACGTTTTTTAGATGTTTTTCTTTTTTTTAGCCATCAATCCCAGAATAGACTAGCTGATCTGGTAGCAGAACATCTGGACTATTTACATTATTTAAACGACATTCTTTGCTTAGACATTACCGACCTAAATCACGTCCTGACAGATCACCTTCTTCATAAATTGCTCATCCCGTTATATATTTATTCACTTGGATCTCACCGAAGAAAATCTTCAATACCTGACGGAGTTAATCAAGCAGTAGCAAAGATATTAAGTAAAGGTAAGCTTCATATAAAGATAAAAACTTATTTTGTTTTTCCTTTTAAAAATATATTTTTTAAATATTTCTTTTTCAATTATTTTTTATCGTTCACCTGAGTAGGGATTTTACCCTTTTTTTATATCCTGAGGATATTGGTAGGAATGTCGCAATACCCGTCAAAGTTGTCCAAGGGCCGAAACATACATTGTTGTGTTTCAAGGCACCTTTTAGACGAGGCGGTAGTGCTGCCACGGATGTTATCGTATTTTTTCAAACAACTACTATCTATGTATGTTGCCAGGTCATATATACTTAAATAAAAGTATACCGACCTGCCGGGATTGGAACCCGAGACCTTCTGCACCGCAAGCAGACACTACGCTACGGAGCCACGGGTCACCACAGCACAATTTAATGATACAAAAGACATTTATAAAAATTATTTTTTTCTATCATTAATAGTGAATAGATCAAGTAGTTGTTATTAATTATAATTTAAGTTGATTATTTTGACAGTATTTTTCAATTAAAACATGTCCATATATTATGTGAATGCTTTTGAGATTTTTTAAGTTAATTATGAAAGTTATGTAATTTATCATCCTTACAAACATAAATACAGGAACTAAACTTTACAGTTGCTATTGTTTTTTAAGTTGTCCGGAGTTTAACTAGTTTAAGTTATCTTTAAAAGTCAGTTCTCTATTGTTGTTTTGTATAATTACTTATATGGTAATTATAGTCAATGCATCATTAAAGTCTAAAAGACAAATTGAACTATTTACTATTCCAACTTATTTATTGATGAAATGAAAACAGACAATAGAACTTTGCTGGGTAACGATAGAACTAGGCAAAGCGTCTATTACAAAACAAATAGCAACTTTTTCTTTTACACTACCAGGCGTATTCGAAAAGTAAGGGTCATAAAAAAATATATTCGTTAGAAAAAGTTTTTATTGACGGTTTTAGTTTCCTATAAACCTACTTCACTTTTCCACATGCTCGCCGTTCACTTCTAAGGACTTTTCGTAATGCTGCACCAGCTTCTTTTAATACCTCTGCATAGAAATTCTCCGCCTGGGAATTGAACCAGTTGACAACGGCGGTCTTGAGTTCCTCCTCGTTTTGAAGCCGTTGTCCACCAAGCTAATGTTTAAGTGCAATTGTCGATCAGATTCTAGTTTTTGGTCCACTTGTTGAACGATTTCATCTGTCTGGATATTGAGCCTGCCACTCCGCTCTTCATCATGCATATTTGTGCGGCCATTTTTGAAGTCTTGACACCATTACTGTAAGGCCATAAACTAGGCACAACTCCCTATAAATTTGGGCAGCTGATGATTCTTTTTCACACAAAAATCAAATCACGCATTTCGCAACTGGCGGGAGCAACGATATTCGCGGACATTGTTGTCTGCATTCACCGACGGGCAAACGACTATTGAATCAAAACAATAACTTCACTGGCTTCAGAAACAATCAGTAGATAGCGCTACATGTGTACAACTTTGTTCATACCCGCCAATATTTAAATATAAGCTAACGGAATACACCTCGTATTATACAAAGGGATATAACTTATTTATTAGATTTATTGATACGCCCTAGAATAATATGGCTAATAAAGGAGTGATATGAAAAAGATTTCAAGCATCAGCCTTTTTTGATCTTGATGACAAGTGTTTAAAAAAATTATGTATCAATTTATTGCGAGCTAAATATATTTAAGAGAACTAAAAAAAAGATGGGATTAAGATAAAAAAAATTGTCAAAATTGCAATACACGTAGCATTTTTAGGAAGTATCTGCTTGGAAAAAAATATACTAACAATGTAAAAGATCAATCATGTTGCGAAATTAGAATTGCTCATGAAGTATTGTTTGTAAAGAGTATTCATATTATAAATAATGTAGAATCAAAAGTCGAATCT
This sequence comes from Pachyrhynchus sulphureomaculatus, assembly GCA_019049505.1. NCBI lineage: Eukaryota > Metazoa > Arthropoda > Insecta > Coleoptera > Curculionidae > Pachyrhynchus > Pachyrhynchus sulphureomaculatus. The sequence goes on along the minus strand of CM032455.1, from coordinate 64,634,782 downwards.
TTAAATCTAGTATCTATAACACAGTGGCGGTTCGTGATGGGATTTGGTGGAGGTTCACATACCTCACAAGGCTATGTTGTATGTAGTATTATGAGCCAATAAGAGCGTGAAAACACGTTTTCCAGATACCTACTTAATTTTAAATTTTATGTATTTATTCATACCTAGAAGACGTTTTAAAATTTTCAAAAATTATCATAATCACCTTACCTAATATTAATTGAAAATTCTAAATGTCAGTAGGTTAAACATAATATCAAATATAAAATCATTTACCAATACAGAAGGTCCAACTATAACAGGCAAATGGGCGCTGTGTATTGACACATATGTATAAACGCGAACATAAATAATATACAACACTCGATGAAAGAAAATGCAGTCCATATTAGAAATATAGTAAAATCCATTGTTTTGTTTAAAACATCTAACTATAAGCTGAACATTATAAACACAATGTTTAAACGAAAAGTCAATACGGCGATTTTTTAAATTTGCAAATTTATCAATAACTAATTGATTAAAATCACTAGTGTCATTTTCCATTCTATTGTATATGTTGCGGAAAATACATTTTGTAAATTATTTTCTATTATAATTTGCAAACAATGCACCCCTCCTGGCAAATTTCTAAAATCGGGCCGTTTATAAATAAGTTCAAGTTCAGTTTGTAATCTAAATTTGTCCAAAAATGGATATACCGGAACTGTACCATTTAAATAGTGCGATGGGAATTTATTTTCGAACTCCAAGAACTTAGAAGACATAAACAGAAGCGAATCACGTAGGTGACTATTAAATGAAAACCGTTCCTTAATTTGAATTAATATATAATCACATACTTCTTTTGCTGCAACTACTTTCGTTAGATTAGGATCTTTCTTATGTTTTTTATTCTGAAAATGAACTACATCTTCAATTAAAGTAGGAATTTCTTCAGCATTTTGTCTTTCAGTCGCTATACATTTTTCAACTTATTGCTGTGGCTACCTGTGCAGGATCAGAAGTCGATTTTTGCAAACTGTTATACAGGATATCGGCGTGTGGCATAATTTTGTGAAAAAATGTTAGGCAGAATACAAATAGTGAATCGTATAACATTCTACGGATTGCAGAGGCTTGATTAATTGTGGTAGATTGTTTCGAAGTATTTTCTACCTTCTCCATACATTCGATAAGTGCTTCTGTATTCTCAAAAATAATATTTATAGCTCTACTTTTAAAAAGTCACCGGTTCGTAGAAGTTCTTGGAATATGGCAGCGTCCAACTTCATTTAATGTTTCAGCCCGCTGAGGAGAATTTAAAAAAAAAATCGTAATATCTGTTATATTAGAAAAGAAAATATGTACTTCTGCACTCTGGCTAGTTGCATAAACTGAAATTAAATTTATTGATGAGCATAACAGTGAACATAATAGCCGTATTTATAATCATCTTGAATAATTCTGTTTATTCCACCATGGCGGCCACTCGTAACATTTGCTTCATCATAGCTTTGTGAAATTAATTTATTTGGTGTATCTGTAACTTTGAGCAAAACGTCTTTAATACAATTTGCTAAACTAATTGCATTATGGGCTTGTGGATTCAAAAAAGCCCAAAATCGTTCAGTTGGGGTACCGTCTTTTAAAGTGTATCTGAAAACTACTACCATTTAAAACTTACAAGAAATATCTGTGGTGTCATCTGCTGCAACAGAGGTGAATTGGGCGTCTGCTATTTCATTCTTTATATATTCGTGGCAAACATGTAGCATGCAATGTAATAATTCGTTCTGAATTATTTTTGAAGTACCTTTGAAGATCGTGGATTTTTCAAAATGCTCTTTTAAAGCCAGATCCAACTCTGCACTAAAATTGATTAGACCTTTGAAAATGCCCGGATTTTGCGAATCATCCCTTTCGTCGTGTCCTCGCAAAGCTAATTCGAAACATTCACAGAACTTTATACAATTTATAATTTTCGACCAACCGTATCTGTTTTTCAATACATTGTCATTATGTTTTTCGATACCTCTTCTGTAGGCACTACCCAGTTGTTGTTTTATATCAACTTTTCCCAAAAGTCTTAGTTCTAACACCGAATTTATATGAACCTGCCAAGTTTCATGCTTTTTAATTTTTTGTGATAAGTGTGCCAGATCGACTACCCCACTGTTCACCCAACTCGCTTCAGCACTTTCAGATACAAAAAGCAAACGTGGAAAACAAAACAAGCTGTTTTTAACACTGCATCCGCATAGCCATTAATGTTTTTCATATAATTCACTTTTAAAACTTCTTTCGAACTCGCGTTTTTGTTCCTTACTTACTTGAGTAATACTAAGATTCGGAATCGGTTTTCCCGCAGCTTTTACTTTAAGTGTCTTCTAAAGGTAACTTCGAAAAATTTTGTTTTAAATAATTCACTGTATATTCAAAGTTTCTTTTAACACCTAACAATTTACTACACCCCGGCTGTGCATCCATTCGCTCGTTGATTACATCAATTATAATCAGTTTATGTCTGTATGTAATTGCATTCACGACTTAATACTAACAATATACCCTTTGTTGCAAAATATTGAGCGCGAAAACCAAATTTACCTACTCTGACTGGAACCGCTTAGATTAGATGTAAAATATAAACGAATCAACACGACGCTTCTATCCCAATCCAAATCCGCAAGATCACCAAGTAAGTGTGCACCATGGAGAGAGAAAAACGACGAATTTACATCTTCGTATTAGAGAGAGACAGAGTTTGCCAGAATCCAAAAACGTATAAAAGGAGACAGCGCCGTATACCGCCTTGCTTTACATCCAGTTCTTGTAGTTTGTGCACTTAGGGAGCTTCAGTCACAACTCGAGGTTTAACGGTACGTAAAGTATTAGGGTTGTTATAAATTGTTTTTGTCCATTTGTAGGGAAGGTGCACTTCTTTAAAAGACGCTTGTATGACTAAGGTATAATACAAAATAATTTGCATTTTGCCTTGTTGGGTTCACGTGCTCATGTGCTCCTATAGAGGAGCCGGCCCTGCTATAACAGATCTTACACAATATAATATCAATTTTAGTAATAATTTATGCGAATGGATTCAAAAGACAAATGTCAGTAGTTTAGATATATGTTTTAACTTAATTTAAGAAGTGTGTCTTTTAGATGTAAAATTAAACAGGTTACAAAGACACTGCTAGTTCTTAACAAAAATAAACTAACTTTATTAGAAAGAGAAGAAAATGCAAAGGAATATTTTTTTGTTTTTTATATAGAAGCTTGCATTAGTGCAACCTAGAAAAACTGGAAAACATCAGGGAAATGGAGATTTTAATATGCAAAATTGAAAGTAGCGTACTTTCAATTATGGGGCTGTGCGCGCGTGGATACGACTGATCGTAACTGTTTTGTTTGGGAAAAGCTTTAGCTCAGCTTCGGGCGATTTCAGCAGCCTTGCACATGACGTCCGGCACGAACAGGTTGCTGCCGCCAGCGGCTATTCCGGCAGGAATGAAGGCCCTCTACACATGCCTTCCCTACCAGACGAGCGGCGGCAAAGCAAGCAACAGCCTGTTCGTGCCGCATGGCTGTCAATCATTGCGAGACACCTGTGCTTTCGTGGAACTTTTTCCTTGTATTTGTCCCGACAACAATGTCGCCTGTATGGCATGTCCTCAGAAATCTAAGTCTCAATATTGGTTTTCACTTAGTCTTGCTTCTTATTTTAGTAAAGAACTCCAATATACTCTTTCATAATGTGAGGTGTTTGGTGTATGGTTCGACGGAAGTGTAATTAGAATTAGCCAAAGTCAGATAGACCTTATAGTGCGTGATTGAGCCTCCATAAGCGATAAGGCTACCTAAGAATATCTGACCTCTGTTTTCTTAGATAACACTATTTCTGCTTTTGAGAAAAGGTTTAGCTTGTTTCAGTATGCAAATGTCAACAAAAAATTTCTGATTACCAAGTTGCGTAAGGAGGGTAACCAAGATGATCCAGTTCTGCTAAATTTCTGTATATTTAGGCTCTACTCTGTTCATGTAGCTTTCACGACAGACTGCAAAAATTTGGGAGAGAACATATTAGATTTCCTCCAAGTCCTGTACAATATTTTTAATTGTGCACCCACCTGAAGAGCTAATTTTACTAATATTACCGAGCCATCATCGTTCCCTTAGAGATTCTGCTCTGTCAGCTGGGTAGAAAATAAGGCAGTAGCCTCCAGAGCTTCAAAAATTAAAAATACATGAAAGTAGATAAATGAAGTTAAAAGGGAGAAAACATAGTCGGCAGAGACACGGCATAAGCCAAAGGTAACCATTCCTGTACCCGAATGTGGAAGCTGCAACATTATAAAAGTAGCTATGAAGGTGATTCTACTTTCAGCAAAGCTCACGTTTCTTGGCGAAGTTTCATTCTAATGACCTAGCGCGTTTCTAAGTATATTTCTCCCCACGAATCTCCATCTACCATGGAAATGTTTGTCTCGTGAGAATAGACTCAATCTCAAAGATAGAATAAAGAAGTACTACTTTGTACTTCAGATTTATAATATTGTCTGTGGTTATGGAGTTAAACTTGAGATTTGTTTTTATGCTTGGTATTTTTAATAAATAATGAAATGATAAGACAATAATGAAAATATTATTTTGTTTATTATTTTTTAGGTTCATCAGGTTCTGATTCCTCACGATTACAGGAACCTGCAACTGGAAAAGTATCCTGCGTGGTGGCATTATTTTTATTATCACAAGTCTTTTTAATCATATCACACTCACCTCTTGTACAGACGTTAGCATGGATTATTTTAAAAACAGATAGATCTGTTTTTGAGAAAGGTAAAAAAAAGAAGTGAATATTTTTGTATTTTATTGGACATCTTCTACATTTACTATGAACTGCTCGTTGCGTTCGTTAACGAATGTATATGAAATGGAAGCGAGTTACTTTCGGGCAGTTCCTTAGAGTGAACGTCAGACGTATTGTTCTGTACTTTCTAAGGCTTTGGTATACTCGACTCTAATTGAACACATAAGATTCTTTGCTTGACGCCTCTGAACATCAATCATAGAATCACACACTGTATATTTAGCTGATATAGATGATAATATTTATTATTATTGTGATGTGCATTTTTGTAAAAAAAAAAATCCAGAATTATACTTCTTTTGCGCATCCATAAAATTCAAAGTCATTGTTTTTATCTAAAATATCCTGTTAAGATATATTAAAAAGTCTATTTTAGTTAAACTATATAACATCAGTACCGATATCGTCCATTTACGACAAATTATAAAATATCTTATACTCGTTACCTATAACAACATTTCAGTTCACATGACCTGTGATTACTCTTAATAAAATCTATGAGATGAAATATTTCAGTATAATCAGCTCTAATTAAATCGTAAGTAATGTCTTTGGTCTCAAATCGGATGTAATATTACTTTGGTTCTGGAGTAAAAGTAACCATCAATAAATGTTTTTTATTTGATTTTTTCAATATTAATACCAATACAACTTCTATTTGCGTGGAATCTTTGAGAAACTCGACATTTTAACGTGCCGATGGTAGCCACCTGGCTTCGTTTTGTGTGTACGTGTTTGGTTTTCTGTAGTGATAGCTATATTTTCTGTCGTCAGAGTTCAACAAATCATTCATAAGATTGATTCTGTGCTTTTCTGACGAACTTTCTATTCATTAGAAAATGGCCACAGCGAGAAGAGTTGTCTCCTACATCACGACAATGCAAGGTTCGCTCTGTACGCAAAACTTTTTGCCGAAGAATTCCGTGACTTTCATTCCCCCCCCTCCCCCCCCCTTATTCGCCAGGTTTCGTACCCTGTGACTTCAGGCTATTCCCCCATATCTTTAATTTGTTTGACTGATGTAAAAGGAGTAGATCTGGCTTGACGTTAACTTTAAAGTGTCTTATCGCCTTATATAAAAATTCTCATTTCTACTATAGAGTCCCAGCACGAAATTGGGGAAAAAATGCAAATTTATATTAGAGACAAATCCCTTTCATTCTGTGTGAAAAATAGGTTAAGGACTTTGAATACGGTTGCGCGTAAGTTCCACCCTGACCCTGAAGAGTGGTTAAACCTGTGCTCTGACATTGAACATTGCAACAAATTATACAATCAGCTGTAACTGACTACTGATAGTCTACAGGTCATATCCACGAATGTAAGAGAAACCAAAATTCCCTTCTCTGTTTCCAGCTTCTTTAAGTAAAAGTTTAGGGAATTATTTGAAATTTTCAAACTTCCTCTTTATAACATTAATAAAGATTTACGGTCTGCATCACACGTGGAAAGTTACTCAAAATTGACACAGTCTGATTCCAAGAACCACGCTCTTGTAATATAAAACAGCAATCTGAAAAGCACCTCATTACATATGTATATGTATCAAAATTTTTATTAGTTGAAATTATTTAATATTTTTAAGTGTAATGCAGTAATGTATTTTATAATATGTAAGAATTTCTGGATGTCAGGAGTTAATATGGGTACTTTAAATGTAGTTACTGCTTTATCTCTACATTCTAATTTACTTTTTAAAATTCTTGGGTTGATGATCTTATAGACAAATAAATGAATTTAAATTTGATAAATGATACATATGCTTTAGTTCCCAATTTAATGTTTAAACATACATTTGCAGGTGTCAACAAATTATTAGAACATTACGAATTGGAAAAGAAAAATTTAGAGGAAAGTTTAAATGATGAAGCAAGTGCTGTAAGTTCGAGAGAAAGTTCTAGTTCCAAAGAAAATTTAGTAGAAGATCTTAGGAATATTACAGACGAAGAGAAGGAAAAACTAGCTAAAAATCCTGCCGATAATGTAGCAACAGAAAAACCATTTTTGGAAACTGCGTATAGTGCATTAGATTGTGCCGAAAATGATTATGCGGCTTTATTTGCTCTCAGTTTGTTGTATGCGATGTCAAATAATAAAGGTAAATGATATTTTATGATGGAGGAGGAGTTTCAACCTAATTAAGCTTTAAAAATTAAACAATTATGAGAAAGACGCAATTTTTCAAGATTATGTAAAAATATCTTTTTTGAATAACCAAAATATTCTTTGATTATGTGAAGTATCGGAATTAATAGTATTATACTAGAAAACTAAAAATGACATATAACATAACATAATATATTTAAAACTACATCCCATTCCTAATGAGTAAAACTTTTATCAAAAATTTGGTTATTTTGACAGCAAACAAAAAAAGAAAAGTAGTAATAGTCCTAGTAAAAACCAAAATATACTGCCACCATTTCGAGCTACCTTCCTTAAGATGCATTGCCAATAACTGTAGCGGCAACAGAAAAATGACAGGCTGACATAATATAAGGGTCCTAAAACATCAAGCATTGCAAGAACCTCTGGACTGATTTTTTGGCGTTTATAATAGGGAAAGAATTGAACCAAAACGAAGAGATGGCTATTTTAAATTTAAATTTATTTTAATTGAGGGTTTTTAGGATTATTATCTTGAGAAAGTTAAGTACCCCAAAATGTTGTAAAAAATGAAGTATCACTTCCATTTTTGGAAGATGGCGGACCGTAGCTTAAATGACACTACTTTAATTTGTGATCTAAAGTAAAGTGTTTTGTTTATCATTGACGAATATTAAAATTTTATCGGTAAAAATTTATTTATTATTCTGTTTGAAATAATATTTTTTTAGGAGTGACTCCAGACATTGTAGAGCAAGTTTTAAAGCCTAAGAAATCTTTCATATCAAAATCCACATCAAAAGATGTAAAATACTCTTACAACGTTCAACTTCTAGAAAAACTTCTTTTAATTATTAATTTAGCTTGTCAGCCTACTTGTAGGTAAGTACCATAACGTGTCTTAATACAGTAATGATAAAAAAATCTCCATTTTATAACTTTTAATAATCGTGAAAAATGTAAAATGAATGTTAGAATATTAGATATAGGGTAAATAGAGATATTCACTTCAGACTTAATTATCCTGTAAGTTTGTTGCTTATTTCCATTTGCTTTAAAATCCTCTATATAAATAACAACCATTGTTTTTTTTTTCATTTTAAACAATTTATTGAATTGCTTGTTTTTTTTTTATACTAATAGAACATTTTTAGATAATGGCTGGGTATTAAAAAAAAAACGTGCAGATTGAACTTGCGCAATTAGTGTTCCGTACGTTGGTTGCTTTTAAAATAAAATTTTTTTTTACGGAGCTATAAAATGATTAATGATTTCACGAAACACAACCAAAATGAGTTTTCAACAAAGTTTGTTTCCGATCTTTACTGAAAACTGATGACCTTGAAATTTTTGTTTTTTTATATACCAGATAAATTATTAAAGGTAATGCACTCGTGATAATTTTCGTTCAATCTACACCCTGTGGTACTTTTCGAGATAAGGGGGGCAGCGATTTTTCGCAAATAATACAAAGAAGAGTGTACGCAAGTTTTATATTATATATATTTTTGAACTCGTATTTTTACAAGCTTTCATTTGACGTAGTAAAAAAAATTTTTTCACTTTCGATTTCATCCCCCAAAACTAACCCCTTAAGTCAAAATTTAACTTTCAAAACTACACGGCTCTGATGAGGCCATCAATTCCTATATTAGTACCAAATTTCAACTTTCTATGTCAAATAGTTACGGAGAAAATCGGGTGTGACAGACGGACTGACGGACACCGAAGTGATCTTATAAGTACGGGACACTAAAAACAAACTGAAAAAAATAAATGAATGGTTTGTCTAAAAAAATAATGCGATTTCATAAAACACCATTTATTGAAAATTTTTTCACTAGCACTTAATATTCTTCGAGGTAGACCCTTGTACAGTAATCAGGCCCGCCGCTAGCCGCCTGAACGCCCGCGTGCAAAACCTACTATGCCGGTCGCTAGAAATATTCTGTGGTCGCCCCCATCTCCATCCTATTTTTCCTGACTATAATTTGTACAAGAGACATAGTTTTGTTAAGAGTGTGCAAAAAAGCAAAGAACACTTTCTTAAGTCAAACAATTTATTGTCAGTAATGTTTATGCCCTAGAATTTTCAAAAATGTTTGTCCAATAAAAAAAAGGTACCAGTATAAATAGGTCTTGTCAAATTAGTAATTACTATGATCACATGGCGTCATATGTCAGTTTACACTGAAAATGTGTAGCCGACACTGTGGCCGAGTGTATTAAGTATTTTACCAAAAGCAAGAAAAGTTTAAGTCACATATAAAATTCTATATATTTTGGATACCAGACAATATTTTTTATTACTTAAGTATATGAATTAATGAATATATGCTAATAGAACTACCCAAACAAATTGAATTTTTCAGCTATTATTTACCTGGTTTCCAAATGATCTAAGATTTCGTGTTCTATTGAAACAGTAGATAAATGAGTTAGTCTTTGCTGGTGCATTGGTGATTTTGAATAATTTTTTATAATTTTTAACTTTGAAAAGTATCTCGCATTAGATGTAACTGAAACCGGCAAAGTAATATTCTTAACGCTATTGCTGTGTTGGGAAAAGTTGAAATTAATTCATTTGTAACAAGATATTGTAAAAGGGTACGTGGATCATTGCACTGATTTTCTAGAAAATGCAGCTTTAAAGCATTAATTTCATTATATAAAACAATACCGTCAATGTCCGTTTCATTTCTCGAATCGTTTTACCAATTCGTCTTTGGGGTAACTAAATAATTTATTACTGAAAAAGCCAAACACATCGTCAAATGTTTTTAACTCGTCCAATCTATTTTTTAAGGAAGTTATTGTCTGCTCTAGGATTCTAAAAAACCCTATTTGGTAATCGATTTTGGGGTCTAATAAAAGTTCATCATGCTGTTCATATTGAAATTATTTCGATTTTCGTCTTGGTTGAAGTGTATATATTAGTGGGAAATCTGCTTCAACATTGAGTTCGTGAGCCACTTTGGTAGTTTCCTGTAAAACCATAACGATCACATTATGCATTTATGCATACTTGAATATTCATTGTGGGGCATCTTATTTAAAGAATTAATTTTATTTAAAAGCTAACCAGATTACAACAGAGCAAATAAATTTATAATTTTGAATCTTTAAAGCAAGCGAATGCGCTTTGTGAGTTGTGGCACAATCCCACGAAAACGGATTTTCAGAAATTTGCAGCAGAGCATCAAATATTTTGTCGATGTGATGCCATAATGGTTTGATTCTACTGGACCAACGTGTAGCACTTAGGGCTTTTAATTTTAAATCAGGTAAATGTTTGCAAATGATCGGTCACCTTTCTGTAGACGAAGAAAACGTAAATTTCTTGAATTATATCGAAAAAATTGTTAGCTTCGTGCGAAATGTTATCCTGTAGATATTTCCATATATGCCAATAGATGGCGTTGTTATGAAAAAATATATAATTGAAAAATAATAATTGCGAATTGTCTCGCAATAAATCTAATGACATTAATAATGCTGATTAGAAAAAGTTTGAACACGACAAGATCTCTGAATTTGCCCCCCCCCCCCTCAGTATGTGCCCCTCTGCATGCCCGTTTACGGAGGGCCTGACACTAATATATTTGATCCAATGCCGTTGCCATTTCTGATGCAAGCTAGAAGTCTAGAAGTTGTCCTGAATTTTAAGCGCACAAGCGTATAAGCACCGATCGATAAAATTTTGCTTTGTAGGGCCGCATTTCCTTTTTTTAATAAGTGGTAAAAAATACCTATAATTAACAATCTTTGTAAATGATTTTAGTTTTCAATCATGTCCTGCTTTTTTAAAAAACAAAAAAAAAATGGTACTAATAAAATGAATTTTGTTTTAGGGTTAGGTTAGTAACTTTAGAATTAGCTCTAAAGTTATTATTACAGCTTGTGATATGTGATGGGAAAAATATTTTATTAGAACCTCATAGGCTTACACTGGAAGCTGCCAAATCGCAAAGTATGTTTTTGCTTAGAAATTTTTATAAAAGTGAAGAAATATTTTTAGATATGTTCGAACATGAGTAAGTATCAAGGTTTATTGAATAACAGACAGTTAAATAAATCATAATTATTATGCTGCAACACTTTTTTCACCTCTATGCGCCTACAGAACAACCATGAAGCAATAAAAATTTCTTCCTATTTGCGATTTTATCTTATAGCGGAATGGTTATTTCACCGCTTGAATTTTCTTTTACAAATTTATTTTTAGAACCTCTTTTTTGGAATTTGAGATCCAAAATTCGTCGATAATACATAAATATTAAGAGTAAACAAGAAGTGGCTTACACTGACTACCCTTGATTTCTAACATGAAAGTTCGCGTACATTCACAGTTTATAATTACATGTTGGCGTTGCTGTCGAGGAATAATTTTTCTATCCACAATAATAAACTAGTGTAGGTAGTCTTCGTTTTGTTTTTTTTAATTAATACTATTCTACATGTAAGAAAATGCCTAGCCAGCTATAAAATTAAATTCCTCACGCAAAAAAAATATTTCACAGGAAACATCGGGATTATTTATTAAGAAATATATTATTCACTCTTAAATATTATGTGTTACATTGTTAACTGTGTTTACCGTACTTATTGTAATTCTTCTTCCTATACGACAAGGTCTTGGTTCGTCTGTTTTTAAGCTTCTTGTGATGTAGATGTCCAGGTTTCATGCCATCTTTTTGGTGGTCGAGGTCCCCGGGAGGTCTTCTTGTTTTTGGATTTTAGCTGGCATCATTTTTTACCCATCTTGGCCAGCTTTTAGCTGGCATCATACATTACTTGATCCCTCCAATATCGACGTCTTCATCTGGCGAAACGGACGATGTCTGTACCTGATCTTTCAGGGTTATTCCTTTGATAGGGCGCAGTGTTTTCAGTTCTGAAGCTCTTATGAGTCTTTTTGTTTTAGATGTTTCTGCTCTTGTGTCTGCTGTATACATTAGAAACGATCTTACCACGGTTCTATTAATACGCACTTTTCTTCCTGTAGACATGTAGGCATTTTTCCATATTAAGTTCCGCAAACAACCAGGTATTCTCGATGCTTTATTTGCCTGATTGAGCTCAATAGCTGTACTCCCAGGTATGTGCCGTGCATGTTCTGTGCTACTGTTTTGTTGAAGACGGCTAGTTTACATCTAATGGAGCCTTTAGCTATAATCATTGACTCTGTTTTTTTCCACTGATATTCTCTATCTTCATTTTCTGCTGTTAATATTGCATCATCAGTAAAGCACAATATTTTTAGAGTTTTTCGTCCCATTTTGTGTCCGCTATTGACCTCATTGACACTACCATTTTGTCCGTTATTAAATTAAAAAGTGTTTTACTAATGCCTACTAATGCCCGCCTTCTCGAATTCCAGATGATATTGGTACTTCTTAGTTAGTCCTGGCTGTGTCTTTATACGTGTCTTATGGTTTTTATTGAGCTGTTCTATTACTTTAATGTAGTCGTTATTGAAGTGATGATCTCGTAAAATTTGTCATACGTCTCTCAACTCTCTATTGAATGCTTTTTTTTAAATCAACAGCTCAGAAATAGAGGTTTATTGTCTAATTGTAAATATAGCATCCACTGTCGATCTATTTTCTCTAAATCCTTGCTGTTCCTCGCTTATTTTGATCTTTTTTGTTATTTTTACAGTCATGATCTTGGTTAGTAATTTACTAGTACTGTTTAGCAGCGTAATGGTTCTATAATTGTCGGGGTCGTTTTTATTCCCTTTTTTGAACATTGGGATCGTAATACTGTTCCTCCAGTCTTCAGGAATTTTCTGGCTTAAGATTATCTTTTGAAGTAAGGTTATTAAGACTTTTTCTATTCTAATAGCTCTATACTTAAGCATTTCGTTGATGATATCATCAGGCCCAGGAGCTTTTCTGTTCTTTAGTTTTTTCAGTGCTTCATGTACTTCTGGTTCCACCTGGTCGTCGTCAGTCTCTTCTTGCTGGCTACTGAATAGACTGATTAATGTGTATTTTTAGTGTTCCGTACGGAACACTTATAAGATCACTTCGGTGTCTGTCTGTCTGTCTGTCTGTCTGTCACACCCGATTTTCTCCGAAACTATTTGACATAGAAAGGTGAAATTTGGTAATAATATAGAAATTGATGGCCTCATCAGAGCCATGTAGTTTTGAGAATTAAATTTTGACTTAAGGGGTTATTTTTGGGGGGTGAAGTCGGAAGTGAAAAAAAAAATTTTTTACTAGGTCATCGAGTGTGGTGTCAAATGAAAGCTTGTGAAAACACGAGTAAAAAATATATATATAATATTATACTTGCGCGCACTTTTCTTTG
>CM032455.1:64594009-64619009 GCA_019049505.1 Pachyrhynchus sulphureomaculatus | reverse complement strand
GTAAAAATCTTTCCCTTTTGCTGCGAACCATTCATCGAGCCATTTTTTTCACATCTTCGTACGAACCAAAGCGCTGCTCAGCAAGTACGTGACCCATCGATGCAAACAAATGATAATCGAAAGGAGCCAATTCTGGTGAGTAAGCCGCATGGGGTAGAACTTCCCAGCTGAGTGCTTCCAACGTGTCGCGAACTGGTTTTGCCATATGTGATGGAGCATTGTCATGAAGAAAAAGTACTTTGTGTTGCCTCTTTCGGTATTCTGGCCTTTTTTCAAGCAGCGAACGGTTCAAATCGGTCAATTGTCGTTGGTAACCTTTAGTATTAACCGTTTCTCCAGGATTTAACAGCTCATAATAGACCACGCTCCTCTAGTCCCACCAAACACAGAGTATCGTCTTTCTGCAAAGCGATTCGGTCTTGCGGTCGATGTGGATGGTACGCCTGGGTCTACCCATGATTTTTTGCCCTTGGGATTCTCAAAATAAATCCACTTTTCATTCCCTGTACTATACGATGCAAAAACGACTTTCTTTTGTACCGAGCGAGCAAAATGTCACACGTTTTTTTGCGCTTTTCCATTTGCCTGTCGTTCAACTCATGTGGTACCCATCTACCGGTCTTCTGAATCTTTCCCTTCTCTCGTAGCCGATTGGAAACAGCTTGTTGACTAGCGCCCAATTGCTCAGCTAGTTGTTTTTGTGTTTGCGAATCATCTTCGTTCAACAATACTTACAATTCCACATCTTCGTATTTTTTTGGCGGTTTTCCACGTTCCTTGTCTGCAATATCGAAGTCACCACTTTTGAAACGCCGAAACCATCGTTCACACGTATCTTGCGATGGAGCATGTTCACCATAAGCTTCTCGAAGTAATCGGTATGATTCAACAGCAGTTTTCTTCAAATGGAAACAAAAAACTAATGCTGTCCGCGAATACTCTTTGTTCGGTATAAATTTCGACATATTGAAACACAACACTATGCACACACTTTTCCAATTTATCACTCGTGCGCGTCTGACACAACAAAATGGCGCAGTGTCAAATCTTTATAGCACAAACTGCAATGTGCACCATCTGTTGTCTGAAATCCGCATTTCATACTTGTACACCTGGTATAAGGTTTTTGTTGTTTCATCTTTAAATGACTCTATGTTAAATTTTTCAACGTAAATAGGAGGTTTTTTCTTTTGCAGATTTACTTTTGTACGATATTTAAAAAGAACCAATCCATGTTCAGTTCTCACGTTTGCGGATGTTAGAGTTCTTACATCTAGGATTTCACTTGGGTGTATTTTCCTATTAGTTATAATATAATCAGTGATTGAATTTTGGTTTCTTGAATTACCAAATGTGTATTTATGTTGTTCTTTATGTTCATAGAATGTGTTGTTGATACGAAGTTCGTTTTAGTTAACATTTCGCCGTTATCGTTGATAATGTCTTCGTTGAATCTCTGCATGATGCCATGATATTGTAATTACAATCTACATAGGAGATAATCGAGTAAAGTTTTTTTATTAAATTCCAAGGCTCTTGACTTTCGTCAAACAATCTTTCACACACACACTTTCATTAACATTGCCGTATTACTACAGTTTATTGCCACTTTATATAAGCAAGAAATTTTACAATTTGACGACTACAGAACCCTAAAATATAAAAAATGTAATACATTATTATACCTATATTTTTAACAATATTCAAAAGTGTGATTAGTAAATTATTGCTGCGATTTGATGTTTGACTAAAAAGAATCTGCAGGGCGCTAAATGGGGTGGATGCTGTAACTCAGTTATGTTTTTGGTAATGGTTTGAACTATACTAACCTTGTGAACTCTATAGTTGTTGTGTAAGAGCACTGTTAATTTTCCATTAACACTTAAATCTCGTCACCTTTGACAATTCGCGAAAAATAACTCTCTTCGTTCTCTAAAGCAGCCAAATGTCCTTGAGAAATTCCTTTCCAGACCAGTTTCTGTTCCGACACAGTCTTGAAAAGTATAGGTTAGGGTACTCCAGTTTCTTTACCAAGCACTGAGTTCTTAATTGTCGATCTCACAGCAATAAATTCTCTGAAGGCATGATGATTTTCTGAGTTTTTCTCTCAACCTCGTTTTCTGATCTGTGGTCATCCTGAATTGAGTGTCGGTCCCGTCGAATCTATTTGGACCAAAATGTTACTTCAAAATAATATGGACTGTCATTATCGTATACCTGGGACGTTGATTCGTAAATAACTTCTGGTTCGATTCAACTTTACGAGGGCCGCCTTTTAAGTTTTTACAAACGGCCACTAGATGGCGCTGTTGAGATATGTCATTACTATTGTTGTAAAATTTGACATTTGTTATTGTTAAAACAGTGGCAGCTCAGTAATTGGCCAAGTAGTTTGTTTACAGTAAGCGTTTAAAAAATAACAGTTTTGTGAACAAATGAAAATTTCACGTGAAGATTTTTTAGATGATTTTTTACGACTTTAGTAAAGGCGTAACTCAACAATAATGCCTCGAATCGCTTCGTTCAACTTTTGATAATGAATCACCATCAGAAAAGATTGTTTACAATTGGTTTGCAGAATTTCGTCACGATCGTGCTTTCTTCAGCGATGAATTTCGGGAAGGTCGACCAAAATCGTTTGTTGTTCCAAAAAACATCGATCCTGTGTACAATATGATTGAAGAAGAGCGGCGTATGACTTACCGAAAGATAGAGGCATCCGTAGGCATATCGAAGACTACAATACGTTCGATTTTGCATGAACATTTAGCTACATAATATGACCGAAACTCAAAAACAGGCTCGTGTAAATGGGTATAAGGAGATGCTCAAAAAATTCGACCGAGGACATGCAAAATCCGTATACATCTTAACAGGAGACGAAACTTCGATATATTATTATTTTTTTTTTTTTTTTTTTTTTTTTTTTTTTTTTTTTTTTTTTTTTTTTTTTTGTTTTTTTTTTTTTTTTTTTTTTCTTAGAGCCGGAAACTAAGCAACAATCAACTGTTTGGGTGTTCCAATATGAACTACCTCAAGAAGCTGTTGAATCCTTCCAAAACCATGTTTTTGAGGTGCCAACTTTCAAGTGGAAAAAATGTTTCGAGAAGTGGTTCGAATGCATGCAAAAGTGTATAAACCTTAAAGGCAACTATTTTGAAAAACAATAAAACGATTTGTACCAAAAAAAATTTTTTCTTTCATTATTTTTGTAAAAACTTAAAAAGTAGCTCTCGTAGTAAGAAACTTGATCGGTGCGCGAGAGTTCAAATTACTTTCACTCATTTTTCGGAAGGAAAAAAAATTAAATTACTGCAGATAGCAATGAGCTTGTACAAAATATCGTCAAAGTAGTGAGAATAATGACAGTTATTTGACAACCAAGCAGTTTTGTGTGTCATTTTATTGACTAGGTAGCCAACTTAAAAAACACCCTTGTAGTTTAAAGACAAATTATTGTGACTATAAGTATTGATTTAGAAGCAATCTAAATATTCAATAAACTTAGACTCATTTTCATTTTTATTGTTTTTTTTTTCAGATACTGTGATATGTCAAAAGGTTCATTAAATGTCGAATGGCTGTGTATGGATAGTGCAATTCTTTTACCACCCACTGGTACTCCTATGACAGGAATAGATTTTATTAAAAGACTGCCTTGTGGCGAGGTAAAATACAAATTAATGAAAAAAAATAATTGTATACTGTCGTTAAAGGCCTATACTTATATAATCGTATCGATTTTGACCAGTATATTCTTCCTGTTAAGGCATTTTTATTTTTACATAACATATCAATTTTAGTTAGGAATTTACTTTTCATAAAGCGTTAAGTCCAATATTAGAAGAAATCTTGAATGAACCTATGGTCAGAGTATTCTGATAACCATTTTGTCAGTTTTCTTTTTTATAATGTTAGCCCTGAATGCTCCAATGACGATGTCATAAAATCCCTGAAGTGTATTGTTTATTTTTGCTGAAAGATACATGCGCATGATACAGCAAAATAATTTAATATTGATTCTTCTAGAAACTTGGTTGATTTCTTGAAAATCCATTGTATAGAATCTTTTTAACGTCGTGCTGAAGAATGACTTCCCTATAAGTTATAAAATTATGTTAAGTTTATTGCATGATGGCCTCCTATAAGAAAATAATATTTAGGAGAAAATGCTTAGCATTCAATTTTTTTAGCGCGTAGATTTACCCTTATTTTCTGGTGTCATCACTGAAAAACTCAATTTAAAATATATCATTTTTCGTAACTATCGTTTATTTTTCAGAGCGAAAAAGCAAGAAGAGCAATACGCCTATTCTTTCTAATGCGCAATACAATGCTAACGTTAAACGGCGAAATGGAAACTCAGTTACCTTTGACGAATCCGCAGAGCTGCGTACAGATCGACCAAGCGCTGGACCTGAGTATATCTCGTTGTGTGTCCTAAGCCACGTGAATTAAGCAATCACTAGTTTCCTGTCTTGTTGCTCTTTTATTTGGAGTAATTAAAAGCAGTTTCAATATTCACATCCTGTATCTTATTTTAAAACTCATTATCTTTTCGAAAGAGTTACAAAATTTATTTTTAAGCAGACATATTATTTTTGAGACACTGTTAGCAAAAAATAGTTTCTAGAGTTTATATATATATATATATATATATATATATATATATATATATATATATATATATATATATATAGATTCTGTGTGAAATTTTTGTAATGTTAATAAAATGACTTATAATTGTTGTTTTAAATGTGGATAAGATATATTTAAATTTAAAGGTTATTGTGTCAGATAAGAAAATGGAAAAAATAATAAAAATCAGTGGGCAGGCTTTTAAAAGTTGGTAATAATACTAAATTTTGGTTTACAAAACACCACCTAATGCCGCTATTCTTACTAGATATGCCATGTTTTTGGAATATAAACTGTTTTGAAGCTATTTTTTGAGACAATAACAATTTTGACATAATGAATTTTCGGCCAATATCTAATTTTGTGTATCAACTTTTTAGGGAGATTAGCAGGCTAGGGACCTGTCTCCTCAAAAATTTGACCTTGATTAGGAATAAAAACAGACTTTACATAACAACAAATTTAGAAATTACTCTGCAAAATATGTTAATGTATCAAAAGCTACAATTTGTCATTCTGGTTCAAATATACATATATAATATATATATATATATATATATATATATATATATATATATATATATATATATATATATATATATATATATATCTATATATATTTTCTATTGAGTAAAACGGTTTTAATCATTAAAACTTTTTGAAAATCCAAATGCTTTTGGTATTTTTGGAAAGAGTAGAAAATCAGCATTCTAACGATACCAAAAATAATACCAGTGTTTGAAAATTAAATTCAAGGATCAGTGTTAAATAAAGCAAAATCCTTTGAGTCGATTTTTGGCTCACCAGTATATATATATATATATATATATATATATATATATATATATATATATATATATATATATATATAGAATACATTTTCTAGGATATCCATGTTCTTTTAAAAAAAAGTTCCACTTTGTGAACAAAATTTCCAAAAAACCAGTCTTTAAATAGCGTCGCGTTTATCCAGGCATTGTTTTGATTTTTATACAAAACAGGAAAAGCATTGCGACGAATATTCTAAAGGTTCGTGGATTTGCTGACTTATCAATACATAATAATGGGAGTTTGTGTCTTCCAGAAGCATTACTGCATGCAAGAACAGTAATACGTTCTTTACTACGTTTGTAACCATGTAAACCATGTTCTTTCATAAGCTGCTCAAAATTCTCTGCAATTTTTTTGCAGCAGATACATCAGCCGCCAATCTTTCTCCACAAACTTTCAGTTGACGTACACCATGTCGTTTTCCACCTGTCTAGCCATCCATCACTTGCAGAAAAATTTACAGGCGCTTCAATAACCGACAACTCTTCGCTTAAACTCACTGCCTTATGTTTTAAAATTGTTCCTAAAATTGGTATTCTACGTTCTCGATTCTATGTAAACCATAAAAATAAAGAATCATCCACTTTTTGGTATTCACCGCTTTTCATACTTTTTCGTGCCTGTGTGGGCGATGACAAAACACTACACCATTTTTCAAGTTTTTCGCGATTTTTTTCTCCACTCTGAAACAGTACTCACGGCTACACCTAAATCCTTCGATATATTTTTAAGAAGTTCACCATTATCTAAACGTTGAATTGCTTCAAGTTTCTCTTTTAAAGTAATAGCAATACGTTTACGCTCATTATTATGACGCTCCATTTTGTGAAATATCTATTAAAACGAAACTATTACCTCTGCGATAATAATAGACGTAATGAGTAACACTTGTCGACTAACCAAAACATAGACAGCTGTGAAATTCTAGACGTCGGGGAGTCCCCGACGCGTTAAGGAAACCACTCATCGTCTGTTTCTAATAATGGGGATTTTTTCGTTTAATGGGAATACAATTTCCTTTTTAACAGTTTGTTTCGGATAAGCCGGTTTTCAGATAATCGCGATTCGGATAATTGGGATTGTACTGTATATATATATATATATATATATATATATATATATATATATATATATATATATATATATAAAATAGAAAACAGAATCATTAAGAATAAATATAAAAATAAACTATTCACATAGCCAACTCATTGAATTTAGCTCATTGGTTGGTGTATTAATTTATAATGAAAAATTATAATTGTTTTTAATTACACCACATTTTATATCTACTTGCTGTAGTCTTGTTGATTATTTAGCTCGTTTCAATTTTACTTGCTGTTTTTATGTTGTGGCGTATATCCCCAAATTTCTAAATTCATCGATTGAATCTATCGGTTGATGAATTTAAAAACGCTGCCTGTATCAGTGTGGTAGTAAATGTTAAGTGTCAGTATCTGCCTGATTGAGCTTTAGCATGGCTACAATTACTGTTCCTTCTTAGCTTCCTAAAATATTCTATTGTGTGTTAAATTACAGAACAGAACCACTCTGTTACGTTACATGAATAAAACATTTTTGTTTTTAAATCGTTAGTAATAAACAATGTGCCTGTGAACAATACATAATATAAAACAAAGTCCCCCACCGCGTCTCTCTATCTATACGAGATTTTCTGAGGAACTACTCAACGAATTTTATTTTGTTTTTCACTAATGGATAGAGTGTTTCACGAGGTAGGTTTAGGTGTATAATTTATGAATATTTTTTCTAAATTAACCGACTTATGATGATGAATGTCGGATGATGAGATATTTTCGCGTACGCTGCGTAAATAGTTAGAGATACATAAAAACAATGTAAGACAAAATTGTTCACCTCAAATAGTTCCACAAAAAGTTTGTGACAGCATATGTCTATCTACAAAGGTTAACCCAAATTATTGAAGTAAAGATATTAAAAATAGACATGTTAAAATACTTTAACTAAAGAGAGTAATTTAGGTAGGAAAGTATAAGTCCTTATTAAATAAAATAAATTCTTTGTATTGTGCATTTAACGAAAATAAAAACTGTCTTTAAATTGGAACATATGGATGAATAGTTTAGATTTTACAAAGATATTTCTGAATTCTCGCTGCCCCCAAACTCATTTTAAAAGTAGGGGCTCATATAATATTGCTAGGTAATTTAAATCCACCAAAATTATGATGTTCTGCTGCAAGATCCCACATATTTTCTTATGACCCTCAAATCTGCAATTTTTATGCCATTTTTTGGACCTATTCCGGTGTATGCGCGCATGCGCAGGGATGAGACAGTGCTGCAAACTCGGCGTGAAGAAGTAGTTTTTCAGCTGTCTTGGGTACTGTTAGTGTGTAATGGAGTTAGGTTAGATGTCAAAAGGGCGTTATGACACAGTGTTATCAACTCTATGTGAAGTTGTACGTCAAACGGGCCGTAATGAAAATAGCGATGAGGAGTTAGTTGAGCAAAAGGTCCCTATTATGGGGATGAGGGGTATGCTAGACTTGGTTAAAAAGTCTTTATTATGACGATGAGGTTTATTGTTAGAATTGTCCTGGTTATTTTTAGTATGTAAGTTAGATGATCAATGAAGTTAGTAGTTTTTGTTGATATAAAGCTGGTCAAAAAGGCATTAGAGAGGGTTACTGGTCGTTTTTGATAAAAAGGTTGTTTAAAGGCATTAGAAGAGGTTTGATGTGTGCGTGTGTAGATGTGAAATACGCATTAATGAAGTTAGTGGAGTTGTTTTATCTATATATATATATATATATATATATATATATATATATATATATATATATATATATATATATATATGTATATATATATATATATATATATATATATATATATATATATATATATATATATATATATATATATGTATATTTATATCTATATATATATATATATATATATATATATATATATATATATATATATATATATATATATATATATATATATATGTATATATGTATACACAGTGTGTCCAAAAAAGTTTTATACAAATGGAGAAAAAGTTTGTCTTACATATTGCAAAAAAATTTATTCTTGATAAAAAGTTCAACATCACATGGAAATCCATATTCAAGCATCAAAAGTTTAAAAATCTGATGGTATACAGGGAAAATAAAAAATAATGATTTATAATGAAGAATAAAGTGTGTTTAAATTTAAATACAGAGTCAAATATTAATTGAAAATGTTAATAGGAACTAAAAAATTATGCTCACGTTTAGATTTGTGGCCTTTCTAGTTAAAAATTCAAAAAAACTCCAGTAAACACGTCAGTAATTGTCGGATTATTTATTGAGTAAAGGAAAACGAAATTAATTAAAAACTAGTGCACTGATTTTGATTGTATTATATTTTTGTTAAAAATCTGATAACCTTCTTATCTGCTTTACAACAATTACATCGATAATAAATTTGTGCTAATATAATTTTATTTTGAAAATTATAAATCATTTTTTATTTTCCCTGTATACTATCAAATATTTTAAACTTTTGATGCTTGATTATGGATCATGTGATGCAGAACTATCAAGAATAATTTTTTTTATAATATGTAAGAGAAATTTTCTCTCCATTTGTATCAAACTTTTTGGGACACAGTGTGTATATATATATATATATAAATATATTGTATATATATATATATATATAAATATATATATATATATATATATATATATATATAAAATATATATATAAATATATATAAATACATATATATATATATATATATATATATATATATATATATATATATATATATATATATATATATATATATATATATATATATATATATATATATATATATATATATATATATATATATATATATTTTACAAAAATCACTAACAATTTCCTGTCTAAAACCGAAATTGTTTACACCCACTAATAATCACTACGTTTCAGTTAAAAGTATCATTTAACGTTTATTGTACGGCGCAGTGTAGAAGGATACAAAATTCAATTTTTTTATTACTATGATACAAAATGGCCGTTTCAATAAATACAACCCTGTTTGTGTGGCTTCTACATGCTATTTGACAATTGGTGCTCTCGTTCTAGCTCAATCGTTACTAATCGGGTACTACGCATCTATGTGCGCGATAAACTAAATGTTGCTACTACTTTTAAATCAGCATTAGTTAGTTCAGGTTCATCTACTGCATGTTTAAAGACGAGCGAAATTCTGTTTTGAGCGCGTCTTGGGGTAGTATACCATGCAGTTTTTTTAATATTGCATAATATCTTAAGATTATAAAACAATTATTTAGTGAGTTTTAATATAGTATTTCGATTTTATTAACAGCAGGTTGTTTGGTGCATTCGAGTGTTCTGAGAGCAACTTTTTTTTAACTCAAGTTTCAGTTTGTGTAGCGACATATTATTTAATGGTGTAATCAGGTCAGGTTTTTGTATTGGTATAAGTAAAAAAATTTAGACTTCGTTCAGTTTAACTTCTTTATAAGAAATATTTACGATAAGGTATAAAAAATATACACTTGAGATTTTGATTATTTTGTTTTTTAATCAAATATTATGTTACAAACAAATATGAACATTTGGCAACAATCTTTACAGGCAACTAACAGGGGCTGGAAAAAGGAGCTTTTACAAAATTTAAAAAATGTTGACGCTGAATTTAGTAAATAAAGACTTCCTGTAGTATCAGAGCGGTGAAATATTGATTATTATTAAAAATGTCTTAAACAATCTAAAAATGTTAATATGACTGATCAAAGATCAAGATTGAATTATACTTTTAAATTTGTATCTTGGCAATTACGTGAACTATTAAAAAAATCATTTATATTATTAAAGATCAAGCATGAAGCACTCCTTACCTAAACGTTATCATCAAAACATTTTATAAGTATAAAATATTTTTACCAAACACTTTGACGCTTCAGTTTGATACGTTTAATGTAAAAACTTGGTATTTCTCAGAGAACCTTCACTTCATTTGTTATTTTATTTATTTATTAGCCATTTTTCTTTGCATTTTTCCACATTTGAGAAATTTTCCATTTTCCAAAATATAAGGGACCATATTTATTAGTAGTAATTCTGGATATGAACTGTTACTTAAAATAACCTGCCAGCCTCTCTCATGAGATTTGAGGAGTTCATATTAATCAGGATAGAATAGATTACCACTGTGTAAGAACTTTTCCAGTGCCTTTTGTGGACATAGCACGAAAAGAAAAGAATGATATTAATTTTAAGGAAATAGACAGGCACGTCTGGTGACACCTCTCCCGCTCAGCACTTATGCCAAGTCATTAGTAAATTGTTTCTCAGATCCTGAAAAAAGTTAACTAAATGTAAATATTATAAATGTGATTTTGGTCACGTACGAAGTTGTACAATAGTAAGAAAGAGACGTAACCTAGTTTTAATTTAAGATGAAACTGGCGTACTGAATTAATAAACATGCCTGTAGGTATTTCATCATAAATTACTGCAGTCAAAATCTGGTTTGTGCACATGAAATTGACTGCATCAAGTTGCAGTAATCATCCAACCTCAAGTCTATACATATAACTTTGTTGAGACGTGGACTTTAGACAATTATTTATACTCTCTATAATGATCATGAAAGTTGACAAAAATCAATCGAGCCAGATTCGATCGCCTTAACATTTATTTCATTTATTACTTAGCCATTGAGTCCACGATCCAGCTTTAACTCTTTAGATCAGTAGTTATAGTAGCTTAGGGCTTTTTTACTTCTATACTAGTGATTGCTTCATTGACTGGTAAACAAACAGAATCAAACTGCTCATAAAACCGCATCTTTTTTTCAGATAATTCGGATCTCATTGCTTGTACGGTGCTGTACAAAGACGGGATTAAAATGAGGCGTTTTTTGGTTATTGATATTATGCAGCTTATTCTGGTGGAACCTGATAACAAGCGGTAAGTATGTAGTTAAATTTTTGAATCATAAAAATACACTATTTTTAGTTGTGCTTCAAAAAGGATTTTAATAAACCCTCCATATTAATGTAATTTTACATTAAGTATTATATATATAGTTTTTAATTTAATAGCCTTATATACAGTGTTTTTTTCTGATTTTTTACTTCCTGTCAACTTTTTTCTACTCATTATTTAGGGACGAGAATTAAAAAAAAAAAAACATAATTTTAAAACACGTTGCTCTAGCATTATTGGAGCAACACATGACATTTTAGCAGTTGGAATTATTTTTTAATCAGGTGACCACCTCATCGAGGGCTTTAAGCTGGAAGACTACAGTAATCCTAATTAAACACTGTTTAATACTAAAATTCAGCTGACCTAACCAAAGTCATATTAGGAATACTAGTAGTGATGTTAGAGTACCAGATTATTTTTGCGAAATAATTTTGAAAAAGCTATTTTTTTACGCTTCCTAATTCTTCAAATCTCGTTGTAGGTTAGGATGGGGAGTAGCCAAACTTGTAGGTTTCCTTCAAGACATCGAAGTGACAGGAGATAAAGACGACTCTAGGTGCTTGCATATAACAATACACAGTCCAATATCAGGAGCAACGACTAATCGAATACCACTGCTTAGTGCTAAATTTTTATTTGATGATAACATTAGGTGTATGGCAGCCAAACAAAGACTCACCAAGGTAAAGTATTTAATTTATTTACACGTATGTGTATAGGAACACATTTTTCGACACATTTATCATTCATTTTTTAATAACCGAGAAACCTAAATTTCATCGTTGTTACTTAATCCGGAATATGATATTTAAGACTAAACGGAATAGTGATAGCGGTTTTATTCTTTTAATGCTTTTTATGCTTTCAATAATATCGAAAGTCATGGAAAAGGCTGTCAATCAGCATCTTCTAAAATACCTTGAAGGATTCAACATTATTAGCGATCAACAATATGGCTTTCGTAAACATAGATCAACAGATCTTCTGACTTATGTAAGACATGTTTGGAACAACGCAATTGAACACTTCGGAGAATCTCGAGCGGTTACTCTTGACATATCCAAGGCATTCGACCGTGTTTGGCACCGTGGACTGTTGGCTAAGCTACGCTCTTATGGTATGTTTGTGGCTGTCATGTTTCCTCAGAGAGCGTTCTTTACGAGTCACAGTCGACGGATTTCTTTCTGACACCTTTACTGTTAACGTCGGTGTACCCCAAGGCTCCATACTGTCTCCCACTCTCTTTCTCATTTACATTGACGGTCTGCTGGAAAAGACCGGGAATCCAATCTACAGCTTTGCAGATGACAGTACGCTTATCTCTTCATTCACTTTGAACGCTCGGACATCGGCTGCTCAGGCGAATATCCGCAGACAGCAGGAAGTCATTCAACTTTACAAAGACCTGGAAGAAATTCTATCTCACAGTAACCAAGTGGAATTTAACGCTACAAAAACCCAGGCGGCAGTTTTTTCTAAAAAAGTTAACGTTACTGAACCCGACATAGTTATGTCGGGGCACTCCATTCCTCTAGCATCGTCACTCAATTTGTTGGGCGTTAATTTGGGAGCAAATATGTCCTGGCATGAACATGTTGCAGGCATAGCAAGGAGAGCTTCTCAAAAGTTGGGAATATTATTTCGAACCAGAAAGCTTTACACTCCACAACAACTGTTAATTCTTTACAAAGCTCAAATTCGACCAACTATGGAACACTGCATTTGTTGGATTCTGTTCAGAGAAGGGCCGTTCGTCTGATTGGAGACCCAGAACTGACCGGCGGCCTTGATTCGCTGGAACATCGAAGAACGGTTGGCGACTTGAGTCTTATTCTACACGTATTTTCATGGAGAGTGTTCGAAGGATGTAGCCCGCTTAATTCCTCCCATAGTGGTGCATGTTAGAAGTACACGTCGCGCTGATATTTCACATCCGTATGAGGTTCAGCTTGTTACTCCTCGTACAACGCTTTTCAAGCAGTCTTTTATATGGAGAACATCATCCCTTTGGAATGGCTTACCCAGGACTGTATTTCCCACCGAGTACAATTTACAACGATTCAAGAACAACGTGAATCGCTTTTTCCGCACACGTGTTGCTCCTGTAGCGCTTTAGGGACTTCCCTGCAGCACGTGTGCTAGACCCATAAAAAAAAATTCCAATTTACATTATTCGATGTAGGATATGTTGGTATTTGCTAGTATCTCTGAATTTATAATGGCTTTAAATTATACAATAAGACAAGCAGAGGAAATGATATTAAAGTTGTTATTGACAAATATTTGTTAAAAAGATCTAGTTGCAATGCAAGTTAAAACTTTTAGTTGTCCGATTAACTTGTTGACACAACCTGTATTTAATATGCCAAAAAACATTTTTAATAGAAAATTTAAAATAAAAGTGAATAAATAATCTCATCGAACAGGTAGCAAAGTTAGTGTCTTACTGGTACTCTTATCAATTTAAACCCCTGTCACATTTGGCCAATTTTGGATTTAGAGCTTTTTAGTAAATTGGGCAATTAGAGTTTTGTGTTCCTTACTAAATTGCAATCCAATATGCATCCAATTCACTAATAAATTGCATTTGCTTGATGAATAAAACGGATTAAATACCGTTAGAATTTTAGTGCGTTCAATAATGTACGCTTTTAGAAAGAAAATGATAATACTTTTATGCTGGTTTACCTAGTAGCAAATATCTATTATTATTATGGAATTTTATTATACTATTAATGAAATTAGTTTTTACAATTAATTTGACAAGCAAGACATTATAAGATTACAGAATGCATAAAATTTATTACTTTAATCTTGTCTTTTTTGAATTAATATAAACTATTCAACGAATAACAAGGTATATTTTCTGTGCTTATATTAGGTATACTAATTTATTTCTGGCCTCTGTCTTTCATTGCTCAAATGGCCTATTTAAATTGGAATTTTTCACCGCCCAATAGTCATTTCAAAGTTACATTTATTTTTAAAACGAGGTTCAATATTTGATCCTACATGAAGTTAAACTGAAAAATCAGTTGTAGACGCCATGTTATTTAAAGAGCAACATTGAGGCACTACTTTCTTTTCTCATCTTAACTTTAAATAAACCGTACAAGGGCAAGTCGGACTTGTACGGTTCTGTACGTTGATTGCTTTTAAAATAAAAATTTTTGTTACGGAGGTATAAAATGATCAGTGACTTCACAAAACACACAACAAATGAGTTTTCAACAATGTTTTTTTCCGATCTTTACTGAAAATTGTTGACTTTGAATTTTTTTTTTATATACCAGATAAATTATTAAAAGTAATACACTCGTGATATTTTTCGTTCAATCTACACCGTGTAGAGAATATTCGAGAGTTTTTTCAAAATTTTTCGGTCAGTACTTTTCGTGACAAGGGGGGACTGCGATTTTTCGCAATTTTTTAAAAATAATACAAAGAAAAGTATGCGCAAGTATTACAGTATATGTATTTTTTAAATCGTATTTTTACAAGCTTTCATTTGACACCCCACTCGATGACCTGGTAAAAAAAAATTTTCAGTTCCGATTTCACCCCCCAAAACTGACTCTTTAAGTCAAAATTTAACTTTCAAAACTACACTGCTCCGATGAGGTCATCAGTTCCTATATTAGTGCTAAATTTTTACTTTTTATGTCAAATGACATCGAAGCGATCTTATAAATGTTTCGTACGGAACACTAACACGAGGCGAAATAAATAGTTCGTTCGGCTTGGGGTGAAAACTCTGTGTTGTACCTAACGTATAAAAAATGATTCTAGTATTTCCGAGAGTAATAACTAAAATTAATGGAAGACCAAAAGTTGAATCAAATTTAAGAACAGGATGCTTGCCAGACTCGACTTGAATTTCCAGGTACATTAGGAGTAGCGCAACAAGTTATTTACCATTGTCTTCAAAAGCTGGATACGATTCGCAAAGTGTCCCGGTGGGTCCCTCGTTAGCTCATTCTCGACAACAAAGGAGAAGCTACGATACTG
Source organism: Pachyrhynchus sulphureomaculatus (assembly GCA_019049505.1). Classification (NCBI taxonomy): domain Eukaryota; kingdom Metazoa; phylum Arthropoda; class Insecta; order Coleoptera; family Curculionidae; genus Pachyrhynchus; species Pachyrhynchus sulphureomaculatus. The sequence goes on along the minus strand of CM032455.1, from coordinate 64,603,551 downwards.
CTCTATCCTTGCTCTTCAGTTTAAAAGAAGAACTTGTGATCAAAAGTGGATATTTTACGATAATCCTAAGAGGCAAAAATCATATATCTATCTGGGTGAGACATCTACCGATCCACAAAACCGAACATACGTACAAAAAAGGTGTTACTATGCATTTAGTGATGTTAGGAGAACGTAATCAACTATGACATGAACAGTTGATCCGTCTGAGTAACGCATTTGAAGGAAAATGACAGTAGGAGAATGATCTTGATACTCTTACAGGATAACGCCCAGCACAACACAATAAAAAAGGATTCTGAAAATCATACAAAATTTGAACTGGGAAATTTTTCTCCATGCGGCGTATTCTCAAAGCTTGGCCTCTTTGGATTACCACTTATTTTGATAACATGACCGAAGTGGATTACTTTGAAGATTAAGTTTGTATTATCATTTTTTTTTATAAATAAATGGTAACGTTGGTTTATACAGGACAAAAGTCAATTGAATATTACTCAATAATAATAGAACCATTAAAGGATATTATGTGTATGTGTATTAGTTCCGTTAAAACCAATGTTTGATATGGCAAGGGATTCTAGGCTCGGTGTAATCAAAACAAGCCTTATTGAACTTTATCATGGATGCTCCCTCTATATTCTAAATTCTTTAAGAAGGGCCAAATATTTAAAAATGTATGGATGTCTTACCTAATTTATGAGAAGTTTTAAATATTGGTACACCAGAAAGTGCACGTCGTGTATTGTAGCAACTGTTATTTTTTCTTGCACTTTAATGCACTACTAGTGTACGCTGATTAACCAGCTATAATCAGTAAATTGAAGCAAGAACTCTCTATCTGTGCTAATTTTCTGAAAGTTGACCGCTGGTTAAAGAGAATAACATTGGGGCAAGAATATGGATATCGAACTGTTGGTGACTTGAGTCTATTTTATAAGTATTTTCATGGAAAGTATTCGATGGATGTAGCCCACTTAATTCCTCCCAGAGCGGTGCGTGCTAGGAATACACGTCGCGCTATATGAGGATCAGCTTCTGATACACCCCTTTTCAAGCAGTCCTTTATATGGAGAACCTTATCCTTTTGGAATGATTTGCCCAGGACTGTGTTTCCACCGAGTACAATTTACAGCGATTCAAGATCAACGTGAATATCTTCTTCCCCACACGCGTCGCTCCAGTAGCGCTTTATGGATTTCCCTGCAGCACATGTGCTATGCCCATAAAAAAATTGTTTTGCTTTAAGATGCTTTAAGATGACTGTACCTCCCACAGGGCCATAGAGAGAAAAGATGGTAGAGTCCTCACTATTAACAGTATAAAGAGAGAAAGATATTTTCTATAATAACAAAGAAACAAAAATGTCTCAAAAAACATGCTCATGATTAGTTTCTTTTGATGGTTGATATCTTTGATTTAGATTATTTATTTTTGTTTTATAGTTTTATCCTTTGTATTATTCTAATATTTATTATTATGTTGTAATTTTATTTAAGTAATAAAATTATGTCGACATTTACGTGACTACCTACAAAAAAAGGAGGTTTAATTCCAATAAAACGCATGAATACTGTTTATTACTGGTGTACATAAGCTATTTGTAAAAAATTGTCGAATGTATCAACCATAAAAACTGATTAAAATTTGCATAATCGTAGCATGATACCTAAAACGTTTTTATGTTGTTAATACTTGTTAATTTACGTTTTTCAATTTTATTATTAAATTACATCTACATTAAAGTTTAAATGTTAGTTCTTACTTTTTACATAAGTAAAAATTAGAAAATATTTCCAAATAATAAATAAATTCAAGCAAATAATTTTTCCCTTGTTATTTGTTATTGTTTTTGTTATATATTATTGTTTAGATCCGCCGTCTTGAATTGATACGGCAATACTACAGTTTTTTATTGATCAGTTGTGCTTTTCTCACAATTTCAGGGTCGAATAAAAGCTAGACAGAAGAAAATGCAGCAAATCGCACGCCTTCTTGAGATTCCTGGTCAGTCAGGACCACCAAGTCCAGCATTTACCGGTCAGGGCCTTTACGGATCTAGATAACAGGTAGAAATCTTCGTGAGAATAGACCATTGTTCGGTGCAAACAGGGGACCTGGTTTTGCCGCTCCCAAGCGAGAAAGTTCGCCTGGCGTTTTACATCGAGCGGATGAGTCCAGACGACGAAGAGATGGTGAGTATTTGTCCTTCATCGATGTTTTTCGAATAGAGAATTTTTCACACTGATATGATACGTGGAATTGGAGGCAGTATGTGTCAACCTCTTTTAACTGTCTAATTTTGTATGCAGTTACGTTAAAGAATATATAATCACAAAGTATGTCGGATCGTCTCATGTACCATACCGATCTCAGTTTATTGCCTCGCGAATAATTCCGAGTAAATTCTATCACCAGCTGCACCTACTACGATAAGTTACTTTTTAAGATTTATATTGTTTAAATTTTAATATAGAATGAAACCTATTACGAATTTATAAATCCGAAATACGAGATATCTTTAGAGATCTTTGAGATTAGAAGTGAGAAAAAAGAAAATGGAACACTGGGAAAAATTCTCTAAAGAAATGGAACATGACTTTTATGGTATGCAAAAGGAGATTTGAAGAATGATACGAGGACAGCGAAAGGAAATGAGAGAATTAATAGAAATAAAGATACATGGATAAATTATATAAAACAATTGTATAATACAACCGAAAATTGGGCACCCGAAACACCAAAAATAGTAATCAACGAAACATCAGAAATAGATGATAAACAGGTAGAAGAAGCTCTCAAAAAATTAAAAAACCGAAAATCAGCTGGTAAGGAGGAAATACAAAATGAACTATTAAAGTACGGAGGAGTGAATCTGACTAAAGAATTGACAAAGCTCATAAACAAAATAATACAAAGATCGCGAATACCAGAAGGATGGAGAACAAGCATAATGTTACCACTTTTTAAAAAAGGAGAAAAAACCGATCCGAATAATTATCGAGGAATTAACTTCTTATGCACAACTTTAAAACTGACTACAAAAATTGTTACTAATAAATTAATTCCACTTATACAGCTTTCCAAAGAACAACAAGGATTCAGGAGCGGAAGATCCTGTAACGACGCAGTATTTGTAATCAAATTACTAAAAAATCAATTGAGTATAACAGACCAGCGTTCTTATGCTTTATAGATTTGATAAAAGCACTTGATAGAGTATAGCTGCAAAACGTAGTGCACACACTTTATGACAAGAGTATTCCATTGGATATAATAAAACTAATTGAGAACATTTACAAAAGAAATAAAATAGAAGTGAGAGTAAATTCGGAGTTAACGGAACCCATAGAGGTAACAACTGGTATTAGACAAGGATGCTCACTGAGTCTCCTACTGTTTAACATTGTATTAGATGAATTAATTATACAGGTAAAAACAAAAAAGGCTATAAAATGGGCACTAAAGAGATACAAATATTGTGTTACGAAGACGATACTGCCCTAACCGCTGAGAATGAAGATGACTTGCAGAGATTATTTCATCAGTTTAATACAACAGCAAAGATATTTAATATGAAAATATCGGGTGGAAAAACCAGTAGTTATCTCCAAAGAACTAATTAGGTGCAAGCTGGAAATCGATAATCAGATTATAGAGCAGGTGACGACAATTAAATATTTAGGAATTAAACATAGAAGAAGAAATAAAAGAACAAATAGTAAAAGCCAATAGAATAGCAGGATGCTTGAATGACACTATTTCGAAAAATAAATACTTGAGAAGAGAAGTAAAATCTATATATATATATATATATATATATATATATATATATATATATATATATATATATATATATATATATATGTATATATGTATATATGTATATATATGTATATATATATATATATATATATATATATATATATATATATATATATATATATATATGTATATATATGTATATATATCTATATATATATATATATATATATATATATATATATATATATATATATATATATATATATATATATATATATATATATATATATATATATACCAGATGTACAAGTATGAAATGCGGATTTTTTTTTTTAATAAAACATGTTAAATTCGGAACAATGATAAAAAGTGCTTTATTCAAAGTATGCTCCATCGCTTGTTATAATTTTTCCCTTCTTTCGGGGAATTTGTGAAGACCACGCTGCGAACCATTCATCGAGCCATTTTTTCACATCTTCGTACGAACCAAAGCGCTGCTCAGCAAGTGCGTGACCCATCGATGCAAACAAATGGTATCGGAAAGAGCCAAGTCTGGTGAGTAAGCCGCATGCGGTAGAACTTCCCAGCTGAGTGCTTCCAACGCGTCGCGAACTGGTTTTGCCGTATGTGATGGAGCATTGTCATGAAGAAAAATGACTTTTTGTTACCTCATTCGGTATTCTGGCCTTTTTCCAAGCAGCCAACGGTTCAAATCGGTCAATTGTTGTTGGTAACGTTTAGTATTAACCGTTTCCCCAGGTTTTAACAGCTTATAATAGACCACGCCCCTCCGGTCCCACCAAACATAGAACATCGTCTTTCTGCCAAAGCGATTCTGTCTTGCAGTCGATGAGGATGATGCGCCTGGATCTACCCATGATTTTTTGCGCTTGGGATTCTCAAAATAAATCCACTTTTCATCCCCTGTAACTATACGATGCAAAAATGACTTCCTTTTGTACCGAGTGAGCAAAATGTCACACGTGTTTTTGCGCTTTTCCATTTGCCTGTCGTTCAACTCGTGGTACCCATCTACCGGTCTTCTGAATCTTTCCCATCTCTCGTAGCCGATTGGAAACAGCTTGTTGGCTAACGCCCAATTGCTCGGCGAGTTGTTTTTTTGTTTGCGAATCATCTTCGTCCAACAATGCTTGCAATTCCACATCTTCGTATTTTTTTGGCGGTTTTCCACGTTCCTTGTCTGCAACATCGAAGTCACCACTTTTGAAACGCCGAAACCATCGTTCACACTTGCGATGGAGCATGTTCATAAGCTTCTCGAAGTAATCGGTATGATTCAACAGCAGTTTTCTTCAAATAAAAATAAAAAATTAATGCTCTCTGCGAATGCTCTTTGTTCGGTATAAATTTCGACATATTGAACCCAACAACACAGCACCACGCACACACTTTTCCAATTTATCACTCGTGCGCGTCTGACACTTGTTGATGACACAACAAAATGGCGCAGTGTCAAATCTTTATAGCACAAACTACATTGGTGCACCATCTGTTGTCTGAAATCCGCATTTCATACACTATATATATATATATATATATATATATATATATATATATATATATATATATATATATATATATATATATATATATATATATATATTTACCATATATTACTTTTACCAGTTATGACCTACACAGCAGAGACAATACCAGAAACACGCAAAACTCAGATACAAACAGTGAAATGAAAACATTAAGAAGAATTGCAGGAAGAACACTTTGGGATAGAGAAACAAATGACAACATATGTGAAGTAGACATTAACACGTGGATAAGAAACAGAAAACAAGAATGGAACCAACACATAAACAGAATGTCCGGTGATCAGTGAAAATAGCTCGAGATAAATCACTGGTGGGCCGAAGGAGTATAGGACGCCCACGAAAAAGATGGAATGACGTTCTGTAGCGATGATACATTAAAGAAAAACAGGCAGGAATGCCTAATATAAAGAATAAGAGATTAGAACACTGAATGGGCCCGGCCAGGCGCAAACCAAGTACTTATACCCGGCTTATCCAGTAAAGTTGACGATAGCTTTTTTACATCATTTCAGAAATCAATTTAGGAAAAAGAACTATAATAAGCGTAAAGCATTTTTGGAATATTTATTTAAATGTTTTTTTTTAACTTTACAGGTGATAGTCCTAACCGGATATCTAATCTTCGAAAAGACCCTAGTGCAACTCCTTCAAGCAATAGTAGTAAAAAAGAAGGTCGATCGAGAGACAGTTCGTCCAGTCGAATAAAGTCCCGAGACGGGTCGCCCAGGATGCCAAGACCTAGATCTGAAGAAATACCATTAGAACTAATGAAAAAAGCATCGAATTCAATAATTGATATGACACCTAAAATAAATATTATGTCAAGGCCTCAGACACCAAGGTCAGAAAGTGAAACAGCAAGCTCAACGTTAGCAGGTAAAATAATTCCTGTTCAAGGCACATACGAAGTTTAATCAAAAAAAACGCGGAATTTTCGAATTTTCCGGGCTGTAGAAGTCCAACTGTCCGATTTTTTTTGTTGTGTAAGTGCACTTATCCCTGATGTATCTTAACTATGCTTAACTGCGCTATTATTGTACAAAATAGGCGTTCTATCCTTTATTTTTGAAAACAGTTCGGAACCTCGTATTCTGTTAGATTTCGCAATTTTTATATTTGGAAAGTCTTTGAATTTCCAACCCCTAAACAGAACACTGCCACCCCCTTCTATCACTGTGGAGCAAATGTTTTTAATTGAATGCGGTATTCTTCTTTCCCCAAACTTTAGTTCTGCGATCAGACCCAAAAAGGTTAATTTTAGTTTCATCACTAAAGATTACAGATTCTAAAAATTCAGGAGGTTTAGTAACATATTCCCTAGCAAAAGTAACCGTTTTTTACGATTAGCTTCCTAAATAAACGGCTTCTTCCTGACTGCACACCCCCTATTGCCTGCCCTGTGTAAATATTTCTCACTGTTTTTGTGAAGAAACATTTTTCAAAAATAGTTCCCATACTTCTTTTAATTTTGGTCCACTTTCTTTTTTCATATATATTATTTGTCTAATAATACTGGCCTCTTCACGTTGGGTCAGTTTCTTGGGACGACCGGAGCGTGGTCGAATTTTATAGGAACCGTTGATTTATACTGGTTTACAATGTACTGAACAGTAGCATGCGACTGTCCAACAATTTTTCCTATATTTCTGTACGATTTTCCATCTTTCCACAAATCAATTATGATCTTTCGAACTTAAAATGGAATTTCACAATTTCTCTCGCTCATTTTTAATACTACTTTGAAAACCCACTGCAAAATTACTAGCAACAACTGACAGATTATAAAGTATTGCCGAAAATTAATCATTTGTTTTCAGTTTAGCGAACAATAGATAGCTTGATTATGACGTGTTTTTTCAGTGCAGTTCTTGAGTGTATGGAAACTTTTTTGACATTAATTTTGTTTACATTTTTATAACAATGATGTAATTTCTATGTTAAATGTTCCGTAGTTGTTTTCAATACTAATCCTCGTTGGTTAAGTTTCAAATATTAATTTACTCATGTTTTCTCATAGCTCCGTTAGTTATATATATATATATATATATATATATATATATATATATATATATATATATATATATATATATATACATATATATATGTATATATATAATACATGAAAATTCCGGGTTTCAATCCGTTCGTCTAACAATGAATTTGCACTACGTTTCGCCAAAATCTTCATTTGGCTCTTGCTGCTGCTGCTGCTGCTACTCGATACTGTGATCTTGCTGCTGCTGCCGTTCGAAGCTAACTGAAACTTGAAAATGCCAAATGAGATTTTGGCGAAACGTCGTGCAAATTCATTATTAGACGAACGGAATAAACCCGGAATTTTAATGTATTACATTCCACCATCAGTGAAAACCTCTATTGTAACATATACATACATACATACATATACATATATATATATATATATATATATATATATATATATATATATATATATATATATATATATACACCAGGTGTACAAGTATGAAATGCGGATTTCAGACAACAGATGGTGCACCAATGCAGTTTGTGCTATAAAGATTTGACACTGCGCCATTTTGTTTTGTCATCAACAAGTATCAGACGCGCACGAGTGATAAATTAGAAAAGCGTGTGCATAGTGTCGTGTTGTTGTGTTCAATATGTCGAACAAAGAGCATTCGCGGACAGCATTAATTTTTTGTTTTCATTTGAAGAAAACTGCTATTGAATCATACTGATTACTTCGAAAAGCTAATGGTGAACATGCTCCATTTCAAGATACGTGTGAACGATGGTTTCGGCGTTTCAAAAGAGGTGACTTTGATGTTGCAGACAAGGAACGTGGAAAACCGCCAAAAAAATACGAAGATATGGAATTGCATTGTTGGATGAAGATGCTTCGCAAACACAAAAACAACTCGCCGAGCAATTGGGCGTTAGTCAACAAGCTGTTTCCAATCGGCTACGAGAGATGGGAAAGATTCAGAAGACCGGTAGATGGGTACCACATGAGTTGAACGACAGGCAAATGAAAAAACGCAAAAACACGTGTGACATTTTGCTCCCTCGGTACAAAAGGAAGTCGTTTTTGCATCGTATAGTTACAGGGGATGAAGAGAGAGAGATTGAGAATCCCAAGCGCAAAAAATCATGGGTAGACCCAGGCGCACCATCCACATCGATCGCAAGACCGAATCGCAGAGGTGCGTGGTCTATTATGAGCTGTTTAAACCTGGGGAAACGGTTAATACTAAACGTTAGCAATAAGAATTGACCGATTTAAACCATTCGCTGCTTGAAAAAAGGCCAGAAGAGGCAACACAAAGTCATTTTTTCTTCATGACAGTGCTCCATCACATACGGTAAAACCAGTTCGCGAGACGTTGGAAGCACTCAGCTGGGAAGTTCTACCCTATGCGGCTTACTCACCAGACTTGGCTCCTTCCGATTACCACTTGTTTGCATCGATGGGTCACGCACTTGCTTAGCAGCGCTTTGGGTTGTACGAAGATGTGAAAAAATGGCTCGACGAATGGTTCGCAAGATTTTTACTGGCGTGGTATTCACAAATTGCTCGAAAGATGGGAAAAATGTATCACAAGCGATGGAGCATACTTTGAATAAAGCACTTTTTATCGTTCTTCTGAATTTAACATGTTTTTTTACACAAAAACTCCGCATTTCATACTTGTACACCTGGTATATATATATATATATATATATATATATATATATATATATATATATATATATATATATATATATATATATATATATATATATGTTGGTAATTCGTGGTGACATGTAGAAGTACATCCAATGCTTTTTTTTCAAATTCGAATATTTTTGATAAATTAAAAAAAGGAGTAAAACTACATTACATTACAAAGTCATCCCGACCATGAAAGGCTTACAACAGCTGGATCATTGCCTCTTAACAGCTTATTTTCAAGTAGAGGAAAGTAGGAAAAATCGACTCTCAGCTTAAAAAAATCGTAGATAAAAATACATTTTCGTCTACAAATATATTTAGCGTTGATGAAAGTGGAGTTTCCACCGTTTAGAAAAAGACTCTTAGGATCAAGAAGAAAGAAACAAATCGGCGCTATCAGAGAGGAATTCATACGACAATCTTGTGATCTGCCAGTGTGGCTGGACAGTGGGTGCAGCCAATGCTTATATTCAAAAGAGTGAGACAAAATTCTGAATTGGTGAATGGTACACCTT
>CM032455.1:64581509-64586509 GCA_019049505.1 Pachyrhynchus sulphureomaculatus | reverse complement strand
CAACAAAACTTTCTCGTTCGAGATCATCTATCTTAGAAAGAATGGAGAAATTACTGTCAGTCTGGATCGAAGATTTGAATAAGAAGAACACACCACTAAGTCAAGATCTCATATGCACAAAAGCAAAATCTTTGTATGAGATGCTGAAAACAAAAGAAGGAGAAGGGAGTGCCACTCCGACTTTTGCTGCCAGCAGAGGCTGGTTCCATCGGTTCAAGCAGCGTTCTAATCTTCACAATATCCACATAACAGGCGAGGCGGCCAGCGCGGACATTCAAGCTGCAGCTGAGTTTCCAGACAAGTTTCAAGACTTCGTTAGACGATGCCCGGAGAAAATTCCTGCTTGTCTCATCTTCAATGTTGATGAGACCGCACTTTACTGGAAAAAAATGCCATCTCGAACATTCATTTCTAAGGAAGAACGTCAAGCCAGTGGTTTCAAAGCTGCGAAAGATCGACTAACACTTCTGCTGGGTGGTAATGCCACTGGTGATTTCAAACTGAAACCTTTACTAGTGTACCATTCAGAAACACCCCGTGCAATGCGAGGCACAGACAAGACAAGTCTACCAGTTGTGTGGCGATCAAACCGAAAGGCGTGGGTTACACGGGAAATTTTTTCAAGAATGGTATTCTAATAGTTTTTTTTTTTTTGCCCATCAGTCAAATCATACTGTGACAGAAATGGGCTTGAACCTAAAGTTATATTACTCTTAGACAATGCCCCAGGACATCCAACCTCACTTGATACGCCCAGAGACTTAAAAGTGTACGTAAAGTTCCTTCCACCAAACACTACGTCAATATTACAACCTATGGACCAGGGAGCAATAGCAAACTTCAAAGCTTATTACCATCGCCGCACTTTTAGCCAACTAATTCATGAAACTGACGGGGAAGGAAGACAGTCTATGCGAGAGTGGTGGAAGTCATACAACATTATGAAGTCTATTCACAACATAGAAGAGGCTTGGAAGGAAGTTAAAATGAGTTGTATGAATGGGGTGTGGCGTAATCTTTGGCCAGATGTAGTGGAAGCACCTAAAGAATTGTCCAGATGCAGAGACAAGTGCTTGAAGACATTGCTGCAATGATTGAGGGGTCTGAACTTGAAGATGTCACGGTAGAAGATCTCGTAGAACTTGTAGCAACGCACGACGATCCTATTAGCAATGAAGATCTGATCGAGTTACAGAATAATCCTATCTACGATGAGGAAGAACAAGTAGAAGAGAAAGTTTTATCTTCAGGGGAAATACAAAATGCACTTTCAAAAATTTATTCAGGTTTGGACATATTGCAGAGTATAGACAATAATGATGACCGTGTCTTGACCGTGTGTCAAACAATTAAAAACAGTGTTGGGTGTTATGAACGTATTTTACAAGAACGTAAACAAAACGTTACCCAAAAGACAATAGATGTATTTTTTCCGTAAAAAATAAGAGTATGTATTGCATAAAGTGTTCTTAGAATTAAAGTGATTGATTAAAATGATTTGTATTTTTTTTGTATTAAATTTTGACTATGTTTAATCATAAACCTCGATATACGCGAATTTCAGTTAACGCGATTTTTTTTCGGAACGTATCCCTCGCGTAAAGCGGGGTATTACTGTATATATATATATATATATATATATATATATATATATATATATATATATATATTATATATATATATATACACTCCTGGACAAAATAAATATTCTAGAATAAGTTCCTATTTCATTCAAGCGTCTTACCATACGACTTATTGTGGAACGATGTTTATATATATATATATATATATATATATATATATATATATATATATATATATATATATATATATATATATATATATATATATATATATATATATATATATATATATATATATATATATATATATATATAAGTATCTCTATATATATATATATATATATATATATATATATATATATATATATATATATATATATATATATGTATATATATATATATATATATATATATATATATATATATATATGTATATATATATATATATATATATATATATATATATATAATATATATATATATATATATATATGTATATATGTATATATATAATATATATATATATATATATATATATATATATATATATATATATATATATATATATATATAATATATATTATATATATTTATAATATATATATATATATAATATATATATATATATATATAGTTATATATATATATATATATATATATATATATATATATAATATATATATATATATATATATATATATATATATATATTCAATTTCTTGGGCTTATGGTTCTTTTGTTTTAAGGACAGAGAAATTACATCACTTCTAGTTAGAAGTTTATTGAAAAACGTTTCGCTTAATTTGTAGACCTTTTCAGTTCATCTAAAAATTGAAATTTTTCAATCAATATACATTTTTTCCTACTTTTTTTTATGATTTTAAATATTTGATTTTACAGATTGTTTTGGATGTTCAATAGGATGCACAAATTTTTTTTAATATTATGAATATATAAAATTCTGAAACTTATACATGGTAGAAGGTGAAATAATAAAAATACACACAAAAATATATCAATAAAAACTTACATGGGTGGGTTCCTGCTAAATATAGAGCAGAAAACATAGAAAACATAAAAACTATCTTAACCAACAACAATTATTCGGTTAATCTAATTAACAAAGTTTTAAAAACCAGAATTCACAAAATATATAATACTCTAGATAAACAACAAAAACAAAGAACAGCTACAACATACATATCCAAGGACTTTCAGAAAAAATTAAGGCAGTCCTCAAAAAACATAATTTAACTGTTTGCCACGAAACGCATAACTCATTAAAACACCTTTTTACCCCCCTAAAATCCAAAACACCCCTACTGAAACAATCAAACCTGATATATTCCATTCCTTGTCAAAACTGCAATGGGACTGTTATATCGGCATGACTAAACAACATCTAGAAACTAGACTGAATGGCCATAAGTATGATAAGAATAACCCAACAGCTCTATCAAAACACATTCAACAAACCAAACACTCTTTTGATTTTAAAAATACAAGAATCTTAAAAAAATAATCAAATTATTTTAAAAGATCAATCCATGAAATGATTGGTATTAATAAAGAGAAAAACAAACGACAAAAGCGACGTTAGGGGTCTGAGTCATATTTATTTCGGACTCTTCTCATAATAACTCAATAGCAGTTAATAAATAAAAACACATAAACAAACCAAAGAATGACTTTCGTTCCCTATACATATCTAAAGTTATTTTAAAAAATAGTAATACCTTTTAAAGAATGTTAAGTGTGCCTTCGTTTCAACCCATCCATGTAAGTTTTTATATATATTTTTGTATGTATTTTTATTATTTCACCTTCTACATTGTATTATAAGTTAAAGAATTTTATTTATTCATAATTAAAAAATATGTGCATCCTATTGAACATCCAAAACAATCCTGTAAAATCAAAATTTAAAATCATAAAAAAAATTAAAGAAAGTAGGAAAATGTATATTGATTGAAAAATTTCAATTTTTAGATGAACTGAAGAAGCCTACAAATTAGGCGAAACGTTTTCAATAAACTTCTAACTAAACGTGATGTAATTTCTCTATCCTTAAAACAAAAGAACCATAAAGCCCAAGAAACTGAAAAAATATATATATTCATTATTCCAAGGTTCAAGAAAGAATTCAACCCAATTTATATATATATATATAAGATATATATATATATATATATATATATATATATATATATAATATATATACATATATATATACATATATATATATATATATATATATATAATATATAATATATAAATATATATATATATATATATATTTATATATATATATATAGATATAAATATATATATAGATATATATATATAATATATACATATATAATATAATATATATATATAATACATATATATATATATATATATATATATATATATATATATATATATATATATATATATATATATATATATATATATACCTCTTAGACCAACGTATATTACTACTAAGACTGAAAAAATTTGTTATGTTATAAGTACTATTCAGAAGCGTCTGCAAAACTTCTTACGTTTTTCATTTATCATATGGCTTTGTATTAATTACAGCGATTTTTAGATATATAAATAAGTCTTTTAGAAGTAAAAAATATTTTATTTTATTTTAGGTTTGGCAACCTTATCTGTTAATGAACCTAGTAAATCGACAGAAGGTGGCAATCTAGCGACTGCTGTTTATTTCCGAAGAAACATCCTTTATAGGAGAGGGGGAGAGTAATGACAGTAAAAATGATATGGAAACTGTGTAGTCAAAGGTCTTGTATAGTATTTTGTTTTAAATATTTTATTTATTTGTATAAAGTCATTCCCTGGGGTTTTTAATTAATAAACGAAAGTACCTAATTAATTTTATAAATAATGTTGGTATTGATATAATCTTAAATATTTAAATTAAATCTTTAAAAATTCACTATATAGAATTTTATTTTTTTCCTAATAAGATTTTGAAAAATTGAGATGTAGATAAGACTAATATATTATTATGTGTTAAATTTTATCAAATAGTACTTTTGACCCGCTCACTTAACTTCGCTGATAGTTTTTAGAATTCTAACAAGATGTTCTAGGTTAGGTTGTTTCCTCTATGCTTACCTTCGTTGAAATATTTTAAATGTTTTAAGAACAATATTAGTTGAGGATATCAGCCGCTTTTTTTAGCAAGTAGAATTTTATATACGCTCCCGTCTCTTATTCATAATTTATGTAATACTAATATAGTTTTATAATATAACCTGAGGAAGACTAATTTAATACTAATGTGTGTTTTTCATGTTTAGATAGATGAGTTTTTCAACAAAGTTTTTTTTTTCCGATTTTTTTTTTTCCGATCTGTACTGAAAACTGATGACATTTTTTTTTTTTATATATACCAGATATATTATT
>CM032455.1:64562634-64581409 GCA_019049505.1 Pachyrhynchus sulphureomaculatus | reverse complement strand
TATCCACAACGAAGTTACAGGGGGGTCGAAAGTGCCGTGAGTGGCTTCGAGAAAAGGATGGTACGGCTGTGTTTTCTGCTCGACTTGGCGGGGGCACTGCCGTGCCCCCAGATTGCAACAACACCTGTTGAGACAGCGAACTTGTTGGCTGAACTTTTTACTTCACATTCTTCTGTCGAAAAACACCACCTACTATTCCCATAATGCAATCAAGGATGCCCGATATTGTCTTCAGACAACATATCATAAAATGTATTTTAATGAAGCTAGACATCAAAAAAGCCTCTGCGCTGACGGAATACCTGCCATAATTCTCAAAAACTGTGCGATCCTACAGATAGGGAATTTCCTTCCTGCTGGAAATGTGCCATAGTGCAGCCGACACCTAAAAAAAGCAAGAAGACCTTGCCAAATAACTACCGACCAGTCGCACTGCCTTCAATAATATCGAATGTCATGGAAAAGGCTATCAATCAGCATCTTCTAAAATATCTTGAAGAATTCAACATTATGAGCGACCACCAATATGGCTTTCGTAAACACAGATCAACAGGAGTTCTTCTGACTTACGTAACACATGTTTGGAACAATGCAATTTGGAGAATCTCGAGCGGATGCGCTTGATATATCCAGGACATTCGACCGTGTTTGGCATGATGGATTGTTGGCTAAGCTACGCTCTTCTCGTATGTTTGAAAAGTTCTGTTTGTGGCTCTCGTTTCCTCAGAGAGCGTTCTTTACGAGTGACAGTCAACGGATTTCTTTCTAACACCTTCACTATCAACGCTGGGTGCCCCAAGGCTCCATACTGTCTTCTACTTTCTTTCTCATTTACATTAACGATCTGATCATTAACGAAAAGATCACGAGTCCAATCTACAGCTTTGCAGATGACCGTACGTTTATCTCTTCACTCACTTTGAACGCTCGGACATAGGCTACTCAGGCGAATATCCACAGACAGCAGAAAGTCATTCAACTTAACAAAGACCTGGAAGAAATTCTATCTTGGGGTGACAGTAACCAAGTGGAGTTTAACGCTACAAAAACCCAGGCGGCAGTTTTTTTCCTAAAAAAGTTAACGTTGCTGAACCCGACATAGTTATGTTAATTTGGAAGCAAATATGTCCTGGCATGAACATGTTGCAAGCATAGCAAAGAGAACTTCTCAAAAGTTGGAAATATTATTTCGAACCAGAAAGTTTTACACTCCACAACAACTGTTAATTCTTTACAAAGCTCAAATTCGACCAACTGTGGAATACTGCTCCCATGTCTGGGGCTCTGCTTCCAAAAATACACTACATTTGTGGGATTCTATGCAGAGAAGAGCTGTTCGTCTGATTGGAGACCTGAAACTGATCGGCGGAGTTGATTCGTTGGAACATCGAAGAACGATTATCGACTTGAGTCTATTCTACAAGTATTTTCATGGAAAGTGTTCGAAGGATATGGCCCGCTTAATTCCTCCTAGAGCAGTGCATGTTAGAAGTACGCGTCGCGCTAATACATCACATCCGTATGAGGTTCAGCCTCCTCGTACAACACTTTTCAAGCAGTCTTTTATAGAGAGAACATCATCCCTGTGGAATAATTTGCCCAGGTCTGTGCTTCCCACCGAGTACAATTTACACCGATCCAAGACCAACGTGAATCGCTTTTTCCGCACACATGTAACCCCTGTAGCACTTTAGGGATTTCCCTGTAGCACGTGGGCTAGACCTATAAAAAAAATCTTATTTGAACGGGTACATGCATAAAGTTCTAAAAATGAGAAACTTGATTGCGCGTGAGGGCCGCGTTTGTTGATTTCAGACCAAAAACACACGGGGAAGAACATTTCAAAATCATATTTGGAAAAGTTGCAGCATAATCCGAAGGACTTCTGGCATCGGGACTACCAGAAACCTGGGTCCACTATTACACCTCTGAGACAAAACAGCAGTCAAAAAAGCAGGTTGACGAGGGTGAAGTGCACTAAGAAAAGCGAAAATAATTTTATCGGCAGAAACTGTTTTATGAGACTCACAGGGTATCATCGCAAAAGCGATGAGGATCAGCGCGCAAAAAGTGCTCCTTTACTAGGACAATGCGCCTGCTCACACATCGGCTGTTGCAATAATAAAAGTGCACGAACTGGATTTCGAAATACCCACCCACCCTATTTCTCAAATTTCACCCCAAGTGACTTTTTTTGTTTCCTAACTTCAAAATTTGGCTCGAGGGAAGAAATTTTCGTCGAATAAAGAGGTTATAACGACTGTTACACACGGTTCAAACATTTTTTTTTGGTACGTTTAGAAAAGTGCTCCTGATCTCAAAACTAAAACCTTTCTGTTATTAATTGACTTCTAGCCTATAGCACTAAAACAACTTGGTAAACATGCAAATAGACAGAACGTCGAAAATAGAAACATAGGTTGTTGTTTCGCTTTTCTTAACGACTTTAAGAAACGTTCAATTTTATTTTATTGGTATCGAGAAATGTTAAGGTTTACATTATTTTAAAAGTTAAGTAATACTAGAAATAGCTTGTATAGGATTGTTTCTATTCTATTTTTATTATGTCTTTTATTATAAAAACTGGCATCGAAATCAGGCTGAGAGTGGTTTACTACACCTACCACATATTTGCATTGTAAATCCTGCATTAACAAAAGGTTTTAAAATTAAACACAAAGAAAATAAAGATATATCGTGTAAAGAGGTTTATAGAATGTAAACGTTTTTTTTATAGTTAAGTAGTGATTTGATCCTTCAACATTTGTTAATTTTTTAGGTAAGTAATCTTACCTAACTTGGCCCGTTATAAAACATTTTTAAGACCTGGAAAAAGCAGCGAAAAAATTATTGCTTCTGTATTTGTAAAGAATATTTGCACTTTAAAAATTTGTACTCTTAAAATAGTCTTTACCGGATTATTATAAATAATAAATTTTTCCGTATGATTTCATCATGTTTGGGAATAGAATAGACTAGAAATAAGCTATAAATTAACCAGGTTTTTCGGTAGTCTTAACAACGGTCAAATCTGTAAAACATAAAAATGATTAGTTGATTCTTAAATAAGTATGTAGTTGCCAAAATAAGTTCACTTATAGTGCAGTAAAAAAAGCATTTGAAATTGCACAGTCTAGATACGGCAATATTATGATTTTGTCCTCTCTGCGGTATCACCAAGAATATTGTTCTGAGTTTTGAACCTCGAAAAACTTGTGCTCTGTTATTTAAATTTTCAAAACGCCTTTTTTGAGCTTAAAATGTGAATAACTCCGGATATATAAGTCGGATCGAGACAAAAAGAAAACTTAACTCTTCGTAAAAAAAATCAAATCCCATCAAATCCTCATTGTTTTTAAGTCGCTCAAGTGCGTATATAATCTACAAAATTGAAAAAGCGGGCAACAAACCTTTTTTTTCGTTTTATTGCACAGGGGGATTAAGTGTGACTTGAAATTTTCAGAAACTATGCCTTTTGTTGTAGCAAAATTACCCTGAAATTTTGGTACAAAAATATTGAACCCGATGGGCACAATTGAATTGTTATTTAAAATTTGAATTGTCCGCCATTTTAAGCCATTTGGTCCAAAATGGATCTTTTTTTTTCAAAATTTAGGTCTCGACGCCAGCTTTCCGATGCCATCAAAAAAATTTTTTTTGGGTCAATTTAACCGCTTTTTTTTCACATTTGTTTATTAATCAAATAACAACAAATGCGTTTTTCAGTCATTTAAAAAAAAATTATCACGTCTGGTAGAGAATCACCAGACCTTTATTTAAAAAAAAAATTGTTAACGTGAAAATTACCGAAAAAACGCATTTGTTGTTATTTGGTTAATAAACAAATGTAATTTTTTTTAATGGCATCGGAAAGCTGGCGTCGAGACCTAAATTTTGAAAAAAAAAAAGATCCATTTTAGACTGAGTGGCCTAAAATGGCGGCAATTCAAATTTTAAATAACAAATTCAAAGATGCCCACTGGGATCAATATTTTTGTACCAAAATTTCAGGGTATTTTTGCTATATCGAGAGGCATATTTTCTAAAAGTTTCAAGCTGATCGGTTCACTTAGTCGACCTGTACAATAAAATGAAAAAAAAAACCAAACAGTTTTTTGCCTGTTTTTTCAATTTTGTAGGTTATTTAGGGGAGAGTCCGGCAGTACCGTCACCCTAAGATTAATTCAGAATAAAATAAAAATTCCTTAAGTTATATGTATAAAATCTGCTGATATGTGCAAAGGAACTCTTGTACTATGAATAAAAATAATAAAATATCGATATATTTGGAAATAATCAACTTTATTAATAAAATTTCAAGACAAAGAAAAATCAAGATAAAAAAGATTATCCTCCAGTACAGGCCAGCAAAGATAATGTCATTTATGGTATACAAGGCAATAATCGCATATGTATTGATTTGACAGCTCTCATATATTTGCACAAGCCTCATGGACCCAGGTCTTGCAGTTTCCACATTGTATCCCATCTTCTTCATGAGATTCAAGGCACAAAGGACAAATTGTCTCTTCCTGAATCGAGTTATGGGGAGGACTATGATTTTCTTCTTGTTTTTTTTACTTTTCTTAGTGACATCTTTTCCTAAAAGCAAATTCTTGCCATTCTTGCTAACATCTTGTCCTGAAAGCAAACTCTTCCCTCGCTTAGCTGATTCAACACTCTTTTTATCTGCTCTTTTCTGTTCCAGCATCTGTTTTTATGGAGAACTTGTGTAGATTTCACTCCTGTCAGCTTTATGACGTCGTGCATTAGCTCTTCTTTTCGAAGCATCAGGAACTGGTGACAATTTTGTGACTATTGCTTTAAAATTGTCAACCGATTAGTCAATGTCAGCGGGAGTTTGAGACTCGGATCGTTGAGAAGTGGCAGTTTGAGGTTCGGAATCAAAAATGGCAGTTTGAGATCCAAGTTGTCGAGAAGCTAAAGAGGTCATTTCTACCCGTCGAGAGGTTAAATTTGTCAGAAGCTTGGATTGTTGAGCTGTGGAAAATTGAAGGTCGGAGTCAGAAGTGGCAGTTTGAGATAGAAGTTGTCGAGGAGCTGAAGGGGTCATTTCTATAAGCCGAGAGGCTGCATTTGTCAGTTGTGACTGTCCAGAAGTAGAAATTAACGGTTCTGACACGGATTGCTGACTTTCTGTGACGTTGGTCATATCCGAAGTAATAAAATCTAAATCAATGAAGATATTCCTATTAGTGCAGCGAAAGCTATTAACGCCAATCCATTCGAGAAACTCAATTAAAAGCAGAACCAACAAACCCTGCGATCTCGTAATCGTGATTCTTACGCCAGGGTTTGATCTCATCCACAATCACATGCATCACTGTAAGCTGATTTAAAAGATTTCGGTCAAGCGGCTGTAGCTTATGGGTCGTATGAGGTGGAGTACTTAACATGTGAATATGATTTTTTTTTTGCAAAGTCAATGACATCCAAGTTTTTATGACAGGCGTGACCGTCAAGAATCAACAGAATTGGGTTATGTTCTGTAGGATTCGAAAATTTCGCAAAGTGGCGTATCCCTTTTCAAAATAATTCGGTATTCATCCTGCCGTTTGGCTGAGCTTCACCTACACTCTCATGCGAAACATTGATCATGGGTCTCTCATTTATTCGGGACCCTGGGAACACAAAGAGTGGTGGTACGAATTGACCAGCAGCGGTCACTGCAAAAAACACAGTCACATTTTTTTCCACGCTCTACAGAAGTAAGTTTCCCAACTTGTCTTCGGTTTTTAGTAGCTATAACTTTAGAATGCTTCGGGACAATGCTGTCCCCAGTCTCATCGCAATTCCATATTTTATAGGCAGTAAAATTAAACTTTTGCATCAAACTCTCAAGACTTTCGAAGAACCGCTCAACCTGAGGTCTATTAAAACTTACAGCTCTCATTAAACTTGTTGATTCAGCGGTTTGCAATGATAAGTCACTATATCTTTTCATAAAAGCATAATAATAGTTCTTCCCCGTAGATATCTTTTCTTTATTGAATTGGTGAGGTAATTTTAACTTTTCGGCTAACTGGAAACCGAGATCAAGAAATTCCCGTTTGTTTAAAGGCATTAGCCTGTTTGCTAAGTCTTTGACATGTTCTGCCAATACTTTTTCGTCAGGTGAGAAAGTTTTTTGAAAACGACCCATAGCTGGCTTCATAACTACTTCTTTATTATTTTTAATAGTACGAATTCTGTCATTCTACGTAGCTCTTAGCACCTGATAAAGATCCGCTGCCTGACGCGCACTCATAATATTACTCAGTACCTGTTCCACCGCTTTACGCATATTATCAGGATCCCAGGTGCCCTTTTTTTTTTCTTCGCCTCGCCATCACTTTCATCGCCTGGCATCTTTGTGTACCTATAACCAAATAAAAATACTCAAAAAATTATTTAAACAGTTGCCGGTACTGGAAAACAGTTTCGTAGCCGATACTGTAGGAAACGGAATTAAATATGATGTTCACCACAGACAAGATTGTACGCGTAGAGATTTAATTACAATATATTTTATAAAGCCATATACATAATTAGTACACACCAAGTTTGATTTCTTTCAAACACGTCCTCAATCATTGACAAACTTTATTTGTGTATCGTACGTTCACTGCGCGCAACACAAATCTTCGCACTGACAGTAAGCCGGTCGCGACACGTCGCCGCCGCGCGAGGCATATCTATCAGAGAGCGTTCTATTGAAAGGGCAATAACCATTTCAGCGCCATTTGTTATGAAATTCCCGAAACTGCAACTAGCCGGTATGGAATGCCGGCCGGTACTGGAGGACTTTCCCCTATGCACTTGAGCGACTTAAAACAAACGAGGATTTGTTGGAAATTTTATTACGAAAAGTTTGTTTTTTTTTTTTGTCTCGATCCGACTTATATAACGGAGTTATTCACATTTTAAGCTCAAAAAAAACGCGTTATGAAAAGTTAAATTGTTTATGCACAAAAGAGCACAAGTTTTTCGAGGATCAAAACTCAGGACAATACTCCTGATGATACCCCCAAGAAAATAAAATCATAATATTGCTGTATCTAAACTATGCCTACATATATCATCAATAACCTTTTTTTACTGCACTTTTATAAATATCAAAAGAAATATAAAATTTGTCATTCAGACATTTTCTAGGTATATAAACTCTTATAAACTCTAGTAATTATTGATACTAGTGCAACAGCAAAAAAAGTATGCTATTTAAATCGGAACAAAAAAATAGGGAACGATAGTAAACAAAAAATGCAAACTAACGACTCTAAAATGAAACGTAGTCTATCATGACCTGGGCAAGTCATGATAGTCTACAAAAAAAACAATGAAATTAATCACTGAAAATAATAAGAACAACAAATGTTAGCAGTACACAAGAAGACATCGATTTAAAGAGAAATGGTAATATTAGATAGGGCAAAACCAAAATCAAAAATACTTTTTTTTTTCGTTTGACTATATCCTCAAGGAATCCTAGGAAATTATAAGAACGTAGACTCTGAGGAAATGGCTGTTATTGCCAAGAAGAAAAATGAATGAAAAATGTCAACGTGTCTTCCTTATTGCTCACTAAACGTATAGGCTGATGAATAGCGTTGATAAATAACAACCACTAAAGAAGTTGGTTTCCCTAAGGGTATTAACACTGAAAATCATATACAATCTTGTTTGCATTGACTATAAGGACTTTGACTTGGAAAATTATGTTTAATCTTCAAGACCATAAATACTAGAGTTATCTTTACTACAAAATATGTACGAAACACTAGCAGTTGGTATTATGAAAAATCTTATGATTTGGAAAAGACCAGTGGAAAACGGAGTTAAACAAAGCTTTTTACTGTTCTATTAAAATATTGTTTTCAAAAAACCAGAGAGAAGTAAGTTAAAATCGACCATAGATGTTTGTGTCACTTCCACTTACCAAGACATCGGCAAAATTAAATGAAACATATGACAGTATCTATTGACGTAGGCTTAAAAATGAACTTGGAGAAATCGAATAATATCACAAAATAATAAAGCAATTCTAAGCACAAAATATATAAAACGGATGACTATGTTTATCTGAGACAGAAAAATCAATTACAAAGAAAAATCAAACGACACAAATAACAAGATTTCTAGAACTAACATGAACCATGACAGAAATGCTAGATAACATAGTAAATAATAGAAATAATTAATTAAACCTATAGAAAATAGTTTTTAACATATGTATACTTTCGTCATGGCTTACGCAATGAAGAACATGGCGATAACTGCTATGGGCGCAAGCAGGCTTAAAAACTTAAAAGACAACCTCTTTAACGAAGGGCTAAGGTGGGGGATTCTAAAGGTTATATTGTAATGCAGAAATCGGGCAATAATGGGAATGGACCAGATTGATAAAAACATATTACAGTGAAGATCACTCTTACAAAAATAGGGTTTAGGGAGACCACCAAGATGCTAACATCATTAAATCAAAGAAAATGCATTGATCGGCGCAGGACCTACAGCGTTGTAAAGAGTGGATTGAAAATGCTCGTAACGATGACTTAGATGAAGTGGATTGGAAATGTTCGTAATGAAGACTCGTGAGGAAAACAAAATAATTTTAATAACAAAAATGAATTTTCTTTTTTATGGTCCAAAAGCAATTGCATAATTATCTTTAAGATTTGCTTTGTTTTGACGGAACTAAAAATTAATAACATTTTTGCTAAAGTTGTAAACAAATATTTGCACGTATTAGTTAATTTTATTGAACTATTGAACAGTGAGAGCGTGTTTCTGGGTAGTATACCAAGAAAACAAATACTCAATTAGAGCCCTTAATATGTAGGCATATTCTTAAAACGAGGTATACCCCTCCTGCACATGTCCAAGCACGATTTTTATTTTTGTAGTGTTATACTGAATCTAAACTATTCGAATTGACTCACTATGTAAGGGGTTTTCCATTAAGAGCGTCCTAACTTTAAAATTGAATAAAATAAAGAGTTTTTGAGCAAAATTCATTCTGAAACTATTATTTAATGGGAAATTTTATGCCATTTAAGATCTAAACAAGTTATCGCTCAAATGGTCGTCGTGGTTCTTTTTGCAGACACGAATCCGCTTACACCAATTTTTCATGACTCGGGCCAGCATTTCCGGCCTTACGCCGGCTATAGCACGACGAATGTTGGCTTCAAGTGCATCAAGAATTGCTGGTGTGTTGCTGTAAATTTGTAATTTAACGTGCCCCCAAAGAAAATAGTCCAAAAGCATTAAATCGCACGATTCGTGAAATTAATGACTCACCGAACTTGGCGCGCAATAAAGCCATATTTGGGACGGAAATATGAGGCGGTGCGCCATTCTGTTGGAAATAAAAGTCATCTGGGTCCACTTTGTCAAATTCTGGGAAGAAATATTCCTACACCATATTTTGGAGTAATTAGACAATTTCCAAGCGTTCCTTTAACGCCAAATGATTCATGATTGAGTGACAAACCTTAATAAACACAACTGACATCAGATGTCAAACATTTGCCAACCAACATGGTCGCTATTAGCTGTCAAAAGTCGGATATCCCTAATGGAAAACCCTATACATGTTTTGTATGAGGGCGCAGGATCTTATTTTGTATGGACCGAGTTTACCGTATATAATTTAAAAGCCATAATGGGTTCTGACTCTTAACAACAATAGAGTGGAAAAGCCAATAGAACAGACATATCAGTTGGTCAGATCCATGGTTAAACGTTTTTTCTGTTAGATATGCTATTATATTGTCATCAAAATTTAGACCAAGATGTTGTCATTGTAATCCAGTTCGAGATAATATCCTTGATTCTTCAAGTAGCAAGTATCGGATCGTAACAAAGGTCGTGTAGCAATTATGTTTTCAGATGGATAGTACCTACCATCGAAGTTAAAGCAGTCGACATGCTTGCATGTAAAAGGTTTGTTATATACTAACCACAGTTGAAGTTTGGTTGCCTAAGCAGGAAGTGGTCCTGAGATACATTCACGTATGCGTATTTTTTATGGTCATAGCCCACGTGCTACTGGCAAATCCCTAAAGCGCTACAGGAGTAACGAGTGTACGGAAAAAGCGATTCACGTTAGTCTTGAATTGATGTAAATTATACTCGGTGGGAAACAGTGCTGGGCAAATCATTCCAAAGATATTTGATTCTCCATATAAAAGACTGCTTGGAAAGGATTATACAAGCTAAACTTTATATGGATGTGAGTGTTTAGAGAGAGACGTGTATTCTAGGACGCACCATTTTGGGAGGAATTAAGCGGGCTCCATCCAGAATCCAAGAAAATACTGGTAAAATAGATTCAAGTCGCCAACCGTTCTTCGATGTTCCAAGGAATCAAGGCTGCTGATCAGTTCTGAGTCAATCAGGCAAACAGATCTGGAGTGTAAAGCATAATATTCCTAGCTTTTAAGAAAGTCTTTTTGCGATGCTTGCAACATGTTCATGCCAACAATATTTCCTCTCAAATCATCGCTCAGCAAACTGAGTGACGATGCTAAAAGAATGTAGTGCCCCGACATAACTACGTCGGATTCAGCAACGTTAATTTGTTTAGAAAAGAACTGCCGCCTGAGTTTTTGTAGCGTTACATTCTACACGTACTTGCTTACTCTCACTCCAAGATAGAATTTCTTCCAAGTCTTTGTTTGTTGAACGACTTCTTGCTGCCTGCGGATATTTGTATAAGTAGCTGATATTCGAGCGTTCAAAGTAAATAAAGAAATATATGAGTATATCTTAACTAACCCATTTTTTTAGGTATAGGTAATCGGTTTTTGTTGGAGATTTAAGATGGATTGGTTTGGTTTGGGCCCTCCAAAAGACCACTATTCTCTGAAATACGTAAAATATCTGCACAATATTTTATCTAAAAATGAAACAGTTTCAAAAAGGAACCATAAATCACTGGTTGAAAATTTGAGGAGTCTGGCAGAAACTTTAAATTGGGGCGATAAACATGATTCTCGAATTACTGAGTAAGTATAGAATGAATGACAAGATACAGTGTTGGGTAGAAGTATGTCCGCTTTCGGAAATACTGACTGCTTATGCGATGAAACTATTTATGGATAATAGAGGGTAGAGTGAAAAAAGATATTTAATAAAAAAAATCTGATATAAAAGACCACAAATATACAAATAAAAAGTCTCATAACTTTTTTATGAGCTGTAGTTTCTGACATTGTTAAGTCTAAAAATTAAAATTTTTTAAGTCTTTTTCAAGCTAATTTATTATAAGTTTTTTCATTATACTTTTTTGTGTAAAGGATGTTATTGAGTTGTTGAGTACCGAAGGATATAGTCTATAGGACATTGGATGTTACGGATGAAGATACAATATGGATTGTCTCATCACCAAAATCCTCAAACAGTAGCCAAGAGGTGTTGATGTTGATGAACTCATTAACTGTAATCATCCGGGATCAACTCTCGTGAACAAGCTGACCGCAGAAGTGCTGATATGCTCCAGTATGTACAAGATTTGTATCTTTGCTACAACAAGCCGATGAACGTTGCCCCGCAGGAATGTGATCTCTGCGGTTCAACCGATCACAGGTGCCATCTCTGACTGTAAGGTCACAACGATATACCAACGCATTGTAACGCCTAACGATGTATAACGTTATATTATACGCACAGGAAGGAAAAGGGAGTCTCTTATGTGATGGCTCCCAGACCATCGCGCTTCTCTAATAGTACTAATAGTGAAATTACTTAATGTATGTCCCTACACACAGTCTGCCCCATTCAGACAAAACAAGATTCTTGCTTCCTTAACCTCAATAAAAAAATAACAGTAAGTCAAGTTTATTAGTTCAGATTGAGTATAGGGCTTAAGACGTAATAATTTTGGTTTATTAGAAACGCATAGCCAATTTAAGGAATTGTGTCTTCAACTTCAGTGAGGAGTAATGTTTTAGGAGGCTTTGTGTGTATAGGGATCTTCTACCTATTGATGCGTTAAATTGATGAGTATCAGGTACGCTGAAGTATTACACTTTTAGATGGTACAACAGATAAATGCATCCAGCCACAGGTATCACAACCCTAAAAGACCACGTTCATAGAGCTCTTTCTAGAAAAAGTACAGCCTATTTTACTATGAAACATATTCCCTCACTTCTACTACGAGTTCATATTTACCAGAACTTAACTGAAATATTCATATGACATGACTGGTCAACGGTTTCAACAATATTCTTACCAACTAAATACTGAAATGTACTGATGAGGAGCCAATGCATTATGGAAAAATGAACCTCAAGATATCTAGTCGCGACAAACTCCACCCGTTGTTGTATAGACAGTATAAGTAGAGATATTTATGAGTACATCCGAACTTAGCTGTCTATGTGCCTGCTTATGTAAGCTGAAAAAGTAAATGTGTTCATTATTTTTAGAATTTTTTCCATGTACGAAGTTGTATCGCTTAAACAGTAAGCATTCCTGATATCGACAGGTGGATACTTTTTGCCAATAATTGAGGCTCTTACTTGGGAACTTACCTAATACAGATTTATTAATTGTTTTTAGTTGGACTCTAGATATTTTCAATTTCTTGTTTCCTAATCAGTAAATTGCTCTACAAGACGGAAAAACACATTTTACGATGTTGATCGGTGACATCAATGCCAAAATTGGAAGCAGAGAGAACGAAGAGGAAACTGCAATAGATCATCATGGGCTAGGAGATCGAAACGAAAGAGGGAGGAGACTAATAGATTTTCTACATCAAAATAATTTGTATGTAATTAACATCTTCAAAGAGAACAAAAACAGAAAATGGACATGGTCTAGCCCAGATGGTAAAACAAAAAAAATGCGGTAGATTTCATAATCAGTAAGACATTATCCAAGACATAAGTGTCCTAAATAGATGTTCAGTTGGGAGTGACCATCGCATTGTGTGAGCAAAAGTGTTTATTAACGTTAAATAGGAAAGAAGCAACATGATTCTTAAAAGAAACCATAAAAAATAGACAACCCCGGAGGATGTGGATTCCTATAAGAAGAGAGATCGCAAGCTCCTTGGAACACAATGAAGATACAGCAGTTGATGAGATATTTGAAAACATCAAAAATAGTATAGAAAATGCCATTGACAAAACTTGTCCAAAACAACAAAAATAACAGAAATTAAATCAAAGAGTAAAACAGCTAATAAAGCAAAGGAGAGAACTGATAGATAAGACTACAGATGAATACAGAACTATAAATAGAGAGATATCGAGGGGAATTAGAAAAGACAAAAAAAAATGCAGAGGAAATTGAAAACGTTGTAGAACAGAATAAAAGCTTGAGAAGCTTGAGAAGGAAGAACACAATTGGAAGGAAAGATTAAAGGCATATATGGTAATGTAGTAACAAACAAAAAGATATATTTTACAGATCATTGAATTATTTTATTGACAGTTATATATCTTACAAGATAAAAGAACAGAAATCAACATACCAAAAGTCATGAAACAGAAGTCGGAGGATATCCCAGACATCACAGAAGAAGAAATTACATCAGCCTTGAAGGACATGAAAAAGAATAAAGCTCCGTGTGGAATAATGGAACTATTGTCATCATGCATAAAAAAGGAGATACTTTAGACCTTACAAACTATCGACCCATTAGCCTTCTGAGCCATGTATACAAGTTATTCACCAGAATACTTACCAAACGTCTAGCAAATAAATTTGAGTTTTTCTTTTCAAAAGAACAGGCAGGTTTCCGCTCGGAGTAAACGACCATCTTACAGTTAAAATCCTCATTGTAAAATGTATAGAATATAATAAGTCTCTTGTACTCATATTTGTGGACTTCGAAAAGGCTTTTGATTCTGTAAATCAGCAGAGACTTGGAAGCGCTTGCTGAGTGTCGTATTGAAATGAAAATGCCACCGCTCATGTTAAAACATGACAAAAATCAACAAACTGGGAAAGAGTGGGATTTAACATTGACGGTGAAAAGTTAAATCATCTTTGTTTCGCCGACGACATTGTCTTAATAACGGACAAAATATAAGAAGTATAAACTGTGCTACACACGCTTCAGAAAGGTTGGTCTAAAAATCAGTCTATCCAATATCCAGTTTATGACAAATCTTGTATTAAGCGTCACTATAAAACTGAATAACGTAGAGATAGAGCAAGTGCACCAATATAAATATCTGAGACATGAAATCAGCATAGGATGAGATAACCAAACACATGAAATTCACCGGCGAATAGGTCTCTCCGGGCCTACGTATTCAAATCTAACCTTCCTATGTGTTTAAAAAGAAAAGTATTTGACAGATGCATACTACCCTTACGTACGTAGCCGATATTCTCACAACGCCGAAGAAAAACATCAATAAAATATGTGTCACGTAACGAAAGCTGGAGACGTCAATGTTAGGCGTTACTCTTAGACTACTCAGTATATATCACCACTACACCAAACACTTTATTTCTGCACTCGACGCGCGTTTCGCCTAACCATGTTAGCTTCATCAGGAGCGATGATTGACTAAAGCTAAACTACAAATCTACCCTATTTATACTTAGCCTAACCCTTGAATTACTCAAGCGGAACTAATGACATAGGCAAGGCCATCAGTTCCGGTCAAGTAGCCAGTAGAGGGGACTATAAGGAATAGGCCCTCTGTCTTTATTTAAACTACTTTTTTTTAATGATTTCCATACTTTCGTATGCGTTCAACAGTCTCCTATCAGATACATTTTTTTTTATCAATCTTAGATTATCTAATGTTACAGTATGATCAGCTTCAAGGGCATGTTCGGCAATGCTAGACTTTTCTGTTCTGTTGTATTTTAAGTGTGCTAAGTGTTTTTTAAATCTTGTTTTAATTGACCTTTTAGTTTGCCCAACATACTTTTTGTCACAATCATTACAACTAATTTCATAAATTCCACTTTTCTCACAATTAGGAATCTTATCTTTGGGATTTCCTAAGATATTCCTCAGATTGTCTGATGACTTATAGACTAAGGTGAGGCCTACCTTATTAAATACCTTATCGAGTCCCTTGCTATATTTCGGATTATATGCTATGGAGACATACTTGGTGTTATTTTCTTCGCGTGTAAAAAAAGGTGGAATTCTGAATATTAAACCTAAACTTATGTCTATTTATTAGCTTATTTACTAAGTCATCGTCATAACCATTAACTCTAGTTATATTTCTAATACGATTCCTTTCTTTATTAAAGTTTACTCTATTCAGAGGGAAAGTGACCAAACGATGAACTAAAAAATGTAATGAGGCTAATTTATGTTGTTTGC
Organism: Pachyrhynchus sulphureomaculatus; assembly: GCA_019049505.1. NCBI lineage: Eukaryota > Metazoa > Arthropoda > Insecta > Coleoptera > Curculionidae > Pachyrhynchus > Pachyrhynchus sulphureomaculatus. The sequence goes on along the minus strand of CM032455.1, from coordinate 64,566,096 downwards.
AATGAAATGAATCATTAGGAATATATCTATCTGTTACTGTGTCCTTCCTATAGATATCAAATTCTAATCTATTATTATTTTTAATAATTAAAATATCTAGAAAAGGCAATTGTCCTTTGTTCTCAACTTCGTAAGTGAATTTAATGGAATCATACCGGCTATTTAATTTAGAAACAAAATCATCAATATTTGCTTTCTTTGTATCAAAAATCGCGAAAATATCATCCACATACCTATACCATACCCTTGGGAAATATTTGAATTCTTGACTGGCTTCGATTTCAAACTTACTCATGAATAAATTGGCTATGAAAGGTGATAAGCAATTACCCATAGCTGTTCCTTCTTTCTGAACATAAAATTGATTGTTATATTGGAAATAATTTTGTTCCATACAAAGTTTAGATAATGTTAAGTATTCACGAATAATTTCGTCTTCAAAATCATTCATTCTAAGTAATTCTTCGAGATATTGTAAAGTTTGTGGAATTGGCACACTTGAGAACAAAGAACTAACATCAAAAGAAATTAAGACTTCACCTTCATTAAGAACTAGATTTTTTGTTTTATTAATGAATTCTAACGAATTCGTCACTGCGAAAGTATTTAACGGTAACTTTTCAAGTTCTTTTGATAACCATATGGATATTAAATATGTGGGTGATCCGACCGATGAAACAATGGGTCGCATTGCTTTTTCAGGTTTGTGAATTTTGGGTAAGCAATACAATTTTGGTATGGTCGGATTACTCACATTTAATTTAAATTTTAGCGAATCGGAGACAAGGTTCTTACATTTTTTTAAAGAATTTTTAACCTCTGATATCATTCTCGGTAATGGATTTCTTATTACCTTTTCATAAGGGCCAGATTCGATAAGATTATCTACGCGTTCAAAGTAATATTTCTTATCCAATATAACAACCTTATTTCCTTTATCCGCTTTTAAGTAGACATCTTTCTTTTTCAATCCTTTAACTACTTTTATGTCTTTTCGTGAATTAGAATTTGTGTTGTTAAGCATGTTTTTCGATATTTGATTGCGACATGCTTCCCTAACAAATGATTTACTATTTTCTGGAAGTGTACTAATGGAACTTTCAATGTGAGCAACTATTTCTGATAAATTATCTCTAGGAGGGGGTACTGCAAAGTTAAGACCTTTGTTTAAGATGTGAATTTCATTTTCTGTAAAGGATTGAGATGAATGATTTTCTACAATATTTACGAGTTCCTGAGGACTACTTTTTTTTCGGTAAGAGCTTTTTTAATTTTTTACTTAGAATAGAGAATTTCTTTTTATATTGAATATCAATAACTAAAAACATTTTCCTCTGGAACTCGCTCCATACTTCATATTCAATATTGTTTAATCCTGAAGTAAATTTTTTGAATATGCCAAAATTGTATTGCTTACCCAAAATTCACAAACCTGGAAAAGCAATGCGACCCATTGTTTCATCGGTCGGATCACCCACATATTTAATATCCAAATGGTTATCAAAAGAACTTGAGAAGTTACCGTTAAATACTTTCGCAGTGACGAATTCGTTAGAATTCATTAATAAAACAAAAAATCTAGTTCTTAATGAAGGTGAAGTCTTAATTTCTTTTGATGTTAGTTCTTTGTTCCCAAGTGTGCCAATTCCACAAACTTTACAATATCTCGAAGAATTACTTAGAATGAATGATTTTGAAGACGAAATTATTCGTGAATACTTAACATTATCTAAACTTTGTATGGAACAAAATTATTTCCAATATAACAATCAATTTTATGTTCAGAAAGAAGGAACAGCTATGGGTAATTGCTTATCACCTTTCATAGCCAATTTATTCATGAGTAAGTCTGAAATCGAAGCCAGTCAAGAATTCGAATATTTCCCAAGGGTATGGTATAGGTATGTGGATGATATTTTCGCGATTTTTGATACAAATAAAGCAAATATTGATGATTTTCTTTCTAAATTAAATAGCCGGTATGATTCCATTAAATTCACTTACGAAGTTGAGAACAAAGGACAATTGCCTTTTCTAGATATTTTAATTATTAAAAATAATAATAGATTAGAATTTGATATCTATAGGAAGGACACAGTAACAGATAGATATATTCTTAATGATTCATTTCATTGCAAACAACATAAATTAGCCTCATTACATTTTTTAGTTCATCGTTTGGTCACTTTCCCTCTGAATAGAGTAAACTTTAATAAAGAAAGGAATCGTATTAGAAATATAACTAGAGTTAATGGTTATGACGATGACTTAGTAAATAAGCTAATAAATAGACATAAATTTAGGTTTAATATTCAGAATTCCACCTTTTTTACACGCGAAGAAAATAACACCAAGTATGTTTCCATACCATATAATCCGAAATATAGCAAGGGACTCGATAAGGTATTTAATAAGGTAGGCCTCACCTTAGTCTATAAGTCATCAGACAATCTGAGGAATATCTTAGGAAATCCCAAAGATAAGATTCCTAATTGTGAGAAAAGTGGAATTTATGAAATTAGTTGTAATGATTGTGACAAAAAGTATGTTGGGCAAACTAAAAGGTCAATTAAAACAAGATTTAAAGAACACTTAGCACACTTAAAATACAATAGAACAGAAAAGTTTAGCATTGCCGAACATGCCCTTGAAGCTGATCATACTGTAACATTAGATAATCTAAGATTGATAAAAAATCTATCTGATAGGAGACTGTTGAACGCATACGAAAGTATGGAAATCATAAAATGTAAAAGTAGTTTAAATAAAGACAGAGGGCCTATTCCTTATAGTCCCCTCTACTGGCTACTTGACCGGAACTGACGGCCTTGCCTATGTCATTAGTTCCGCTTGAGTAATTCAAGGGTTAGGCTAAGTATAAATAGGGTAGATTTGTAGTTTAGCTTTAGTCAATCATCGCTCCTGATGAAGCTAACATGGTTAGCGAAACGCGCGTCGAGTGCAAACATAAAGTGTTTGGTGTAGTGGTGATATATACTGAGTAGTATCATTGTGCCAAAGATTCCACATTCCCAACTTAGTTACTCTTAGAGATAACATCCCAAATCACATTATCAGGAAGAGAACGGGGGTACAAGACGCAGTCAAATTCATTCTACATTTTAAACTGGAACTGGGCTGGGCTTGTTGCTAGGTTTAAGGATGAGCGATGGATAAAGAGAATCATAGAGTGGCGACCAAGATCCGAAGCTTATCGGAGTAGAGGTAGACCACCAAGTTGGTGGACTGATGATCTGAAAAGAGTGGCTGGAAATTGGATATAAGCGGACCAGAACAGAAAAAAGTGGCAAGACTTGAGGGAGGCTTTCGTCCAGCAGGGGACACTATAAGCTGATGATGGTGAATGAGCAGTAATTTAAATGTAAAGGAAAAAGATTTTGAAAATTTAAAAATTGTAAAGAACAAATCTAATTCTATTCCAGTAAATTTGTGTTTAGTTAT
>CM032455.1:64555134-64557634 GCA_019049505.1 Pachyrhynchus sulphureomaculatus | reverse complement strand
TTTTCAGTAAAGATCAGAAAAAAACTTTGTTGAAAACTTATTCGGGGTGTGTTTTGTGAAGTCATTGATCATTTTTATACCTCAGTAACAAAAAATTTTATTTTAAAAGTAATTAACGTACGGAACACTGATCGCGCAAGTCCGACTTACCCTTGGCCGGTTATTTTTAAATAAAATCTATTAAAAGGTTGGCGCATTGTAACATATATGCTACTTTTCTGGATATCTATAATAAGTTAAGATTGTATAGTTTTATCTTTTTTATTTTTATAGTCTTTACATTTTTTAATGATTCTAGTGTATATATTAAATATAACACGTAGCCTGAAAAGTTTTTGGTCGAGCTACTTAAAACACATTTTTTTTACAAATTTCGACTTTATTCATCAACATGGTCTCCTTCAAGAACGATACTCTCAGTTTAACATTTTTCTAACATTTCTATAAGTTTTTTGTAGAAGGATTTGCCTTTTCCTTCAAAATAGGCTTCAGTTTCGTGATAACTTCTTCATTGGAGCCAAATCTCTTTCCGGCGAGCATTTTTTTGAGGCCTATGAATGGATAATAGTCACTGAGGGCTAAATCTGGAGAATACGGTGGATGAGGAAGCAATTCGAACTTCAGTTCAAGCAATTTTGCCATCGTAACCATTGCCTTGTGACACGGTGTATTGTCTTGATGAAAGAGCATTTTTTTCTCGTTCATTTGGGGCCGTTTCTTTGCGATTTCTGCCTTCAAACGCACAATAACTTTATATAATATTCGCTATTGATGGTTTTTCCCTTCTCAGCGTAGTCGATGAAAATTATTCCTTGCGCATCCCAAAATACAGAGGCCAAAACCTTCCGAGCCGACTGTTGTGTCTTTGGTCGCTTGGGGCGTCTTTCACCGGCTGCTGTCCACTCAGCTGACTGCGATATGTGACATCCATTGTCACATATCGCATGAAAAAAATCATTTTTATTGCGCTTAAACAGGTACAAACAGCTCTCAGAATCATCAACACGTTGTTGTTTTTTTGGTCCACTGTGAGCAAACACGGTACCCATTTCGAACAGAGCTTTCTCAACGTTTTTTTTTGATAACTTTATGGTGTCAGCTGTCTCACGCAATTTCACATTACGTTCATCCAAAACAATTTTGTGGATTTTTTTGATGTTTACCAGTGTAACCACCTCATTTGGGCGTCTAGAGCGTCCAGCATCATTTGTGTCTATACGACCGCGTTTAACTAAATTCAGCATACCAGTAAATGATGAGTGATTTTCTAAGGGCAGAGTCCCCATAACACTTATCAAGCTATTGCTTTGTTTGAATTGTATTTTTTCCTAACAAAAAAACAATGTTTAATCTACACACGAAATTTTCGATTTTTTCCATTGTTTTGAAAATATCTAAAGTAGCATCACTAAAACCACTGTAACTGTAAATTAACCGTCGAAATGTCATGAAATTTTGACACGTATCGTTTAAAGGTTGGTACTTCCTAAAAATCACATTGGCTTTTTTGAAAAGGGCGACATCTATGTGTCAGACCAAAACTTTTAGCTTACGGGTTTATGTTTATATATATATATATATATATATATATATATATATATATATATATATATATACATACACATACATATACATATATATAATTCCGGGTTTCAATCCGTCCGTCTAACAATGAATTTGCACGATGTTTCGCCAAAATATCATTTGGCATTTTCAAGTGCTCTTGCTGTAGTGGTAATTACAGGTTCCGGCGCTATGCTGATTGTTGCTTTCTGGATGTTTTAGTTATTCCTTAGTTTTAGCTAATAGACTCTTCCATATAGTGGAGATAATCAGTGCATCATCCAGCTTATTTAGTTGACCATTCTTTTCGATTTCCATGGCTTCTCTGACTATGCGTGTTTTATAATGTGAAATCGAGGCTATGTGTTTAGATCCCTCAAAATTGATTTCGTGACCAGTATCGTGAAGGTGCTGAAAAAGAGCTGTTGTTGTTTATTTGTTTTTAATACTTATTTTTATGTTCTTAGATCCGAGTGGAGATTCTTCTGTTTGTTTGCTTTATGTACAATTTGCGGCGGTTCCGCATGGGATGTGTTAAACTTCATGATTTTCCAGTTTTCTCTTGTCTCGGAATTACCCAAGATATCTGCCAGAGTGTTTTGTGGTTTATATGCTGTGCCTATGTTGTGTTTTCTTAGGACTCTTCCAATCCTATCTGTAATTCCTTTCACATACGCTAATAGGAATCTGGTTTGGTTGAGGTCTCGTTCTTCTGTCCTTGTCTTTCGATGGCGCTGCCTTTCTAATGCCCTCCGTATGGACTGATCTTTGTATCAATTTTGCTTAAGGGTCCTAGTGATTTGTGTAATTTCTTGCTATCTCATGTCTGGTTCGGTGAGTCGGTATGATCTCGATACGAGGGTGTTGGCTACGGACTGGATTTGAGATGGATGGTGGTGTGAGCCAGCGTTTAAATATCTGTTGGTGTGTGTGGGCT
>CM032455.1:64475077-64555034 GCA_019049505.1 Pachyrhynchus sulphureomaculatus | reverse complement strand
GATGGATGGTGGTGTGAGCCAGCGTTTAAATATCTGTTGGTGTGTGTGGGCTTTCGGTATACTGAGTTGATCGTTCCGGGTTATGAGCACATCAAGGAAAGGGAGGCTTTTTTCTTCTTCTACTTCCAAAGTGAACTGTATCCGGTGGTGGATTATATTTCAATAGGTCAGGAACTTGCCTAATTCATTTCGTCCATGGGGCCAAATTATAAAGATGTCATCAACATATCGTTTCCAGAGTTTGGGTTTGAGTAGTGAGTTTTTAAGGGTCTCTGTTTCAAAATGCATTATATAGAGACTGGCTATTACTGGTGAAAGAAAAGATTCCATGGACGCTCCATCTGTTTGTTTTGTATATCTGAGTGTTGAAGACAAAATAGGTATTTTTTAGACAGTGTTCCGATAGTTCTACAACATGAGCTGGAAAATCCTCGTTCATTGCTATTTTGTCTAATGCTTCATCCACTGGAATAATGGGGTAACATTAGACTTGCCAGAATGTCATTCTCCTCTAGTTAAATGTCTCTGATTGTGTCCGTGAGGTGTTCGGAGTTTTTGATGTATGACTCAGCACTTTCAACGGTTGGTTGCATGATCTTTGGCAGTTACTTTTCTAAGTTTTGTGTAGGTGAAGCCGTGAAGCCACCGAGTTAACAACTGATCTAAGGGGGACGACGGAATTTTAATATATTACATTCCATTATCCGTGAAAACCTCTATATATTTATATATATATATATATATATATATATATATATATATATATATATATATATATATATATATATATATATATACATACATATATATATATATATATATATATATATATATATATATATATATATATATATATATTGTATATAATATTTGGTAAAATAATGTTAATGGTTTATTGCCTAAAGATTCAAAATGATATTTAAAAAAGGAAACATCTTAGTTTAAAAGTTTATATTTAATAGGTAATCAGCTTTTTGAGTAACTAAATACCTTGCAAAGTAATTTCATAAATACGCCCAGAACAAAGTAAAACACAAAGTGTTAAATTCATAGCGTTCGAAAAATAGTTTAATTTATATTACTAGAGTTTTGAACAATAGCATATACACAGTTTAGCGATAAATTTGGTCAGTACTTTGAACAAAATTAATGAAAAGAAGACCAACCAAGTTAAAACGTATTGATTTACAAACTACAATAAAAATGCTATAAAACTATAGCCAGTTATCCAAAATGTCCGCCATCGTTCTCGTAACAAAGCTTTATACATGTAGACCATTCATCGATGATGGAACGCACTTTTCGAATCCAAATTTCAGCAGTTACGCAGACAATTCTTCTTTTTTGAGAATATTCCACAGTCTGTCACGTGGATTTAAATATGGGCTACCATAAGACCAGCCCTCAGCTTTAACAAATGATTGAACATTGCTTTCCAGTCAGTCTTGTATTGTATTAGCTTTTCCGTTGATATATAATTAATAACTTTTTTATACACCCTCAGTTTGAAAAACATTAAAACTGCAACAAGGTTATCGTACTTTTCTCGCTCCTTGGTGACAAAAGAAAAACTGAGCTCTATTGTTTATTATGCCTGTAAACTCACGAAAGATCAAAAAACACCTCTATAGTAGTACTACATATGTCTAGACTGTAGTAAATATAGTAAACAATGGGCAAGTTGGTACACCGTTGAAACCACAATTTATATACGGAACACTCATGGGATCACTTCGGTGTCCGTCTTTTCTCCGAAACTATTTGACATAGAAAGTTGAAATCTGGTGCCGAATTAGAGCCGTGTAATTTTGAAAGTTAAATTTTGACTTAAGGGGTTAGTTTTTTTGGGGGGAGGTGAAATCGGAAGTGAATTTTTTTTTTACCAGGTCATCGAGTGGGGTATTAACACGAGATCAAAAATATATATGATGTAATACTTGCGCACACTTTTCTTTGTATTATTTTTAAAAAATGGCCGAAAATCGTCGTCTCATCCCCCATCTCGAAAAGTATTGATCAAAAATTTTTTGAAAAACTCTAGAATATTCTCCATAAAGTGTAGATTGAGTGAAAATTATGACCAATGCATTGCGTTTGATAATTTATCTGATATAAAAGAAACTATGAGAACTTGACAATATACTTTTCCGTACATTACTGTCGCGCATCGCTTTTGTATCGAGACAATTTTATTTTATTTGTTTATAGTTAAACAAATATTTAAGTAGTAAATATTTATTTTACACTTTTATTACTAGATTCTAGATTGAACTGGATTGATTTATTGACTATTAGGTAGCTAAGATGCTAGAACTTTTATACATTCATCATCATCATTAGCTTATTCCATCCACAGTTGGATGTAAGCCTCCCCAAGTTGTTTCCAATGATGTTTTTGCATCCAATCGTGTCCTGCTAATCTTTTTATGTCGTCCATCCATCTTGTCTGTGGTCCACCTCTGCATCTTGTGTGTTCTCTAGGCCTCCATTCAACTATATGGCGTGTCCATCTGTTATCCTTCTGCTTTGCGATATGCTCCGCCCAATTCCACCTTAATAAACATTTTCGTTGTATTACATCTGTCATTCTTGATCTCCTTCGTATCTCGATGTTAGGAATACGATCTTAGAGTCTAATATTTAGCATTTTACTCTCCATTGCTCTTTGGGTTACCTAGAGTTTATTTAATATACTTTTATTTAAAGCCCACGTTTCAGTGCCATATGTTAATACCGGCAGTACATATTGATCGCATACTCTGGCCTTTATTGTGTTTGGGATGTCTAATTTATATTTAGATTGTACCCTTCCGAACGCAGACCAAGCTAACGAGACTCTTCTAGCCAAGTCAGCCTTTAAATTATTTTTTGATATTTCGATTTTTTGTCCTAAATATATGAATGTATGTACCTTTCCTATTATTTCACCTTCTATTGACAGTTCCTTGCTGTTACCTTCACTTTCGTTGTTCAAATATTTAGTCTTGTTTCGGTTTATTTTTAGACCTATTTCTCGAGACTTGCTATTCAACTCCATCAGCATTTCGTGTAATTCTTCTTTTGTGTTGGCGATCAGAGCGACATCATCTGCAAACCTTAAGTGATTTAATCGCTCACCGTCCTTTAGTATTCCTTTATTTTCCCACTTTATCGATTTGAACATGTTTTCTAGACGCCTTGTTTAATTCTTCTTTTAATTTTGATTTTATTTGTTTTTTCTTCAAGTATTATTTGTGATGTTGCATTTTTATATATGTATTCAAGAAGAGTTGTATATTATTCATCGGCTCTGCTGTTAATTAAGGCGTTAAGGACTGTCCAAATCTCTACGGAATCAAATGCTTTTTCGTAGTCAACCATTGCTATCCACAAGGTGACCTTATATTCATTTGCTTTTCCACTAGTAATTTAATTGTTTGAAGAGGGTCTAAAGTGTTGTACCCCCGTCTAAATCCCGTTTGTTCACGTGGTTGATAACTATCTAATTTGTTTGTTAATCTATATGTTATGATTCCAGTGAGGATTTTGTATAGTCCCGATAACAGGCTGATAGGTCTGTAATTCTCCAATTTAAATTTGTTCCCCTTTTTAAAAATAAGCACAATCAAGGTGTTTACCCAAGGTGTTGGTATTTTACCATCTATTAGGCACCTGTTAAATAGAGCTAGAAGAGATTGTATTATCGATGCCCCTTCATACTTTATCATTTCTATAGTTGTTGTTGTGCATATATTGTAAGGCGTTCATTATTTCATCCGTTGTTACATCGGGAATTTCTTACTATCACTCTATTTCTTTCTTTTCCGGACGGTGGCGATCGTGTCATATAGTGTTTGATAATATTTCTTTGTTGCTTCCTTTATCTCTTTGTTTTATGTCATCTTTTGGTTATCGTTGTTTATAAGTTTTATTATTTGATGTCTCCCTTCATTCATTTGTTTGTTTAGATGTTTTAAACTTTTTCTCTCTTTCAAAGTTTTGTTCTATTTTTCGAGTTTCTATACTGTCTGACGTTTTCTTTGATCTTTTTCTTTATTTTTTTTTTTGTCTATTTCTGCCAATTCTAATCTACTATGTGTAGAATCATTTCTTAATAATCTTCTCTGTTTCATAAGATTTTGTGTCTCTTTACTTAATTTTTGTGTTTTCTCTGATCTTTTTCTTTATTTTTTTTGTCTATTTCTGCCAATTCTAATCTACCATGTGTAGAACCATTTCTTAATAATCTTCTCTGTTTCAGAAGATTTTGTGTCTCTTTACTTAATTTTTGTGTTTTTTCTGATCTTTTTCTTTATTTTTTTTTGTCTATTTCTACCAATTCTAATCTACAATGTGTAGAACCATTTCTTAATAATCTTCTCTGTTTCAGAAGATTTTGTGTCTCTTTACTTAATTTTTGTGTTTTCTCTTTTTTCGATGTTGATATTTGTTTTGTAGTCATGAGATTATTGTGCGTTTAGTTCGTCAAGTTCTGTTTGGTAGTTTATGTGTTTTATATGATTTTTCAATATTTGTCGATATTCGTCTGTATTTCGCTTTATTATTTCTGTCTTTATCTTTGTATGCATTATCAATTTACGTTACTCCTGCTTCAGATTTATTCTTATTTTTGCTCTGAGCATCCGATGGTCACTGCCAATGCTTATCGTGTTCAGGACTGTCGTGTCCATTACAATATTCTTGTCATTTGATAAAACATAATCAGTTTCGTTTTTTGTTATACCATCTGGGCTTTGCCATGTCCATCGTCTATGTTCTGACTTTTGAAAAAACGTATTCATAACGTACAAGTTATTTTCATTTAGAAAATTTGATAACATTTCTCCTCTGCTGTTCCTCGTACCCAAACCAAACTTCCCAACACTCTTCTCGTTTGTATTCGCTGGTTTTCCTATTTTCGCATTGAAGTCACCGATTATTATGATATATCTTGTTTTATGAGGTAGCAATGCTTTATTTATATCTTCGTAGAATTGGTCAATTTCTTCTTCCTCGCTGTCTGATGTCGGCGCATATACCTGAATGTTCTTACGTTTGCATCTTCTGTTTAGCTGTATATCTACTGAAATCACTCTTTCCGATGTGTCTTGGAACTGAACAACATTTTCTGTTATCCTTTTGTGTATAAGTAGACCGACTCCTCCAATTTTCTTACTTTAATTGCCTTTGTAGAAAAATTTATGGCCACTTTTTATTTAACATTATTGGCTAAGAAAAAACGTGAAAATACATATTGGATCTTAATATGTTAAGGACCTAATTAGCCTAAGTAAGGATTTTATTTTATTTTAAAAGCCATCATGGTATGGAACACTAATTACGCAAGTCTAACTAGCCCTTTACCGGTTTTTTTTTACTATATGGTGGCGATTTCCCTGTGAGGAAATTGTTACCGGTTGCGTGAGTTTGAACGCTATATTAGGAAATTCTCTCTGACAAAACCCTAAATAAATAAAATAAAATTGTTTTTGTTAAAAAAAAAGTGTTATTAATTTAAGCAATATTACTGAAAATATTTTTTAACGTTGTGCCAAGTATCCTCTATTAGGTGGTAACGCTCGTTCCACAGTATGGTTTCGGTTTACAGTACGCCAGATCTCATGCTTGATCTCCGATGGGTTAGTGTACTTATTTATTTACGCTTAGCTAGGCCACATACCACATCATGCTGTGATGCAGCAGTCACCGGCAAACTCTCACAGTTGACGTTGCTATAGAAGTAGGTTTTTAGTTGAAGGTGACTCTGACCAGAAAAAACTGACGATGGAAACAGTGTCCTTTTCGTTCTCAAGTGGGAATGCATATCTGAAGTCGGTCTGGATCAATTGTGAACTGTCACCTACAAAAACATACAATGCCACTATACGTAATAGATTCGCACCCGTCGGAGTTCGCCATAAGCTGGAAGTGTGGAACAAAGCCATACAACAATGGGCTGAGATACCTTATGTTGATCTTGTGGCTCGAATCCCATGTTAAAATGTAGGTCTAAGTGAGGTTGACAACGAAGATCAAAATTCAAAGCACCTTCTCATGATTATAAAAAGCAGTTGCCCACAATGTAAATATCAGTAACCAAATTTTGCCAGACGTGAAAGGATGTTTTCTGCGTCTTTTATTATATAACATATATACAGTTGTGGTCAAAATAATAGCAGTACTTACTAAATTTTTATCAAAACATATTTATTAAGTTTTCTTAATAGAACAACTAAATATGGTAACTTCGAAGCCCACCTAAGATGCATCAAAGTAATATAAGGCTAATTAATTAAATTCTTAAAAAATCAAAAAAAAAAACGACAAATTTCTAAAAATTATGGTGGACAAAATAATAGCAGTGTTTTACTAAAATTACTGTTAAAAAAAACTGTACAACTAATTAACAATATTTTTCTTTTATGAGCATCAGACACACCTAATACTTAATTGTAAACCCTTTATTGACAGCTTCACAACGTCGCGGCATAGAGTTAACCAAATCTTGACATCTAAAAACAGGAATGCTTTTCCAAGAATCTCTGATTACAGCCCAGAGCTCGTCTTGATTCTTAGGTTTTTCACGTGCTACGCTATCTTTAATACCGCCCCACAGATTTTCTATCGGGTTCAGATCTGGGCTTTGAGCTGGCCAATTTAAGACATTAATTTTGTTCTTTTCTAAAAATTGTTTACATAATCGACTGCTATGTTTTGGGTCATTGTCATGCATAAAAACCCATTTAAGTGGCATTTCATATTCTGCATAGGGCAACATAACGTCTTGTAAAATTTCAACATGAACACTGGCGGTCATTATGTTTTTAATCCAAAATATAGGCCCTACTCCGAAGTAGGAGAAACATGCCAATACTATTATTTTTGAACTTCCATGTTTAACTGTCTTAATAGTGTACTGAGGCTGATATGCGGTTCCTAAAGGGCGCCTAACGTATGTTCTGCGGCCTACATTTCCAAATAATACAATTTTGCTTTTGTCGGACCACAGTATATTACGCCATTTAAATAGAGGCCATTCAATATGTTCCTTCGCGAACTCTAATCGCCTCTTTCTGTGTCTTTTATTTAACAAGGGTACCTTACACGGATTTCTTGCTGGTAATTTTTGCTTCTTTAAGTCGTCGTCGTATCGTCCTAAGAGCTACATCCATTCCCACAATCTCCTGAAGTTGTGTTGACGAAGCAAATGGGTTTGCTTTTGAAGCTCGAACTATAAGTGTGTCCTGTCTGGATGTAATTTTGCGTTTAGGACCGCGAGTTTCAGGTGTAGGTTGCCATCTTAAAGCGTTTGCTTCCATTTTAGCTGAGCATCCCAAAATATTTTGAATCTGCATGTAAGATTTTCCATCACGACGCCCATTTTCTTATCAATTCAGGTTTTTCTTGAGAACAGTGCTTCTTCCTTCCCATAGTTGTATTGAAAACAGAAAAAGAATCTGACACAAAACTATTCTAAATTTGACAATTTAACCGAACACACGGAGCAAAAACTATTTAGGTTTGAAACACACCAGTGTTAAGCGAACACTGCTATTATTTTGACCAAACAAAATTCGTCTCCTGCTACAAAAAACGTAAATACTTTGTTTATATTTATTTTTATATACACATTTTTTGTTGAAACCTCAGCACAGTTGATAAGTTTTTAAACGATAAAATATTTTTTGCCTTAATGGAATTTTGCAGTTACCTTTCAACAGTTTTAGTTATTTTTATTGAACCACTGCTATTATTTTGACCACAACTGTATATATATATATATATATAATATATATATATATATATATATATATATATATATATATATATATATATATATATATATGTATATATATATATATATATATATATATTATATATATATATATATATATAATATATATATATATATATATATATATATATATATATATATATATATATATATATATATATATATATATATATATATATAATATATATATATATATATATATATATATATATATATATATATATATATATATATATATATATATATATATATATATATATAATGCGACGATCTACTAAATTGGTGTTTGGAATAGCAAGGATTGTATTTACAGTTGGAAGCTGGCATCTACAATAATTATTTTGAAGAAGATTAAAAGATGAAACACAAAACTGTTTCTTTTTCTTGTAAAAAATTCTTTAACCACCATTCATTTTATTTCTGGTATGCCCTGACGGTCTAAAAATTATATTTTTCAGAATATTTCCTAAGCAAAACAAAAATGTATAATTCGTTTCACATAAATTTGTGGTGCTTATAGTTTACTAAGGTTAAAACTATAAATGACAATTATAAAAGAAATTTATGGAAATTTGGAAAATTTTCTTTTAATTCATTTTTCATTCATAGTTTTTAGATAAAAAAAATATGATTTATTGTTGTAACCCTAGTAGACTCTAACCCTCACAAGTTAATGAGAGCGAAACTTTGAGTTTTTTTATGCTTAAAAAATAATCTAAAAGAACATAATTTTTATACTCCCAAAGCCTGTAAGCTGTAAAATTCCCGTAATGTGAAAATTTTTAACTCGAATGTTTACTTAAAATTAATTATTATGTAAATGAGTACGTACATTTGTGTACGCAATTTTCTTCTGCTTTTTCGGTTGGCAGATAATCTAATTTTTTTTATGAGAGTTTCTTCTTTTTTCCATCACAAGCCATTATTATTTATAAATCACCGTCTTGATCCAATAACCGTAAATAACACAAAAAATAACAATTATATTATAAGGTAATAAACTAGAGTGTGTCATAGGTAACATGGCCAAATTACTTAGGCTTTATTTAGCTAAAGAAAGTTTGCAAATGATTCTTTTTTTCTTTTTTTTATTTTAATTTCATCTGTATACTAAAATTATATATCCTAAAGTCTTTGACTTACGTGTGGCCAGGGTGCTATTTGCTTATTTTTTTTTTTTTGAACTTACGTATTAGCGGAAATATTCCTCTAATTCTTTTGAATTGATTCATTCTAAGCTTTACTCTGGAAATAGCTTCCTGCATGACAAGATTTCATGCTTCATAAAAAAAATGGATCTAAACCTGTTATTAGGTTCGAAACAAAAGTTAAATTTAAATTTTTACTTTCTCTCCCATATTCTTACCTGTCAGATATCAGAGAATGACAGTATGAAAATGGTGAACGTTTCAACAATAAAATCTCTGAACCAAGTTAACTGTAAATTCTAATATTGGAGAAATTAGTTTACCAAATGTAAAGGTGTTTATTAATTAAAAATATATTTAATATATATTAAATACTTTGTAACAATCATTTTTTCCCGGATTTGAGATCATGTTACGACACTGTTTTTCTCCCTCTAATTTATATTTTATTATATTTTTATATTTATTGCAGTGATTTCAATTTTTGAGCAGTGTATCTTAAAATAGTGTTTTAAATTTTTGAGCAGTTTAATTTAAATCGGCAGTGTGTAACGCGTGTTGCCGACTTAACTTATTTAGTTTGCATTAATGTTGCACCCGGAAGTGAGCCTTTTTAAAGACGTTGGAGAAGGGACAAAGTCATTTAAGCAGCCATTTCGAATTTTTAAGGCTTATTTCCACCATGAAGCAGTAGTGGCTTTTTCGACCATGAAGCAGTAGGCCGTAGTGGTTTTCTTCTCCAGCACGCCAGAGTGTTTTTTTTAGTGATGTAGTAGTGCAGTAACGGTTTCTAGCTCTCAAGTTTAAGGCCTTTTTCCTTGCTTGAATATCCTGCTCATCCTCAGGTATTTCGGGTCAAAAAGTGTTTAGCAACCCAAATGAGACTAGGATGGTCATGGCTAAGACAATATTTTTATGAGAATATCACCAGGAGAGGCCAAGTAACTTATGGAAAACCCACGAGGAGAAACCATTCTGTAAGTCATAAGTACACCAGTCTAAATATCTCACTTCCTGTCTACAAGTGCGTTTCCAACGACTACTCAACACGTGTAACTCGCGGAGTTAATTTCACAAACTTTTAATATCGTGTTTTATCAAGCCTTTTATGAAAAACTTAGTAATCCTGATTTGAAGACTCTATGTAATAGTGTACACTCTTCTACCTTAAGGGGTTTTTATTTAGTAGAAGTAATTTTTAAGAGAGTAATAAAGTTAGGAATTTTTATTTTGCTAATAAACCCTTCTTTATTTAAATGTGTAGTGTTTCACTGAACTACCTGCTTTATCTTTCAGGAAGCAACGGTTGTACCATATTAAAATTTCTTTCAACAACTACATAACTTTTCAGTATTTTTTCATTTTTTCAGCTGGAGTTAGATTCTTTTTATTCTAAAATGAATGGTGCCCAAAACCAGTTAAACCAAATTTAAAACAACTATAGAGACTATTTTCAAAAGGCATACAAAAATTACCTCGATCTCCATGTACTCTACTAGTAAAAAAAAAACGAGCTAGCTTATATCTAAATTTTTGCTCTATCAGTATTAATATCCACACAATCCATTCTCAAAAATTAAGATATACCTAAGGGGCTTGCACTTGACCGTTTTTTTTTATTTTAAATTTCAAATGATAATAATTCCAAAACAGTTCAATTTAGACATATTTTATGTTAGACCAATAATATCTAGAATTTTTAGTAGGACTCAAAAATAAAATAATATATAGGGCTTTCCATTTAAAAAAAAAAATAAGATGGCGTAATTTCTTCGAACTGACAGTTCAAAACATTTTATTATCAACGTCAGCATGTGTGCGCCGTATTATAACCCTATAACTTCTATTTAAACATTTTTTTGTTACACTAATTAATAAATGCTGTGGAATCATTATTCCATACATATGGAGCACCCCGTATAAACACATGAAAAGAATTTAAAAAAATATGTTACACATTATAAAACACCACTACCAACCAGTTGCACGGCTTCCAATAATATTGAAAGTTATGAAAAATGCTAGCAATCAGCATCTTTTAAAATATCTAGAAAGATTTAATATAATTAGCGACCTCAATATGGCTTTCGTCAGCAAAGATCAACAGGAGATCTTCTATAATATATATAAAATTCAACGTCTCTCTGTCTATCTGTCTGTCCGTTCATACGTTCTCTGGCCAGCTTATAGGCTATATTCTATTACGACAGATAGCATAAGGAATGAGCAGTGACGATAATAGTGAATGAAGTCGGAAAAAAATTTGCCGCTAGCGCGTTCCCTTGCAATACACAGCCTAAACCATTAAATATGGAACAATATTATGTAGCAGAGAATATCTATAATCTATAATATATATAAAATGCAATGCCTCTCTGTCTGCCTGTCTGTCCATTAGTGCGTTTAACAGGCGAGAACCACTTATCCGATTTACGTGTCTTTTTTTAAATTCATACATATCTTCTCTGACCAGGTTATAGATATATATTTTATTGCATCTATATTCTTTGGCCAGGTTATATAATAATATTAATAATAATAATAATCTATATCCATAATCTATATAAAATGCAACGTCTCTCTGTCTGTCTGTCCGTTAGTGCGCTTATCCCTCGAGAACCACTTATCCGATTTACGTGATTTTTTAAATTCATACATGTGTTCTCTGACCAGGTTATAGATATATATTTTATTACATCTATAATATATATATATATATATATATATATATATATATATATATATATAAAATGCAACGTAACTCTGTCTCTCTGTCTGTCCGTTAGTGCGCTTATCACTGGAGAACCACTTATCCGATTTACGTACTTTTTTTTTTAAAACATACATATGTTCTCTGGCCAGGCTATAGGCTATATTTTATTACGATAGGTAGCATAAGGAATAAGCAGTGACGATAATAGTGAATGAAGTCGGAAAAAAGTTTGCCGCTAGCGCGTTCCCTTGCAATACACAGCCTAAACTATTAAATATGGAACAATATTATGTAGCAGAGAATATCTATAATCTATAATATATATAAAATGCAGTGTCTGTCTGTCCATTAGTGCGTTTATCACCCGAGAACCACTTATGCGATTTACGTGTCTTTTTTTAAATTCATACATATATTCTTTAACCAGGTCTGTCTGTTCGTTAGTGCGCTTATCACTGGAGAACCACTTATCCGATTTACGTCTTTTTTTTTTTAAACATACATATGTCCTCTGGCCAGGTTATAGGCTATATTTTATTACGTTAGGTAACATGAGGAATAAGCAGTGACGATAATCGTGAATCAAATCGGAAAAAAAGTTTACCGCTAGCGCGTTCTCTTGCAATACCCTGCCTAAACCACTAAATATGGAACAATATTATGTAGCAAAGGATATCTATAATATATATAAAATGCAACGTCTCTCTGTCTGTTTGTCCGTTTGTGCGCTTATCACTGGAGAACAAATTATCCGATTTACGTGCTTTTTTTTTTTTAAATATACATATGTTCTCTGGCCATGTTATAGGGTATATTTTATTGCGTTCGGTAACATAAAGAATAAGCAGTGACGATAATAGTAAATCAAGTCGGAAAAAAGGTTACCGTTAGGGCGTTCTCTTGCAATACACTGCCTTAACCATTAAATATGAAACAATATCATGTTGCAAAGAATATAATATATATATAAAATGCAAACGTCTCTCTGTCTGTCTGTCTGTCTGTCCGTTAGTGCGCCTATCATTTCAGAACCGCTTATCCGATTTACCTGTTTTTATAAATTTATACATATGTTCTATATAATTAGATATAAGCCTACATAATGGAAGTTAAGGTGAGATAATGGGAGATAAGTATAAATAATGGGAGATAAGGAGAAATAATGGGAGATAAGCAGAGATAGGATAATGGGAGATAAGTCGAGATAAAGCTAGATAATGGGAGATAAGGTGAGATAATGGGAGATAAGGAGAAATAATGGGCGATGAGCAGAGATAAGCCTAGATAATGGAAATTATGTAGAGATAATGGGAGATAAGAAGAAAATAATGGAAGATAAGGGGAAATAATGGCAGATATTTTATTACGTTAGGTAACATAAGGAATAAGCAGTGACGATAGTAGTGAATCAAATCCACGCGAGCAGAGCCGCAGGCACGGCTAGTCTAATAGATGTCACCCATGTTTGAAACAACGCAAATAAACATTTTGGAGAATCTCTAGCGATTACGCCTGTGTGTGTGGCATGACGGATTGTTGGCTGAGTTACGCTCTTATGGTATGTCTGAACAGTTTTGTTTATGGTTTTCTTGTTGCCTGAGAGAGCATCGTTAATGAGTGGCGGTTGACGGGTTTCTTTCTAATACATTCACTATCAACGCCGGTGTGCTCCATATTGCCGCCTACTCTCTTTAATGTAAAGGCGTTAACGTCCTGCTGGAAAAGACTAGAAATCCAATCTACATCTTTGCAGATCACAGTACGCTTATTTCTTCTCATGCAAATATTCGCAGATAGACTTCTATCTTGGGGTGACAGTAACCAAGTAGAATTTAACGTTACAAAAACCCAAGCGGCAACTTGTTCTAAAAAAGGCCATGTAATGTTATAGTTATGTCGGGGCACTCCATTCCCCTAGCATCATCACTCAGTTTACTGGACGTTAACTTGGGAGCAAATATCTCTTTGCATGAACATGTTGCATGTATATTCCCATAAAACCTGGGAATATTTTTTTGAACTAGAAAGCTTTACCCTTCACAATAATTTTAATTCCGTACAAAGCTCAAATTCTACCAATGATGGGATACTACTCCCATATTTGGGACTCTGATGCCAAACATCCACTGCATCTTTTGGATTATATTCTAAAGAGAGCTGATCGCCTGGTTAGAGACCTAAAACTCACCAGCAACCTTGATTTCTTAGAACATCAAAGAATAGTTGGCGACTGAGTCAATTCTACAAGTATTTTCATGGAAAGTACTCGATGGATATGGCCCGCTTAATTCCTCTTAGAGTGGTACATGTCAGGAATTCACGTCGCGCAAATCCATCACATGAGGTTTAGCTTGTCAATTCTCGTACAACCCTCGTACGTTATAATAATGATTCACTTGGATCTAAGAGGAACGCAAGAAATGTATTTTTAAAAATTGGCCGCTGAAGAAGCAAAACCATGATAAATGTCCCAGTTTACTCGAAACATATTTTGAAATGCAGGTGTGATATGAAAAAAATGTCTTCAGTGGCATATTATTTTTTAATTTCATCTCATCAAAATGAAACAGATGTCCCTTCTTTTTTCTGAAAAAAAAAAAAAACGAAAATTTTATGTCAGTGATGAAATTATTGTTATGCCATATTAATAAAGCACATCAAATCTTGATGATCTGAAAAGTCATTCTAAAACAAATTTTGGCAATTAACGAAAAACTCAAGAAATTGATCCAAAAGTGATGCAAATTTGCAACTTTTTTTAAAAAATCGTATAAAATTCAAGAAGCACAATTGCCTATAATCTCGAAATTATTAAATTTTGTTTATTTAAATATTTAATACCGACCTAGCAGGTTTTGCACCCGTTGGCGAAAGTTATCAGGTTTTGCAACATTTCGGGCAGCCATGTTTGAGGCTGTGCAGTTTGCAAAACCTGATTAGCATGTCTTGCAGTTACAAAACCTGCTATTTGTTTACCCATCTCATTTCACTAGATTCTTCCCATTGGTTTTAAATAAAACAATCACACAATAATAAAATCAGTTTATTATTAAACATGTATGTATAACTCGTCTTGAAATATATTATTACAGTAAACAGTAAAAAAAAATACATAGATTCAAAATAAAATACAAAAATAAAAAGGCTAAAAAATCAAAAATTTAGTTTATTTAAATGAAACCTAGTTGCCTACACCTTAAAAATTAATACTACCTAAATGAATGATTAGGTACCTACATTTTAAAATCATAAGAACAGTACCTAGGTACTGTAAAACAGAATAAAATTTCAATTAAATTGGTTCCTGTTCCTCTTCATCTATAAGCTCAAAGTAATCTTGCTCCATATTTTGTTCACCAGGGTTGTCATGAGGACTGTTTTGTTGGTCAAAAACATCTTTATAAAATGCTAAGTTTTCGTTTTTTTACCATTTCTTCTTAAAATGCAACTCTAACAGCTTTCTTACATCTTTAATTTTTGCCTCCTTTAAGGGAACTCCTCGAAAAGTAACAGTAGGGAAAATTTCGTTTTTAAACACTTTTCCTTTCTTCATGATAGATTTTGGTGTACAACAATTAAAGTTGCAAAACGGTTCGCCTTGAACAAGAGCATTTTTTTTATTTTTAGTTTTGGTTATAATGATTTTTTTTACATTTTTGGATCTGAAAATGCCAGCTACTTGGATTTTTAAGATGGGTTTCAGCCATTTCCCTCCAGTTATAAACCAAGCATTCCTCAGGCTCGCCCAGATTGATTATCGTGGAAAATTTTTTATTATATCAGTGTAACCTGTAGGAGTTTCAGTTACACTGAATTTTCTAAATTCACATTCTAGTTTTCCGAAAACAGGATCAGCAGGTAAAAATGAATGGCCCATTATCGGGAATCATATTTCCACTTTTCTACTTCAGGTGAATCAATAGAGAACCATACAAATCATTGTTTTGTTCTCGTTTTGGCTCCCGCAGCCATCAGAAAATAATCTCAGTGTGTTTATATCAGCAAAATCAGTCTGCAAAAACCTTTGGTGAACCTCGAAGGCGATTTTATTAGAACAATTACAGCGTTATTTTCAAGACGCATAATAATAATAATAATAATAATAATCCCCCCTAGCCCCTCAGGGGCTAGGGGAATCCCAGGATTCTCCTAGTACGGGCATTGACGATCCCGAGGTACCTGAGTCATGTTGTGCTGTCTTGTGTTGTCCAGATTATGTGTAATAAAAACGCAATCTTAAGGTGTTTACCGTGCCGAGAAGATGAATGGCTCAGCGCCCCTCCGGGAGTAAGTAGCCTTGCTGTGGCATCCAGGCTCTGCCGCAGTCGACCCTTCTTTCCTAGGATACTCGTGGAATACTATGTTAAATAATAATAATTATAATAATGAAAATGGAAGGGTGTTGCGGAGGCGGACCCGTGTCGTACAAACAGCTACAGCAACACCACAACAACAACAACTACAGACGAACCAAACAACCGCCTCAGTCGAAAATACTCCCGATAGTTTTTACCAGATCCGACATTGTGGGTGATGGAAATTGCCTTTTCCGTGCAGTTAGCTTACACTTATATGGCCACCAAAACCATCATGAGAAACTCCGAGAGGTTGCTCTAAGATATTTACAACAAAACTGGTCGGAACTTCACACATTTTCATTAATTGAAGTCGACGATATAAAAGACTTCAATAACTATTATATTTATATGAAGAAAAATGGCACCTATGGAACGAGCCTAGAGATACTTGCCCTCTCGGAAACACAAAATAGCAACTTTCATATCTTCTCAAAACAACGAAGAACAAGACATGCAAAAATAACTTTTACGGACAGACCAACAATAATAAGCACGGGAAAATACAACAAAACCATTTACCTTCTACTAACAGGCAACCCAATGTCGGGACACTTCGAGCTCCTGACACCACAAAACATTGAAAACATTCCAGAGAACAACAGACCAATAAAAGAAGCATCGGGCGAGCGACGTAACGGTCGAGGACGTCGCGGGAAATGGCAGCTCGACCAAAACGATGAAGACCAGGCAACCGAAAATGGACCTGCCAAAAGTGTTGTGTCGGCGACTAAGCCGACACCCACCAAGACGGGAAAATCACAGCGGCGCATGAGTTGCACCACAGGAATCAACGAACACGCCATGGGTTGCTGTGATGAAAACACAAAACCTGACAAAGAAATCACTGAGAAAGAGAATCACTTGCCGCTTGGACCCACCAACATCAATCCCAAGCGCAACCGACGTAGATACGGGACAAACACAACCACCAAAGCCAGGCCAGGGCCCGTATGTTTTGCAAGGACAACACGCAACTACCAAGGCTGGCAAACCAAGATAGCGGTTAAAGTGCACGGATGAGATGAATAGGACGGTCATGCGCTGTTACTACACCTCCACCAAACTCGAAACAATAACATCGGGCTACAGACCGGAACTGCACAGACTTTTCTTGACCGAATATCCACATCTGCAATTACTTGTTTCAGAACAGAGAGTAATAGATCAAAAAAGAGTTATTACCAAGAACAATCGTCTCACACCTCTCGAATTGCAAATCATCAAGGACACAGTGGCTGTTGAACTGAACACAGACCAACCAAACAATAGAAACAATAAAGCAGATTCCGAACCAGCCTCACACACACAACCACCCAGTCGAACACAACAAGACCAACCACCCAGGAGGAGCATAACGCAAAATAAAATTGCGAGTACCGCGCAACACCATATCACAGAAAACAACATGAATCACTCGCCACCCTCAACAACGTCCACACACAACATCACCCCGAATCACCTCTCATACAAACACTTAAAGCAAGTATGGAGTCACATCTAGCTCGATGGTCAGGCACCGACCCCACAACAAGAAATCCCATCCCTCGTTTAATCTTCAGACAGAGCACGCAACCAATCCTCAACACACTAAACAAGCACATAATACCTCAGTATATAACAGACTTAAGCACAATCGAAGACATTCACACAATAATATACACAGCAGCAATCACCACTCTAATACAAAATAATCAAAAACTCCCTCAACGACAAGGAAACCCCAACAGGACAAAACCAAAATTCAAATGGCAAATAAGAATAGAAAACAAAATCAACAACTTCAGGAGAGATCTAGGACATCTTACCCAGTTTATAAGCGGGAACGCGTCCAAACGTGTCACACAGGGGGCAAACAAGATCAAATCTAAGTCTCCCAACAGAACACTGCCAGAAATCCTCGATACCTTGAAACAAAAACTATCCGTATATGCCGGAAGACTCCGTAGATACAAAGAATCAAATGAGAGGAAAGACACCAACAACCTCTTCCGAAGAAGCGAAAAACAGTTCTACCGGAAAACTATGTACAACAAACAGATAGCAGTGACTGAACCACCAAACAAACAAGAACTCACAGATTATTGGAAAAGTATCTGGTCAGATCCCAAACTACACAATAATAACACCCCCTGGATCAAAGCCGAAGAAGACAAACATAAACATGTGACAGAACAAGAAAATACCACATTAAATACACAAGAAATTACAGAAACTATCAAACACACACACAACTGGAAATGTCCTGGAATAGACAATATACAAAACTTCTGGTACAAACAGTTTACCACCACACACGAAGCACTTACACACCAAATCAACAAAGCCATTCTACAACCACACACATTTCCCACTTTCCTCACACAAGGAATAACATACGTTAAACCCAAAAGCTCAGACACCACAAACCCGTCAAACTACCGACCTATCACCTGTCTTCCAACCCTATACAAGATCATCACAGCCACAATTTCGAAGAAAATAGAACAACACCTAACAGACAACAATATTCTCACAGAAGAGCAGAAGGGATGCAGGAAAAATAGTCGAGGATGCAAAGAGCAGCTGATTATAGATAGCGTGATTATGGGACAAACCAGAAAAGAACACAGAAACCTTCACATCGGTTACATAGACTATAAAAAAGCCTTCGACTCCATACCCCATAGCTGGTTAATCAGGGCCCTAGAAATCTATAAAATCAACCAACACCTCAGGCAGTTTCTCGCGCAAATTATGAAAACATGGAAAACCAAAATACGCCTAGAAACACAAACCGAACGGATCCAAACAGAAGAGCTGTACATCAGACGGGGTATATTTCAGGGAGACTCGCTCAGTGCTCTATGGTTTTGCCTCTGTCTCAATCCACTCTCAAATATACTAAACAGAACAGAGCATGGCTTCAATATCAGACATCAAAAAGTGAATCAACATAAAATAAACCACCTTCTATATATGGACGACATAAAACTCTACGCTGCCAAACACAACTGAAAGAACTCCTCAAAATCACAGAAATATTCACCTTAGATGTCAATATGGAATTTGGTATAAGTAAATGCAAAGTGCTCCACATCAACAAAGGCCAATGGAAGTGCCACCATGAGACAGAAACCATCAACAATGAAACACTCGATAACATGTTCGACAAAGAAACATACAAATATCTAGGCTTCCAACAAAGCACCAAACTCAACCACACTCACATCAAAATAGAGCTCAGAACCGAATTCAAAAACAGACTGACGAAACTTTTGCAAACAAAACTCAACTCTAAGAATCTCACTAAAGCCATCAACACGTTCGCTATACCTATACTCACATATTCATTTGTATCATCAAATGGTCACAAACAGACATAGAAAATATTCACATCCTTATACGATCTCAATTCACCAAATACAGGAAATTACACCCCAACGCATGCAAAGAAAGACTTACCATCGAGAGGAAGGCAGGAGGAAGAGGAATTATAGACATCAGATCATTACACACAAAACAAATACAAACACTTAGGAAATTCTTTCACAGCAAGCAAACCAGCCTCCACACAGCGACAGTGAAAGCAGACAAAAACTACACACCTCTCGACTTAGCCCGGACAGACCACACAGCAGACACACACAGTCACACCCAATTACAACAGGAAAAGATGAAAACGTGGTCAGAGAAAACACTCCACGGAAAACACAGATATCACATAGAACAAGACCACGTAAATAAAAAACAATCATACACCTGGTTACAGGATGGCAGCTACTCCCTGAGACTGAAGGCTTCTTACTTACCATCCAGGATAAAGTCATATTAACCAAAAACTACCAAAGCATATATATATATATATATATATATATATATATATATATATATATATATATATATATATATATATATATATATATATAGCGACTATTGCAGAGGACAGATGTAGGAAATGCCACCAGCAGAAAGAAACGATCGAACACATAACGAGCGGATGTACAATATTGGCCGGAACAGAGTACACAGCCAGGCATGATTCAGCTGCCAAAGTAGTTCACCAAGCACTGGCCACAACATACAAACTCATAGAAAACACAGATCCCTACTACAAATACACGCCAACATCCATACTTGAAAATGAAGATTACAAGCTCTACTGGGACATCGGTATCCATTCAGATAAAACAGTCTCCGCCAATAGACCCGATATTACTTTTCAGTGCAAAAAAGGAAAAGTCACCTATCTAATTGACATAGCTGTCCCCAACGACACAAACATCCAAACGAAATACACAGAAAAAATTTCCAAATACACAGACCTTGCAACGGAAATAAAAAGGCTATGGAGACAAGAAAAAGTCATCATTGTCCCCCTCATTATATCAGCCACAGGCCTTACACCAATAACATTCACACCACATTTAGTGCAATTAGGACTCAACACAGACATACACAGAAACATTCAGAAGTCAGTGATTTTGAAAACATGTAACATTGTCAGGTCATTCCTTAATACGGAATGGTAATAGCGTTTGTGCTGACTTGGTTTTGGCCCGTCAGCCAAACATGGAACCACATTGATCAAATGTGAGAAAGAAGAACTTTTTGTAATAATAAGGTCATTCTTTAATACGCAATGGTAATAGTGTTTGTACTGACTTGGCTTGTGCCAGTCAGCCAAACATGCAACCACATTGACTAAATATGAGAAAGAAGAACTTTTCTGTAAAATAAAATTATTGTCATAGTGATGTTACAAAATTTAGTTTTAAGCTCACCTTGTCGATTTTACTCGATTTCTTTTCCACTGATCTGGACGTGGCTTCTGCGTGCTAGATTTGCTGGCCTCTGTTTCAATAAGCTCTCCTCCACCATCATCAGACACGTCTTCATTGCTGGGATCACGACATTGTAAAATCGGAATTTCAATAGCAACTACTTTTATATTATTTTCTGTCTCACTCATATTGTATTAATTTTATTACAAATTTTAATACAACAGAACACTACAAAAAATCTACTGTAACTTTAAAAATTTATTAAAATTTTACGCACACTAACATGCCGAAGATAACCTACTAATGATTTCACTGATGCCAACATTCAAACATAAAAGTCAAAACAGTTTTACCAACTAAAAAATTAAATCAAAAATAAATGGATAAAAGTGTTTCTTATAACATTTAGCAGGTATGCGGTAGCCATCTTGCTCCGCAAGAGTTGACAGGTTTTAAACTAGCTACGCAGTTGCCAGTTTTTACATCCTAACCACTTCAACAGTTATCAGTTTTTACAACCGTTCAACATTTTTAAGTCCCTTTTCAATTGGTTTTATCAGGTTTTGGTTTCTGACGTACATTCAGTTTTGTAGCCATTGAAAAGTTAGGAATAAAAATTTTAAACATATGTTTAAGATCACCACTTTTGTTTATTATTGCTGACAATTGTTTCGACACACTGTGTCTTCTTCTGGAGCACGATGTAAATTAACTAACAAAGTATGTTTCAGAATACATAGTTTACCTAATTACAAGTACTAAATTCATTACCAATATTTACCTTAATACCTAGAACAAGTTCAATAAAGGAGATCCTCCCCCATCTAATTGATCGTTGAGTAATAGACCTGAGGATTTTTTCTGATTAATTTCTACCCGTTCTAAACAATTCAGGAATTTTCCTTTCTTTCCGTTGTGCAAAATTTTGAAATCTTCATTGAATGTATGATTTTCCTCTGTTAAATGTCTGGCGTAATGAGATTTGTTATTTTTCGTTCTAAAGCTATGTTTATGTTCGTTTATTCTTTTATAAAAATGTCTGCCTGTTTGTCCTATATACGTTTTATTGCAAGTGCCACAGCATAATTCGTAAACCCCCGATTTATTTTCTTTTTTTGTTTTACTTTTATTATTTTTGATATGTCGAGATAATGTGGGAAAAAATTTTGAATTTTATTATTTATTTTCCGGTATAGGTGAGTGTATGAAATTTTTCTTTGTTGTTGTACGGGTACACTTCTATTGCTTTTTTAAATTGTGTTTTCATTAAAATATCTACGAAATCGCTACTATATCCATTGTTTATACTAATTTGTTTTATAATATGTAATTCTTTCTGAAAATTTTCTTCCCTTAATGGTGTATTTATTAGTCTATGGATGAAACTATTATAAGCCGAGATTTTATGTGTGAACGGGTGGTTAGAATTAGCGTGTATAGTTATATCTGAGTATGTTGGTTTATGGAAGATTTCAAAATCGTGTTTATTCATTTTGTTTGATATTTTTAAATCTAGGAAATTAATCAATTTATTTGTTTCAATTTGTGTTGTAAAAGTAATATTATTAATTATGAAGTTGGTTAATATAATCTAGAAATAGTTTTAATTGTCGATCTGTGCCTGTAAAGCAAGTCAATATATCATCTACATACCGGTACCAATAAATGAAATTTTTAAAAAGATGAGAATTACTGATTCGTTCTTCTAAATGGTCCATGAAAATTTCAGATAAAATTGGACTAAGAGGTTTGCCATTATTAAACCTTTCTTACTTATGTAATTGTTATTGTTAAATTCAAAATAATTCTGATCTAAGCACAATGTTAAGATATCTAATATTTCTTGTTTAATTATTGGGTTAACATTATTTTTATTGAGTAATCTTTGGACCAAATTTATAGCGTCTGATGGTGGTATATTAGGAAAAAGATTAAAAATAGTAATGAATTAACGAAGCAGTAATTCTCATTCTCATCTTTTTCAAAATTTCATTTATTGGTACCGGTATGTAGATGATATATTGACCTGCTTTACAGGCACAGATTGACAATTAAAACTATTTTTAGATTATATTAACCAACTTCATAATAATATTACTTTTACAACAGAGATTGAAACAAATAAATCGATTAATTTCCTAGATTTAAAAATATCAAACAAAATGAATAAACACGATTTTGAAATCTTCCATAAACCAACATACTCAGATATAACTATACACACTAATTCTAACCACCCGTTCACACATAAAATCTCGGCTTATAATAGTTTCATCCATAGACTAATAAATACACTAAGGGAAGAAAATTTTCAGAAAGAATTACATATTATAAAACAAATTAGTATAAAAAATGGATATAGTAGCGATTTCGTAGATAATATTTTAATGAAAAAAACAAGTTAAAAAAAGCAATAGGACTGGTGTACCCGAACAAACAATTAAACAAAGAAAAATTTCATACACTCACCTATACCGGAAAATTAAATAATAAAATTCAAAATTTTTTCCATAGAAATCATGTAAACATCACTTTCCATACAAATAACACATTATCTCGACATATTAAAAATAATAAAAGTAAAACAAAAAAAGAAAATAAATCGGGGGTTTACGAATTATGCTGTGGCACTTGCAATAAAACGTATATAGGACAAACAGGCAGACATTTTCATAAAATAATAAACGAACATAAACATAGCTTTAGAATGAAAAATAACAAATCTCATTACGCCAAACATTTAACAGAGGAAAATCATACATTCAATGAAGATTTCAAAATTTTGCATAACGGAAAGAAAGGAAAATTACTGAATTGTTTAGAACAGGTAGCAATTAATCAGAAAAAATCCTCAGGTCTATTACTCAACGATCAATTAGATGGGGGAGGGTCTCCTTTATTGAACTTGTTCTAGGTATTAAGGTAAATATTGGTAATGAATTTAGTACTTGTAATTAGGTAAACTATGTATTCTGAAACATACTTTGTTAGTTAAATTACATCGTGCTCCAGAAGAAGACACAGTGTGTTGAAAACAATTGTCAGCAATAATAAACATAAGTGGTGATCTTAAACATTTGTTTAAAATTTTTATTCCTAGTTATTATGGATCTCCATCAAGTAACGGCTAAGTCAGTGCAGTAGTGAAAAGTTGAATATAGTGATACTAATATCTCATTTTTCAATTTTTTTTTTTTTGATTTATCGGGTTTTGCAACTGGCCGACTCATGTATATGAGCTTTTTCTCTTATTATGAGACGTAAAATACGCTCATTAGTTTTTGACATCATTTATAGATAGATTAACTTTACAGACTTTCAAACGGAATGCATTTTTGGAACTTTGACATCTTACTCAGCAAAGGTCGAGATAGCCGAAACAGGTATATTTGTCTAGTAAAATATATTATCTCGCCAGATGGTGGCTAAATCACATTACTAATATCAAATTGAGATTACTATATCTCATATTTATGTAAAAAAATGACACCTTAAAAGTTTTATTGAAAGCATATTTTTCTATTTTAGATTATTTATTGTCAAATGATCAAGTCAATGAAATAATTGAGCATAAATTTGACTTTTCCAACGAAGATGTCATGAATTTTTATATTTCTTTTCTCAATCAGCTGAGCCAGGAGTTAAATAAGCAAACCATTAACTTTTTTTATAAAAAAGTAAGTACTGATCTATAAAATAATTCTACATTCGACGCCCGTTTTCGCTAACCATGTTAGCTTCATCAAGAGCGATGATTGACTAGTCAATCATGAAGCTAACATGGTTAGCGAAACGCGCGTCAAGTGCAAAAATAAAGTGTTTGGTGTAGTGGTGATATATACTGAGTAGTCTCATTGTGCCAAAGATTCCACATTCCCAACATAGTATAAAATAATTACTATATTTTAGGGTTTTTTTTTTATTTATTCTCGTTGTTTAGTCAAAAAACAGACTAAGAGTAAATAGTCAAAACTGCAAAATGTCGATTTTTTTTTTTATTTTTTCAGTTTTTACTTTTTTATTTTAAAGTCATCTTATAAAATTTATTTAAAATGTACGTAATATAAAATGTAATTAAAATTAAACATAAGAAAAAACGTATCATCTTCATGAGTTAAGAGAGAAATCTTTTCGTTGCCCGGCCGTTTGCTACCCAATAAAAAGTTCGTTAGAGATGCTCGGAACTGTCCGTCGTACTGTGGGCCAGGAATCTGATTTTTCGTTCAAAATTGTCTAGAGCCCTCAATTATTAACGAAATCAGACATTTTTTTTTAAACAGTCCTAAGCGAATTTCGGACAAACGTAAGGAACCTCAAATTTTTTTTAAATTACAAAAACAGCACAGAACCAAGAGGTGAAATTTCGAAGTTCACGTGATTTTAAGTTTACTCGTTCAAAACTGGTTCATCGGGGGTCACTGAATTTATTTTCGGGGTCATTTTTATCATACGCACCCTTTTGAGATGTGAAAGTGGGGGTTGGAAAATAGATTCAGCAACCCCAGAAACCCCCGGGGAACCAGTTTTGGACGCGAAAATCTAATTCAGGAGAATACGGTAAGTTTCTCCCACTCCAACCCTCATTTTCACCACTCAAAAGGGTGCATATAATCAAAATTACCCTGAAAATAGATTCAGCGACCTCAGAAACCCCCGAGGAACCAGTTTTGAAAGCAAAACTCTAATTCAGGAGAATATCTTAATTTCTTCCCCTCCAACCCCCATTTTCACCCGTTAAAAGGGTACACATGATCAAAATGACCCCGAAAATAGATTCAGTGACCCCCAGAAACCCCCGATGAACCAGTTTTGAACGCGTAAACTTGAAATCACGTGAACTTCGAAATTTCGCCGCTTGGTTCCGTGCTGCTTTTTTGCAGTTTTAAAAAATTTTGAGGTTATATTTTGCAAATGGGTTTCCTTCCGTTTGTCTGGATTGCTTACGAGTATTAAAAAAAAAATATCTGATTTCGTTAATAATTGAGGGCTCTAGACAATTTTGAACGAAAAATCAGATTCCTGGCCAATGTGCGTCGATGGTCTTGACGAATGATTTGTTGATGTATTCAAACGTGGTTGCAGTCGAAGGTTTTCCGAAACGTTCGCATCTTCCACCGAAGTTCGGCTGGTTTTAAGACTTAAAAACCACTCAAAAATTTGCGTACAGCTGAGGGCTTAGTGCTTATATACTTTTCGAATCATTTCATTAGTTTTAATAGCACTGTTCTCGAGTACCCACCTCCACCTAGTAGTGAGAGTCTATACTTTTTTGTGTTCTTGCTATATATGTTAGACCAGGAATTTTTGGATCAAAGAAAGCTATATATTGAATTTTCTGATCTTTTCCAGCAGATCGTTAATGTAAATGAGAAAATTTTAGTATATGTTA
This sequence comes from Pachyrhynchus sulphureomaculatus, assembly GCA_019049505.1. Taxonomy (NCBI): domain Eukaryota; kingdom Metazoa; phylum Arthropoda; class Insecta; order Coleoptera; family Curculionidae; genus Pachyrhynchus; species Pachyrhynchus sulphureomaculatus. The sequence continues at coordinate 64,528,892 of CM032455.1, read as the reverse complement.
GGAGTAATTTGACCAGTTTGGCGTCCACAGGGGACATACATACGAGGCTGGTTTGAAAAGTCCGTGCAAAAATAAAAACTACTTATGTGTTTGTAACCTTTTTTATTTTTCGACATAGTCTCCTTTTAGGCTTATACACTTCGTCCAACGATGTTTCTAGTTTGTTGATCCCTTCCGAATAATAGGATTTGTCCAAGTCTGCAAAATATCCATTAGTGTCTGCAATCACCTCCTCGTTTGAATAAAATCTTTGTCTCGCCAGACATTTCTTCAAATTGGGGAACAAATAGTAGTCCGAGGGAGCCAAGTCTGGAGAATAGGGGGATGTGAAACGAGTTGGAATCCTATTTCCATTAATTTTGCGACCACAACTGCTGAGGTGTGTGCTGGTGCGTTGTCGTGATGGAAAAGGACTTTCTTGTGGGCCAATCGCGGGCGTTTTTCTTGCAGCTCGGTTTTTAAACGGTCCAATAACGATGAATAATATTCACCTGTAATAGTTTTACCCTTTTCCAGATAGTCGATGAGGATTATCCCTTGCGAATCCCAAAAGACAGTCGTCATAACCTTTCCGGCCGAAGGAACGGTCTTCGCCTTTTTGGTGCAGATTCCCCCTTGGTAACCCATTGTTTAGATTGTTGTTTGGTCTCAGGAGTATAGTAATGTATCCATGTTTCATCCACAGTGACGAAACGACGCTTAAAGTCCTCCGGATTCTTCTGGAACAGCTGCAAACCATCCTTGCAACCCTTCACACGATTCCGTTTTTGGTCAAGCGTGAGCAATCGCGGCAACCATCTTGCGGATAGCTTTCCCATGTCCAAATGTTTATGCAAAATATTATGTACCCGTTCAGTCGAGATGCCCACAGCACTAGCAATCTCACGCACCTTAACTCTTCTGTCATCGATCACCATATCATGGATTTGATCAATGATTTCTGGAGTCGTAACCTCCACAGGCCGTCCAGAACGTTCAGCGTCACTTGTGCCCATATGGCCGGTCCGAAAATTTTGAAACCACTTATAAACTGTTCTAATCGAAGGTGCAGAGTCACCATAATGTTTATCAAGCTTCTCTTTAGTCTCCTGAGGCGTTTTGCCTTTCATAATGTAATGTTTAATCACCACACACGAAATTCTTTTTCGTCCATTTCTTGAAAATCACTCGACTTCCTTGATTCACACGAATGCCAAACACAAAGAAATAGACCAATATGGCTGAAACTTGGTGTGCGTTCATTCAAGAGATGCTACTAACTAAACATGACCTCGATACGCGCCGGTGGTGCCATCTCTCGGACTTTGCACGGACTTATCAAACCAGCCTCGTAATGTTAATTCTAGGTATAATCAAAATTTACTTATTCTTGAACATCATCAGCTTATTCCATCCGTAGTCGGATGTAAGCCACCCTAAGTTGTCTCCAGTGAGCTCTGTTATTTGCTTTTTGCATCTAGTCGTCTCCCGCTAATCTTTTTATGTCGTCCGTCCATCTTCTTAGTGGTCTATCTCTGCATCATTTATGTTTTCTAGGCCCTCCATTCAACCATACGGCGTGTGCATCTGTTATCATTTATCCTTGCGATATTCCCTGCCCCATTCCACCTTAATATAGATATTCGTTGTATTTCATCTGTCACTTTTGATCTTCTTTGTATCTCGATGTTAGGAATACGATCTTGGAGTGTAATATTTAGCATTCTCCTCTCCATTGCTCTTTGGGTTACTTACTTGGAGTTTATATATTATACTTTTATTTAAAGCCACGTTTCAGTGCTCTATGTTAATACCGGCATTACATATTAATCGAACACGCTGTCCAATTTAAATGTGGATTGTTACTTTCCGAATACAGACCAAACTAACGAGACTTCTATCCAAGTCAGCCTGTAAATTATTTTTTTTATATTTCGATTTTTTGTCCTAAATATATGAATGTTTGTACCTTTCATATTCTTTCACCTTCTATTAATAGTTCACTTTCGTTGTTCAAATATTTGGTTTTCGTGAAGTTTATTTTTCGACCTATTTCGCGAGACTTATTATTTAATTCCATCAGCATTTCTTGTAATTCTTCTTTTTTATGTTGACGATCATAGTGACATCATCGGTGAACCTTAAGTGATTTATCCGTCCACCGTCCATTCTTGAGCATAACTTTTCTCTGATTCAGAAAAGTCTATATGGACATCAGATACAATAGACTGCAAGCAGATTTTAAAACATGAATGTACGTTTACTCAAGAATTATGAGTCCAATGTATTGAATAAATTTATCACTAATAGTATTCAGCACTTTTTAAAATAGAAAACGTCACACTGTCAATAATCAGGGAGTGTTATGTATGAATTCTAGTTATTTTTTGCCACAGGGTCCGTATATTCTGTGGTAATGAACTGATATTTTCCATACCATGTACCTTGGATTAAATAAAAGCTTATTTATTTATTTATATATATTTATACATAATGTACTATTCTTTGTAGAATAAAAGTGATTTTCCTTTATATACTGAAGCAATTAAATTTTTTAAACATCATGAACCTATGGTACGATCAAAAGTACGACTTATAACACTAAATGTTTACAGAGTTAAGGACCCTGATATGTTAGAATTTATAACAAGAAGCGCAGCTGCACCTTATTTTGCTAATCTTGTCTTTTTTACTGAACAACAGATACAGGATTTGAATAGGTGTGTCCAAAAAATTCATCAGTAAGTATTTTTTTAGCTCTACTAATCTTTCAGTACTACATACTTAATATGCCAAAACTTTGTAAAGCATGCATCTAGACTATTTTAGCAACCACTCAGCAGTTCATTGCATATATATTCTTTCGCGAAACGCTCCCTAATTTCTATATCTATGTTTTGTTGGCAGTTGCTTCTTTATTGCGCAAATTTCCTTTGCTTAATTTTTTAGTTATGATGTTCAAGATTCTTTAAACTTCTTTCGTATGCCTTACTAAATTTGTTACAGAATTTGAACAGATAGGTTTAAAAAATTATTTTTTGATCGTCACTCACCACAATTTTTTAGAACCTTAACAATAAAAAATTGTTTTAATTAGTTTTGCCATAGAACTGGATAATAAAATCGATCTAAATATCAACTAGAAGCTGAAGCCGAGAAATTTATTAGTAACATTCAAAAGATAGCTTGGAACAGCAAAAAACAAATTACTTACAAAACAGCTGGGAATAACTACCCTAGTGAAATTAGAAAATTAGTTAGAGAAAAAAGATAAGCAGAAAGAAAATGGCAGAGAAAAAAGGTAGGCAGGAAGAAAATGGCAGCAAACGAGAGATCCAGCCGATAAAAATATATTAAACAATAAAACTCAACAATTAAAGAGAGAAATCTTAAAGATAAAAGACGATTCACTCAACAGCTTCCTAACAGGCTTCACAACTGATGAAGGGACAGACTACTGTGGAACGCAACAAAAAAGATCAGAAGGCCAATCTCCCACATTCCACCGATAAAGAAGGAGACTGGAGCTTGGGCGAAAAATAACAAACACAAAGCTGAAGTATTTGCTGAACACCTAGAAGAGATATTTAGTCCTAACGACATCCAATCTAATGAAATACTAGAAGAAACGATTAATCTCGTAATGAAAGATATCAAATTAGTTACTCCCAAGGAAGTAGTAAACGAAATTAGAACAAATCTAAACCCAAAAAAGGCCCCTGGATTTGACCTCGTTACGAAATCCTGAAGAAACTTCTCAGAAAAGGTATAGTTATGCTGACTTACCTATTTAATGCATCGTTTAGACTGAAACACGTCCCTAACGTCTGGAAGGTAGCAGAAGTGATTATGATACCCAAACCAGGTAAAGCGCCAAATGACGTTAAGTCATATAGACCAATATCATTACTCCCAATAATTTCAAAGCTATATGATAAGCTACTCTTGAGAAGAATAAAACCACTAATAGAAAAACATTCTACCATAGATCAAGTCCATCGAATAACAGATGTGATAGAAAAGGCATTAGAAGAAAAACTAATTTGCTCCGCTATATTCCTTGACGTGGCTCAGGCTTTTAATAAAGTCTGGCACGAAGGTTTGATCTATAAATTGAATAAAATACTACCAAAACAATACATTGAACATTAACTTCTTACATCACGGAGAGGTTATTCAGAATCAAGCTAGAAAAATCATTATTCTGAACTAAAAGAAATAGGGGCAGGAGTGCCTCAAGGCAGTGTTCTGAGTCCTATCCTGTACCTTCTGTATACTATTGATCTACCGCAAATAGAAAACGTAACAGTAGCTACATTGCTGACGACATAGCCATGTTAGCGATAGGAGAAAACATAGAAAACTCAACTAGAAAACTTCAACAAGCTAGAACCTATTTCAATAAACTAAAATGGAAATATAGCTTCACATGCAAACACAGCAAAGTATTTAGGCATGACACTGAACACTAAAATAAGATGGAAAGAACATGTAAAAAACAAACGGACAGAGCTTGGTCTCAAATACAGACAAATGTACTGGCTCTTGGGAAGGAACTCCAAACTCTCAATACATAATAAAGTAATGATATATAACCAGATCTTGAAACCAGTCTAGATATATGGCATTCAGCTGTTGAGTTGTACCAAACAAAGCCACATCAACTGTATACAAGTCTTCCAGAATAAAGTACTGCGAAGCATGGTAAATGCCCCGTGGTATGTACACAACAAGGATCTACATAGGGACCTTGGTATTCCTGAAGTAGACAAAGAAATCAAAAGATTCACCACTAAATACGAATATCATCTCCACCAACACGTCAACGAAGAGGTCCTTCAGCTCCTAGACAACCCAGATCTGGTCAGAAGGCTGCAAAGAACCAAGCCGTTCGAGCTTGTGTAATGTGTTAGTGTTAAATGCAGAGCATAGTGAGCATGTGATAGTGCCTGGGCAGGTCAGTGCAAACTTTTGGACATCATTGGATGGACTTTAGAAACTTATGTTAAGTACTTAGTTTTAAGAATTTAGAAATAAACTAATGGTTAGCCTGTAAGACTAGTTTTAGTGTTATTTTAAAAATTAAAAAAAAAAAAAATTAGAATGGTGATAGCAGGTCATTTTAGTCGTTAATAAATGGGGGTGAGACAGAAGATTTGGGTCAGTAATTTACTAATATTCCTAATGAATATATATGTTACCGGCAAAGTATATAATCCGGCATTCTATAGAATGCCTAAAACGTTCAGGCAAAGTATAAAATATCCTTTATTTTATATTTTGCCTAGGCATTCTATAGAATGCCTACCATACAGCCGGCATTGTGTATAATGGATACTGAAAACAATAAGCATTAATTGTTACTCGTGTTTCGGGTGGTGGGAGAGCGCGGTGGGGGTGGAGTCAATGCGTTATGACATTAACTAACCTGAACTAATATTTTTTAAAGTTAAAAAAAACAATAGGTATTTCTTTTACGTTTGATTTTTCAAAGATTACCTAAGTCTTTATTTTCATTTCCCTACGCATTCTTTTTGTAGACAGTTGATAATGTTAATATTGTTAATTTTGAATAAACAAAAGATATGATTACGGTAATTTGTATTTCATTTTATACTTATTTATTGCATAACGAACCGTTGTGACACTTAAAAGTACACAGAACCTTCTTCTGAGGATATAAGCTCCAGGTTAGTTTAAGTCAGTTCAGATTAATTCATGTTATAACGTATTGACTTCACACTCACGGTACTCCTCTGCCACCCGCAACACTACTAACAATTAATGCTTATTGTTTTCAATATACAGTCAGTCCAAAAAGTCTCCATACATCACCTGCTTTCTATATTATTTTTATGTTATGTTTAAGTAATTAATTGGAACTATGAGAAAGCATGTTTAAATTAATATTTGAAATTTAACCAACGAGGATTAGTATTAAAAACAACTGCGGGACATTTTATTTGGAAGTTACATCATTGTTATAAAAATGTAAACAAAATTAATGTTAAAAAAGTCTCCATACACTTAACAATTACCGAATAGTTTGACGGAGTTTAACGGAAAATAAGAACTTCGTTTAAACTAATATTTAGTGAGGCCGCCGCGTCGTTGACCTTGATAATCTCCTGTAACCTTTTTGGCATGGTTGCAGCCAGCTTTCTAGTAACTTCTGCTGGCATGTTCTCCCATTCGTTCAATATTCTGTTTTTTAATTCTTCTCTATTTGAAACATTATGTTTGCGAACGCGCCGTTTAAGTTCCTCCTATAAATGCTCGATGGGGTTAACATCGGGTGACTGCGGAGGAGTATGAAGCTGCTGTCGCATAATATGGATCATCCATTCTCGTACCAAGTTTGTGGTATGTTTCGGATTTTTGTCCCGTTGGAAAATGTATCTTTTTTCGAGTGATAATTTTTGCACACTTTCTCTTAAATTGGGTCTCAAAATGTTCAGATAAACATGCTGATCCATGGTAGCATTAATAAAATTTAAATTTCCAACCCCTCCAGTGGACACGCATCCCCAAAGCAGAACACTAACACCCCTTGTCTCACCGTGGAACAAATGTTTTTAATATCGAATGCGGTATTCTTCTTTCTCCAAATTTTAGTTCTGTCATCAGACCCAAAAGGGTTAATTTTAGTTTCGTCACTAAAGATTGCGGATTTCAAAATTCAGGAGGTTTAGTAACATATTCCCTTGCAAAAGCTAACCGTTTTGGTCATTAGCTTCCGAAACTAACAGCTTCTTAGCTGCACACCCCTTATAGCCTGCCCTGTGTAAACAATTTCTCACTGTTTGTGAACAAACATTTTTCGAAAATAGTTCCCGTACTTTTTCTTTTAATTTTGGTGCACATTTCTTGGGATCTATAATTATTTGGCTCACAATACTGGCCTCTTCATGTGGAGTCAATTTCTTGGGACGGACGACCGGAGCGTGGTCGAATTTTATAGGAACCCGTTGATTTATATTGATTTACAATATACTGAACAGTGGCATGCGACTTGTTAACAATTTTTCCTATATTTCTGTACGATTTTACATCTTTCTACAAATCAATTATGATCATTCGAACTTGAAATGGAATTTCACAATTTTTCTCGCTCATTTTTAATACTACTTTGAAAACCCACTTCAAAATTACTAGCAACAAGCGACAGATTATAAAGTATGACCGAAAATTATTCATTTATTTTCAGTTTAGCGAACAATAGATAGCTTGATAAAATGCGGCTGATTATAACGTGTTTTTTTCAATGCAGCTCTTGAGTGTATGGAGACTTTGACATTAATTTTGTTTACATTTTTATAACAATGATGAAACTTCTAAATAAAATCTTCCGTAATTGTTTTTAATACTAATCCTCGTTGGTTAAGTTTCAAATATTAATTTAAACATGTTTTTCATAGTTCCAATTAATTAGTTAAACATAGCAGATAAATAGTATAGAAAGCAGGTGGTGTATGGAGACTTTTAGGACTGACTGTATATTATAAACATTGCCGGCTGGACGTTTGGTCTTTGGGTAATTTGTCTTTCATTTTATACTTTGCCTAATTTCCTATCAGCAGTCTATAGAATTCCTAGGCATTCTATAGATTGCCTAGGTAAAGTATATAAGTGTTAAAGAAAAAGAAAATATTTCATACATCGGCTAAACGAGTCCGGCATTCTATAGAATGCCTGAATTATACATTTTGCCGGCAACATATAACATAGATTAAATCAATCATGCATGTGAGATATGTCAGTTATTTGTACTTTGATAAATTCGTAAAAATACAGACATAAAAACATTTTTTATTTCATTCTAGACATCAAATATTGGAATGCATTCAACTAGAAAAATTATTTTATGTACTCATCAATTATCCACATTAAATATATTCAGCAAATAAGAAATACTGAAAATAATAATGATAACTTAGAAGGATCTGTAAAAAAAAGTTTTATAAACAATGTAAAAGAACATAATAGAAAAAATGCACAATAAAAGAATTAAGTCCATATTTAGTGTTATTTTTTTTTATATTTATCAAGTGTGTTTATAAATACTATATATGAAAGTTAGTAACAGAAAAATAAAAATATTTTTTTCGGGGGTGATTGGCAGGTAAATTCAGTATCACTACAACTGTTAAACCAATTTGTTCACGCTATTACTATGGGACTCTACATTCTTTTTCTTAAGATTTTTCTGACCAGGTAATTTAAACATCGATGAGCTTAATTTTTTCCGAAACCTTTCGTTTAACCGTTGACTTTTATTACCATCTGCATCATTTTATTTTCAGTCTTTTCAATTTCCATCAAAATCAAAAATCTCCTTAATATTTTAAATTTTGCACATTACACTCGTCACTACGTTTCTATTTTGTATGGTGAACGTAATACATAAGGGTATGTATTTATTCAAGCAGATACCTTACGATAAGCGAGAAAAATGAAATTTCATCCCATTAGTGAGAAATTTATAACAAAGTTATTTTGGCTTTCCTGTAGGGCAACAGGACAAAGCGTGGTCTCTTCACATCTGTTGCATAACATGTGTGGACCTTTTTACTAGGTGGGCAAAAAGGTTTCCATATATATCTTTCGGAATTCCCATGATTTGAACGGAACCCAAAGATCATTCATAGGATTATTTTTGCCTAACCAATACAAGAGAAATCATTATTATGACTAAAAATAAAGTTGCGTATCCGGACCAACTACCTGCAAAAAAAAAATGATTTCTCATAGCGAAGAATTGCCTGTACCAGAACCACCTCAAAGCTCCGTTCTAACTGTTAAATCAATTCAAGTAGACAGCATTGCTGTTGATCTTGACTTTTAAGTGACTTCCTCATCAAACGAACCACATTTACTAACACAAAGAGATCTCAATGATCTAGTATGCGATTTAAACTTGTCAAAACAACAGGCAGCACTTCTAGGATCTTGATTGAAGGGTTGGAATTTGTTGTAACCAAAAACAAGAATATGTTACTGTCGGCATCGTGATGAAGAACTAAAAAGTTTCTTCTCACAGAAGAATGATCTAGTATTTTGTAATGATATTAATGCCATAATAAATATATTGGGTCTGGCGTTTATTTATTGACTCGTCAAAAGTTAGTTGGAGGCTGGACTTTTATATAAAGGAAATAAACTTTCCCTCATACCAATAGCTCATGCTGCCAACATGAAAGAGTCATATGAAAACACGAGATGTCTTTTGAAAATGATTCAGTATGATGAAAATAAACGGAAAATTTTTGGAGCATTAAAAGTCGTTGCCTTTCTCTTGGTGTTACAGCTTGGATATACAAAATACTGTTTTGTGAATGGGACAGTAGAGACAAGAAAAATCATGTATGTATGTTAAGAAAGATTGACCCAAAAGAGAATTCTTTATTCCAGGGCAGAAGAATGTCAAAAATACTCCCTTGGTGAAAAGTAATGATGTATTCTTTCCAGTTTTACACATCAAACTTGGATTTATGAAAAATTTTGTGAAGACAATGGTTCGGGATCGTGCTGGATTTTTATATTTAAAAGAAAAATTTTCGAAAAATCAGTGGCGCTAAGATCAAAGCGGGCATATTTGGAGGTCCTCAAATAAGGCAATTAATGAGAGACGAAATTTTTAATAAAAAAATCTTGGACATCTTTCAAAAATATGACCTCAAATTTTTTAGGTAATCACTGTTCAGAAAACTACAAAAGCTTAGTCGAAGAGCTTTTAATGGCTTATAAGGCTTTGGGATGTACTATGCCCTTCAAAATACATTTTTTATATTCACCGTTAGATTTTTTTCCTGCAAATTTAGGAGTCGTCAGCGATGAGCATGGAGAAAGGTTCCACCAGGACATTTTAGCAATTAAAAAACGATACCAGGGCGAGTGGAGTCCAATTATGTTAGTAGAATATTACTGAGCACTAAGACGGGATGTTTCTGAAACAAGATATAAAAGAAAATCTTAATTTAATAACTTTTATATTATATGTACCTTTATTTTCATGAATTAATTTTTTTCAATCTGAATTTCGTTCTGAAATAACCTTGTCTCTAACAAAATCATCTATGTTTTTATGTTGCCAAAAAAGTTGTTGACCAGTGTTATTATTATTAGTTAATCCAGAAATTTATATAATATTTTCTGTTTATATATGGACATAGTTTCTTGTTCATTTTTCCTAGGAAAAATTATTGTCTAAAGCCCAGGTTATTTTCTATCAGTTAATATTTTGCAACGATTTAAATTCCAAACCTTTTTTTCCGATAGGTAGGGCCTAAGATGTTCCGGAGTGTTTCTTATTATTGAAAATTTTGATCCTTTTCTCAGAAGTTAAGAAAATAAAAAAAAAACATTGCTGCGTTTAAACATTCGACCCTATTATGAGCAGTAAGGAGTCCATCAGCTGATGCGAGTTTTGGCGAATGTGCCAGTCGAAATTTTAAACGTCAGCAGCACTATAAATATAAAATAGGTTATCTAACTTAAATACCATTAGTGGGAAAATGGCATTTAAATGAATAAAAAAACCGGTCAAGTGCAAGTTGAACTTGCACAATTAGTGTTCCGTACGTTGATTGTTTTTAAAATAAAAAAAATTGTTAGGGTGGTATAAAATGATCAGTGACTTCACCAAACACACCCCAAATGAGTTTTCAACAAAGTTTATTTCCAATCTTTACTGAAAACTGGTGACCTTAAAATTTTGGTTTTTTTTTTTCTATACCAGATAAATTATTAAAGGTAATGATAATTTTCGTTCAATCTATACCCCGTGGAGAATATTCCAGGATTTTTTCAAAATTTTTTGATCAGTACTTTTCGAGATAAGGTAGGGGACAGCGATTTTTCACGATTTTTTAAAAGTAATATGAAGAAAAGTGTGCGCAAGTATTACATTATATATATATATATATATATATATATATATATATATATATATATATATATATATATATATATATATATATATATATATATATATATATATATATATATATATATATATATATATATATATATATATATATATATATATATATATATATATATATATATATATATATATATATACATTATATATATATATATATATATATATATATATATATATATATATATATATATATACATTATATATATATATATATATATATATATATATATATATATATATATATATATATATATATATATATATATATATTTTTACTCGTGTTTTCACAAGCTTTCATTTGACACCACACTCGATGACCTAGTTTTTTACTTCCGATTTCACCCCTCAAAACGAATCCCTTAAGTCAAAATTTATGTTACGGTGATATAAAATGATCAGTGACTCCACAAAACACACCCCAAATAAGTTTTCAACAAAGTTTATTTCCAATCTTTACTGAAAATTGATGACCTTGAAATTTCTGTTTTTTTTTTTATATGCCAGATAAATTATTACATTGTGATAATTTTCGTTCAATCTACACCCCGTGGAGAATATTCCAGAATTTTTTCAAAATTTTTTGATGAGTACTTTCCGAGATACGGCGGGTGGACAGCGATTTTTCGCGATTTTTTAAAAATAATACAAAGAAAAGTGCGCGCAAGTATTATATATATATATATATATATATATATATATATATATATATATATATATATATATATATATTACTCGTGTTTTCACAAGCTTTCATTTGACACCACACTCGATTACCTAGTAAAAAATTTTTTTTTTCACTTCCGATTTCACCCCCCAAAACTAACCCCTTAAGTCAAAATTTAACTTTCAGAACTACATGGTTCTGATGAGGCCATCAATTCCTATATTACTGCCAAATTTCAACTTTCTATGACAAATAGTTTCGGAGAAAATCGGGTGTGACAGACGGACAGACAGACGGACAGACACCGAAGTGATCTTATAAGTGTTCCGTACGGAACACTAATAATGCAGACAATTCCTTATGTATTCATAATAACTAATGATTAATAATATAATTGTTGCTAAGCAACCTTTACTACAAATAAAACGAAAAAATTTAGTCGTATTAATGTTCATAGCGTAAAAAACAAATTGAGCGTAGAGAGAAGATGAATGATAAAATACTTTTATAACACGATATTTACAGAAATTGGTCCATCTTACATATTCCGTATTGTGTGAAGTGCTTTTGAAATGCATTATTTAAAAATAATTGGCAAAATTATATTGTAACTTAAAATGTAAAATAAAATGAAATCCGATGTTTTTATTATATTTTTAATAGCTTCTGTTTTTGAGAGGTGGTACACGGTTAACCCTAACTGTTGAAATTAAGTAACGTTTTTAGTGTTCCGTACGGAACACTTATAAGATCACTTCGGTGTCTGTCCGTCTGTCTGTCCGTCTGTCACACCCGATTTTCTCCGAAACTACTTGTCGTAGAAAGTTGAAATTTGATAGCAATATAGGAATTGATGGCCTCATCAGAGCCATGTAGTTTTGAAAATTAAATTTTGACTTAAGGGGTTAGTTTTGGGGGGTGAAATCGGAAATGAAAAAAAAAATTTTTTACTAGATAATCGAGTGTGGTGTCAAATGAAAGCTTGTGAAAACACGAGTAAAAAATATATATATAATGTAATACTTGCGCTCACTTTTCTTTGTATTATTTTTAAAAAATCGCGAAAAATCGCTGTCCACCCGCCTTATCTCGGAAAGTACTTATCAAAAAATTTTGAAAAAATTCTGGAATATTCTCCACGGGGTGTAGATTGAACGAAAATTATCACGAGTGCATTACCTGTAATAATTTATCTGTTATATAAAAAAACAGAAATTTCAAGGTCATCAATTTTCGATAAAGATTAGAATAAACTTTGTTGAAAACTTATTTGGGTGTGTGTTTTGTGAAGTCACTGATCATTTTATATCACCGTAACATAAATTTTGACTTAAGAGATTCGTTTTGAGAGGTGAAATCGGAAGTGAAAAAAAAATTTTTACTAGGTCATCGAGTGTGGTGTCAAATGAAAGCTTGTGAAAACACGAGTAAAAAATATATATATAATGTAATATTTGCGCACACTTTTCTTCGTATTACTTTTAAAAAATCGTGAAAAATCGCTGTCCCCTACCTTATCTCGAAAAGTACTGATCAAAAAATTTTGAAAAAATCCTGGAATATTCTCCACGGGGTATAGATTGAACGAAAATTATCATTACCTTTAATAATTTATCTGGTATAGAAAAAAACGAATATTTCAAGGTCACCAGTTTTCAGTAAAGATTGGAAACAAACTTTGTTGAAAACTCATTTGGGGTGTGTTTTGTGAAGTCACTGATCATTTTATACCACCCTAACAAAAATTTTTAATTCAAAAACAATCAACGTACGGAACACTAATTGTGCAAGTTCAACTTGCACTTGACCGGTTATTTTTTTCTGAGAGTTCCCGAAAAGTAAGAAAATTTTCTTTATTAAAATTTTACCAAATTTTTTATTACTCCAAGTTAGGCTTGATATTTGAAATTTCGACATGGTAGAATTTTGGAAACCGTATTAGAGTAGAAAGAATTTGAAGATAAATAGATAAATAATACTACGTAAAACCTGTGCGACCAGTAAACCAATAATTTATCTTGAACTGACCTGAACCTGAACAGAACTTAGTAACTAGTTTCCTCACTTAAGCTCGGAGAGTTAATATTCCAAGGTGTTAAAAACGTTTTTTATTTTATAAAATTATATGATGTTACACAACTTGAACTATTACTTCACGAGACCATATAACTTCGTTTGAAAAACTATTGGTCTGAAAAATCAAAGTTTATCATTAAGCGTGACACAGTACTTGATTTTACATCTTTTTAGATATGTAAAAATATTTGGGATTTTCAGAATAGTGCCACTGAACAAAAAATAAAACTATTTTTCTTAGATTGTTCCCTTTTTTACAGAAAATATATTAACGTCATGCTATATTTAACAATAGGGAATAACTAACGAATTGAATAATTTTTTTGATAAAATATTTTGTCTATTAAAGAGCCTGAGTTTTTTTTTTCGTAATGGGATATTTATTATATCTAACAATAACTCCTCGTTCTCGTTTTTGTCCGTTCTTGTGACCCTGCAAGTTATTAGTAATATACAATCTTATTACAACTCTGTGTGAGCTGTGCAAGATACATCCTCTATATCGCTATGTAGCTGATTAGTTATATAAGAATCACTTATAAAGTTATTAATCACATGAGAGGTAGGAAGGTTATAAAAATCCAAAATTTAATGATATCCAATGCTTTGGTTACTTACTCGTAAAATTACGAACGTGGTTTTTATATTCATTACATCGAGTCTCTATCTGTATTTCAAGTTTAATCCCAAGCAAATTTTATTATACGCTCTGTTTTAAGGGTCAAACGTATTTTTAGTGTTCCGTATGGAACACTTATAAGATCACTTCGGTGTCTGTCCGTCTGTCTGTCCGTCTAGCTGTCTGTCACACCCGAGTTTCTCCGAAACTATTTGACGTAGAAAGTTAAAATTTGGCACTAATATAGGAATTGATGGCCTCATCAGCGCCATGTAGTTTTGAAGGTTAAATTTTTGACAAGGGGTTAGTTTTGAGGACTGAAATCGGAAGTGAAAAAAAAAAATTACCAGATCATCGAGTGGGGTGTCAAATGAAAGCTTGTAAAAACACGAGTTCAAAAATATATATAATGTTATACTTGCGCATACTTTTCTTTGTATTATTTTTAAAAAATTGTGAAAAATCATTGTTCCCTTCTTATCTCGAAAAGTACTGATCAAAAAATTTTGAAAAATTCTAAAATATTCTCCACAGGGTGTAGATTGAACGAAAATTATCACGAGTGCATTACCTTTAATAATTTATCTGGTATATAAAAAAAAATTCAAGGTCATCAGTTTTCAGTGAAGATCGGGAAAAAACTTTGTTGAAAACTCATTTGGGTTGTGTTTTGTGAAGTCATTGATCATTTTATACCTCCATAACAAAAATTTTTATTTTAAAAGCAATCAACGTTTGAGACACTAATTGCGCAAATCCGACTTGTACTTGCCGGTTTTTTTAAAATCAAATTACGTCAGCCCGACGTATAACTCGCATTTTATATTTTCGACGGGGGCTTTAAAGATGGCTGTATTGCCAGTACATGTAATTTTTTAATCGTATTTATATAATATATTTTTAAAAGACTTTTGGGATAAAATTACTCAATATTTATTATAATTAGTTCTTCTAAAAACGTAAGAATGTATTACACCATACAAGTGCCAAGTTCCACAATTTAAGAGAAACTAAAATCATTCTTTTTTATGTTTCTTTTTATTTATTTATTTTTCTTGGATTTGGGTAATATAAATGTAATAAAATGAAAAAGTCAAGCGATAGCGGTAAAAATGTTTTTATAGGGATTACCGTCCTTCCGACCGACTCCTTATAAGCCTGAAGATGTATCATCTATAATATATAAAACTCAACGTCTCTCTGTCTGTCCGTCAGTGCGCTTATCACTTGCGAGCCACTTATCCAATTTACGTATTTTTCTTAATTCATACATATGTTCTCTGACGAGGTTATAATATATATTTTGTTACAATAGGTAACATAAGGAATAAGAAGTGACAGTAATAGTGAATTAAGTCGGAAAAAGGTTTGCCGCCAGTGGGCCCTCTTGCAAAAAAACCTACACAATAATTCTGTAATCCATGCGCGAGCGGAGCTACGGGCACTGCTAGTTTCGTTAAAAGTAATCTAAATTTTGCGCTAGATTTTAAAATTAAGCGTAAGTAGGTAGTAGGTAGATTTTTACCCAAGATAAAATTGTCGAGAAGTTCGAATAGTGATTCAAACATTCTGCTTTTTTAAACTCAATCCTCCCGGCTGGACTTTCTATACTGCTGCTAACTAAAGATTTTGAAGTATGAGATTAGAGCTACCAAAGTAAATTTTCATCATCATCAAGCACTCTCCCTATGTAATTACGAAATAACGAAAAATGCGTTTGATAGTAAGAACAAAAAAACACAGTATGTGAAAAACTACTTAACTTTTTCAAAAAATAGTTTTACCACCAACCAAATTTAAGAAATGTGTAATAGTCACTTTAAATTAGTTTTCAAATACTTAGCAACGAAAACAATCTCGCAATTTACAACTAATCATACTAGGGAAGTTAATATTAACATTGATCCAAACCTCCCCCAAATCAAACCACCGTCTCTGCCCTTAATCCTTAAGGAGGTTGAGGTGGGATAGTTCCAACCAAAAGTTTTGAATGTTGTCATTTAGAAATGCTTTGTATTAAATAATTAAATTTTTTTATAACACTAACGATGGTTATTATTATGATAATAAATTCATTATCGAGAGATTTCAAGTCTATTTAATTTTATTAAATAATTTAACATAAATGGACTAACTTTTGGATGTTTTGTCTGAACTAAACTATGGAAAATAAAAATTAATTATATTTTATAGTTAAAAAAAAATATATATTTAAAAAAATAGGTAATTAATAAAAAATGATATTTAAAAATCTTAAAATTCCGTTGTCTCGAAGCGGCAACCTATTCTCCATAAGACTGCATGTATTGTTAATTTCGATTCTTATTTAAATATATTTTCTAAAGACCTTAAATTTTTTCATAGAAAATTTCTAAACTAATTGATCTATCAAAATAAATCTATACAAAATAGTTTTCATATTTTACGTTTAATGCCTCAACCTCCTTAATACGACCATTTCATACTTAGTACTCATTATGTCTACGTGTAAGTTGTATTTGAGAATTAAAATTGTTCTATTTACTAATGGTTCGAAATTAAGGTTTACTCTCAAGGCTTATTTTTAGGTAATTACGTTACCTTACCCCTCCAGCGTAGTGGTGTATATAATGTACAGGCGAGTATAAATTTTCGTGTATTTTTTTAGCTCCAAATGCCAAACCAAACTCTCCAATTTAATATTAGAACAGCAAGACAATATGGATTATTTAAACGACATTTTTGCCTTAAAGATACCTGACCTAAACAAAATCTTGGTAAAGCAGCTTTTGGTTAGGTTGTTCATTCCGCTGTATATTTCTGCACTTAAATCCTACTATATAAAGTCTTTCATTAATTCCGAGGACGTCAATCTAACAGCATGTAAGTTCAAAGATAATTTTTTACATATTATTTATGTTAGGTTATGAGACAATTATTAATTCAAGTTTTTATTTATTATTTCTACTAAACTAGACTAAAACTCTTTGTTTTCGAACCATTTTTCAATATTTTATTGAGAGTTTAAGGAGTAATAAAATATATTTTAAGAAATTTTTGATTTTTCATCTACCAAATGATAAATATCAACCTAACGAGAGTTTCACCTCAAAAACTCTAACATAAACACTGAGTTTTTAATTTAGTTATATATTTTGATTTATGAAATATCGAAAGTTGAAGCTGAAATAAAATTTCGTATGTATAGTCATAGACAAATAAAAGGTCCGCGCCGGGCACTTTCTATTAACTACTTCGCAATATTACTCATGTTGACATCGTTTTATATGCTGAAAAGAAGCTGACCTTGTAATCTAAGCTAGAGGTGCCAGCCACACGTAAGGTCGAAATAATGATGAGATAGACATAGTTTAGATACAGCAATATTTTGATTTTTATCCTCTTTGGGGTATCATCAGAAGTTTTGAACTTCGAAAAACTTGTGCTCTTTTGTTTATAAACAATTGAAGTTTTCAAAACGTGTTTTTTAAGCTTAAAATGGCAATAGCGTCGGTTATATAAGTCGAATTGAAACAAAAAAAAAAAAAACAACCAAATTCTTCGTACTGAAGTTTTCAACAAATCCTCGATAATTTTAGCCGCTTAAGTGCGTACGTCACCTACACAATGGATAAAACCGACAAGAAACTTTTTTTTTTCATTTTATTGTACAGGTCGACTAAGTGAACCGATCGGCTTGAAAATTTCAGAAAATATTCCTTTTGTTATAGCAAAAATATCCTGAAATTTTGGTACAAAAATATTGAACCGAGTGGGCACAATTGAATTTGTTATTTAAAATTTGAATTGCCCGCCATTTTATGCCATTTGGTCCAAAATGGATCTTTTTTTTCAGAATCTCTATGCCAGCTTTCCGAAGCCATTAATTTTTTTATTTTTGGAGTCATTTTAACCGTTCTTTTATTAATCAAATAACAATTGCGTTTTTTCGGTCATTTTGAAAAAAAAAATTGTTAACAAAATGAATTTTTTTAAATAAAGGTTCTCGATTCTCTACCAGATGTGATAAAAAAATTTTCAATTTTCGACGACCGTTAGGATCTTCACACGTACCTGGCCGTAACAGGGTCGTTATTTATATATATATATATATATATATATATATATATATATATATATATATATATATATATTATATATATATATTATATATATATATATATATATATATATATATATATATATATATATATATATATATATATATATATACCTCCCTTTCAATCTAACATTTTATTGACTACTTCGTGTTTATAAATATAAAGAATATTCTTCATTTTATCTGCAGTATTATACTAAAATAGTGTGTATTATAAAGTTCAATAGTGATGAGACATGGTATGACACCCACGATACACCCAGTAAACGATGGATTGATAAATCCCAAAAATGCCACATCAGAGTTCCATCAAATAAAGGTAAAAGAAAAACTATTTTATATGCGGGGTCAAAAGAAGGTTGAATACCAGAATATCTATTTCTAGCAGCCAAGAATATTTCAGATTCCAGCTTGGATTTTTATTGTGATACAACCGCTGAAGGTTACTACCGAATAGTTGTATTGTGATGGATAATGCATCCTATCATAGTCGCCAAATGAATAAGGTACCAAGTTCCACCAGTAGAAAACGAACGTGACATATATTTCTATGAAAGTTATACAGTTAAACAATTGTTAGAGGTTTTAAAAAGTTACAGTTTTTCAAAGGAATATGTTTATGATAAAATTGCAAAGGAAGAAGGACCCGAAATAATATTCGGCTTCCACCATATTATTGTATCTTTAGTGCGATCGAGTTAATATGGCATAAAATAAAGTCTAATATACATGCTCACAATAATACACCCACTTTAAACAGTAGTGTAATTGAGTTGATAAAGACAGAAGTCAAAAATGTAACCGTTGAAAACTGGAGAAACTGTATTCAACACATCAAAAAAATTGAAAACTCATATAGATGTACATAAATATAAATAGTTTAGAACCTGTAAAAAAATTTATTATTGATTTGCAAGATAGTAGCAAGCAAGAAGAGCCGAAATTGCCATCCTGGGCAACTTTAATGTCCACAATATCAACTGGCTTAAATATTCAAATGCTACCGACGAACAAGGTCGTGAAGCCGAATCATTTTCAATCAGTTGTGGCTTAACTCAGCTTATTGACGAACCAACACGGATCCCTGATCGAGACGGAGAGTTTGCCAGTCTTCTTGATCTCTTTTTAACCACCAATCCGGAGATTTACACAGTCAGCGTAAATCCGCCGTTAGGTTCTTTCGAACATAAACTACTTTCGACATCGAGTATTCTACCAATCAATGACAGAGAGGCGCCTAAACCGCGCAAGATTTGGCACTACAAGTCTGCTAAATGGGAAGATCTCATGGAATACTTTTGAACTTTCCCTTGGTTAGACGTTTGCTTTCGATCCGATGACCCATCTGACTGCGCCAGGGAGGTTTCCGATGTTATTTTGGCCGGTATGGAGGCTTACACCCCTTCTTCGAAGAAATGCCCTTCCAACGGCAAGCCTTGGTTTGACCGAAAATGCAAAGAAGCTGTTGCTTCTAAACATCTTGCATACCGACAATGGCGTGAAAATCCTAACACCATAAATCGTAACACATTTGTTCGTGCCAGGAACAGATGCAAAGAAATTATCGACGAAACCAAGCAGGTACACAATCAACGGATTAGAAACAAACTTCTCGTCTGTCCCGGCATTTCAAGGTCCTTTTGGTCGGTCGCTAAGGCAGTTAGTCAAAATTTCACCAAATCCACCATACCACCACTCACGCGGCCAGATAATTCTATTGCAACGACACCTGTTGAGAAAGCAAACTTGTTGGCTGAACTCTTTGCTTCACATTCTACTGTCGATTTCCAAGGAAAAACACCACCTACTATTCCCATGGTGCAGTGAAGGATGCCCGATGTTGTCTTCAGATAGCGTATCATAAAGCGTATTCTGTTGAAGCTAGACACCAAAAAGGCTTCTGGCGCTGACGGAATACGTGCCATAGTTCTCAAAAACTGTGCGAGGGAACTAACACCAGTTTTCTGTAGACTTTTCAACCTATCCTACAGAAAGGGAATATTTCCTTCCTGCTGGAAATGTGCTACAGTTCAGCCGATACCTAAAAAAGGCAAGAAGACCTTGCCAAATAACTACCGACCAATCGCACTGCTTTCAATAATATCGAAAGTCATGGAAAAGGCTATCAATCAGCATCTTCTAAAATATCTTGAAGGATTCAACATTATTAGCGATCACCAATATGGCTTTCGTAAAAATAGATCAACAGGAGATCTTCTGACTTATGTAACATATGTTTGGAACAATGCAATTGAACACTTTGGAGAATCTCGAGCGGTTGCTCTTGACATATCCAAGGCATTCGACCGTGTTTGGCACGATGGGCTGTTGGCTAAGCTCCGTTCTTATGGTATGACGGAAAAGTTCTGTTTCCTCGAAGAGCGTTCTTTACGAGTGGCAGTCGACGGTTTTCTTTCTAACACCTTCACTATCAACGCCGGTGTACCCCAAGGCTCCATACTGTCTCCTACTCTCTTTCTCATTTACATTAACGATCTGCTGGAAAAGACCGAGAATCCAATCTACAGCTTTGCAGATGACAGTACACTTATCTCTTCATTCACTTTGAACGCTCGGACATCGGCTACTCAGACGAATATCCGCAGACAGCAGGAAGTCATTCAACTTAACAAAGACCTGGAAGAAATTTTATCTTGAGGTGACAGTAACCAAGTGGAATTTAACGCTACAAAAACTTAGGCGGCAGTTTTTTTCTAAAAAAGTTAACGTTGCTGAACCCGACATAGTTATGTCGGGGCACTCCAATCCTCTAACATCGTCACTCAATTTGTTGGGCGTTAATTTGGAAGCAAATATGTCCTGGCATGAACATGTTGCAGGCATAGCAAGGAGAGCTTCTCAAATGTTGGGAATATTATTTCGAACCAGAAAGCTTTACACTCCACAACAACTGTTAATTCTTTACAAAGCTCAAATTCGACCAACTATGGAATACTGCTCCCATGTTTGGAGCTTCGTTCCAAAACATACACTGCATTTGTTGGATTCTATTCAGAGAAGAGCTGTTTGTCTGATTGGAGACCCGGAACTGACCGTCGACATTGATTCGCTGGAACATCGAAGAACGGTTGGCGACTTGAGCCTATTCTACAAGTACTTTCATGGAAAGTGTTCGAAGGATGTGGCCCGCTTAATTCCTCCCAGAGCGGTGCATATTAGAAGTACACGTCACGCTAATTCTTCACATCCGTATGAGGTTCAGCTTGTTAATCCTCGTACAACGCTTTTCAAGCAGTCTTTTATATGGAGAATATCATCCCTTTGGAATAATTTGCCCATGACTGTGTTTCCCACCGAGTACAATCTACAGCGATTCAAGAACAACGTGAATCGCTTTCTCCGCACACGTGTCGCTCCTGTAGCGCTTTAGGGACTTCCCTGTAGCACGTGTGCAAGACCCATAAAAAAAAAGTAGCGATAGCGAAATTGAACTAGATATTAATTAATATCTAAAATTGTAACAAATGTACGCGAGGACACTGTACATTGTTTTAATATATTTGTGTAATAACTATATTGTGTATTATTCAGTACATAAAACATTAAAATTCACATTATCACAATAAAATTTTAAACCCAACAATTATACAATCAGGTATAGTGCGATCCTGCACGATGCCTTGTTATTAAACACCCATAAATTAATCACTTTCGAATCTAGTTCAATTTTGAATGGGTATAGGTAGCTAAGTCACTTTCTTAGATCGTGAAAAATACTGTACCTATGTAAAGTAAAACCCAAGATATAAGATACTGCCTTTTTGCTTTTTCAATGGGGCAATAAACGACCCTATTAAGGTTTTGTACATAGTTGCCAGGTATTACGATAAATGTATTTTTATTTTACCTACGTTGTATACCGCCCTCACTTGCACCTGCAATCATATTGGATCTATTTTTACCTATATATTTACTACCTACCAAACCGGTTTGGTAATATAGGCCTAATGACCACGGGTCCCCATTAAGACTAGAAAGATCCTTTTTATTATTTTTATTTTTAGTTTTATATTTACAACTAACACCGTAACGGTTCTATTTTAATTATGTGGCGTTCGTGGGAACATTGCAATAGTGGCTATCGCAAGAGAAAACATGACGCTAAACAAATAGTGAAAAATGTTTACGACAGTTTGGTAAAAAGAAATTTGAATAAACAAAGTACTTTGCAAGAAACCAGTGAACTAACAAAAACCCTAATTTCCACGATTAAGGGTATTGTAGGCAAACCATCACTTAGGAACAGGAAAAAAATGGAAAGATTTTCAAATGCGTCATGATTGTGAAAAAGACGTCATCAGGAGAAAGATATATTCTATGTATGAATAGCAGTTGGTGCCGACACTAGACAAAATAAAATTAAGACTGGTGCAGGACGGGACCAATATACATTGTGGCCGATTAACCCTTCACAGAATCCTCTTAAGAATGGAATTCACGTTCGAAAAAACCAGCAAAAGGCAAGTAGTGATGGAGTCACAAAGATTATGAATCTTGTAACATACTTTTTTACAAGAAATTAAAAAGTATCGATCAGAGAATTGGCCAATAATTTACCTTGACGAAACATGGTTTGATACCCATGACACTGTGCAAAAAGGGTGGATTGACAGCAATACAAAATGTCAGACTAACGCACCACCTTCAAATAAAGGTAAACGAATAACCATTTTGCATGCTGGATCTGAAAAGGGCTGGGTTTCAAATTGTCTACTATTATCTGCAAAAAATATAAAAGATTCTAGTTTGGACTATCACGAAGACACGACCGCAAAACTATTTGAAAATTGGTTTCAAAATTCCCTTTTGCCAAATGTTCCCGAACGGAGTGTTATAGTTATGAACAATGCAAGTTACTATAGTCGCCTACTAAATAAGGTTCCTAATGCAGCTAACACCAAATCGGAAATATGGGAATATATGTTAGAAAATTACATTTATTTTGACTTTAGTTATAAAAAAAGTGATCTTTTGGAAGTTTTGAAAGGCTATAAATTAAAAAATATGTATGGCTGAGAAAATGGGACCCACTGTTTTGCGGCTTCCTCAGTATTATTGTGTGTTTAATCCTATTGAACATATTCGGCATCAAGTTAAATAAGAAATAAGAGCACAAATAGTTTCTCCTACTTTAAGCGTGTCAGTGATTGAATTAGTAAAAACAGTTATAAATGATATACCTTGTGAAAGCTGGAAAAATTCCATTCAGCATGTTGTTAAAGTTGAAGATTCATATATTTATGTAAATAATATAAAACCACTGATAATTACCTCAGCTGATGACAGTGATAGTGAATCCGAATTAGGCTTCAGTTAAAATATATTTTTATTTATTCAATATGTCTTCTCTTGTAAACCTCATTCATTCAAACTGTATATTTGTACTTCTTATCCATTGTTTTTACATGCATCTATAAATAAACATCTCCAAAAACACTTACAATTTTATTTATTTGCTTTAATGAAGAAAATCTCTGCAACCGATCAGAAACAAAAGGTCAGAATTTTATACTGCCCACCTAAAACGGCAAAAAGCGGGATCTTATATTTTGGGACGTGGCCAGGCCCAATATACTTAAATAAATTAATAAATAAGTACACCGACCTGTGGGATTGAACCCTCGACCTTCTGCACAGCAGCAAAGTGCTACGCCACCGAGCTACGGCGAGCCACTTGAAAAGCTGACGCCGAGACCTAAATTTTGAAGATTGATTTTGGTCCAAATGGCATAAAATGGCGGGCAATTCAAATTTTAAATGACAAATTCAATTGTGCCCACTGGGTTCAATATTTTTGTATCAGAATTTCAGACTATTTTTGTTATAACAAAAGCAATATTTTCGAAACCTTCAAGCCGATCGGTTTACTTAGTCGATCTGTACAAAAAAATGAAAAAAAAAAAAACAGTTTTTTCCGGTTTTTTTCACTTTTGTAGGCTATGCACTCACTTGAGCGACTTTAAGTTAACGAGGATTTATTAGAAATTTTATTGCGAATAGGTTTGTTTTTTTTCGTCTCGATCCGACTTATATAACCGGAGTTATTCACATTTCAAGCTCAAAAAACGCGTTTTGAAAATTTCAATTGTTTATAAACAAAAGAGCACAAGTTGTTCTAGATCCAAAACTCAGAACAATACTCCTGGTAATACCCCAGAGAGGATAAAATCAAAATATTGATGTATCTAGACTGTGCAATTTCAAATAATTTTGTTACTGCAATACTATCTCGCTTGGAGTCTAGTTATTTGATGACTCGCCTGGTGCACAATCCTAGTAAATAAATCTTATAGAACACGCGAGTTGCTTAATGGCACTCTAGACGAATGGCTCGCTCTGTTCTTGCTGGTGTCTCGCCCAGAGGTTTTTTTTAAGATTTAACCATCTGATAATTTATATGTACTAAATTTAGTTCGCAATTGATTGTGTGTTTTTGCTAATTATTATAATGGATGTCGACGTATTAATTCCTGCAGTATTCAAAAGAAAATGTTTGTGGAATCCAGCCCAATTCCATAAAATCGTTCTGGTTCTAAACAAAATGTGGGAAGATGTTGCAAAAAAAACTAAAAGTACTGGTACGTAAACTTTTTATTTACCTAGATTTTATTAATATGTCGTGATGAATTAATAAAATTAGATTAATTAGGTTTTTAATAAAATGTACTACAAGGTTGAATTAATTTGTTTCAAAATCGTGACATTCAATAATGTTTTGAGGTAAAGTGCTCATTTGCTAAGGTATCGAACCGATCCCGTTGAAGTAATCAAGCAAAATATTTCTTGTGTTTACTGCGCTGCTTGCATATCTATGCTGTGGTCTCTGTGATAATGATTGTGCGTTCCCCATGGTGAGGACCTGTTCATGCTCCATCACGAAGTTGAGGAGTGCACATAGTGATTCCGTAATCGAAGTGGCAGTTTGCATATCACTTTTGATAGCTTTATTCAAAATCCTCCATTTTGATGGTAAAATACCTAAAGCACATTCTACGCTTCGTCGAGCTCTTGAAGTTGTAGACTCGTTTCCTATTATCATAATTTTTCTTGGGAAGCGGTCTCATCAAATAATTTAGTAGTGGATAACCACCATCACCGATTATAACAAAGGGAATTTTGATATTTGTTCCTGCATTCTCTCTTTCTGTAGGAACGTTAAAGTTGCCTAATTCTGACAAGTGAGAACTTCTGGAATTGCTAGCGTCGCTGTGCCGCCCGTCCGAACCAACATCAACGAAAATAAACTTGCAATTTGAATTAACTATAGCTTGAAGTAAAATCGAAAAATATTTCTTATGGTTGTAGTGTATAGATCCGCTGTGTAATGGGCAAATTATTCTGATATGTTTCCAATTTATTGCCCCTTAACATATACTATAACAAATAGATGCTTATACTGTACTCTGTCGGTGACTTACTAAGTCTATTTAAGCAGAGCGGCACAGCACTGCTGGCAACTTATTGCAGAAGCGCACCTTTCTTGAGCTTACTGCTCGAAGACATAGATGGCAGTATTGGTATAACTCGTATTTTTAGAAATTACCAAAGTGTTCTTCGTATTTGCTGAACCATCCCAAGACGCGTTTCGCCGTATCACGGCTCATCCGCTGGGCTAGGTTCAGCAAATACGAGAACACATCTTTAGTCCTTTATCCAAGTAACTAACGGAAAACTATAACAGTATAAGCATCTATTTGTTATAGTTTTCCGTTAGTTACTTGGATAAAGGACTAAAGATGTGTTCTCGTATTTGCTGAACCTAGCCCAGCTGATGAGCCGTGATACGGCGAAACGCGTCTTGGGATGATTCAGCAAATACGAAGAACACTTTGGTAATTTCTAAAAATACGATTTCTTCGTTTTTAGTTATACCAATACTGCCATCTATGCCCCTTAACAGTTTGGAAAATTTTATTTCTCATAATATTGGTTAGCAATTTGTAACCTCTGCTCGATTGTAGGGGTTGGCAAGTACTTATGTCGCAGGTCCCATAGACCTTTGCACGTCTTCTTTACGATGCCAGCCACAAATGAGCAACTTAGTCCAAATTTTATGCAAGAGACCTAAAAGGTTCTCCCGTTGCCAAAAATCTGAAATTAAAAATATAGTTCGATACTAATTTTATAATCATTTTTCATTTCAAAGAAACAAGTAAAAGGGAAATGGAAAAACTTGAAGTCATACTTTTTAAACGAATTACGAAAAATCAACACACGGCGAAGTGGAGACGGCGCTGATGATGTTATAGCTAGTCCTTGGCGCTTTTTTGAACAGCTATAATTTTTAAAAAATTGTACAGTAACCTACGTACATAGAAATTCGAATATTTCAAACATTGAAACTCAGTCAAGTATGGAAGGAACTGATTCGTGTGAACAAGTTCATTCCCCAGAATTTGAAGATGATATAGCTCATTTATCACTCCTCGACCGGCCAAGAAAAAATATCGTTCCACTTCGTCCACAAATAGAGCAAACAAGCTCTTGGACTTGGAACAGCTATACCTTTGAGAGCCAACGAACTTCGGTGTGTAGCAGCAAGCGATTGTAATTTTCATCATTTTTACTACAAAGTTGGCCAAATAATCCGTCATGCGATGATTTACTTCTAATCTTACTGACTTCTCTAATAACGTAATGAAGCGACGTATGCAGATGTTCATTCAGATTTTTTGCAACCAAATGCTGACTATGAAGTCAGAACCTTGGTATCCATTTCTGAATTTTACTTTTATTTTTTCGTTAGTTGTGAGTTCTACGAGTTCCTCTTCTAAATGTGATGATTCTGCTGTGTCTGCATTTGCGAAAGAATCGAAAACTCAACTCAGTATATTCATGTTCAAAAAATATCCTGGAATTACTTCGTAAAATCAGAAGGAAGAACGTCCAAGTGTTAGTAGTAACTAAGTAAATCTTCCTGTTTTGCAGAGACTGCTGACAATGTGGGAAAGTGTATTTTGAATTTTTCAGATCTTTTATTTCTTCTCTCTCTCTAACCTTAAGAAATTCAAAATGGCGAATCCGATATGACGGGTCGGAATTTTGAAGAATCTAATTCAGAGGTTCCTTTTCTGGACGACCGCCCCCTTTACAAGAAAAAAAAATCCATAATAATTCATCCACTCATTCATCTTCCATAATAATTTACACCAAATATTAAAATACTGTTACATATTGTCTATACCTATTTTATCTGTCTATCTATCTGTTAAGAATCACAAAGCAGAAATTAATTAAAACGACTATCAAATGTACTAAAAAATTGTTTATTAAAAATTTAAAAATAAACACAAAATCAAGAACTAAAAAAATTAATGAGATACGAGGCTGGTTTGAAAAGTCCGTGCGAAAATAAAAACTATTTATGTGTTTGGGGTAAACCTTTTTTATTTTTCGACATAGTCTCCTTTTAGGCTTATACACTTCATCCAACGATGTTCTAGTTTGTTGATCCCTTCCGAATAATAGGATTTGTCCAAGTCTGCAAAATATCCATTAGTGTCTGCAATCACCTCCTCGTTTGAATAAAATCTTTGTCCCGCCAGCCATTTCTTCTTTGCGACCACAACTGCTGAGGTGTGTGCTGGTGCGTTGTCGTGATGGAAAAGGACTTTCTTGTGGGCCAATCGCGGGCGTTTTTCTTGCAGCTCGGTTTTCAAACGGTCCAATAACGATGAATAATATTCACCTGTAATAGTTTTACCCTTTTCCAGATAGTCGATGAGGATTATCCCTTTCGAATCCCAAAAGACAGTCGCCATAACCTTTCCGGCCAAAGGAACGGTCTTCGCCTTTTTTTGGTGCAGATTCCCCCTTGATAACCCATTGTTTAGATTGTTGTTTGGTCTCAGGAGTATAGTAATGTATCCATGTTTTATCCACAGTGACGAAACGACGCTTAAAGTCCTCCGGATTCTTCTGGAACAGCTGCAAATCATCCTTGCAACATTTCACACGATTCCGTTTTTGGTCAAGCGTGAGCAATCACGGCACCCATCTTGCGGATAGCTTTCTCATGTCCAAATGTTTATGCAAAATATTATGTACCCGTTCAGTCGAGATGCCCACAGCACTGGCAATCTCACGCACCTTAACTCTTCTGTCATCCATCACCATATCATGGATTTGATCAATGATTTCTGGAGTCGTAACCTCCACAGAACGTTCAGCGTCACTTGTGCCCATATGGCCAGTCCGAAAATTTTGAAACCACTTATAAACTGTTCTAATCGAAGGTGCAGAGTCACCATAATGTTTATCAAGCTTCTCTTTAGTCTCCTGAGGCGTTTTGCCTTTCATAAAGTAATGTTTAATCACCACACGAAATTCTTTTTCGTTCATTTCTTGAAAATCACTCGACTTCCTTGATTCACACGAATGCCAAACACAAAGAAATAGACCAATATGGCTGAAACTTGGTGTGAGTTCATTCAAGAGATGCTACTAACTAAACATGACCTCGATACGCGCCGGTGGTGCCATCTCTCGGACTTTGCACGGACTTTTCAAACCAGCCTCGTAGTTGGAGTTTAAAAAATGTCGGGTTCCAATTTCGTTAACATCAATCGCAAGTTGCCACGTTGAGTGATATGCAGTCTGTTCCTTTTCTTAGACAGTAAATTAGCTACTGCACTGAACCCACGTTCAGCCAAATACGATGAAGGAAAAGCAATTAAAAATTTCCCACAAAAGCAGCTTTGACATTTTTTTGTTTTAATTTCATCACCTTGCAATTGTAAATTGACTTCATTAAATATTTTAAACAGGTCTGTAAAATAAGGGATGTCATTTTTGGATGTAATCAGGTTTTCGCGTTGTTTGTCGTCCCTGTTTAAGGAAGTTCAGTACTGAGACAAATAGATTGAAAAAAAAACCATTGAGAGCGAACAAACTTCTTTGTGCAGCAGCATGCGATTGTGATTTTCATCATTTTCACTATAAAGTTGGTCATTTAATGAATTGCTTTTAATCTTATTAATTGCTCTAATTACGTAATGAAACGTATGCAGGCGTTTATTCTGATTTTCTGCAACCAAATGCTGACGATATATAATGTACAGCGAGTACATTTGCTACTGCTTGTTTCAAATGCGCTATGAAACCCTTATGACGCCCCGTCATTGCTGGAGCATCATCAGTAGCAGCTGACAATTACGAATAGGAATTTCTTTCTCTTGAAAAAACTTGTTCATCGAGTTGAATGGAAAATTTGCAAGTCTTTAAGTAATCGCATAATGATATTTCAACGTCTTTAGCCATTTCATCTATTCTTCATTGTACCGAATTATTACTCGGTGATATCTGACGGTGTCTTATGATGATGGACAGTTTTTTTTTACCTCTTTGACTGCCAGCAGGATTAATTCCTCGCCAATTGTGTGTGATTTTCCCTCTTTTGCGATTAAAAATGAAATATTATATGAGGCTCGTAGTCTATCATCTTCTTGTTTAGAAGACGGCGCAAAAAGGTTTGATATAGTTGACTGTTTTAAATATTGTCCTTGAAAATACGACAAATCTTTGTCCTTTTTATCAGCATGCATTTTATTCAAATGCTTTTGTAGCCTAGTCACGGCTTCATTTGAAAAAAACTTTTTGGCAAATTAAACACATAGGTAATGATTGGTTTGTAGGAGAGTACGTAAATCCATATTTCAAATACTCCGTACTGTGCTGCCGGCATTTTTTCCTAGATTCAGACATTTTGAAATACAAAATTTACCATGGTTTAAATAAATTAACTTTTCAACAAATTTATAGATAGTTATAAAAATAATGGCTATAATGACTTATATCACTTTCACGCACGAATATGGATTATTGGCGAAGCACACAAAAATAATAAGACATTTCTAGAACTATCCCTGCCTTCTATAGATTTGATTTCGTACACGCATCAACTGGTATGCTTTTGCTTGTTTGGGATGCCGGTGCACTTGTTCTATAAACACGTCATTACAAGCCCCCATATTTTTGTCGAAACATGCTTGATAGCGTGAATCGCGTCTTTGCTTATCAACTTGCAAAGACTTGTCACCGACAATACCAAAGCGAATTAGGTATACATATACCTAGTGCTAATTTAAATTTTTTTTAATGCTTATTTACGCGATAACAATAAGATAAAAACTTTAGATATTTATAACTATATGTTAATATTTATTTATGAAAACAGTAGGTATTTTCAAAGTATTTTTATTATATCAATTTCCTAAATAGGTAGGTATGCCACGGCCACACCTCTTAACTCTCTTAACGCCCCCCCCCCCCTTCTGGATCAGCTACCGCCTCCATGGAGGCCCCAGTGCCCACTGGGGGGGCAGGACCGCTCCCATTGGGAACCTATGCCCTACCTAGAAGAAAATTCGTTATTACAAAAACTTAAACTACGAAGCAAAATTCAAGATTTAATTGTGGAAGAACTTTATATTGTTCAGAATAACAAGAACCCGTCGAATTCTTAGCTTCAGACAAACAATGATACTCACTTGCAACAGTTGCAACCAGTAGGACAATACGTATTGACACAAACACATTTTTTAGAGTACAAATAAAATATGTATGTACTATATATTGTAAATAATATGTTGCTGTAATAAATGATATTAGTTATACATAGAAACACAGTTTTACTTACCTTAAGGTTTCTACGAGACGCTCTTCAGGATACGTCTAAGGGTAGAAAGAAGAATGTCAAACGATTTTGGGGTCATCCGTAAATATCCATAAAACTTGTCTTCATAACTCCACAGCTATTTATACGACACATAAAAACTCGCCACATCCCCTCTTTCAAGATTAATACTATGCACCCAGCATGATGGTAGCTTATACAATTAGTCATATTTCAAGGCAATACTTTTTGTGAGTAATAATTTTTTCTTTAATTTTGACATCGTGAATCATACAGTACAGCTATGGCAATTACTGGGCTCCATGCCTCGGTGTAACCAATAACAATCTAGGCGCTTAGTGACCGAGTCATCAAGCAACCAGCGAGGTAGCTCCGGTGTGGCCCCAGCCTAAGAGGGACAGATATTATTTGGTTTTTAAAGAGGGGAAATAATATAGAGATTTTAACATTTCTTCACATTTCATGGTCCCTAGAACATAAAAATACATAATTTCTTATTTCCTTTGGTCTCTCTGTGGATCCGTTGACACAACTTTCTAATGAAAAAATAAATAGACTTTAAATTTAATACACATATAATAATAGAAGTACGAATAAAGCCTATAGTTTTTCAGCGATATGTGATTCGGTGTACATTTTATATGTTTGTCACTGTACATATGTTTCATGTCCCCTAATAGTAATAAAAAATAAATAAATTTCTTATTTCTTTCTCTTGTGTTTTTTCTCTTTATATAGA
The DNA here is from genome assembly GCA_019049505.1 of Pachyrhynchus sulphureomaculatus. NCBI lineage: Eukaryota > Metazoa > Arthropoda > Insecta > Coleoptera > Curculionidae > Pachyrhynchus > Pachyrhynchus sulphureomaculatus. Next base: position 64,497,116 of record CM032455.1, on the reverse strand, counting down.
TATTTTTTTTAGGTTCATCACCTTTGCACAACACTACAACTGACAAGATGTCTTGTGCAGTATCATTGTTTTTGTTAACACAAGTTTTTTTAATTATGTCAGAACCAGATTGTTCCATGGTTCCAATATTGGCATGGGTTATTTTAAAAACGGATACAAAAATGTTTGAAGAAGGTATGAAAAAACCCCCACCGCAATTCAGATCTCTATCAGAGTCGAGAAGAAAGTTCTTGCATATACAGCTCGTATAGAAGACCCGATATATATATATATATATATATATATATATATATATATATATATATATATATATATATATATATATATATTTATATATATATATATATATATATATATATATATATATATATATATATATATTTATATATATTTATATATATTTATATATATATATATATATATATATATATATATATATATATATATATATTTATATATGTATATATATATATATATATATATATATATATATATATATATATATATGTATATATATATATATATATCGGGTCTTCCATTAAGGACTTGACAACTTTTTTTTGAAATAAAACGCAACCCATTTGAGACATTTCGAAAATTTTACTATCGGCTTGAAGTACAATCAAAACATTTATGTATGGAATTCGACTTCATTCATATGTCCACCACGGGCACGTTTGCAGCGGTCGATTTTTCAATGACTCGGCCACACATTTCGACGGAAACGGCCGCTATCTCTCTTTCAATATTGGCTCTGAGCTCCTCTAACGACGCAGGCTTGTTAGCATAGACCAATGATTTAACGTACCCCCATAAAAAGAAATCTAGAGGTGTTAAATCACACGATCTAGGCGGCCATTCGACGGGACCAGTTCTCGATATAACACGTTCACCGAATTTAGATTGCAGTAAGTCGATTGTTACACCCGCTGTGTGGCTTGTGGCGCCGTCTTGTTGAAACCACATATCATTATTCTCTAGCCCATGCAATTGATCAAAGAAATAACGTCGCAACATGCCTCTGTAGCGATCTCCATTGACTGTAACGTGACGGTTATTTTCATCAACGAAAAAGAACGGCCCAATGACACCACCGGCATGAAAACCGCACCAAACAGTAATTTTTTCTGGATGAAGTGATGTTTCTTCAAGCACATGAGGGTTTTCACCTGACCAATAACGCATATTCTGTTTGTTGACGAAGCCGTTTATCCAAAAATGCGCTTCATCACTAAAGATGATTTTGCGATGAAATTGGTCATCTTCTTCCAACATTTCTAGAGACCAATTCGAGAACGTACGTCGCTTCATATGATCGAGTGGCTTTAGTTCTTGAGTTAACTTTAACTTATAAGGGTGCAGGCCAAGATCCTTTCGCAAAATTCGCCATAGTGTGGTCTGAGCGATGCCCAGTTCTTGAGAACGCCGTGAAATCGACTGTTTTGGTTCGCTTGAGATGGACGCTTGAACGGCAGCAATATTCTGGCCACTTCGACCAACCCGTTGTCTCACTGGCACGGGAACATCCAGCAGCGAATATGTTAACTCAAATTTTTTCACTAGACTATGAATTGTTTGTCTACTGGGACGAGAATTACGACCAAAAATTGCCGTTAACGCTCTTAAAGTTGCAGTCACCGACTCCAAATTTTGGTAGTAAATTTTAATTATTTGTAAACGTTGTTCGTTCGTGTACTTTACCATGATGAAAATGTTGACTTTACTGAATGTTTTGACGTTGACAGTTCGGTGATTGGCTTAAGGGTGCGTTCACAGTGAAATTTCAAAGTTGTCAAGTCCCAAATGGAAGACCCTTTATATATATATATATATATATATAAATATATATATATATATATATATATATATATATATATATATATATATATATATATATATATATATATATATATATATATATATATATATATATATATATATATATATATATATATATATATAGTTAGTTAGTTATATTAAGATACTTGCCTCAAAAGGCATTTTTACCTTCTTTACGATATCTCTATCAGGATATATTAATTGGGATGTCACCATATCCATCAACGATATCCAAGTGCCAAAACATACATTTATATTTCACGGCAATTTTTTTTTTTTTTTTTTTATGGGTCTAGCACACGTGCTACAGGGAAGTCCCTAAAGCGCTACAGGAGCGACACGTGTGCGGAGAAAGCGATTCACGTTGTTCTTGAATCGCTGTAGATTGTACTCGATGGGAAACACAGTCCTGGGTAAACCATTCCAAAGGCATGATGTTCTCCATATAAAAGACTGCTTGAAAAGCGTTGTACGAGGAGTAACAAGCTGAACCTCATACGGATGTGAAGCATTAGCGCGACGTGTACTTCTAATATGCACCGCTCTGGGAGGAATTAAACGGGCCACATCTTTCGAACACTTTCCATGAAAGTACTTGTAGAATAGGCTCAAGTCGCCAACCGTTCTTCGATGTTCCAGCGAATCAAGGCCGTCGGTCAGTTCCGGGTGTCCAATCAGACGAACAGCTTTTCTCTGGATAGAATCCAACAAATGCAGTGTATGTTTGGGAGCGGAGCTCCAAACATGGGAGCAGTATTCCATAGTTGGTCGAATTTGAGCTTTGTAAAGAATTAACAGTTGTTGTGGAGTGTAGAGCTTTCTGGTTCGAAACAATATTCCCAACTTTTGAGAAGCTCTTCTTGCTATGCCTGCAACATGTTCATGCCAGGACATATTTGCTCCCAAATTAACGCCTAACAGATTGAGTGACGATGTTAGAGGGATGGAGTGCCCCGACATAACTATGTCGGGTTCTGCAACGTTAACTTTTTTAGAAAAAACTGCCGCCTGGGTTTTTGTAGCGTTAAATTCCACTTGGTTACTGTCACTCCAAGATAGAATTTCTTCCAGGTCTTTGTTAAGTTGAATGACTTTCTGCTGTCTGCGGATATTCGTCTGAGTAGTCGATGTCCGAGCGTTCAAAGTGAATGAAGAGATAAGTGTACTGTCATCTGCAAAGCTGTAGATTGGATTCTCGGTCTTTTCCAGCAGATCGTTAATATAAATGAGGAAGAGAGTAGGAGACAGTATGGAACCTTGGGGCACACCGGCGTTGATAGTGAAGGTGTTAGAAAGAAATCCGTCAACCGCCACTCGTAAAGAACGCTCTCTGAGGAAACATGAGAGCCACAGACAGAACTTTTCAGACATACCATAAGAACGTAGCTTAGCCAACAGCCCATCGTGCCAAACACGGTCAAATGCCTTGGATATGTCAAGCGCAACCGCTCGAGATTCTCCAAAGTGTTCAATTGCGTTGTTCCAAACATGTGTTACATAAGTCAGAAGATCTCCTGTTGATCTATTTTTACGAAAGCCATATTGGTGATCACTAATAATGTTGAATCCTTCAAGATATTTTAGAAGATGCTGATTGATAGCCTTTTCCATGACTTTCGATATTATTGAGAGTAGTGCGATTGGTCGGTAGTTATTTGGCAAGGTCTTCTTGCCTTTTTTAGGTATCGGCTGAACTGTGGCACATTTCCAGCAGGAAGGAAATATTCCCTTTCTGTAGGATAGGTTGAAAAGTCTACAGAAAACTGGTGTTAGTTCCCTCGCACAGTTCTTGAGAACTATGGCAGGTATTCCGTCAGCGCCTGAAGCCTTTTTGGTGTCTAGCTTCATCAAAATACGTTTTATGATACGCTGTCTGAAGACAATATCGGGCATCCTTGACTGCACTATGGGAATAGTAGGTGGTGTTTTTCCTTGGAAATCGACAGTAGAATGTGAAGCAAAGAGTTCAGCCAACAAGTTCGCTTTCTCAACAGGTGTCGTTGCAATAGAATTATTTGGCCGTGTGAGTGGCGGTATGGTGGATTTGGTGAAATTTTGACTAACTGCCTTAGCGACCGACCAAAAAGACCTGGAATTGCCGGGACAAGCGAGAAGTTTGTTTCTAATCCGTTGATTGTGTACCTCCTTGGTTTCGTCGATAATTTCTTTGCATCTGTTCCTGGTACGAACAAAGATGTTACGATTTATGGTGTTAGGATCTTCACGCCACTGTCGGTATGCAAGATGTTTAGAAGCAACAGCTTCTTTGCATTTTAGGTCAAACCAAGGCTTGCCGTTGGAAGGGCATTTCTTCGAAAAAGGGATGTAATCATCCATACCGGCCAAAATAACATCGGAAACCTCCCTGGCGCAGTCAGATGGGTCGTCGGATCGAAAACAAACGTCCAACCAAGGGAAAGTTCGAAAATATTCCATGAGATCTTCCCATTTAGCAGATTTGTAGTGCCAAATCTTGCGCGGTTTGGGCGCCTCTCTGTCACTGATTGGTAGAATACTCGATGTCGAAAGCAGTTTATGGTCGGAAGAACCTAACGGTGGATTTACGCTGACCGTGTAAATCTCCGGATTGGTGGTTAAAAACAGATCAAGAAGACTGGCGAACTCTCCGTCTCGATCAGGGATCCGTGTTGGTTCATCAATAAGCTGAGTCAAGCCACAACTGATTGAAAATGATTCGGCTTCACGACCTTGTTCGTCGGTAGTATTTGAATATTTGAATTTGAATTTAAAGATAACGCGGCACTGCTACCATGGACTTTATTATATCACTACATTAATTACCACTTATAAATACACATATACCCCAACCGATGACGTAATCGAACTGGCAACCATCCGGTTACTATGCAGGTTCTTAACCCCCTAAGTCACCACGGCTGGGTCCTCATTAACCCCTACATGTTTGATCAACTGAAAATAATGAAAAAATAACTCATACATGCATATATACTATATAATACGATATATACGAAGCAACCCTTCTAACCCCCTTTGCCTACCTTATTAACCTCTTACATTTCAGAATTGAAAATAATCAAAAACTAGATAACTTTTACATTCCTCGACTTTAAAAACCCTAAAAGGGAAGTATACCACGATATCTAAGAAGTAATTACTTTAAGCCTCTCCTATCTCAATAACTCATATGGTTGACAATAAATAACACAGACCTCAGACCAGAGTATACTTTCCCAAAGGTCTTTGGTGCTCTCAATCCGAATCCGACCTTAGAATTGCTCCATCACATAAGGTTTTCGAGATATCCTAACCTAAAAAATGTAAAAATACGGTTTTTCGCTATATTTGGGATTATATTACACCGCGAATTAATTTTTCTCTACAAAACTCGGTGCGGCCTATGAAAGTACTACTCTTCCCCATCAAAATGCATTTTTAATTTTTCGGATATTTTATTTCTTCTCGGAGAAATCATCTTTCTAATAGCAACATTGTTTATTTGTTACATGGTGTCCCATTTTAATGTACCAGGTTTCTTATCTTTCTTATGTCAATTTTTAGTAAAACAAATTTCAGGCAGGAGTTGAAGGGTTTTGGAGGGACAATAAAATGGTATATTTGTGATGACTTTGGATGATCATTTTGAAGATCATTTCAATGTCAACTTTGATTTTTTAAACAGGACCAATATTTTTTATGACGGTGTCACGTTTCTCTAGCAAAAATACACTCTTGTTCGAAAAATTATTCTCGATCCGCCATTTTGAATTTCTTAAGGTTAAGAACAAACCATGACTCGATGGGATTAAACCAATAACGAATTCGGATTCAGTAACCCAAAAGTCATATAATTACACAATTATCTGCCAGATCAACTTTTTTTTTGGTATGGTTGTAACGAAAACGCCAAACTAATTAATTTCAACGGACGATTTCTTCGAGAAGAAATAAAATATCTGAAAAATCCAAAATACATTTTGAAGGGGAAGGGTAGTACTTTCAGATACCTTCAACGAGTTTTGTGGAGAAAATTTAATTCGCGGCGTAATATAATCTCGAATATAGCGAAAAACTGTGGTTTTTGCCTTTTTAGGTTAGGAAATCTCGAAAACCTTATGTGATGAAGCAATTCTTAAGCTGACAAAACTGGATGAAACTCTAGGCTCTAAGACCAGGGTATACTTTTCCAAAGGTTTTTGATGCGCTCAATCCGAATCCGACATCAGAATTGCTCCACCACATCAGGTTTTCGAGATATCTTAACCTAAAAATGAAAAAATAAGGTTTTTCATTGTATTCGAGATTATATTACACCGCAAATTAATTTTCCTCCACAAAACTCGCTGCGGCATCTGAAAGTACTACTCTTCCCCTTTAAAATGCATTTTGAATTTTTCAGATATTTTATTTCTTCTCTCTCTCTAACCTTAAGAAATTGAAAATGGCGGATCTGATATGACGAGCCGGAATTCTGAAGAATCTAAATCAAAGGTTCCTTTTCTGGACGACCGCCCCCTTTACAAAAAAAAATCCCCTCTTCCATAATAATTAATTATACCAAATATCAAAATATTGTTGCGTATTATCTATACCTATTTTATCTGTCTATCGATCTGTTAAGAATCACAAAGCAGAAATTAATTAAAACGACTATCAAATGTACGTAAAATTGTTTATTAAAAATTTAAAAATAAACACAAAATCAAGAAATAAAAAAATTAATGAGATGGTTAAGGCCGGTGGAGTTTAAACAATTTCTTAATGTCGGGTTCCAATTTCGTTAACATCAATCGCATGTTGCCACGTTCAGCGATATACAGTCTGTTTCTTTTCTTAGACAATAAATCAGCTACTGCACTGAACCCATGCTCAGCCAAATACGATGAAGGAAAAGCAATTAAAAATTTCTGTATTCTTGCCCACAATCCAGGGTAGAAAGTTAGTATTAATTTTTAAAGTCAGAACTCTTGGTGTCCATTTCTAAAGTAGTAAGTAACTAAATCTTCCTGTTTTGCAGAGACTGCTGACAATGTGGGAAAGTGGCTATATTCACCTCTAGCTAGATTTCGTTTGAACAGCAGACGTTTTCCCACAAAAGTAGCTATGACGTTTATTGTTTTAATTTCATCACCTTGCAATTGTAAATAAATAAATGTAATAAAGGTCTGGCAAATAAGCGATGCCATTTTTGGATGTAATCAGGTTTTCGCGCAGTTTTGCATCCCTGTTTAAGGAAGTCCAGTACTGAGTCAAATAGATTGAAAAAACCATTTAGACCAGGGGTCGGCCACTTTTTAACTAAGGGGTGCCAGTTTTCATCCATACAACATTTTGTGTGCCGACATAGGTACTTACTACAACTAAAATTAACAAAAATTAACTTAAATTAACTTAAAATATTGCTTTTAGAAGGTTTAATTAGAAAAAAAATTTTACATTTAACAAATAATTTTTTTTTACTAGTCCTAGGACCTTGTGTGAACCCTGTGCTTGAAGTTCTTTAGAGAGTTTTCTTATATCCGGTTCATGTCTGGTTATTTTCAGTGTCACACATGCTTCCGAGTTGTTTGTTGTCAGCCTGCTTCGGTACGGGTTTAAAATCACTCTCATATGGGAAAAAAGTTGTTCACAGATATAGGATGATCCGAAAGCTGTAAGCATGGCAAACGCTACTTTCTTAAGACAAATAAATTTCTATGGTAAACTCATCCAACAACTGAGTATCTCGTTTGAATGGTTCTGGCAGTCACCTTCTAATACCCTTCTTAATTCTACAAATTTCGTGTTCCATAACGCGGAGCTTTTAAATTTAATATATTGAAGATCAAAATCATTAATGTCCATCCATGAGAAAAGAGATATATCAAAGCAACTGCTGGAAAAATCCTTTAAATCTGGTTTGATTAAAAAAGCGAACATAGGACTATGTTTATCAAAATCCTGACCCCTCTCGATAAACTCCTCTTTTAAAATCGTCATATATTTAAGAATTTCGTCTATTAGTGCACCATGGTCGACACTGGATATATAAGTTTTTAAATTTGGAAAATATTTATATGTGTTTGTAGTAATATCGCTGATAAATAAATCTATTTTTAATTTGAATGATTTCCAGGATTTGTATAAATCCAGAACTGTTTTGCCTGAACCTTGTAACTTTAAGTTGAGTTCACTGAGATGGTTTGTAATATGAGTAAGAAACATTAACATACGGATCCAGTTCTTATCTTCTAGTTCAGGGTAAGCATCCACTTGATTTTTTTCAACAAGAACGATTTAATTTCGCCCAGACATTGCACAAATCTAGAAAGCACTTTACCACGGCTGAGCCAGCGCACATTATTGTGCAATGGCATATCTGAATATGCACTTTCTAATTCCTGCAGAAACGCCTTAAATTGTCTATGGATCAGTGAAGAACGACCGACAATGTAGTTAACTTTTTTAACCACCCTATCCATCATGGATTTTAAACCTCCAGCGGAGATTTTAGCGCACAAACTCTCTTGGTGAATTATGCAGTAAAAATTCAAAACTGATCGACCCATGCGCTCAATAAGAAGGGAAACAAATCCTTTATGTCTTCCAATCATAGCAGGAGCGCCATCTGTTGTTACGCAAAAAATTTTATTTAAATCAATGTTCTGCTTTTCAAAATGTTTAACAAATTCTGAAAATATATCCTCTCCTCTTGTAATTCCCTGCAATGGGAGCAGACAAATCAGCTCTTCATACACACTGCCCTCATTGAAGTATCGTGCAACGATTGCCAGACGGGCAATGTCATTAATATCGACACTTTCATTCGATGCTACACTAAATACAAACCTCCGTTTGATAGCGTCTCTCTGCTGTTTTTGGACATTTTGTGTCATTTCGGTAATTCGTCTCTCGATGATCCGCGCTGATGCCGGTATACCCTTATCCTAGCCAATATTGTATTCTTATTGGGCAAGTCGTCGAATAAAATCTCGCCAGTACTCAAAAACGTTTGCTTCATAAAGGCCTACCCTTTTGTGCCAACGATTGTGCAATTTTGAAACTGCATTCAGGTACCTGATTTTTTCCTTGGAAAACTTTGCTAAAGAATGTTGACTGTTTCTCGTATTGTTTACTTGCTCTTTGTATTGCCTCCCTTTTATCAGCGTTATCTTTAAATGACGATTCATGTTTTATCTGGAAATGTCGTTGAACACTAGATGTCCGGAAAAACTACGCTTTCCCGACATAGGACACAAATGGCCCGATCGTTTTGCTGTACAAAACCGTAATCTGTTGTCCATGAAGTTTGAAATGATCGAACGTCTACCTTCTGTTTCTTCGCGGCCATAACGCAACGTAATTTTAATTTTTAAACTTTTCGACGACTATTGACTGGAATGGCTGTTACTTCTATACTAAATGATCCAAACGTGTAGCCGTTTGCTATATATAGAAAAATAATGTTTCCATAAAACTCGAATAATTACGTTTATTAAATTTCTTAGAACAAAAATTATTATCTACAACGCGCCCATTGCAATCAAAGGGCCGCCTAGAAGGTAAATCTAACAAAAACTAAAGTTCGGCAATATAAAGAGTTGCCGCGCGCGTCGGAACGATTGAAGTCAAGTCAAACAAAAACCGCCTTATAGCGGCTCTTTTGATCTGAATTGAGGACGTTTATTTGTATTTTTGCCTAGGCTTATATTTTGAGGCTTGCCGTCTTTAATACTTGCCGAAATTAAAGCCAAACCAATGCATTCAGTAAAATTATAAATTACAAAATATATATTTTGTAGTTTTTGGTAATAATATCTAGTGACCTATATAATATATCGTTTTTGTTTGTATCGTTAAAGTAATACTGTCTTCGATTATTTACTTAATTTTGAAATATGTCACAGATTACAGAATTAATGTGTAAACTTTGAATAGGTACGCGTGCCAATCAAAATTGCTTGGCATGGCAGAGATGGCACGTGTGCCATACGTTGCCGACCCCTGATTTAGACAAATGCCTTTTGAGAGCGAATAAGCTTCTGTGTGCAGCAGCATGCGAAATCTTCATCATTTTCACTATAAAGTTGGTCAAATAATCTGTCATTTAATGAATTGTTTCTAATCTTATTAATTGCTCTAATTACGTAATGAAGCGACGTATACAGGCGTCCATTCAGATTTTCTACAACCAAATGCTGACGATGAACAACATAATGTACAGCGAGTACATTTGATACTTCTCGTTTCAAATGCGCTATGAAATCCTTATGACGCCCGTCATTACTGGAGAATCATCACTAGCAGCTGATATAATATTACGAGTAGGAGTTTCTTTCTCTTGAAAAAACTTGTTCATGACATTAAATATCGATTCTCTCTTTGTATCGATTTCCAAATTTTTAGCAAATAATACCTCTTGACAAATTTTTTCTTCTTTTATGAATTGTACATATGATAAAAGTAGTGCTTCGTTATTTGGTAGAGTTGATTCTTCGAGTTGAGTGGAAAATTTGCAAGTCTTTAAGTAATTGCATAATGATATTTCAACGTCTTTAGCCATTTCATCTATTCTTCATTGTACCGAATTATTACCCGGAGGAATTTTTCTGATGATATCTGACGGTGTCTTATGATGTTGGACAGTTTTTTTACCTCTTTGACTGTAGCGAAGATTAATTCCTCGCCAATTGTGTGTGATTTTTCCGCTTTTGCGATTAACAATGAAATATTATATGAGGCTCGTAGTCTATCATCTTCTTGTTAAAAAACGATGCAAAAATGTTTGATATAGTGGGCTGTTTTAAATATTTCTTTTCCAGTTCTTAAAAATAGGATAAATCTTTGTCCTTTTTATCAGCATACATTTTATACAAATAGAATGGAAGGTTTCGTGGCTTCATTTGAAAAAACTGTTTGGTAAATTAAACATATAGGTAATGATTAGTTTGTAGGAGAGCCCGTAAATCCATATTTCAAATTTTCAATACTGCCGGCATTTCTTCGTAGATTCGGACATTTTGAATTATATAATTTGCTACAGTTCAAATTAATTAACTTTTTAATAGATTTATAGTTATAAAAATAAAAGCTATAATGAGTTCTATCACCTTCACTCACGAATATGGATTATTGGCGAAGCACACAAAAATAATAAAACATTCCTAAAGCTATCCCTGCCTTTAATAGATATGATTTCGAGCACGCATCGACTTGTATGCCTTTGCTTGTTTGCGATGCCGGTGCACATGTTCTGTAAACAAGTCATTACACTCTTCCATATTTTTGTCGAAACGCTTGATAGCGTGAATCGCGTCTTTGCTTACCAATTTGCAAAAACTTGTCACCGACAATACTAAACCGAATTAGGTATACGTATACCTAATGCTAATTTAAACTTTTTAATAATTATTGACGCGATAACAATGAAATAATGAATACATATTCAAGGAAACAGTAGGTATTTTCAAAGTATTTTATTATATTAATTTTCTAAATAGGTAGGTACGCCACGGCCACCCCCTTGACTGTCTTAGCTCCCCCTCTCCCACTACCCAGGAAGGCTCCAGCGCCCACTGGGGGGCGGTACCGCCCCCGTTGGGAACCTATGGTCTAAATTGCTATCGAGAAAAATTTTTCGAACAAAAGTTGTGTATTTTTGCTAGAGAAACATGATGCCGTCATAAAAAAAATATGGGGATAATTTCTCCAACAAGAAATAAGATATCTGAAATATACAAAATGCATTTTGATGGGGAAGAGTAATACTTTTATATGCCGCAACGATTTTTCTGCATTTTTAGGCTGGGGTATCTTGAAAACCTGATGTGGTGAAGCAATTCTGAGGTCTGATTCGGATTGAGCGCACCAAAAACCTTTGGGAAAGTATACTCTGGTCTCAGGGACTGGAGTTCCGTCCAATTTTGTCGGCCTGTGTTATTAACCGTAAATAATTAAACTGTATTGATACTTGGACTGTACCTAAGCAGTCTTTTATATGGAGAACATCATCTCTTTGGAATAATTTGGCCAGGACTGTATTTCCCACTCAGTACAATTTACAGCGATTCAAGAACATCGTGAATCGCTTTTTTTCCGCACACGTGTCTCTCCTGTAACGCTTTAGGGATTTTCCTGCAGCAGGTGTGCTAGACCCATAAAAAAAACCTAGGTTGGTGCCAAAAGGATAGATACAGTTAGACATATTTCCCAGTAGTAGAGTCAAAGAAAAACTAGTATATGGGAAACAGTTCCCGATATATATTTTGTTTAAATTTATTAAGGCAAAGTTATTTTTAGGTGTTAATAAAATATTAGAATATTATGAAGCAGAACAAGTGAAAAGAGTTAACAACCAAGACTGTGCTGCAGTTTCTAGTTCTCAAGAAAATTTAAATATTACAGATGAGGAAAAGGAAAGAATACAGATAGTTTATAATGCGTTAGATTGTTCCGAAAGTGATTATACAGCTTTGGTTGCTCTCTGTTTATTGTATGCTATTTCAAAAAATAAAGGTAAGTTTTTGGCTGAATAACGGCTTATAAAAAATCAATATAAACCGCTAAAATTATACTTGTAAGTAGTGATAGGATAATTCGAATTAAAAATAATCGGTAATCCGATTATTGAAATAATCGGCATCATCCGATTATGAAAACCCAAGAATCGAATTATATATAATCCGAATTCGCTTTATCATGAAATCTAAAATTACTAAAATCGTAAACAAAAGTCAACAACAAATCACTCGGATTCTCGGAAGCGATAAAATCAAACATCCAAATTCGGATTCCTCGCAGCGCAATGTTGCCATTAATAGGAAAATTTACCTAGATTTTGTTTTCAAAAAAGTAAGTCTGCAATATTTTGTACTATTTTTACTATTTTTAATGGATTGGACTTAGTGCTTGCACGCTCCATATTAGTGAATTGCGCACCACCTCAATATAGACTTTCAAAAATACACTCTTTGATCACAACAGAATTGTATCCACATCGTTGGCTTTGTTACTATCAATTTCCAAATCAGGCATCGGATAACCAAATAATTCAAATAACCTATTTTATCCTAAATGACATTAAAAACGATTTCACTCCACTAGCCACGGCACAGCCAGCAGCCACTACAAAAATTCAAAATAAGATTTGAATTTGTTTACTTGGGGTTTTATGTTTTATTTACTTTAATTGATTGCATTATACATATGTACTGGGGTAAGTTGTTCAAAATTAGGTCGGCACAACTTTTCTAATTTGATTGCCTCAGCAGCTCCAGAAATAAACAAGTTAGCAATAGTACCGACTTAATTTTGAAAACCCTGTATATAAGAAAATTAATTTTTTTTTTTGGAGTGTTAATTTTTTTAAACCAGTTCCACACCAGCGAATGTTTGTTACAACCAGGCCTCATTTTTCTGTTTTCTTTATAAATTTTACTTTTAACTTTAATTAATTCAACACTCAACTAACAGTCAACATCCAACACTAATACTCACGGAACGACGATTCATCCATACTACTAAAAATAAAAATAATAAATAATTGAATTAATCGGCATGCCTGGAGTTCGAGTTTCGTTTCGGCGAATCGGCAAAATCGAGCAATTCCGATGAATTTTAAATTTTTTAATAAAGCGACGCATGCAACATCAAAGGTAGTAGGGGATGGGATGATTTTTAATTCGAATTATAATCCGATTATCAAAATCATTCATAACCTGAGAATCCGATTATTGCAATAATGCGATTATGCCCACCACTACTTGTAAGTCCATTTCGTTGTACGCCGTATCACTGCTCCTCAAAATTTAAAGTACTTATCGCAGTACTAGCATGAAGAATAAGTAAAATACAACAATTTGACCTTTGGCTAATGTAAGCCTAACTTTGAAGGCGTTCCTGCTTTCTGTGGTGAGCTGTTTAAGGCCACATACCGATTCGAATTTGTTCAGCAAGTTACTAACAATTATTGCTTGATAGTGCTTTATAGTATATATATAAAAATCTATATAAACCTACTCGCTGAACAATTCTTCTATCGATCTGTGGCCTTAAACAGCCCCCGAGAGCGGGCAAGTACCCCTTCAAACTAAGTTGGGAATGTGGATTCTTTGGCACAATGACACTACTCAGTATATATCACCACTACACAAAACACTTTACTCAATCATCGCTCCTGATGAAGCTAACATGGTTAGCAAAACGCCCGTCAAGTGCAAAAATAAAATAGTGGTGATATATACTGAGTAGTACGCCTTCAAAGTTAGGCTTACATCAGCCAGAGGTGCAAACTGTTGTATCTTACTTATTTTTTGCGCTAGTCCTGCTATAACTACTTTTAAGTTTTGTTCTCTTTTTGGGTCGACCCTAGTTCGACTCAGAAGCTGATACGGCAAAACGCGTCCCGAAGTGATGGATGAGAAAACAGTCAAAAACTGCTGAAAAGAGAACTTTGTCCAATTTTACTATTTTATAGTGATTTTTGTATCCTTGGGATAAAACTCTATAAAGCGCAGCCAAGCAGTTATTGTTAGCGACTCGCTGAACAATTCTCTATCGTCTGTGATCTTAGACAGCTCCCGACAGAGGGCAGGTACGCCGTACGCCTTTAAAGTTAAGCTTATATCAATCAGAGATTCAAGTTACATGTCAAGATTGGAAATAGCATGCTGGTAAAACTGAAGGCTTACGGGCCCTGTAGCAACACTGTCCTTACGCGATATAAATTATCAATTATCTTTAACAACAGTATTTGACAACATACGTATCTATTTCTATATAGTTCACTAAAAAAACTTGACAATCATTTCAAGATAAAAGAAAATTCATATTGCCGAAAGTATGTGTTAAATTAGGAAAAAAGGCTTATTTTAATGAGTTGTAAAGAGACAATTCAGAAAAATCTATTCTTAAAAATCCAAAGAAAATGAAAATTATCTTCTACGTTATATTGGCAATCTGACGGAATGATACGAATACAGTAGTTCAAATATTTTTATTATTCATATGACGAAATTGATAAAAATAAAATTTATAAGTTAGTTTGTTTAAAATGCTAAACATCACTATGGTTCATTTTGGCCTGGCGATTAAACTGTTTTGCCTGCAGATCGGGGAAACTGTAATCTAAGGCACTATTTTTAATTTATATTTATTAGATATTGCATGCGGCTTCGTTCGCGAGGAGCACACACGTACACACACACACACACACACATATAATAATAAACATTAATAATTTAAATTTAATGAGTAACATAAATAGTAAATGGCGCTTCGCAATAATTATAAGTAAATCAACCCTAAAGATTTATGGGGCTTTCAGGATGTACGCTAACGGTTGTAGTAAATAGACGCAATAAAATTAACTAAATCAAATTTTGACATATATACAGGGTGTTATGGTAATCGTTTTTTATATTGAAATGGGTGACTCCTCCTGTTATTTGAAAACACACCTAATAGTTATTTTTATTAAATTTGAACGTTGTTCAAAATTTTATAAATCACTGAACTGTGAATTTTAAAAAGAAATGCGCCACCGCTGGCACAGGTGAGATAACCATTGAAATACCTGGATGAGAGATAAGGAGTTTTAAAAGGGAATTAAAGAGAGACGACAGACAACCATGAAAGAACGTCTTACATGTTTACGTCTAGTTATATTCGGCAAAAATAAATGTATTTTCGTGAAATATCGCAAATTGGTAAAGCAAAAAAATGCCCTAGGTGATTCATTGATTTCCTGAAGATCGATTGATGACTATTAGTTATTGTAACAGTGAAATTTTTTTGGTTACACTGTAACCAATATGTGTTTAACGGATTGTTTACTATATTTTTAATTGATAAGATGAAACAAGTTATCTATTACTTATTTAGAAACATTCACCGTCAGAAAAAAGCGGTAATTAAAAGTTTGTGACCTTTTTTAAGTTAAGTTTGATTGTTATTATCGGGGGCCGCTATTAAACAATATTTTTCTTTAATTGCTTTTTTTTTATGGGTCTAGCACACGTGCTGCAGGGAAGAAGTCCCTAAAGCGCTACAGGAGCGACACGTGTGCGGAAAGAGCGATTCACGTTGTTCTTGAATCGCTGTAAATTGTACTCGGGGAAACACAGACCTGGGCAAATTATTGCAAAGGGATGATGTTCTCCATATAAAAGACTGCTCGAAAAGCGTTGTACGAGGAGTAACAAGCTGAACCTCATACGGATGTGAAGTATTAGTGCGACGTGTACTTCTAACATGCACCGCTCTGGGAGGAATCAAGCGGGCCACATCCTTCGAACACTTTCCATGAAAATACTTGTAGAATAGGCTCAAGTCGCCAACCGTTCTTCGATGTTCCAGCGAATCAAGGCCGCCGGTTAGTTCTGGGTCTCCAATCAGACGAACAGCTCTTCTCTGAATAGAATCCAACAAATGTTTCGGAGCGGAGCCCCAAACATGGGAGCAGTATTCCATAGTTGGTCGAATTTGAGCTTTGTAAAGAATTAACAGTTGTTGTGGAGTGTAAAGCTTTCTGGTTCGAAATAATATTCCCAACTTTTGAGAGGCTCTCCGTGCTATGCCTACAACATGTTCATGCCAGGACATATTTGCTCCCAAATTAACGCCCAACAAATTGAGTGACGATGCTAGAGGAATGGAGTGCCCCGACATAACTATGTCAGGTTCAGCAACGTTAACTTTTTTAGAAAAAACTGCCGCCTGGTTTTTTGTAGCGTTAAATTCCACTTGGTTACTGTCACCCCAAGTTAAAATTTCTTCCAGGTATTTGTTAAGTTGAATGACTTCCTGCTGTCTGCGGATATTCGTCTGAGTAGCCGATGTCCGAGCGTTCAAAGTGTATAAAGAGATAAGCGTACTGTCATCTGCTAAGCTGTAGATTGAATTCTCGGTCTTTTCCAGCAGATCGTTAATGTAAATGAGAAAAAGAGTAGGAGACAGTATGGAGCCTTGAGGTACACCGGCGTTGATAGTGAAGGTGTTAGAAAGAAATCCGTCGACTGCCACTCGCAAAGAACGCTCTCTGAGCTCTTTTTGCTACAGAGATATACCAGTTTGAATATATTAGACGGTTTTATAACACCCTGTGTGTATACCTTCTTTTCATCTTTATTTCATTTTTGACAACTACTATAAGAATGTGTCTAAATATTATAAAAATTATTATTTTAGTTTATCTTTCGATGATAATAAAATGTGATTTGATTAATGCTCACTTTGTTTTGGTTAAATTGTTAGTACTGTGTTGCATTTTCTTTCTATTTTTTTAACCACTTCTAGACCATCATCTAGGACATCTAAGTAAATATCTGTTGTGTTTTTTTAGGTGTAACATCAAATATCAAAGAAGACTTTCTAAAGCCCAGAAAAAATTTCAAATCTACATCTGAAGAAGTCAACTATTCTTATAATATACACCTTGTAGAAAAACTTCTTTTCATTATAAAATCAGCTTGTCAAGAGGAATCCGTGTAAGAACACTTTTATACTTATATATATATATATATATATATATATATATATATATATATATATATATATATATATATATATATATACATACTTTTTATATATATTTTTTTGTTTTCTTGAACATGTAAAAACTATATTATTTTTACAATTTTCTTGTGTTTAATGTTCATAAATTTAAAAATAAATTTTAATAATCTTTTATGAACATTGGTTACACTAAAAGTTAGAAAAAACTTATTCGGATACTTTAAAAGTGAATTAGCTACCAAATTTCTCTATAAGATTCGAATTAAAATTATTCTTAAGACCTAATAACAAAATCGTTGAAATTATGTAATAATGAAAAAAATAAACTGGGACACTAGTAGTAAAATTAATGGTGTAACTGGGACACTAGTAGCGTGTGTTGCCTCCTTTACTTCGGATGACAGCGTTTATGCGCCTAGGCATGCTTCTAATTAAATTTTGTATAAAATCTTGAGGAATTTGCTCCCATTCTGTGATAACTGCATTTTCATGTTCCCTCAGGTTTCTAGGTGCAGGTATATGACGTTTCACATTTTTGTTAAGGTGATCCCATACATGTTCTATCAGATTCAGATCCGGGCTTTTTGGTAGCCATTGCATAATCGGTATATCAACTTGATTAAGATAATCGAGTACCTCCCTAGCCACGTGAGGTCGAGCGTTTGTCTTGCATAAACAGGAAATTGGGCCCCACAAAATGACCGAAAGGCATCACATGTTTTATTACAATATTCTCAAGATAGTAGTCAGCATTCATGGATCTCGTACGGACAGGAACTAACTCTGTGCGAGCATCAAAGCAGATGCCACCCCAGAACATAACAGAGCCACCGCCGAATGGAATCCTTGCAGAGATATTGCAAGGAGCAAACCTCTCTCCTGGTCTTCGCCATACTCGCTCACGACCATCTGGATGTTTTAGACTAACCCTAGTTTCATCTGTGAAGAAAACTTTTTCCAATCATCCACAGACCAGTTTTCGTGATTTCGAGCAAAACGTAACCTGGCAACTCTGTTCTCTCTAGTAAGCAAGGGCGCAGTGGCTGGTCTCCTACTGTTTAATCCAGCTTCATTTAACCGTCTTCTAACTGTTTTAGAAGAAATTGTGACATTGCGAACAGCTTCGAGTTCGTTTCTTATTATAGAACTAGTGACAGCCCTGCTTCTTAAAGCATATTGTCTTATAAAACGTTCATCTAGGTCGCTAGTGCATCGTTTTCGCCCTTGCCCTAGCCTTCTCGAATAAGTTCCTACTTCATTCAAGCGTCTTACCATACGACTTATTGTAGAACGATGTTTGCCTAACAAATTGGCAACATAACTCTGACAATATCCCTCGTCCAATAAAACTGAGGCTCGCACTACCTCGTGTTCAGTTAAATTCCTGGTTCGATTCATTTTTCTAATTCTTCGGGGTCAAAAATAAAACAGTCTACCACAAAAACGTATTACTTTGAAAAAGGGAACAATTTATAAGCTTAGTTTTAAAGAAAATCTATCGCATTATTACAGAAAATTGTTTATCTTCTAAAAATTCTTTAAAACTGTAAATCTAAACGAATTGTTTTGATTTCTGTTATGAACAACGAAACAAAATATGCATAGCCTACTATTCAAATACTCGATAAACTTTAAAATTGACATAAGAAAAAGATAAATTAATTTTCAGATTGTTGCGCTAATTTTGTCCAGGAGTTTATTTTGTCACTTTGGTCTTTATCAGTTATTTACTCTACAAAACACGTTTTGCTCTCTTTTTTCTTTTTTAGTTATGTTGCATTGTCTCTAGTTATATTGTGTCTGTCCTACATACCATTATTGATTTTCGACTTACCTGTTATTTATTCTAAAATATTATACACATGTCATCACCTTAGTGCTAATACCAAATTCAAATATAAATGTCTATGTAAAATATTCCACGTGACGTTCTCGTGTATAGTTTTAGTTTATTTGAATTTGTATGTGTACAATATTTTGGAATTTGGAAATAACAAGTAAGCCGAACATCAGTAAGAGTATGCAGGATAGACAAAATGTAAATAGAGACAAAACAACATAACTACAAAACGAGAGAAAAAAAAAGCAAAAGAATGTGTTTTCTAGAGTAAACAACTAATGAAGACCAGAGTGCATGGCTGAAACGTTTTAACAAAAATATATACTCTGAAATAAAAAAAGTTTTTATATTTATGAACATTAAACCCAAGGAAATTGTATTATATATATATATATATATATATATATATATATATATATATATATATATATATATATATATATTTATTTATATATATATGTATATATATATATATATATATATATATATATATATATATATATATATATATATATATATATTTATATATATATATATATATATATATATATATATATATATATATATATATATATATTATATATATATATATATATATATAATATATATATATATATATATATATATATATATATTTATATTTATATATATATATATATATATATATATATATATATATATATATATATATATATATATTATTTCTATATATATATATATATATATATATTTATTTATATATTTATATATATATATATATATATATATATATATATATATATATATATATATATAAGAAAGTGTAGAGATTTCGGGAAAGCGGTCTTGAATAAATTCTTATTTGTTAAAAAAAAAAAACTATATTTCGCTGATTTTTTTTTTTCAGCTTCATCTAGAGTTAAAAACTAGAAAATAACAAAGCAGTTTTTTGGTAAGTTTATCACGTTAAAAAAAAAAACGGAAAAACTCACCAACCAAAGTATTCCTCCATTGGGAGAGGTATTACAGAAAAATACATTTAATTTAGCTATATATAACTAACAGAACTACGAACAGACAAGTTTTGTTAGTTATATATAGTTAAATTAAATGTATTTTTCTGTAATACCTCGCTCAATGGAGGAATACTTTGGTTGATGAGTTTTTCCGTTTTTTTTTAACGAGATAAACTTACCAAAAAACTGCTTTGTTTGTTATTTTCTGGTTTTTAACTCCAGATGAAGCTGAAAAAAATATCAGCGAAATATAAAATTCTTTAATAACAAATAAGTATTTTATTCAAAACCGCAATCTCTACACTTTCTTATAAATTTTGACGGTCGAGAACATATATATATAAATATATATATATATATATATATATATATATATATATATATATATATATATATATATATATATATATATATATATATATATATATACCAGATGACATAGCCAATATGTAACACCTTGTAATTTTTTATTATTTTAGCACTTAAGAAATATTTTTAACTACTTCGGGTTTGACCGGAAGTGACTGCAACTTTCTTGTTTTTAATAGAACCTTGTATATTTTTTATCAATTTCAGTTCGCTTTAAAATTCCCTTTCCTACGATGTATCACAAGTTGACATTTATTTGACAGGTGACCGACAAAAAAACTAATTTAAACTCTTAGACTTAGGCGGATATACTAGCAATTGTTTTATCTCACTTTGGAAAGAATATAAGACTATCCATTTATCGTGCCATTTTCGCGAGTCTAGGTGGCTGCTACAAAATTTTATGCTTTACATTCAGTTACAGAATTTTCTCTTTCAATAATGATTAATATCGCCGAAATTAAGATAGGAGCACGTATTTGTTATTTAACGTATTTACCATTACAGGTTTTTTGCCAACATACATCTAACAGAACTATCTAACGCCAATTGGATTTATTATTATTTTCAGAAAATAAGAAACCTATTTATTAAATAAATATTAAAATGTAAATAATAAAACCAAAACATTTAATAATAAAAATAACACAACAAAACCTATAATTGTAATTAATTAATATTAGAAAGAAGTAATATTTTAACTAAGTAACACAATAAAAATAAATAGGTAAAACTATTTTATACTAGATATAAATTTGTTAGGTATTTATTCCAAATGTTCAAAATGCTGTCCGTTGTTAATCCTACACAATCTTGTTTTTCTCACCGTGGCTCTCACAGCGTTCTCCAACTGAATTTCAGTAATTTGATTTACTGCTCTTCTTAAGCGCATTTCTGAATGATTTCTGTCTGTTGGTGGATTTTTGTAAACTTTTTCTTTTAGATGGTTCCATACAAAAAAATTAAGAGGCGTAAGATCTGGCAATCTTGTAGGCCACTTATTAGGTCCATTGGTACCTAACTATTTTGCACCAAATCTTTTATTCAAGTAGTTTACTACATTTCTACTATTGTGGGCTGGAGCGTCATCCTGCTGAAAAATAATATCTCCACGATTTAAAGGTAAAGTTTCTAAAAAATCATCAACATCATTTTGAATTAACTCCAAATATCTTTCTCCATTTAACGCACCATCAAATATAATAGAACCAATAATTCTTGTGCCAAGGATATCCAACCACACGTTAAAGCCGAATTTTTCTTTATAGGCACTTTCTCGCATAATTCTATGATTTTCTTGGGCCCAATATCGAGTATTGTTACGATTAAATAGACCCAAATTGGTAAATCTAGATTTATCCGAAAATAGAATATTGTAATGAAATTGGTTATCAAGGTGTTATCTTTGCAAAAACCAATTACAATAATCCATTCTTCTTTGGTAATCTGTTTGAAATAAATGTTGATTTATTTGATATTTGTAGGACCTGAATTTTATATTTTCTTAAAATACGGCGAGCGGTTT